>OZ012681.1:135212972-136412972 GCA_963942445.1 Argyra leucocephala | reverse complement strand
ATTTAACAAAAAAAAAACCGAGGTTATGTCACAAATTTTGTATTGTGCATACATCGAAAATTAAAAAATTAAAAACTGATTACAGAAACAAAATTGGACTAACATTTTTTCAAAATTTTTTTTTATTTATTTTAAATTTTCTAAATTACTTTTTTTAATTTTTTTCGCCACTCCGAAATTGATTCTATATAGACACAAACACAAAAAAATGCATCAACTTTTTCTTAAATCTTACCTCCTGTTTTTCTTTTCACTATCCCCAAATTGACTACAAAAATATGAGACAAGTAAATGAAATCAAAGAAAATTTTGTAAAGAAATCTGATTAAACTTTTTTTTTTCTTTTTTTCCAACTTTGTTCCCCATTTTACTTTTATATATATATATATATATATATAATATATATATATATATACATTTATATAATTAATTTGTAATTAATTAGTAATTGAAACAACGCGTTACGAAACAAAATACATATTTAAAAGAAGGGGAAAGAAATACAACAAAGCAAAAAAAAGAAAAAAAATAAAAAACATTTTTTTTTTTACAAAATGGAGAAATTATACCTGAAATAAAATTCCTGGTTAAAACAAGGATAAAATTAATTACAAAACAATTTTTTTTCTTTCGTTTTGGTTTTTTTTTTATCCTTATTTTGTTGTTTCTTCATTTTGTATTCAAATTCTAAGAAAAATTATTTTATAAGAAATCTAATGATTTGAATGAAGGTTGGGCAACATATGTAAAAAGTAGTAATGATCCATCAGATGTGGCACGTTTCAATTTTATTATAATAGGTATTATTCTTTTTTTTTAAAGTCTCGTTAGAAATAAAATTTATTTCTTCTATTGGTTGATGATATAAGTTATGGCGCGTATTACATTAAACTTATAAAATATGAAATGTATAGGGTAGTCTGTCTAGTCTTGTGATTTATTTTCAAATAACAAGTCTTACAAATAAAGTTTGGGTGCGACAAAACCCAGGAGGTTGATGAGCCAATCATAAAACGTAATGGATTAAATTAAATTATTATAAGGTGATAAATCCGCTGTTGAATTAATGTTGATGAATTTAAAAATATTGATAACACTCTGCTCTAACCTAAAAATATGCAATTTTTTTGTTAATATTTATAACAAAATGCTGGGTGAAATCATGAGCTCAATTTATGTAAGAACTTAAGTAAATTAAAACTAAATAATAACAATAATAATAAGAATAATTATATAACATAAATTAACATATAAAGCACACTATTACTTTACATGTTAATAATAATATCACAAAAGCTATTTTTTGTAAACTTTATCTAGGCTAAGTAATTATAAGATTGTACAATGGGTAAAATAAGGTTTAAAAAAAAAAGTAAAAAATCATGAGCTCAACTTTTTAAAATTAAATTAAATTTAACAAAAATTTTTTCATCACTCATTTTTCAATTGAATTGATTGATTGATTGATTGAAAGATTATTAATTATATTTGTTTCATAATACATTAAAATTTAAATAGTTTAATTGTTGCCTGGTTCCCGTTCACTAATAATTTAAAAAAAAAAGATAAAACAACAAAATACCGTTTCTTGACATAAAAATAATGCATAAATATGGAACCATAAAATATTATATATACAAAAAATATCATCATCATCCAAATGTCAAATATCATCATCATGTGGGAGTCAAATCACCCACATGAACAGAAAATGGCAGCATACGATATACGATATGCCCAATAGATCAATAGATTGGTATTTATACCATTATCAAAAGTTAACTTTGAAAAAGACGCAGCAAAAAAAAACTGATATAATGAAGAAATCATAGACCTAATGATACGGAAGAAACTGCACCGTATCGGACTGTTTAACTAGATGAGCTTATAATTATTGAAAATAGTCCAAGATTTTAATTTTATTACATATGCTTATCATATACCGATACGCGTCGTATTTCGTCTACTACTTCCAGACTTCTTCAGTGTTTTTCACTCGACTAAATTTTACTCTAACGCTAGAAAACAAGTTTGAGTAAATGACAAAAAAATAAAAATGCAGAAAAAGATAGTTTTAAAAACTCAAAGCACTCAAAACAGTTTTAAAAAATGTTTAAAAAAACATAATTATGGAATTAGTAACAACTAGCAGAAGTCAAAAAATGTGTACCATACTTGGATCAGCAAAAGTTAAAAAGGAGATTGAAGAAGTTAATGCCATATATAAAATATCATGCCACAACTGGGTAATCAAAACTACTAATTATGGTGACATTCCAAGAACAATTAAGGGAAGTCGAATTAATAAGAGGTGCTACTAATTTTAGATCGGCAATTGCTAAGCATAATCGATTAACATCATAAAATTGATAAAACCAATTTATCATCAATAAAGAAGGTTTAGAAGGTTTAGAACATACGAAAGTTTAGCAATTTCGAGGGTACAGGTAGATAACAGATTGAATTATGTATTAGGGAATGGATACGCACAGTTACTGAAATTTATAAAATAATTTGCTAAAGTTCATATAAAATAGGTAAATAGTAGGTATTAGGATATAAAATGGTAAAACTTGAATTAGAATAATTAGTTAGTCACAAGCATTGATGAAAGAATTATGTTGCTTCGGAAAAGACAAGGGAAAAGAGATAAAAATTTAAAAAAAAACCAAAGTGGGCACTCCCCGAACAGTTTTCGCAATTAGTCCCCCACGAATCTTAACAACGATCCTTACAGACATTACATCCTTACTATCTGATTTTGTTGCATTAATCTGCTTTGATACTAATTCCTTCACTAAAAAATATTAAAATTCTTCATAATATTTAAACGGTTTCTCAGTCCTGAAATTTATTAAGATAAAAAAAAAACCTGCATTAAAAATTTTTAAAAATAAAAAATATTAAATAAATTTTTATAAGAATTTTTTTTCCCTTTTTTCCTCAATCTTATGAAATACTTTTTTTTTTGTTTATAAAGTATAAGATTATATACATAATATTAATGACGAAGCATTATGTTCTTTATAATAATTTTAAATTAAACGAAAATAGAAAAATAAAAAAAAAATACGCTTATTAAAAAATTAATATCTATTTTTCTTTCAAGGTTTTTTGTTTTTGCAATGCAAAATCCTCTCCCTTTCCGCCATCGAATTTATTTTCATTCAAAACAAATTTAAAAAGTTTAATCTGCTTTACTCACACTTTATCTGTCTCAATATGTCATTTGTATTCTACAACTGTTACTTTACTTTAACTTTTTCCGTGAGAAAATGCTCTTGCAAAAAATATAATATTTATTGGAAGGTGCAACGAAAAATGTCTCCAAAATGCATCAAATCTAGTAAAATTTTTGTAAACATTTTTTTTTTATTAATGAATTACATTTTTATTTTCATACGATTTCGATAAATATACCGGGTATTCCACAGCATGCGTATCAGCTTTTTAAGAGGAAAAGAAGCCGTTATTTTAAAATTTAAAAAAAAAATTTATCTCAGCTTTGGGTACCTACAAAGTTTAAATTAAAAAACAAAATTTATATACAAAAATTTCTTATATTTTTTAACGTAGAATCCGAATTTGCATAAAAAAGTACCCCTTCCCATTTGAAAATCTCGATTTCGGAGATTCGATAAAAATCGCTTTCCCGGTCATTCGCGGAAGTTGAAAATAAAACCAATCGATAGATCACCCTCGATTTAGATAATAAAATTTTTATTTAATTTTAAAATAACGGCTTCTTCCCCTCTTAAAAAGCTGATGCGCATGCTGTGGAACACCCGGTATAACAAAGAGTACATAAGTACTTAAAAAAAGACTTCCCAGCCTTCGTAGCTTATGGCTTTGTGGTTTTGTGGCTTCGTGTATAGTTATTTATATTTTATAAAATTGATAAGATATCATAAAAATAGTTGATTGAAAGATTATTCGTGGAAACAGGCCCATTTTGTACTTTCGATTACATTAAACTCATTTTGTATAACTAAAAATAATATTTAAATTCGAACCAAATTTTTTTAATGGCTTGTATTACACAAGTTCAACGACGTGGTGAGTAAAAAAGCAAAAATAGCTGAATAGTAAACTACATCACAAAAACATTAAAATTTTAACAATTTTAAAAAATTTTAGCAAGTTTAAAAAATTTTAGCCAAAAATAAAAATATGCAAAACGATGGTGAATACTTAAAACATTTAAAATATTTACACATTCCACAAACCAAAACATAAAACGGTGGAAAATAAAACATTTAAAATTAAATACCAACAAACCAAAAATAAAAAATAGAAATAATAATACAATTGTATATTTTACGGCATTCAATCATGGAATTGTTAAATATTTAAATATGAATTGTTAACGCTCTATGGTACATAGGTAATACATAAGTGAAAATAAATTTGCTCACTAAAAAAGTAAAAAAATATGGGATAAATAAAATACAATCACATTAAAATTATCATACTGTTTATTTTTATAATTTCCAGACTGAACGATTGCCATCCTAACTGCTTCAAGCGATTGGTATTTACAATAATATCTACAATATGGCATAATATCTACATTGTCTACTTTTTATCAATTTTTTTTTTTAATTTTTGGTACAGCACTAGACTATCTTAATCCGTTTAAATTAATGGTTGTCTTTAATGCTGACGATTGACGAATATTTTGTGATTATGAACCAAATCTGACGAATTAATTGTTTAAATACACTTCAGAATATATTCTACAATATAATCCTAAAACCCACTTTGATATCTTATGCGAAAACACTAATTTATCAATCTACTACGTTGAGAGTAATGGAATTTGTTTGTGTTAAGTTATAAATAATGAAATTAGTGTTCATTTCGTTATAAAGTATATATATATATATATTCAAGAATCAAGCGATTCAGAAAACAACAACAATTATGCCAAAACAAATATTTTTTTTTATATATTATTGTGTCTGACTACTTCTGTGCAATTGCACAGGGTCACTAGTACATATGGGTCACTAGTACATATCACTAGTACTAGTACAGGGTCACTAGTACATATGTAAAATTGTAAATGAATTAATGCAAATAATTTTGATTTATGATGAAATCAGCTGATATTGACATTGGAAATTAGAATGCATTTGTATTTTTGAATTGGAATTTTTACTCAAAAAGATATAGGTAAAAAAACTGAAAAACTTTGACATGTGAGGAAAAAAAAATTTGATTACTTCCAATCATAAAACTCAATCAAAATATAGTGCTATAAATTTCCACAGATTTTTCCAAATTGCCACAATACCAAAATGGGCCAAAATTGCTTCAAAAATGCTAAAATACAGAAAAACAAAAGCACTGAGCTGGAGGACATCAACTACAGATCAACTAGGTTAATGTGTGTTCCTATTTTATTTTAAGTGAAAATACTTTTGTGTTAATTTGCCATTTCGGTTATAATTCTAAAAGAGATTGTTTAATAAAATGGATGTGAGGTCTTGAGAAATAAAATACTTGATAAGAAGCTCGCGATAATGCGATCTGCACTATTTCTGACATTTTCATTCGCTATAGAGGATTTTGTCGTCTCAATTATAGTAACACATATATTCTAGTGGATCTTAATCCTTCCAGTGCATTTCCGGCTTCTTTATTGATAACGATTTACAGTTTGTTTAAAGTTTTTTATGGTAGTTCACTGTTTTTTATTATTTATATAAGTATAAGTTAAACGAAAAATGACTATTCCAGTTGCTTTTGAAAAGGCAATTAGCATTAAGTTGTGCTTGTTAGGTATCACAACTCAACTGTATCATTTCATTTGTCATTGTTTGTTTTTGCCTGACTTCTTAGTTAATAAATATGGCATTTACTTTTTAACTTCAAGTTTGTTTTCATTCAGTTTTTTTTACAATCACTCAAAATATTTCACAGAAATTTGTCCTAATTAGGACAATAAACAAATAGATTTGACTATACTTGTCCTAAGTAGGACTATACAAATAAATTTGACATGCGGGTGGAGCATCCAATGATGATCCAAATTAACATTTTAACGTTTTTAACATAAAAAATATAATTTTATTATATCAATCATTTATTTATTAAACAAATCTGAATTCTAAATCTGAATACTTTTGTAGCCTCTGTTTGTGTTATATATGAAAAACCTTAATTTCCTCTTTTACGCTAAGCTCTCTAAGATCAAGTGAAAAAATATTGTTGGTAAAATACCAAGAAGTATGCGCTACTATTCGTAAAGTTTTTTACTGGAACCGCTGTATTTCATTGATGTTGGACATTGAATCTGAGCCCCACAATTGTATCCCAAATGGGATGGATAATTGCTTTCGTATAGAAGCAACTTGTTTTACAGTGTAAGTTGGAACTGTAATCCCATAAACCAGAATAGAGATGTTCTTTTTTTGCTTCTATATGTTTTTGCCAAATCAGATGTCAGTCTAAGTGTATATCGAAATATTTTGCTTTGTCGGCTTGGGAAATTTGCACTCCAATTCGATTACCAAAGATGGTCACATGTATCGATTTGGTAGCATTTATTTTAATTCTGTATTTCTTGAGCCAATATTCGAACTCCAATTTGTACAAGTTTTGTCGCTAATAATCTTTTATGGGTAGCCATGATCACAGTATCAGCAGCGAATGTTAAAAATATGAATTTCATATTGAAATTAAAAAAAATAGATAAATAAAAAAAATATTTCAAGTTTTTTCACAATTTATAACAATTTTCAATCCCATTTTTTTTTTTTATCTTTATTGTGCAAGACAACATAATTTAAGAACTTTAACAAAATAAATTCAATTTATTAATTTTAAGAATTCAAATTCATTATCCTAACATAGTTTCATCAAAAATCAAAACAAGCAAAAAAAAAAAAATGAAAATAATTCCAAGAAATGTCCTTCTAAATAATTTCAGTTTAAAAACCAAAAAATATATCAAAATACAAAAATTACAAGTAAATTATTAAAATTATCTATTTCTTCTACCGTTATTTATGATAATAAAAAAAAACTTTATATTAAAAGAACTTAAAAGTAAATTTTTCTATATATTAACATTATGGACATATTAACGTGTATACAAACAGGACATGTTTTCTAAGTTGATCTTTAATTTATTTTTAAACTCTGTGTATGTTTTGTCATATAAATTGGTTTTCAATACATTTTTTTTTTAATGTAAAAAAATCACAAAAAAAAATAACAAAAAAAAATACTATTTGTATTAAAAATTACAAACAAAAAACTAAAGCTTTCCCAAGGTTGCTGATATTATGTTAAAACTACAAAGAAAATATATTTTTTTATTGTGATAAAAATGTTGATGATGAAAATGATTGATGATGATTGTAATGTTGATGATTATTACCATATTGATAATAACTATATTGTTATTATTACATTAAAGAAATGAGAGGTCTTTCTTTTTGTTTCTGTTTTTTTTTTTTTATTAAAACTTAATCAAAAGAACATTAATATCCGCTTTTCTTTAAGTATCTACCACCTGCTGTAAGAACTCCTGCAAAGATTTTATTTTATATCAGTAGTGTTCATTTTTTTAATTTAAATTATAGAGCCATTGAAAATAAAAAATTAATCTAAATTTAGTAAATTCTCATACCATCATAAAAATTTACATTATGGGGCCATATGTTCATGTATATATATATATATATATATGATTGTACAAAATATAACCAGAGTTCTAGCAACAACATTTGACATTTAAAATGGCTCAAATTTATAATATTATGTTCACATTGAGATTAAATTTCTGTTTCCGAACACAGTTGTTTTATAACTTCTGAAAAATATAATTTTAAAACCGATCAAGGAATATGAATCCAAAAAATTTATGTTTAATAATATCTAACTTTTCTCTTATGTTGACTTAGCCGATTTTATTATTATTCCAAAAAAAAAATATTTTTTTTTTCTCTTTTAATCCATCAACTTGAGCTTCTTCTTTGGCTTAAATTTTTTTAACATTTGAACTTATGCAGGTCATATGTAAAGAATTTATCCTCCTAAGGTGAAAATAGGTTCTTCATTTCCAATGGTATTTCCATATTTATTTATCAACAAATATACAAAAATAACAGAGAAGGGCATGAGCAGATGCCATCTCTCGTATTTTACGAATGAAAGTAACATTTGAATGGAAGGTGCTAATACAAATTTAATTTCAACTAAACTTGATGTATGTCCACCCCTACAAGATATCTATCTAAACGATAAATGAGAAGCAAAACATAAAATATGAAGAAAAATCCACTACACATTTTACACTCAATACCAATTATGTCATAGACATGTTACAGGACAGGACAAGACAGAGTCCCAAAATGAAATTTAAAATGCTTAAACAGCAACCAAAATTAGAAAAACAAAACAAAATAACTGGAGGGATTTTTTTTTTAGATCAAAAACAAATGAAATCGAAGAAACAACAAAAATGAAACAAAAATTTTTTTTCTATTTTCTTTCTATCTCATTTTTTTTTTTATTTATTCCATTTATTTTTTTTTTTTTTTTTTTTGTATCTTTAGGTCTCATGTTTAAACTTTTATACGTTTTATACGTACTTATAATTATTATCCTTACAAAAACAACAACAAAAATACAATATTTTTACTTATTCTATTCATTTTAAGGTCAAAATATAATTTTTTGATGGGAAAAGAAAAACTACAAAAAACAAAAAAAAAACAAAAATAAATCAAAAAATCCTTATGGCAATATTTGAATTCAAAAAAACAATACCAAGAAAATACCTTATATCCTTGTTTGAAACGATACTTACATAGTCCTATGAAAATACATAAAAAAAAAAATGTTTTAATAGAAACAAGTAATATTTTTTTTTCTTTAGTTGTTAATTCCAGATTATTAGGTTCCAAATATTAGACTTAAAACAAAAAAAAAATAAAAATAATAAAGAAAATATGAAATTCACAAATATCAAACCAAAACAAAAAAATATAAAACAAAACAGAATACAAGAAAAGGATCTGCGGTATATAAAAGCGGTATTTTACAGATTTTTTTAATTTTTTTTTTTTGTTTTTTTAATTAAATTTTTTAAAAAACAAAATAAAGCAAAAAAAAAATTAAAATTGTTCGAACTGATTCTGAAAGTAATATAAAAACTAACGGAACTTTGAATATTGATTTTTATACTCAATCTCTCTCTCTCTTACACACGCACACACTTTTTTTTCATCTGTATCACCTTTTTGCTCGTATGCAAAACTTTGATATCCACAACCCTGATATGGTGTAGCACTATAGTTATTTCATTTGACTGCTAATTAGAAGGTCCTTTTGCGTTTGAATCTCGTTCAGAGCATGAATAGCTATAACATAATTTTTTTTGTCACAAAAAGAAAAAACTAATCCGTTCTTATTAGTCTTCACTACATCAAATAACATATTGTACGGGAGCAGTCCGAAAAGTTTCCTGTATTCATATTACAATAGTTTTTCTGAATTTTTACAATCAAGACTTCTTCCAACTCAATACACTTTATCAAATGTTTCTCAATCTGAAAAATAGCATTTTTCAAGACCTTCGAAATATGCTTCAGTTTCAGCGATAACCATTTCATTTGAATGTGAATCTCTCGCCATGAAGCAATTTTTTCGGAAACAAAATTCGGTAATCATTTGAGTAAATCCGGACTGTATGTTGGATGTGAAGCAATTTCGTACCGTAATTCATTCAGTTTTACTGTTTTTTGAAACCTAATGTTTGTACGTCGTTGTCTTTATGGAAAAGCACTTCTTTCTTTGCTTTCTAAATCTTATCTAATCTAAATGTGATAGTTTTTTTCATGATTTCGTCATTCAATCGATCCAATAATGTAATATTGCAACAAATTGGACCGACATTTTTTTTTTTTTTTAACTTTAACTTAAACTTATTATCACAATAAAAAATGTTGTGTAGGTCACTACTGTTTATAAAAGATTTGATTTTTATCGTATTTACTGAAATTGTGTAAAATGGTAAAAATGAGAAACAAATGAGAAATCATTATGTCAGAACTGAAGGGGCTTTACAATACAAACAAGGTGTGGGCCAACTTTTTTGCAATAGAGTAGTATGTAGCATTAATTGATTTTGCTTTTTCAAGATAGTCGATGAATATTATACCTTGTGTATCCCAAAAAACAGTTGCCATAATCTTTCCTTAATAATTATTAACCTATTTGGACATATAGAATCCAGATTTGGGGTTCCGCGGTAAAACTAATATCAACATTATACATAGATTCTAAAATAAGGTGTTAAGGTCACTCGTAAATGCCCCTTCTTGGTTTATGCCAAATTAAGTCATAGAACACAACTTTAATATTGAATCCGTCACCAGTGTAATAGCTAAATAAAGCACCAGTTAAAGACTCAAATTGCAAAAACAAAAACTTCCTGTAATTTATAAGACCAAAAAAAAAAATTGTAAATTGATCCACAGGCAGGTCTTTGATAGAAAAGTGAAAAGTGATAAAGTACCTATAAAGTACTATCCATATCTTTTTGGATATCGGTTTCTGATATAACTACTATTTTACAGATCGATTTGAAAATTGAAGACAACAAACATAAAAGAGCAATCATAAAAAAAATATAATATTGACAAAAAGATTCCGTTACAAGAAACATTTCAGACTGCCCTCGTATATATAAAAGTAGATCTAAAATAATTTAAAAAATATATTTTAATTAATAAATACAATTTCAATTAATTGAAAATTATTTGTATATTTCTAAAGGATTTGTGATCGCCACAAATTCTCACTTATTTTTGTTTTTTTTTTTCCTTCATCAAAAATTACACTCTTTTTCAAACAGTAATTAATCAAAAATTACAACAACAACTACAAAATAATAATAATTTTTTTTTATATCTTTTTATACATGTACATACATACTTTTAGTACCGATATATGAGTTCAAGGTCTCTTATTTTCAATAAATATTTAATATATGAATGTATTATTATATCCTTCTTAGAAATTACATGGATTATTAACATTGAAGAGACCTTATTAAAAACCTTAAATTACTTTTTTTTTATAAAGTATGTGATAATTGAATCAAATTATTAACTGTATTATTTGGGAAATCAAAAGGAAATTTTGTTAAAATATTATCTTGTTATAAACAAATATTAATTAATTAACAAAATTAATTCTTTTAACTGGGTGTTAGAAGTTAATAAAAAAAAAATGAAAATATGGGAGTGGTGTAGTGTGAATTTTGAAAAAGTATGGCTACAATTTTGTATATAGGTTTTCAATTTGTATAGAACATAATATCGTACACACATACATGTATTTATAAAATGAAAAAGTAGGTTTAATTAAAAATTATTTTCAAGCGAGCGACGGAGGATCATTTATACAATACCTGTAACTGAATCCTTATTTATTGCCCCTTTTTTGTATAATTTCAAAACTATACTCAACAAACCATACTCTAACAGACACCTGACCCTATACCACAACGGATAATTGAGATTATGATCTCGTCATTTATTATAAGCAAAATAAGTTATTGAAGTAACTCCTAAAGAGCTGGTATAAATATAAGTGATAGAGTTATCAATCATAAAAATATTTTAAAAAATTAAAACTCTTCAGATAAATTGTATGAGAGCCCCCAATCAAGTCTGGAATCAATTAATAATTTTAAGTATTTGAAACGTATAGAGACAGATTGAATTAGAAAGCGAAGCACATTGATTTTATATGGAATGTAATTAGGCATAACGAACGAAAATTAATTAAAATAATCGTTAACAGAACCGGCAGAACTAGAACTTTAGAGAATTTTTTTACGCCTCACTGCATGATAAAATAAGTTATCTAGAATTGACGAAAATATAAATTTTATATGGTAAATATTTCATCAGTGATCTGATATTAAAATACTCTTTACAAATTTTGACTGCATATTTCTTAATATCAACCTGTATTCATTCATCTTAACATTTAACATTATATAAATAACCTATAAGGTCTTTCTATACACATCGTACAACAAGTATTATACTAGTCCCATACCCATTTCATTATTATCATCTCTAAAATGAAAACAAAGTTCCAATTAAAAAATAATTGACAGAGTGTAGCCATAGTAATCCATAATTTACACTTTAACACTTGACTTAACCGATAATAATTTTTTCATTATTATTATTTCCTGATAAAAAAAGGACCTTTTCCTGTTTTAAAAATAAATAAAATTTCTTAAAAATGATTAATTTATTTGCGAAAATATATTTTCAAAAAACAAAAAGACAAAAAAATTAAACTTTTTCATTAATTTCAATTTTTGTTAATTTTTATTTATTTATTTTTTCAGTTTCATTCGAGAAGGAATCATTCGATGTATTTTGGCAACAGATATGGCTCGACATAATGAAATTTTAACACAATTTAAAGAAATTATAACAACATTTGATTATTCTAATCGATCCCATATTAATTTGGTAATTTGTTTTTTTTTTTTTTTATTAATTAATATTAATTTAAAAATAATTTTATTTGCAACTTCTTTTGTACAGCTCTGTATGGTTCTAATAAAAGTTGCTGATATATCAAATGAAGCTAGACCAATGGATGTTGCTGAACCATGGTTAGATCGTTTATTACAAGAATTTTTTGCACAAAGTGCTGCTGAAAAATCAGAAGGTTTACCAGTTACACCATTTATGGATCCAGATAAAGTTAGTAAGCCAGGAAGTCAAGTACGTTTTATTGGTTTAGTTTTATTACCATTATTTGAAGCATTAGGTGAACTAATACCAGAAATAATTGATTTAATAATAATACCGGTACGAATTGCTTTAGATTATTATAAGTAAGTACATAATGTTAAATAATGTATAGAAAGATATTAAAAAAAATGTATAAAAAATTTTAGATGCCTAAACGATGCTCAAAATAGACAACGTAAATCAATTGCTGAATCAAATGCAGAAAATGGTTCTTCTGATACAAATGGTTCATGTTCACCACAAATACCACGCTCACAATCTGGTATTAGTGTTAAATCACGTCGTAGTATACCATCACAAAAATCAACTTCACGTACATCGGTTGATGAACCAACTTGTATTGCAGCTGAATTACATGATTTGCCAGAGGGTAGTGAAAGTGGAGATTCTGAAACAGCTACTGAAGTTGATGTAATTTTATTTTACCTCTCCCCCACTAAATATTATAAAATTAGTTTTAAAATTTTGTTTGCATAGGTGGCTGAAAAAACATCAAAATTTAAAGTTGATACTGAAAGTGGTAATCGTTCAAAAGCATCTCATTCAACATGTCATCGTAAATCGAATCGAGAAAAACGACCATCAATGATTAGTGAAATGTGTAGTTCGGGTGGTAGAATGCGTAATTCATATGGTAATATACATGGTTATCATTCAAATCGTGGTCATTTTGGATCAAATCGTGCCGTTAGCTTAGATCAATATAGTTGTAATAATCGTAGATCATCGGATGGATTACAACAAGTTATTTCAGATAGTTATGTATTTTATAATCGTCAAAATGAATGTTTACAATCACAACAAAATAGTGGTAGTGGTTCAACATCAACTCCGGCTAGTGATAAACCAAAAATGGAACACCATGGTTGTGGTGGTGGTGGTGTTGGTGGTGTTATAATTGGTGAAGATATTGTTAATATGAATACATCACAAATGTATTGTGATCAATTAATGTTAAGACAATTAAGTTTAGCATGTCATTCGGCAACAGCTTCTATTGGTTCTGTAGCACAACAACAACAACAACATCATTTACATCATCAACATCTTCATATGCATCAATTACAGTTACAGCAGCAACAACAACAGCAACAACAACAGCAATTACAGCCGGAATTAAATCAAAAATTAGAACAAAGTAATTTAAGTGGTGTTATTAAGGATGATGGATCAATTAGTGGAATTAATAAAAATTCTATTATCGATCAACAAAATCAACAGTGTTCAAGTAATTATAATCAAAAATCGTGGAGAGCACGTTTAAAACAAATCACCGAAATTTTTTCCATATTTGATAAGGGTAACAAAAGATATAATAATGTTAAAAATGGTTCTGATTCACTACGAAATAATAATACAGAATTAGGAACAAAAGATGTAACAAAACAAGGTATAATTTCCAATTTATAATTCTATATTATCTAAAATAATTATAATAATTTTTTTTTAGGTTTATGTTGTACAATTTCCAATAATTATTTCCCATCGAATGCCAAACAAAAACAATTAAAACATCAACAATCACAATATATTGTTAATCAATCGGAAGTTGCTAATATTGGTCGTAATCGAGCATATAGCTTAGATGTACCATGTAGTACATATCGACAACAACGTTATAGTAGTAGTAGTGGTGGTGAATCAAGAAAATCATCACGTAATGAAGATAATAGTAATCGTCAGGATGTATTCACTGAAGACAATAATAGTTACAATACAAGTAGCGGTGATGCACCACCTATTCGTATTAGCGGTGGTGATAGTTCTGATGGTACAATACCAATAAGTACACAACCATTACCAAAAGTAATAACGCCAACATTTGAAGAAGATTTAAATGTTGATTCAGTGATTTATACAAAAGTTGAACAACAACAACAACAACATCAAATAAATACTGGTGAATATAATTCTGGTTATAGTGGTGATGATGGTGGTATTGGTGGTATTAGTTCCGATAATGTTAATGATGGTAATTATTCAAATAATCAACCAAAAATTTGACACAGGAATTCTGATACAAATACAAGTTCAAATGGTTATGTTCCACCGCCAACATTCAACGATGATAATGTTGAGCATAATGATGGTGATGGATATGGTGCTAGAAGTATTAGTGCTAATGATTTAACTGGTGGTTATACAAATAATTTTTGGTCAGGTTTAAGTGATCGTTTAAGTTCATTTGCTTGTAAATGTTGTAAACAAGATTTACCTGAACCAGAGAATGTATAAAAAAAATAAATACTACAACTAAATACTAAATAATAATTATTTAAGAAAATTTTTAATTTTACAATTAGTAAAAAATTTGTAAAACAAAAACAAAAATAATAATTTTGCGAAATTGTATTTTTAAATTAAAATATATATATACATACAAATTTAATGTAAATTGTTATATAATTGTATTGTCCTTTAGGAGTAAATTTAATTAAAAAAAAAACAAAAATTTGTTTTTATTTTTAATTTGTATTACCATGTCCTTGCATATTTATTTCTAAGCACAGAAAAAAAAATATTTTATGTTATTAATTTGTTTTTTAAATTCTGAATATTGTTTTTTATACATTAAACTATACATTTATTAGTACTAATTATGAATAAAATTATTTTCCAATTATTTTATTATTTTTTGTTTTCTTTTTCTATTTGCTTATTGGATTGATATTTTACCAAAACTCTAAACTTTATCTCTTAACTTTCTTAGAAACGTTTTATATCAAAAACATTGAAACAGATTGAGTTAAGAATAAATATTAGTACATAATATAATTTTCAAGTACTAAAGAGTGGTACTTAGGCTTATCAGATATTGATTTTTAGTACATTTATTTTATTGATGTTCTTATTAAATTTTTTTTAGTACTAAAAAATAGTTAGCATGACTTAAAAAGTTTTAATATCGATTTTTAGCACAAACTTGACTCCGAAAACTAGTAAACAAAAATTTTAGTACATACTTGATTTTGAATATTAAAATAGTAGAATAATAAAAGTAAAATAAAGTTTATTAATTTTCAATTTTTAAATTTATCTAATTTGAGCACAAATTTTTAGTACTACTAACTTTTAAAACCAAATATTAATATTATGCTATTACAAAAATTTATTTTTGTTTTTTTTCGCAATGGAATACTAAAATACTAAAAATTGGGTACTTAATACTAAAAACATTTCTAGATTATTATTATTATTATTATTAAAATTTATTCTTAGAAATTAAAACTAAGTTCTAGGGAACACTACAAATTAATAAATTTTAATTTTTTTTACTGTAATTTATTAAAATAAAATTAAAGGACCAAAATTATTGTTCTTAATAAATTGTAAGGACCCTTAGTATTTCTAGATTTTCTAATTAATACATGATAATATAATCTACAAAATTTAGTACTACAGTCAAATATTGATGACCAAGATGAAATGGATATGATTTTATATTATTAGTAATTCAATTAATTAAAATTATATTTATTTTTAATTTTAAAATATTAAATTTTTGTACTACAGTGTTTTAATTATGACCAAGAAGAAATGATTTTATTTTATTACTTATTTTTGAATTAATTAATTAATTATTACTTAGTTTTAAATAATAAAATTATTTTTTTATTTTGTTATGGTTCATTATTTTTATACTTATATATATATGACAAAAATGCATATGGATGCCGGGTGTATCGAAATAATATTAAATTTAATAAAATTATTAACAATTATTATTAATTAAATATTATTTCATATTATTGAATATTTTTAAAATAATTAATTAAAAAATTATTATATATAATTTATTAGTTGAAAATAATTAATTAAATATTAATTGCGTGTATTATAATTATAAAAGTAAATAATTTATATATTCAAGAACAAAGAATAAATTTATTTATTTCTTTTTATTTTAATTTTAATATTAATGTCATATTATTTTAAAAATACTCTTTCTTAGACCAAAAATTTACATAAAATATATTTTTAATAATTTTAAATTAGAAAAAAAAACAAACAAAATACATATGTTTTGAAATATTATAGACTTCCTTCTACATATAAAATTTGAAAAAAAAAAAATTACGTAGAAAATGTGAAAATTCTTAAATACATAAATTAAAAATATATTTTAAAAACAATTAACCGTTTTAAAAACAAAACAAAAAAATGTAAATAAAATATTTTAAAAATATATTAGTTTTGTTTTTTTTTTTTCTTTTAAAATTAAATTCATAAAACGAAACACGTATATTACAAAGAGATCGTATATTAATCAAATTAATTTATTATAAATTGCATATGAATATAAATAAATATTTTTAAATATTTATTATCTAGCCATTTTTTTTTAGCACCATTTAAAAGAACATTAGTAACAATAAAGAATAGTATTGATACCAATTATTATATTGAGTACCATATCACAATATAATATCTTCATTTTCATTGTCCTGTATTTTTTTACGTGAACTGGGAATATTGAGTTTTTATTCATATTGAGTTTTTTTTTCGATTCTATGAATTGTACCTATCAATTCCAGCTCTTTAAAACATTATAGCAAGCTTTATTTTTTCCATTATATTACTCAAAATCCATGACAGCTAGAACTTCAAATTAAACATAATATAAAATCGTTATATAAAGCCTAATGTACTCAAATATACTTCGAAAACATGCTAAATATTAATTTTGAAAATATATAACATTTCGCAATCACTGATGAATTCATATCTCTCTATATTGCATCATTGAAACATTAGAGATTTATGTCGTATGACCTTAGAAGAAATTTCAATTTTCATCAGAGACTCTTAAGTCTTGTTATTCTGCCATTTAAGTAAGTATGTGAATTTTAATTTTATTTCTTTATTTTATAGTTGATATCTATTAGTATTGTTCTGTAAAATCCTTCAGTGGTGGTATAGGAACAATAATCAAATAAATATTAACAATACATTATTTAAATTTATATTACTTAAATATCATCGCATGTTAATAGAAATTGGAAAAAAAGTTCCTAGTAAAAAAAAACAAAACCTATTTGTAACCACCAGAAAAATAAAAAAATAAAAACAAAATTCATGAAAAATATTACCATACACGATCTCTTTGTTTTTAGAGCTTGTATACATACAATAGTATACAATTTAAATTAACTAGATTGTAAATAATTAAAAAAAAAATTAGTTAAATATAATTTAAATTACAAAATAAATATACATAAATATCAACAATATAAAAAAAAATAAATAGATTTAAAGGCAAAATAGTAAAAAAAAAAACTGCATTCAATTTGAAATTATTTAATATGAAAATTAAATTACAAAAAAACAAAAATATTAGATTGAGATAAAATAAAATATTTCCTGTACTATCATCACATTACAATAAAAATATATAAAACAAAAATATTAAAAATAATTTCCAAATGTGTAAATGCAAAATAAACCACACTAAAATAGACTGAAAAAAATAAATAAAATAAATTTAAAAAATAAAACAAGAAAAACTAAAAAAACATATTGAAATGAATTTTTTGGTTCATATTTTTTTTTATTATTTTTTTTATTTTATTTTACTAACAAAAAAAAATTTTAACCGTGCCGTAAAATATGCTTTGTATACGTGGTATAATTAAAAAAAATATTTTAAAACAATTTAATAAAAAAAAGTTTTTAAAAATCAAATAAAATCAATTAATATCATTTCATTTTAAAATATACATATTGTATTAAAAAACTCTAAATACAAACATACAAACATATTTATTTTTGCTACCAGAATAACCTAAAATGTAGAAATCAATATTTTGTACAATAGTAAAGAAAAAAATATTGAAATAATCTACAAAATACAAATTTCTTAATAACTATAGATTCAAATTAACTGATTCTGTCAGATATAAAAAAAAAAACTAAGTCCATTAAACAGATAAATTTAAAAAAAAAATGATTAAATAATTTATGTTGTGAATTATACTAGTTAAATCCTCCAATTAAAATAGTTAAATCTGTTTGATCATAAAAAGTTAAAACATTCACCAGAGAAAAAATTTCAAAAATTGATTGATCCCTTATAAAAATATGTCTAGTAGAAACAGCCCACTACAAATAATAATATACAATAGATTATATTATTCGATAATCTTTGTTAATATAGTAATTTTACTACATAGTATCATTTAGTATACTATATAAATCAAATATACTAATTCTAGATATTTAACAATAATTGTAATATCCGAATTGAATCCTTAATTTTCATTAATATATTCATTTACATAATATATATTACAAAAACATATCCTTACGAACGCACTAGGTAAAAACTTCTTCAATACAAAATATAATGACAGAAAACCAATACTATATAGAATAACGAGCTTCTCCCAAACAATTATTTTCATAAGCCCGATCGAAATTTTACTAAGTAAGTCTCTAGTCTTATTTTACTTTTTATTTATTTATAGCATCTATATCTATTCTATACAACCATAATATATAAATATATTATATATATATATATTATATATTCATCTAGATATTTTTCTATTATATATTTACCTTATCACAAAATTGTTAAATATTTTTTTTAAAAAAGAAAAAACCAAAAAAAAAAATAATAACAAAAAAAAATAAAATTAAAAAAATATATTTATAAGACTTTAAAAAATAAAAATATTTAAAAAATAAAAAAAAAAAAACCAATATAAATTTTCTTCGAACTGAAATTGTATTTTATTATGTACTGAAATTTTATATATTTTAAATTGTATGTATATTTTTTAAAAACTAACAAAAAAATTTAAAAAAAAAAAAAATAATAAATAAAAATCAAAACCAAATTATATTTACTATATACCTATCTGGTTTCATTATATACTTTAAATCTAAATAGAAAAAAAAACAAAATATATTGAAATATAAAAATATACAAAATTAATGCTCACATTCATCACATTCCTCCGTACATAGAAATTTTATTTTAGTAAAAATCTAATTGTAATATTAAAAATAACAGAACTTTTAAAATATTTACAAACTTTAATACTAGCATAGACTAATATAATTAGTCTATGATACTGGCAATTTCAAATTACACTTTGATACTATGGTCTTATACTAGTATATATTTGCTAACCTTAGTATACTTGTATATAATTGGTACTACAACTTAGTATATAGTACTACTATATATAGTACTTATAACTACTTATTATATAATTTATGGTACTACTTCATACTAAGTTTAATCACCAAAGTAATATGTTTACAAAGTGTTGGCCAGAGTTATAAATGATGTCCATTGTCGATTAAACTCATCATATAAAAATTGACTTAAATGGTGTGAGATTGCAAAAATCCCATTTACCCTAATATCAGTCGACAAAAAACTAATAGCGTTCAAACACGTTTATCAAAAGGTTCAGAAATCAAAATGTCACTTTGCAAAACGTGTTGGGCAAATTTTCAATTATTAATTCGCCATATACATTAAATATACATATTCTGGAAAGAGCGTATAACCCTCATTTTTTATCCAACTATAAAATCTCTACTAATTCAAAATCTCGCAAACATATATTCTGAAAAACGAGTTTTACAGTTTTGTTAGTGAGAAATTCGCTAATTGGTTTAATCTATTTTGATTTTTTTTAATAAACGCTCTTAGGCGAAATATACATTTGTTACCTGAACTTTGCTAAGTGTTACGTTCCTGAATTGAATAATACTTCTTCGGACTCTTTTTATATTCATTTAAACAACAGTCAGTCCAGTCCATTTTAGCTTTTAGACGTACACCATACTGCGTCTTCACGTTTGCGTTTAATTATAACTAAACAATTTTTAAGCCTCAAACTGCAGCTATTTACAAACCTGCTAATAACTAAAACACTAACTATATATTTTTTAAATAATCCAATTCTAAAAAATAATTCTAAATTTCAATCTAAATATTACATCCCTCCCTACAACAGGTACTAATTATACATTTCAAGAAATAAAAAAAAAAACAGTAAAGAAATAAATAAATAATATTTGTTGTTTTTTTTTTTATGTAACATTTAAATGAATCAATAAAACCTCTTTTTAAAAAAATAGTAGATTATAATTAAGAAAATTAATAAAATAACAAATCAATTAAATAAAATAATAAAAACAATAGAAAAGAAAGTGAAACTAAAAAAATAAATTTAATTCAATTACAAATATTCATACATTTTACCTATAAAAATCTTTAAGGGGTTTACAAATTAAGAATAAAAATAAATAAATATAAATTAAAAAAACAAAAAAATAATAATGGATAACACACTAAAAACCAAAAACAAACAAAATAAAAAAAGATCAGATCAGATTTTTTGTCAATTTAATGTAAAATTATAATAAAATATAGTTTATACAATCATTATAAAATTTAATTTTTAAAATTAATAAATAAAAAAAATTATATTTTAAAAAATACAGTAGAATCTGGTTATAAAAAATATTTTTGATTACAATTTGTGAGAAAAATTTTAAACACAAAAAAATGTTAAAATTGAACAATGTGCAAAATAAATTAAAGTCGATAAATATGATTTAAAATTAATAAAAATTGACAAAAACCAATAAAATTTAATTAAACTACAAATAAAAACTTCAGAAGCAACTGTAAAAGTCACTTCCATCTCAATGAAAGCTTTGGGAATATTTAATCACAATTGAACTTGACTTAAAGTATACCCGCAAGTTAATAACATTTTATTACACCAAAAACTATTTGAAATAAATTTTTAAAAATTCTGAAAAAATTAAACTATGAAAATAAATTCAGTTTTAAATTATTTCTATAATATTTCATAGTAAAGTAAATCTTTACAATATTTCAAAATTTTTGTAAAAAAAAACTGTTTGCATATACTCTTTATTTTACTCTTTATTTTACCCAATACTCTTAATTTAAAATTTTAGCAAATTCAATTGATACCCGCTATACCGACGATTAACTTCAAGTTAACCCTTAATTGCATACTGTAGCATATATGCATCATACCGTGTTTTTTGCTATATTTTCCAAACCAAAAATCCAAATTACATATTTTAACATTATATTTTTAGGTATTGAAATACTTAACTTAAATTGAAAGTTAATTCAAATTTTATTCTCGTGACACCGACTTTGTTAAGAGAAAGTTATTTTTAATAAAATAACAATGATTGAAAATGTTAATTTTTTGAAAAAAAATTGTTAAATAAATTCAAAAATTAAGTAGGGTTTACGATTACGGTACAATTTAAAATATTTAGAAGAAAATGTTATTAAATCTTGTTATTTTAAGAGATCTAGACAATTTGTGCCTTTTCTTAAATAACAAAATATAAATTCTTTACAACTATATTTTTTTCATGCAAATCTGTATGTTCCGATAATTACAACATTTTATAACGTTTTTTTTTTTGTTGACAAAAAGCAGAAAGTAAAGTTGGTTTGTTAATTTGAGTTCAAGAAGAAATGATTCATTCCTCGCGTATTAGTTTTTTGGTGACAAGATGGTACTACTTTTGAAGGATATAGGATATTTCATATTTTAAGGCTAACTACTCAGTAAAATGATAAGCACTGTATATTTACAAATGCAGAATACTTCATTTATAACAGTAAAATTATGACGTAAAATATCTGTATAGAAACATAAGTTTCGTTGTTACAGAATATCTGCAAAAAAATATTTAAAAAATTTAAATTTGTATTGCAGAACTTTATAATATTATTTTTTGTTGCATTGTTTCGAAAAAAAAAACTATATTTTTTGTGCATTATGAATTTCGATCAGTTGAACACAATTTATTTCATTTTGTTCAACACAAAAACTGTTTGTTTTAAAAAATTTCGTTTTTATTTCCATTTTTTGATATTTTTAAGAATTTTAATTAATTTTTAATTTTTAATTTTTCAACATAACATTATGAAAGCTTAGGCCAGTATCAAAATTCTTTATTAATTTCAAACAACTACAAATTAAAAACAAGAACTATTGTGGTTGAAATTGAAAAATAACAATAACATTTCTTTGCAAGTGTAGTAAAAAGATACAAAAAAAATATTTTGTCATATATACATACATGTATCATACTCGTTACTCGAGTACATGGTATCTAATCTGCATAATAGAGTTTATTGAATTTCTCATAACATATACATACATTTTGAATGTATCCGAAACATCAAAAATTAGTATTACAATTTTAAGTACAATATAGTATGTTCCATAACGTGCTATGTACAAAATAATTAATTCTAAAATAGTAGTCAAAGCGATATACAAGCATTTTGGAATTAATTACGTTGTATATAACACGTCATAGAACATACTACATTGTAGTTAATACCCTAATATTGCATTTCGATCTTACCCTATCTTACCATTGAAATTTTTATTATAAAATTTTAATTTTTTACTATTTTAAATATAAAAAACTGGACTCCAAATAAAAAACTATGGTATTGGTAACACTTATTTCTAAATAACATAATATAATATTGAAGTTTTTATATACATACATTAATAATACAACACTAATACAAGAGATGCAGTATGTATTTTTTCCCCTCACAAACTATAATCAATTCATTTTTATAATTTAAATTCTATCGTAATTTTTAAAACAATATTTTATTGTACAAAAATATATAATTGATATTTTTAAAATAAATTAGAAAATAAATGAACAAAAAACAAAAAATGTATAAATTAAATAAATGTATTTTAAAATTAAATTAAAACTAAAATAATAAATGAAATGAACTGGAATTTAATGCTGATACAAAAACAAAAATCTATATGTATATATACATATATACATATATATATAATATATAAATAAATAAATAAATTATAATGTATATTAACAAATAACAAAAACAAAAAAAAAATAATTTAGAAAAAAAAAATTTATTAAAAATTAATTTGAAAAAAAAAAAATAACATATAAATTAATAAATATATTAATTATACAATTAAAGTCTATTAATTATTATAATATACTATTATCAATTTAAAAATAAAAATTTATTAAATGTATAATATAAAAAAAAAAAAAAACAAAAAAAAAAACAAAAATAATAAAATTAAAAAGAACTCAACATTAAATGAATTGTAATTAATATGTGTTTAGGAAATAATAATTAATTAAATGTCTTAAAAAAATATATTTCAAATCTTATGATATCGAAAACAATTAATTATAAAATTAAATTAAATTTAAAAAAAAAAAACAAAAACAAAAAATTTTAAAAATAAATGAAGAAAATCTTTCATTTGAGAACTCAAAAACAAAATAATGAAAAAAATAAAAATAAAATTCAAAAATTAAATAAATAAATATATTATACAAATAAATAATAAATGAAATAAAATAAATAAAAATAAAAGTTCTAATGTGAATCTGTGAAAAACAAAAAAAAAATATTCAATCAATTTTTGTTGTTTTTATTTTTGATACATTTTCAGTTTTGGTTCCATTTTTTTATTATACTTTGAGCTGCGCTTTCAACATATTTATGAATTTAATACTATATTCTTCGAATTTCGATACTCTTAAAGCATTCCAAGACATTATTGATAATTTTATTTATGCACATATGCTTTATAAGGCCTAACTAGCCGTACTTAAGTTAACTTAATACTTTTCAGTTGCTAGCTTAAGTTAAACGAAAAGTAAATTTACCAGCTTAGTTGAACGAAAAGTAAACTTTTTAATGAAAATGAAATTTAAGTTATCTTAAATACGACTAATTATATGGTTAATTTAAGTACGACTAGTTGGTTATATGCAAACCCATAAAAGCGTACATGAGTTTGACATTTATTTAAGTTAACTTAAGTATGACTAGTTAGGCCTATATACCATTGAGCAAATTAA
This sequence comes from Argyra leucocephala, assembly GCA_963942445.1. Lineage (NCBI taxonomy): Eukaryota > Metazoa > Arthropoda > Insecta > Diptera > Dolichopodidae > Argyra > Argyra leucocephala. Next base: position 136,388,271 of record OZ012681.1, on the reverse strand, counting down.
CTATAACTTCTAACGGGAGCAACCGCCGCTAAGTCAATACATATGGCACAAGACATGTCAATCTGAAAACTGCATGTGGAAAATCTGGTATTATAAAACAAAAAATTTATGCTAATACAGGAAGGAGAGCTGTAATAAACTAATAACTTCCATTAGATATTTTTACCGTTACAAAATAATAACTTGCATTATATATTTTTGCCGTTATGTCAAATGAAGACCGTGTTTCTTGTTGAATTGTATTTAAATTAGCTGAACATAGTTATTTTATATTAGGAGCCTTTACTTATATAGTAGATCTGGAATTATCTTCTAATTTTGTGTAGTTCATCTTCCATCAACTTCATTTCTTCAAGTTATGTTCATGACTTGCAATTCAACATGTTGTAAAAAATTCGAAATAGTAAAAAATTTATCTTTGATGACAATTTGAAAAATTAATACACCGGTGGAATGTATGTCAGGTATTTCAGGATCATTTAGAATTTCACATACTAATTTCGGAATTTACAGGACTAGTTATGTATTTTGCATGCTATCGATATATTTTTTTTAATAACTTATTGTTATTTTTTCCTTACTAATTTCATATAAAGATAAAATAGATTGTTTCCGGTTTTGTTTCTTGATAAGATAACCTATTCAAAGGAAATTCCTTAACAGTTTTTAATATTGTATATCCTTGTTTTTACATGTCAAAAATTATTATAAAATTATTATTTTTTTTATGTTCTTCTTTTTTTAGCCAAATTTCTTTTAGATTTAAATTTGTTTTTTTTTCAATTAAATCCTGAAAACCAAAATTTATTTAACTAAATTTTTAAATACAAGCCTAAACATGGTTGGGTTTGTTAGATTATTCAATTAGCAAAAATATACCTGTTTATACGTGCACCATGGTTTTATGTGGTACTACAACAGCATATCACAAAATAAAAACCACCTTTTAGGTAGGTTAGGTAAATTTGTTGGGTTTTTTCTTTCTTCTTCACTTAAATCTTTAAATACATATGTACATATTTTCGTAAAAATATAACAGACATGATAAAATTATTTGGTAAATTAAAGTTGAATTTTTGCTTACGTGTAAAATAATAATAAACCGGATAAAATACGATACAAATAGGTAAGTAAAATAATGTCATCATCAGTGCAGTAATTAATTTCGAAATTAACAAAACAGATCAGGTATTTATGATAATGTTTTATGTTAAATCACTCAGTTGATTTCACTTCCTAAAAATGTAAAGTTTAGCAAAATAGACAATAAACGATTGATAAATATTTATTTATTTTATTTATTTTATAATAGTGGCCAAATTCGATTGAAATGATAAAACAACCAAGTTAATTATTGATATTGTTTTTATTGTAACGTTGTTCTCGAGCCGTACACGTTATTTAGATGTTTCATAAGAGAAATGATATACCTAACATGATTTTCAAAACCCACTCTTACTAACAATTCGAATATAATAAGAGAAGTATTAAAGTTGAATATTGACTAATGCCTGTTTATTCAATTTCAAGTATAATTTATTAAATCTTCTAATCAGTAGATCACTATAGCACATAGTATGTATGTACCATATTTATCAATATATATCAATCGTCATAATGATTATCAACATATCCAATATAATCGCCATACAGTTAACATTTTTTCCAAATTTATTAATTTGCTGTAATAGTGGAAATTTGTAACCGCATAACAACACTGAAATAACTCAAAAAATAAGTTATGATAGAACAAATATTCATCATTTTATATTATCTATATTTTAGTCTACTGCAGACAACATATGGTCTGTATGTTAACTAGCAAATTTATACAAATTTATATAAATTTATCCAAATCTTTGTATGTTAACTTTTTTATTTTTGAGAAATTTAAGAGAATTTTGTGTTTAAAACGTGACGTTAAAGCTCTCTCTTAAATAAATTTTTGTAAATGAAATTTCTATTTGCAAAAATTTATAAAAATTTACTGTCAATTTTTTGCTGTTGTTTTAAATGTCAATAGAATATTTTTCATATAAAAAGTAGTATACCTAAAATAAATAAAAAGTTGTATACCTAACCTGAAAATTTATTTATATAACTTTTTACCGACAAAAAGGCCAAAACCACGAAAAATTCAATAATTTTACAAAAGTGTCCGAAAATTACTAAATTAATTCAAATTTAAAAATATCTCATATCCTAAAAATCAATTATTTTTGACATGAAAAAATTTGGAAAAATTTATGCAAATTTTGCGTATGTCTACTTTTGTTTGTAGAAGAGTACATTTTGACTATTCTCGCAGAATTTTATGATCATGTGATTTTTCCTCTCATTTGCAAATTTTTGCAAATGAAAGTTAACATACAGACCTAAAATTTAAAAAATTAACCGCTGGATTACACTAATTTTTTTCCAAAATACTTTTTGTGTATAGATTTTGGGTGAATACCTGATTTTGGTATATAGATTTTGGGTGAAGACTGACTTACTTGTGTTTGCTGCAATACTCACCAGATTTTTAGAATTATATTTGATTTTTTTTTTATTTGTTTCAAGGCGTTTCAATACTTTAAAAATAATTTGTGACAGTTTAAAAATTTTCGTGTTTTATTTAAATCAAGACAATTTTGTGAAGAGATAAGATGATTATGATTGAAAGATGATTTAATAAATTATACAGAACCGAAATTAGGTTATATAAAGGACAGTCCAATTTCTTACATTTTATTAATCCTTTAATTAATATTATTGAATAATAAAACCCCTTTACATTGTACAGATGGTTGTAGCCAATTTTAAACCAGATGACTTAACTAGTTTATAATTCTGTTTAAAAAAAAATAAACGCTAGAGAAAGTAGCCGTGACATCGAAAGTGCAGTATTAGAGTTTTAACTGCAATGTAGTATGTTCTATAACGTATTATATACACAATAATTAATTTGAAAATGTTTATATGTAATCTGCTTTTTGCTGCATAGTTAAAATCAAGCATTGTACATTATTTGAATATACTCGATTATGCGACTGAATTTTTGAATGAAAAAACGTCGGTTAACTGCAACGATTGAAAATTGATTCCATTTAAATTAATTTAAATTTAAAAAAAAAAAAGAATGCATTATTGTCACAAATTGTAAAAAATTATTGTACTGTATTGTTTAAAAACAAAAACTTTAATTTACTAATTATTGCACTTTATAAAACACATAAATAAAAAAAATACTGTAAATGTCAGTATTTGGTACATCAAATTTACAGCAAATAATAATAATTAAAAAAAATAATTTGACCATGTCTGTGTCAACTTACAAAATAATTTATTCAATTAATATAAAAATTTTAAGCTTAAATTTATACTCTCACTACTATAAAACATTGATTTTTTTTAACAGTGTTGTGTGTCTCAGTCAGTAACGAATGCTTATTAAACCGATTAATACATAAGTCGTAAAGCTTCTCTTCGGAATTTTTTTTTACAAATAATAAAAAATAATTTTTGATATTTTCTTTAAAAAGTCATTTAAAATTCGGTCTAATTGTTTTTTTTTTTATTATTTTTATTAAAATTTTAGCCTTACATAAAATTAAAAGGTTATCAACGCAAAGACTTTGAGATTCAGATATATTATGTGAAATATTGAATACAGTTGAATGATTTTTAACAATAATTAATATTGAGAAATTTTAACTTTTTATTTTTTTTTTTATTTTTTCGTAGAATTGATAATTATAGAAAAATATTTTTTAAACTAATTTAAAATTGATTTTATGCGAAATTTCAATATTTATACAATTCTTAGATGTGCGATTTATTAATGTGATATAAAAATAAAAATGAAAATCAATTATTTTTTAGTGTTAACATTTTTTATAATAACAATTTTGATAAGAAAAAGTAAGTTGGAATATAAAACAAAAAAAAAAACAAAAAGTTTAATTCTAAATTCTGTAATTAAAGAATTTACTGTGAGGAAATAAATTATTTTAGAACAGTTATTTTAATTAATACGAATTAAAACAATTACTGATAAAGCTTTTGTTAAGATGTAAACAAATTAATCAACATATGAATGGAAGGACGTAATATTCTCATTAATTATTTTAAAAGTAATAAAAAACGAAAAATAGAATCATTCCGAGAATGCATGAAATGACTTTCTAAATTAAAATGATTAAAAATTGGGAAAATTAAAATCAATCTTAATATTTCTCCCATTGAATTATTATTATTGTTTATTATAGTATTCGCCACAAGTCTATAAAACTGCGTTAATAATTGATCATAAAGTGGAATTTTCAAATATATTGCCTTCAGATTCAATAACGTACCTGTCCAAATTAAATTTTGAACAATCAAACATTTTTCGTTCAACATTTTTATTTTTTAAATATACACTAAGTTAATTCTGCTTGTTGTCGTTAAACTGTTACGTTCGGATTGGTTGATAAATCTGAATAAAATAAGTTTATTTTCGTCTTAAATTTTCTATGATTGATATTAGCTTTTTTTCAGGATTAGATTTCTGCAAAAGTATCCCACTATTTTATACTTACTAACTTACTTGTCGTAGGTCATAGATCTGATTTAACATAATCTTCAATTATTATCGATTTCAACCGGTATTTCTACAATTGCAAAATCGACTTTGTTTTACGTCTGATCGATTATATTCCCATATCAAATATGAAATAATTAGGAACATAAGAAATCAGAATTAACTCCATAAACACTAACAGTTTCCAATTCAAAATAATTTTAATACAATTTAACTCTGAATATTAACTCAAATGGATTTACATGATGACATCAACAAAATAATACATAAAAAAAAGTTAAAAAAAAATGTTCTCCCAAGGTTCCAAATTATATCCAAATTTTATTTTTATTGTAGGCTTTCTTCAAATTAAATTTAGGGTGTTTCGACAAAATAATTTTAAAAGATATTAAGGTGAGGCTTTTTGATTAACAGAATTGAAAAAATTGCTATTAAAAATAATTTATATTCAATTTGAAATAAATTAATTTAAAAATTTCAGATTAGCACAAACTGCACACACTACAAACACTTTAGCAAATACACTCAAAATAATTTACAAATGACGTAAAAATAAATATTTTAATATTAAATAAATTTAATTTAATCTCAACCGTTAAGTAATACATACGGTCAAGTAAGAGAGATTATTACAACTTTGTTTACACGAATTATTTTCTTTGTTATCTAATAAATTTAATTAATTTAAATTACACCACCCACACACCTCTTTTACAACTTATATAAAAATTATATTAAGCTGAATTACAAAAATAAAATAAAAATATATGATTATTTTTTCTATAGACGTTTACTGTTCTGATTTTGAAAGTCTTTCATATGGTCAAGATGTACTGTCTGGAAAAGTTTCTCCTACAGAAAAACCATTAGAAACAACAACAAAAAAATCTGGATTTTTTAGTGGAATTAAGAATTTTTTTGGTGGTGGAAAAACAACAACAACAACAACAACTACAGCATCACCACCACCAATAAATAAAAATGTTTTAACAAGTTCAACAACACCATTACCAAATCGTGATTTTATAGCTCCAACACCATCAAATTCACCATTTAATTCAAATAATTTTAATAATAATAAAAATGTTGGTTCCATTAGTAGTATATCAACATCAACAACAACTACAACAAAACCAAGTGATAATAGACGTGATTTTGTAGCTCCAGTACGGCCTAGTTCTCCAACACCAAATAATGGCGGAATCGGAAATAATAATCAATTTGGATTTAATAGTATTTCAACATCAACTACTTCTAAACCGAATGATAATAGACGTGATTCTATAGTACCACCACCAGTACCACCACGTTCCCCATCTCCCCAAATTCCACATGGTTTGCCAATATCATCAAGTACAACAACAACAACAACTGCTACACCAAATAATAGAAGAGATTATGTAGCACCAAGTCGTCCTTCTTTTACTCCTGGTTTGCCATCAAGCTCATCAACTCATCATAGTGGTATCAATCAACCTATATCATCGACAACACCATCAAATCGGCGTGATTATGTTAATCCTAATATACCAAATGTTCCATATAGACCTATTTCAACATCAACACAAGTACCTCAAGTTATTTCGTCAGGACCAGCCTCTCCAAATATATTAGACGATAAAGATTTTCCAGCTCTTGGCCCTTCAAGAGGTAGTGGTGGTGGTGGTGGTCAAAAACCTACACCAAGTACTGGTTTTCCAACTAGAAAACCCGGTGATAGAATTAGTTTTGTACCTCATACACCCGCAGGTCCAAGTAAAACAACAAATAAAAATCAATTAGCAAAAGATGATGAACTTTCAACTTTAACTGAATCTCTTTTAACCAAAGATGTTAATAATCAAAATCAACATGTAACAATAAATCTACAAGGTAAAACTAAATCAACTGATCGTACAGATGAAGCACCCGACAAGTAAGTATAATTGGACTTTTGTGGAATTTTATATAAAAAAAAAATGATTTTAGATTACTAGAAGTACAAGATCAAGCTTTAGAATCACCAACAATAGCTAAAATGAGATTATTATTTAATAATTATGAAATTGATACATCAACAAATGAATATGTAACACCAATAGAACATAAAGAAGAAAATGATTTTGTTGATGCAGTAATGGCAACAACAGTAATGAGAACAGCTATGCAATTTTTACAAAATAAAGGAGTTGTAACACCAGATCCAAAAACTCATCGTGATTTTGTTAAAACATTATGGTTTACATTGTATTCAAGAGGTGGTGGTCGTATTGGAAGTAGTGCATTTGAACATGTATTTTTAAATGAAATTAAAAATGGTACTGTTATTGGTATGCATAATTGGATATATTATGCTGAAGAAGAAAAATTAGGTCATGCTGATTATAAAGGTTATATTAGAAAAGTTGATTTAGGAAATGTATGTTAAATTTATATTTATTTACCTATTCGATGAGCGTTATTTATTATTTGTATTTGTATTTTTTTTTTTTTTGTTTCTAGAAAGGAGCTATTTTAAAATATCGATTTAATTATAATGGTTTGGAAAAATATGCAAATACACTATTCATTGGTACATCACCAGAATTAGAAATGGCTTTATATACAATTTGTTTTGCTGTTAGACCTGATAAAGATTGTCCCATATCATTAAATCAACAAAAAATTAATATTGTTACACATACATGGCGGTATCGTGGTAAACAACTTATTGGTAGTGCATACCCAGAAATTTAGAGCAAAGTTTTTGACAATAAAAAAATACTCGAATTTTATTTTCTTTTTTATAAATTTAAATAAATTAATAAAATATGTTTTAAAATATTTATTTATATATACATATAGATATATAAATATTTTTTTTTAAATAATTATTGTAGTTTTGTTATTTATCAAAAATATTTTAAAATATTTGAAAATTTTATGTTACCGTTTTTTAACGGTTTTTTTGGTGAGATATATAAATTTTTTATTTTCTGAATCTCACCAATAGATGTCACAACGTGGATAAAAACTGTTCAGGGTTTTGTTACAATTTTTTAATTTATGAAATTACCGCTAGAGGAATATGTTAAGTCTTTTCAGTGTATATAAAGAATTGTTTTGTAGGCATTAATTTTCATTTCCAAAAATATCTTATTTAACCAAGCTGAATAATTGTAAAAGAAGGGATGTGCGTATATTAATTTCATATCATAATCTATATAAATAAAATACTTTTTGTTTATATTATCAAAACTTGTTAATTGTGATATGAACTGTAGGTGGCAGTTCGACAGATAACAATAATTTATGATAGACTATTGTTGATATTAAATGGAGTAATTAAATTACAAATTAAATTAAAAACATTTTGAACCTACATTAATTAAATATTTTGATTTATTTAATATTAAGTAAAATTTAATTATTTACTTTGCTTACATATCTATTACGAATGGTACCACATTTGGAATTCCTCTTTTCCTTTATTTTCTCTTCTATGACTTTTCTTCTAAAATAGAATTTGAAATAAAGGAATCATAGATACCAGTGGATTGACGAATCATATTTGACACCTAAATTAATGAAGGTCAATACTGAATTTGTAATTAAGTGTAAACCGAAAAATTGTCTTGTTCTAATTCATATTTACGTACTTTAAACACGTAGAACACATAAACACATTCTTATTTTATTGCACATAAACACACAAATTTACGTAGACCACATAAACACATTCCTTAAGTTGTAATATATTCATAGAAGTTATTTCATTAAGTCCGATTATTATAATAGTTTTATTATAGTCCGACTATTATAATTATACATGATGGTTAGTCTATTACCAAACTAACAAAATCATTATTTTAAACTTATTAATTTAAAAAATATATAATTTTCTTTAATAAGTTGTATTTGTAATTTGTATATGTAACAATAATTGGCCCAAATACCCAAGTCAGGCCCCTATTAATATTAACTGAAGGACTATTAATATTCCTGTCGGATAATAAATGTTAAAATATAAAAAATAACAATAGCACCCCTATCGGACATACTTAAAAACTTTAAAATCTTAAAGTAATTTTAATATGACATTGACAATTCAGCTATCTAGAAAATTTAACACAAAACTGCAATAAAAACTGGAATGTTTTTGACATTTTTCTTATATCATTTTCCATTTTCCATTTATTTTGTAATTTTTTGATTTCGGTTCTCCTTTTTCTTTCCATTAACATTTCAATTTTTCAGTTTATCGAGAGAATTTGTACGTTAATGAGTTAAAAAACGTTATTTAGTGCGTCGTCGCCTTTTGCACAAAATAAAAAAAAGAAAATTTTTAACTTTATACAATTTATTATAATATTTAGTTAATTTAAAGTTATATTTAAAAACAAAATAGTATAAATTTTTAATCGAATTTCTTACCAATTAATTATTTTTCTATTTATAATTATATTTTTTTTCGATTTTATTGATAAAATTTTTATTTATTTTGTAAAAAAAAAAACTACATTTTATTTTTTGTTATAAAATAGAAAAAAGAAAAGAAGAAAAAAGTGCATATTTCATATTTTTCTGTATTCTTTAGTACATGTACACTCACACATATTCAATCTTAAATTATTTATTAATACATACGTATATTGTTCACAAAATATACACAAATTTATATATGAAATCCAAAAACAAAATCAGAATTAATACACTAGAAACAGAAATATAAAAAAGTTCATACAAAAAAAAAAAACAAAAAAAACAATAAACATGATAATAAAAAATAATTAAAAAATAATTTAAAAAAAAAAATAAGTCTAGCTTGAAAGAAAAAGCAGTAGATAAGAAATGTGTGTTAGTGTGAGTGTGTGATATTTTGTTAAAATAACAGAAAATTAAAAATTTATCATTAGAAAAAAAATATCATAATAAATAATAAATATTAAACAAAAAGAAGAAAAAAAAATAATCAAAATTAAAAAACAAAAAAAAATAAAATGAAATAAAACATTTTTTTTTTATCTTGAAAAGTTTTTAAATAGAAAATAAATAAAATAATCGAATTCTTAAAAATAAAATAAACATCAAAGTGAAAATCAAAGTATAAAAAAAAAAACAATAACAACAACAACAAAAAATGTCTGATAACATGAACATAAACGAAAAATTTCGCAGCTAGCCCAGTATATATAAACTGTGGTAATATAGTTGCTTTCTTGCTTGCCTGTCTCCATCTGGATATACACATATTTTCATTTAGAAAAAAAAAAAAGTACACAGAATTTTTTCTAAAGAATATTTGTTGTTATCTGTGAAAAATTAAATAGTAAATTATTTTATTTAATATATATCATTTATACATATATATATATATAGTAAATATGCTATATAAATAAATAATAATTTAATAACCAACCATTTTAATTCTTAAATTTTTTAGTTATGTAGATACACCTCAAAATAGAAAAAAAAAAAAAAAAACAACAAATATAATATGAAAAACGTCAATGACGACTACATGTCGGATTGAACCTTTTAGAGAATTGGTTGTTTTTGTTGAAGGTTTTTTTTCTTTACAAACTAAATATAATTACAACATACCACTATGAAAAGAAAAAGAAATCCAACAATTTTTTTTTTTTTTTTTGTTTTTGAGAGTGTCAAGAAAATGTATTTTTATAACTAACTATTTAAAAAAAAATTACATGTCAGTATATATATATATATTTTTAAAGATACCTTTATATACATTAATATATATACCTATGTACGTTTAATGTACATCCATCTTCGGTTTTCTTTTTATAAAGATACATTATGTATGTTTGTATGTATGGTTTATTAAAGATACCGAAAGTATATTTCTTCATCGGTACCTTTACAGTAGATACATAATACATATATATATATATATATATATATATAGGTATATATATAATTATATAGTAAATATAACTCTAAAATAAGAATATTGTAAAAGATACCAATTTAGATATTATACATATTAATTATAAAAAAAAGGAGTAGTTACTAATATCCATATATATATATATATATATATATATATATACATATCTAATATGCATAGAAAAATCAAATAAATTTATTTAAAAATTTATTTCTATTTTAAAAAATAACTAACTGTGTAAAAAAAATTCAATCTTTTAAATTTTAAACATAACTTTTTCGAATTAGAATTCTTTTGTGTAAAAAATCAGAATATAGCTACATATATATATATATATTATAATGAATAAAATGGAATCAAACTAAGAATGGTATAGAAAAAAATTAAAAATAAACCTTGCAGTGTGAGCATTATTTATAATTTCAATTAATCGCAACCTATCTTCTGTGAATGTATGGCGTTGGCTTTGGCAAGTAAAATAATATTTTACTTTGGACAGGACATTTTTTCAACCAGAACCAATAAATTCAATTCACACTCAAAAATATCTTCAAATTCACCAAAAGATCAGGAATAACATAGTTAGTTAGACTCAGATTAGTTATAAAGGAATATTACAATAACTAGGCTAACAAATTATAGAATTCAATTTCAATTCATTTAAGAGTGTTTACTTGAATATTTTTATTTATAAATAAACACATTTAGTTTTTATAGAGATGAGATCTAATTTTAATTAATCTTCTTATAACTGAATAATATAATTTATTTGTTTCCAACTATTCCAAGAGCTTATACACCAAGCAGAATGCTCAATCGTCATTTTTTGGCTAACAGTCCACACCAATATTACTAACAATGAGCAAGCTAATAAGCTTGCTAAAAACGCTACAAATATGGATCCCAACAGTTGATGGTAGTCGACGATTATAGACGGTTGATTAAAAGAAATGTTTCACACGCATATAAAGCTATAGATAAAATAACGAACCCACGACTAATAAACTAAAACAAATAAAAAGGTCAACTGCAGGCTGGAAAAGCATTTTATTCAACTCAATTCCAAATTCTACAATTTTTTGTTTTTAATATTGCAGTTTTGAGAGGAAAATGGGGAAAACCTCATTAAACAATAGAATAAAAACTAAAATAAATACCCAATTCAATTGGGGAAAAATTAATACACAAATAAAACACAGCAGTATTTTGTTTTTGATTTCACTCATTTATAAATTTTTTATAATTTTATTAATCAAAGTTCAAATCTAGAAATTGTTAGGTAAATCAACGCTGCAATAACATTCCTTCACGCATTATTACATTGGAACTTTGAAGCCAAATCTCACTTAAAATTTAATCTAAATGTTAATCTAATTGGCTAACAAAATATACTAACAAAAATAGACTAATCATATAATTTTTTAAAATGTTAACAATTTAAAATAGTTCTATTTGTTCGCAAGATAAGTTAATTCAAGAAATAAAAATTTTAATTCACAAACTTTTCCATTTTTTTCCACGTCCCAATCGACTTTCCTTCAATTAAAGATCCAAAATTTGAAATTAATCAAATCAAGAAATATTTAAGATTAGTAAGTAAACTATCGTTTTCGTTAAGAATTTTATAAATTACAGAATTTTGTTTAAGATTACGTAATTGACCGATAAATACATTCAAATAAAAAGGATATACCTACTTATATATTTATATCTATATATATATATAACTAGTTATATATACATATTTTAATACTTTGTAATCAATTTTTAAATTCCTGCCCTAATAACCTTTTAATTTAATATCTACATCAAAAATATCAAATCCTCAAATGAATAATTTCCCTTTCGAATTTCCTTTTAAATATTTCAAATCTTTCGAATTTCACATGAAAAATAACAATTTTGTAATCAGTTTTTAGAAATTTTTTTTTAATAGATATGAATTTTAATGTCAACAACAAAAATAATAATAATTTAATATACAAACAAAATATATATATATATAATATATATACATCTAAAAACAACAACAGAATTATTGTCAGCACAGCAGCATCTCTTAAAAATATAAATGAAACAAAATACTTAAATTCATGTAAATTGAAAATATCTATATATATGCCTTAAAGGGTAATCCAATTGATTAGTGTGAAAGCTTTTCTATTTATTCATAATATTTAAATAAATACTTATTGTAAATAACTAACGAAAGTATAACTATCGAGATGTTTTTATTTATGGCAATTGCAATATAATTCATGTGACACTCATCAATTCGTTAACAAACGATTACTCAATAGTGAAAATTTTTGTTTAACTAAAAATTTATTAACTAACACCTATAAGATAATCTATTAGATATCATGAATAGTTACTGATTTTTTAGGTGATTTCATTATATGTGTTGTATATGGTACAGTCTCTTTTGATCTTGGTATTTTGGTATCGGATAATGGTATTTTTTAACCAACGGTAACCCCGATTATGTAAAACAAGAACTTGGTTAGAAATTTAGCAATTATATAACACTGGTACTTACTAGTCTATTTTGTTTAAATCAACACAGATTATCATTATGAAATTACTACCTAATTGGTACCACAACTTCTTCGAAACTACTCAATTTCGATAGTTTTGCCCTTTTAATAAGTTACATTTTTTCACATTTTATTCTAAAAGTTTCTAATTTCCAACAACTAGTTAGTTAATTTTTTACTTATATTTTTTTTATAACAACTAGTTATAAAGTAATTTACTTGATTAATTGAAGTAATAAAATTAAATTTTTTTTCATTTATATAATTAAGCACGATTCTCTTGTTTTGCAGTTCTTATCGCAGAACTTAAAATTCGAAATAAGCTAGTTACATCGAAAATGTTATTTACATAACACGGATAGTAATTAGAAGCCAGAAAGTTGAATTAGAACTCATAGTAACTAACTTAGTAGTTATTACTTAAAGTTAGTTAGGAATAATTCCAGTTATTATTCACGCTTTTTAAAAAATCATTGGGATCACCCCTTTTTTTAGCAAATAATTTAATCATAAATATTAATCTATATTCAATTTACTTACTAGCGTATTCACAAAAATGCTTATATATATATATATGTACATAACTATATAAATAATATATTTGGTCTCTTTTTTAGTAACTGTCAAATACATATATGTATATATATTTATAATTTTCTTAAAGAATTTTCAAGGTAAATAAAAATGTTTGATTTAAATATTATATATATATATATATATATATATACTTAGATATATATAAATACTTTATATTATATTGATAAATTTATATTTATCCATATATATGTATATATATTATTTACTTAAAGTATTTAATAAATTCGTTTCTTTCAAATAATAAATAAAAAGTGTTTTAAATGTAAACATCATATACACACTTGTTTATATATAGCTTATAGATATTATATATATATATTTATGATATCACATATAGATAGGTGCTCATGCTTACCTGTATTTAAAAACGAAATAAAAATATCTATACCTAATACTTACCTAGATATAAAATGGTTGGAACATTTATTTATATAAATTTATTCTATATGAAGGTATATTATATATTATATATACATATATATATACATATATATATTTTATATAAATTATATTTTATGTATGTAATAAGATTGATGCCATATTAAGTATAAATGAAATTTCTCATCTTGTAGATAACAACAAATAAGAAAGAAAGAAAAAAAAATTAATAAAATATATTAAAAAAAGAAAAATTAACAAAAAAAAAAAAATTATAATCAGTGTAATATTTAACGAAAAAAATAATAATACAAAAAATAAAAAAAATATTTAGTGGATTTATTATTAGCAGTTATTTCTATTTTTTTTTTTTTTGTGTTTATTTTTCGTATTTATTTATTTTATTTTGGTAGATAGGTTAACTATCGTATACCTATCTAACCATATTCACTTATATAATATATTTGTGTGTATATTTGTCTATTATTAAATATTCGAAAAAAAAAAAATAATATTAACAAAATTAAAAATAAAAAAAAAAAAAAAATAGTTTGTATCAATAATGTCATCAATGACGATGATGCAGTTAGATCAACCCAGTATATTATCAAGGGTATTACATTCCATACCACATGTTAATATAACATTTCGACATGTTAATGATACATTCGATCCAGACAGTGATGTATATTTAGAGGTAAGTTTATGTACATTGATATAACTAACTAACTAATTCTATGACTATCATTGTTATATAGTTACATATATATACATATATATATATATATATATATTTTAGTTATTTAGTTATTTAAATTTGCATTCAAAGATACGTTATTAAGATACATTTATAATAGATAATATAGATATATAGTTATTATTTATATACACATATATTATATACAGTTAAGTACATAGCTATACTTTTAAAGTTGCATTTTTCATATATTTATTTTTCGAGTTATTTAATTAAAATTAACATTAACTATAAGTATATTTTTTTAGATCAAAATATGTGTATACAATAATGTTTAATATAGCTACATATATGAAATAGTAGCATATTATATAGGGTAAGCTATAGAGAAATGTTATCATTCTTTGATAAATGACATTGCTTTGCTTTGTCAAATTTATTTAAAAAAAAATAACGTTAGAGTTACACTTACAAAAAAAAATTATAATTAAAATGAAAATCAATTGATTTTTCTAATAAAAAAATTAATAACTAATCATCGCATAAGTACAATACAGAGTTAATAGAATAGATTCTTTGAGATTTAACATTTTTGTACATTTTTTTTTTAAAAAATTTCAAAATGTTGGCAGTTTTTTGTTTTTATTAGTTAATTAATTATTTTGTTTTTGTGAAATTTGGAATATATAACTACTTAATGCTTAGTCACTCTCTATCTTTATTTTCTCAATGACTTCTAGTACTTATTTAAAATTACAATTCTGAGATGAATTTAGTTTTTTGTTACCCTATACTTAATTGCTTTGATTTTCATATTGTAAAAAAATGTAATATTATCATAACTATAGACAATGCAATGCATTATGTTCCATATTGTATACGTATAAAAAAATTTACAAACTGTTTCATGTTGTTTAAAAAATTTACTTAAATAGCCTTAACTGTAAACACAAAAATTCAAAGTCAAACATCAAAAACAAAAGTCAAAAGTTTCATACTGTGTTCCTTTAATATAAAAATATAACTTTTTTACTGTGTAAGTACTTAAGTCGGTTTGAAAAATTATATTTAATTATTTAGTTACATACTCTTAGCTACTTTCTTACATAAGTAATTAAAAATTTAAATATTGCGAAATTGTATAATTTTTTCTCATGGTTGTTTAATTCTCGATGTAAAGAACATTATTATTATTTTTTTTATATAAAACTATGTTATGAACACCATAATAACTTTCGCAAACAATTCGGAGCCAAGATCCATTAAGTTATTATAACAGAAATTCTACACTAATTTCTTTATTTTCATTGTGTTCTTAGTAGTTATTCAAAAGCCTATTTTACACTATTTTTACGTATTTTAATAAGTTTTAGGAGTTGTTTCGTTCATCACAGCACTACTTGAACTCATCAGTTGGTATTTGTAGTATAAGACTACCTATACAACTCCTGATTTTTGTTTTAATTGATTTTATAACTTATTTATAAATGTTATTAATGCATCTGTGAGTTATAAAAAACAACCAAAATGTTAATGTAAAATCTATGAAATATATTACTATAAAATGAATAGTAAATTATTCGTAGGAATAACTCGTAGGAATTGTTACTTATTTGCATCATCTGTAACTTCAAAATACAAGTACACATAATAAAATTGATATAAAATGATTTTTACAATTTTGATATTTTGTTAAAGTCGACATATTTAGGTAACTATATTTTGGGTAATTTACATAAGCATAAGTAAACATTGAAAATGGCATGTAAATGTACAACTGTACAATATTTTGACAACTGTACGTATGTTGCCTTAAAAGTCACAATTTCACTACATATTGTCATTAATATTACAGCATGAAACTTAATTATTTACATAATCTTATAATGAGTATATATTTTTATTTTCTTTTTCGGTGAATGAATCTAACATTGACTAATTTAAATAACCATTTTTTTGTTTTTTTTTCTTCTGTAAATAATTTTTAAAAATTTAATTCAGTTTTACAGTTAAACACAACGAATTTTTAAATTACAGTTCACTTCTATTTATTTACTTGACTTAAGTTTATACTCATTTATTTTTCTATTCAATTCAAAGTATAGTCTTTCATACTACTATATAAATAACAGTTAGATACACATATATATATATATATATAACTATATATTTTTTTTATTTTCAACTTTATTTTAATAAAGTTAATTTTAATCCAAAAATAACAAAACAAAAAAAAATGAAGAAATTATTATATAAAGCCCTTTCAAAACGTGTTAATAGATTGGATAAAGAAAAAAATAAAATAAAAAATTAAATAAATAAAAATAAACTCTAAAAAAAGGTCGATTACTAGTGATTTTACCTTATGTCAATATATCTAGTTAACAAACCATGTTGTGTTTCTCTGTGTAAATATAATATAAGTATATGTAAATTTGTTCGTAAATTGCGACATTTATAAAAACAAAAAACACAAAACAGAAACAAAAAAAAAATGGTTACTTATAACTAGGGTTCAATTACTTTTGATATACCTAGATATAAATATAGGTATACTGTACACAATCTATCTACATTTATATTATTGTGGATATACTTATATATATACCTTTACCTTACTTACATTTTTTTGTTTTTGTTTCTAATTTTGTTCTTGTTTTGTGTTTATTGATTGAACATTTTTACTACTTTATTAAAAGCCTTTAGTAAATCCGTATTTTTTACTCATATTTTTATTTTTGCTATTTTTTGTTTTTTTTTTTTTACGAGAAACCCTATAAAAAAAATCTTTTCATGTTTTTTTAATTTTTCGATTAACATTTCGCTTTGTGTTTATTATTATTTTCTTATTTTGATTTTTTTTTTTTTATTTTGTTGAATGGAATAGTAGAATATTATACTTAGTTGTTGTGAAAGAAATATTTATTTTTTTTTGATTAGGAAATAAGTACTTACTTAGTTACTAGAATTATGAAAAATATTTTTTTAACAAGTACATTATTTTACTTGTAGATATTTAAATTTTTGAAATATTTTTACCTTTCCTATACTTGAAATTAGAATTAACGGGTGGATTCATTCTGATTATTTACAAAAAAAAAATAAAAATAAAAATAAAAAAAATAATCTTCCCAACGTATTGGGTTAACAGCTTAGAATAAAAATTACAACACACAAAACAAAATTAAGTAAATGAAAAAAAAATAATAAAAAAAAAATTTACCAAATGGAAAAATAATTAAAAAAAAAAGGATTGGATTATCTTTCCAAGTACTTATGTAGTACATTTATTAATAGGAGTCCCCCAAGATATTTCATTACAAATTAATTGAAAATTTAAATCGATAATAAGTATATATATATATATAGTTGTACATATACAGACGTATATATATTATAGACAAGTGAAAAATAAATTAAGTTGGCCATACTTTTTGCATTTTGTGTGACATTTAACAAAACTGTATTTTAGAAAATCTTATACAACGATATAAGATTGAAAATGTTGTTTCATTGTACGATAGTTATAATAGTTATTAAAAATGTTAAAAATATGAAATTGAAAGAGTAGTTATAGGGTATGATGAAGTGAAAAAAAATTAGGAAAAATAAATTTTGTGTCAATTTGGTTCATATAAAATTTTGACAGTACTTATAATTATTGTGCCCAAACAATGAACATAAAAAAACAAATTGGGCACTTTATTGTTATATAGGATCCTAAGCATATTGCAATTTATAATTCATTGCTCTTAGCAGACAACAGATAATAACTTTTATTTGATTCAACCTAGTTAGACGGTATTAAGTAGTTAAGCAGAAAAACGATTAGAATAATGAGACATTAAGTATAATATCTGCAGATTCCATGTCTCAGAAATTGAAATATGCGCTCTGCAATTATTCTATTTCTTCAACAAATGTATGATTCTGGAGTCATGAATTATTACACTGTCTCTGCAAGTTATTATCTAGAGACAATCAAACATCTCGAACTCGAGCAAATGTAAACAGTAAAATTCAGAAACACAAGTCAGTAATTATGCATAATAAATAACTGTTAGATTGAACGAGAACTATGTTAAAGCAATGAATCTGTAGTTGTAGACTTTGATTTGTAATCAATAATTTAAAAATAAATCAACTTAATAAATCATTATAATTGTGTCAACGAACTGATTAAATAAGTTTACAAATGTTACAACACTAGGTCTCTTTTATATATACTTAGTTAAGTATACAATATTTAGTGATTAATGCTCTTAAGTACAAAGAACTACTTAAATTGTATTTTTAAATTAGTTAACATCTATCTTGAAATTAAAACTATTTCTTATTTTTTGAAATATTTATTTGTACTTTAACTATCCGTGACATCGAAAATGCAGTTCTTTAAAAAAAATTCAGAGTATAATTTTGACATATTTTGATCATAATTTTAACTGCAGTAACGTTTCGTGTTTAAAACTACTAATTTATATATATTTTTTGTTGTTAAAAACGTTGTGTGAATTAAAAAATTAATTTAAATATTTTTGGTAATATTATTTTAAATCCTAACTAACTAGATATACTAGCTATAATTTATCGATTTGCAAAGTTCATCTCTTGATGATAAAAATGTAAAAAAAAATAATGAATATGAAATTTTTTTATTTTATTATTGTTTACTTTCTCACTGAATTATGCTTACTTACCTACTCAATTTTATTGACATTTTAAATTGTTACCAAAACTTAATAAAAAGGAATTTTTACCAAAATTTTAACTTAAAATTACTAAAATTTCCTTTAAAAGTATATATATATATATATATATATATACACGCTTTTCGACATCCTTTTTTAATTTCGCAGTATTGAGAAACATCGATTGCAGTAGATTTTAAAAAATGTATATGTAGTTAAGTACTCAAATATTTTGCTGCGTTAACTGCTGTTTCACTACGGTATTCAAACCGATATCAAACATTTCTGATCATTGTCAATTTTTTTTCAAAACATTTTTTATCACAGTAGTTACATTGTAAATTTGACGTTTCCACTGCATTTTTGATGTCACGTTATAATTTATTTACTTACTTGTTGGGCGTAAGACCTTAAATTGCAAAATTGTCCTCCACTGACTTCGGTCACGAGCAGAATCTCTCCAGTTGGTGATTTGAAGATTTTCGGTATAATTTACTCAATTATTTACGCACATAACGATTATTTAAATAAATAATTCTAACTAACTAACTATACCGTACAAATTTAATTCAGTACCAGAACTTTCTTTCTTGATTAGTATTTTTGTGTTTTTTTTTTATTTATTTTTTTTAATAATCTGGTTGGATCGTATTTCATTTTATAGATTAAGTATATAGATTTTCTTCTTAAAAAACACAATAACTTAATACTTATATGTGTAAAATACTGACTGACTTACTTTAATTTGAATAAAAAAAATGCAAATGAAATTGGTTTAATTTTATTTTGCTGATTTATTCAAAAATGAATTTGTTCTAAATTAAGTACAACACTCTTGGCTTTAACTATATTATATCAAAGGTATTAAATTCTGTAATCGAATGATTTTTTTTTGTTTTTAATAAAAAAGATTTACAAATAAGTAAGTAGTTAAATACATTTAGATATATATGTAACTTTAGTTAATCCATCATACCTTGATCTAATTCTTAAATTCTCTTTTTTTTCTCTTTTATTATATGGTAGACAATAATATGTGAAAAGTATTTTAAATGATAAAATTAAATACAGAAAAAAAAGTGATTGACCTAATTTCAGTATTTAATAAAATAATAAAAACAAAACAAAAACAAAAATTTCAGTTGATTTAGAATATCATCTGATTTAAATGAGGTCTCAATTGATACTACCTTAGCACATTAATATAGATCAGATGATGGTAGAAAGAAGCCATATACCGTTATGAAATTATATGGTGTGGGATTGATTCTAATTCTAGTTAATTAAATATAGTTAACTTACTACTTAAAACAAAAGTAGAAATTGAAAGAAAAATGTAAATATATATCCATTTACAATACCAACAACATATTTGTAATATTTTTACAATATTTAACTATTAAGTCAAGTATACTTAAAACAAAAATATTAAACATTTCTAGACAACGTAAGCTTGATATGAGTAAATCCGCTTGTATAAAGTAAATAATAAATAATTTCACTGAAATTGGGTCAAGAACAAATTATATATATGTAACCTTTATGAGACTACTTAGATCATAACTCATAACTATAAGGATTAAAAATTCAAGAATAATTAAACCACAACATAACAACCAACATTGACCAAGAACAAATTCTTTAACTTATGAATGTGAATACCTAGGTCATACAGAGATTAAAAAAAAAGAAAATGTAACTAACTATAGTTAGGCTACTTTACAAAATCGAATTAAGAACATTTTGTAGTTGTAAAGCAAAACCCTCTAACGATATTTTCTGCAATAATGCAGTTATGAAAAATAATCTGAGACTTTTTATTATACTTATTGCGTTATATCTAAAAAAGCTATAAGTTCATACAGAGTGTATTTACAGAGTAAATTATATAATAATAAAATACTTAATTGTATAATATCAATCGATAAAAAACTATATACTTAGTTAGAATTCAATTATTGTAAGAGAAAATATACAGAAATTATAAATTTGTGTAACTATGTACTTATGTTATAACTATAATATTAATCTTACAGCTATTGAAGTAACTATTTATGACTTAAATACTAATGTTAAATTTATACATTGTAATTACAAGTTATATCTATATTGAACTTTTATTCTAATTTTATTTGGACAATTATCGAATGTAATTTAACCTTATTTTACAGCAGTACCAAACACACTTATTATGATAACCCCATAGTATTACAAGCACATATGTATGATTACCTAAACAAACCTAATTTTTTAATTAAATTCAGATAATTCTTTGATGGGCATGTTGGGCAATTTTCAATTATTTGAGGATCGCTACTGATGTATCAAGACTCTCAATCAAACATTTTGTGTGTGACTGTCTAGGTCTACCAAAAATCACTATTGAAACATCTACAAAAAAATAATATATAAGCAGACCAGCTGCTATAAATAAAATAAATGAAAAATAAATGAAAATTCATTGGAATAGTTATACTTATAGATTTAAATGTTTAGTTCTTAAGTGAAAGTCGAAATTTAAACATGGAGTTTATTTGCACATGTAACAAAAAATGTCATAGTTCTATACTTAAGTAATAATTATTCAAAGACATTTTTCCAGTTAAATTGTGATTCGTAACGCATCAAATATTTTGTGTTCCAAACACTTAATACTTAGTTCGATTTTAAGTAGTTATTCAAAAATACACAATGGATAACGACCTCATACTGATTTTGAAAATCAAATAAACAACTATGATATTTTTTGTCCTTTTTTAAGGTTTTCATTGTTTGGTTTTTGAAAGTTATGGCAAATGAACAATTTCGTCCTTTTTCAAGTATAACTATTCTTTTAACTAACATTATTCCATAACTAATAACAATTAATTTTTGCTATTAACAAAAAAAAAAAATTGTGCTCGTTGCAATGCACAATGCAACCGACTCAAAGAATCGAGACACAGTTTTTTTTTTAAACTTTTCTTATTTCGGGTCTTTTCTGAGTTAATTTATGTTCAAACTTTTTTATTAACTCTCAGAACTACTTTAGTTCACTAAGCAAAATAAAGAAAATTTCGTAAAATACAAGAACAAAAAAACGTTCGATATAAATTTATAAATAATTCTGGTGATGGACCAATTGGAATTAGGGTTATATATCGCAATAGTGAGGCCAACCTTAACCTACTCATTCGCAGTTTAGTGGGAAGAAAGTAGGTAAATCACAGCTCAAAACAAACTCAATAAGTTACAGCATTCAGCTCGCTTGACGGTAACTGGGGATATGCGCAAAACATTAAATCTACATTAGAGACTCTGCTTCACCTAGAACCCGTTCCCAACTTTATACAAAAAGTAGTGATGATCCGCAAATTAAAAAAGTGATAACTAGGGTGTATTCATAAATGTTGTAAAGTGACAACAAGTTTGCCACCAGTTGGCGTACTTTGCAATAATGAATACAAATTCTACCTTTATTCTACATTTACTTGACAATTCTGCAAAGTTTCTGTTCATTAATACTGACATTTTGAAAATAATATTTTTTTTTTTTAAATAACAAAACAAAAACTAAAATAACTACTCAAAACAACAAAGAAAACTACTTCAAAAAATTTTATGCATACTAAAAATTTATTCTGCCAAGTTGACGCCCAGTAGACTTTGAGTCGGCATTTATGAACAGCATTCAGAAAATCTGACAAGTGTGTTCATAAATTTAGAATATGCAGATTGACTGCAGGTTTGCATTTATGAAAACAAGGCTACTTACACCCAGAACTAATTCGTGTACTACAGAAGGATGATACCGCCTTTCGATAGCATTATCCGAGTATTGTTTGCCTACATTTTCAAATTAACGAACGAATTTACAAATAAAAATAAAATTGTACTATCATTGTGTTTAATGTCAAATTTTTTACCATGACAAAGTCTCGTACCGGTAATATTTTTTAATTGAATTTTTACTTATTTTACCTTTGATCCACTTGTCTTACATTTAATACCAATTCCGACATATTTTTTCCTAGCTTTTGGTTATTTAGGAATTGCCTTGTACGTAACAGGTGTTATTTACACATGATTTATTATTTAATATGTTTTTTTTTACCAAATGAAATTTATCCAGTTAGTCTTCTCTAATGGTGATAAGCCTCTAAACTTAGACCTAACAGGCAAATTTGTCATTTCTATCCTGACCAAGTACATTTCCTACTCCTAATTATCTTCCATTAATTTTACTACTCTAGACTCTAGACTTTCTCAATTGTTCAGATATGTTTGTAGGATTAACAGAATGCACCACGTAACGTTAATTAGTAGGAAAAATTGAATAGAGAAGAGATTGTGTAGCTTTAGCTGGAAAAATAATCATCAGATCCCATTTGAATCCTTTATAAATGAATGTACCACCTAAATGAGCACATAACTATACATATTTTCACTTTTTGTTATACTTTTCATTTCTAATAAACTTTGGGAATATTTAAGTAACTAATTATAGTTAAAAAAGTAAAAAAAAAAATATAAAAAATATTTTTATATATAACTATTCGTTAACAAAAAAATTAACAATTTATACACAAAATTTATTTCCAACATTATCGCAATTCAAAGTTTTTTAAATAAATAAATTTCTTTTTTAAATAAAAAATAAATTCTTTCAACTTTTAAATAAGAACAACAACAAAAAATAAAAAAAAAAAATAATCTTTAAAAGAATTTTTCTTTTTGTTTTGTTTAAAAAAAAAAAAAAAAATAAAATTTGTTCCGCATTGTATACGTTTGGAATCAACCATTTTTTCATTCATTCCATCGATTTATTGAACTTAACTAAGGTGGATATTTTTACTTAAGTACCTACTTTTCTTTATTCTTTATTTTAATTCTTTTATTTTTTATTTTTATAAATGAAAAATTTAAAATAATTTTAATGCAGGCGAATATTTGAACACCAAAGTATTTTCTTTTTTTTTGTTTTATGTTTTTTGATAATGACCGCCACTGTGTCGTTGCCACTTTTGAATTTTAAGTAGGTAGAAAGAAAATATATATATGTATATAAGTATATATATATATATATGGGTATGACACTTAGATGATAGGTTATTGAAATTTACTAATAATATATATTTACTTACGTGTGTACATATATATATACTTATATATATATATATATATAATTATAAGAGCCTAGAAAATAACGAAAGTTGCAGTTATGCTTACATATATATATATATATATATACAGTGCTACATTCATCAATAGATAGATAATATGATCCACACAGGAAATGCAATAAATTTATTTCAGTAAATATAACCTAGGTAAGGTATTGAAAATTTAAAAAATTAAAGAAATAAAAATATAAAGTCTCCTTTATATAATTGTTTTAGGATATTGTTAAGATATATTTGTAAGATTGTTGCATAAGTATAGGGTTCTTTGAATTGTTAAAGGAAATTCATAATTTATTAGAGGTTGTATTAAAATGGTTAAATTATATTTTGTTTTATACTTACTTATACAATTGAGTGTAAGGGTCTTATTAGACTCGATTTAGAAAAAAATCTATTTGAAATAAATATACGCAATGAGGTCCTAACTATTAATTCGTTAATGAATGTTTAGATGTAAAATTGACTATATTTGCATGAAGTTTTATTTTGTAAAGACTATAGTAATGAAACTGACAGATCAACTTATTTATTTTCTTCAAATACTTAATTGTAAAATATGTTAATATTAAACAGTTTCTGATATACCGGGTCTTCCAGAGCATGCGTATCAGCTTTTTGAGAGGGGAAGGAGCCACAAAAGTTTCTTTTGTTTAACGTAGAATCCGAATTTGAACTGAAAAGCACCTCTTCACATTTGAAATCTCGATTTCGGTCGATTTCGGGTTTGGGTTCCGGCTTAAAAATCATATTTCTAGTCCTTTCCGGAAGTTGAAAATATCACCAATCGATAGAGCACCCTCGATTTAGTTCTTAATTTTTTATTTTAGTTTTAAAATACGGCTCCTTCCCCTCTTAAAAAGCTGATAGGATGCATGCTCTGGAACACCGGTGTATTTTCGTCAATTTTTAAATAAAAAATATTATTTAAAAATTGCTAAATTGTTTTGAGCGAGAATAAGGGACACGTAAATATATATGTTGTATGTACTTAATACGATCGACTGGGCGGAATTAGGGAAAGGATATATCGTAATTATTAATTAATTAATATAATTAATTAAATTATTCTACAATTTTTGATTATATGACGATGAAATTGGCATAATATTTTACTTCTTCAATGTCAGCTTAGTACAGCTAAGTAACCTAATTACAAAAAATTTTTAGAACATACTTACTAGGTATTACTAAGTTAAATTATTTAAAAAAATTTTAATTTTACTCTTAATTATTTTGAAGGAATTTCGTTAATAAAATCGTAAAATAGGTTTGAAAGACAGAATTGGATACATCTGTGGGCGGAATTAGCTCAGATTTAAATTTTTGAGCGGAAATATGTACAATTCAATTTTTTTTGTTAAGTAAGAAGTAGGAAAAATTGAATTATACTTAATTGGATTTGGATTAAAATGATTTAAGTAATTGTATTTAATTAAAAATAAACTAATAAAAAAAAGGCTTGTATTTTATTTGTCTTATTTTTCGAACCTAAACGTAATTGCTTCTTAAGGGGGCGGAAATAGATACATTTACGTTATTTAATACTATTATTTTTTAATTTGTTGTGTTTTAATTTTATATACATTAAATAAATAAACTACTTTAAATGAATTCATTTCGAAATTAGTAATGAAGGCTTTTTCATAAACGCAGTATGACGTAACAATTGTTAATATGATTTTAGTTTATGACGGTTACACCACAATAATTTATTGACGTTTATGAAAACTCATTTTAAAATTTAGTTTTCATTGGTTTTAATTTTGTTGCAAATTTAAAATATGCAAATAAATAATAAGTAGTTACGTACAATAAAAATGGAGCAATTTATTTTGATAATACCATGTCCTTCAGCCATTTTAAAAATTTAAACAAATCTGTCTCTGAAAAACAAAACGGACAAGTGACAGGACAAAAAAATTTGTACAATACTTATTAAATTTCAAAATGTGTAGCTGACTTTGTTTTGCTAATGAATTATGTGTCATATGATTGTTGCAATGTAGTTTATGAACTGAAAATAAATGTATATATAAATCATTTATGAACGCATGACGAGATTAATGTTTGTTAACACAAATAATAATAATAATATTTACAGATACAATGGTGACATAAAATGTTTATATGTATCAATATTAATTAATAAATCGAACTTGCTCTTTTTATTAAAAGTAAAATGACATGGAAATTTTAATATTTCACATTTAAAAAAATTTATAATCACATAAATTTATTTTATCAGATTAATGTATTGCATTATGCGTTTGTGAAAGGGCCTTAAGTACTTGAACGATTAATATGTATTAAGATATTTATTTTCACGAACAATTTTTTTATTTTTATTTATTTCACCTTATTTTATCACAAAATGAAATTTCATTAAACCAACTCACCCAGTGCAAAAAATGTCCCTGCATCGATGTACAAACTAAAAATTAAAAAAATGGCGCATAAAACAAAATCGATCTTAAAAGCAATAAATATTAAGCTATAGTTACTGTTATTTGTTGTACTTTTAGAACTGTAAGGATTGAAATAAACGCTCACATTCTGTTAGACCCATCTCGCGAGATCGCGTGAGAATATCTCTGGCGAGATAGTTTTGTATTCTGTTAGATCTTTGACGAGACGAGATAGCCATTTTTTATCTCGTCAAAAATTGTAAGCGATAGAGTATCTCGTCGTTTTGTGTTTTTTATTAAAAAATTGAATTAAATAAATAAATTGAATAGATCAAATAAGTAGTTAAGTAAAGATTAATAAACAATTTTTAATTATTTTTTTTGCATTATTATTAAAATTGTGTTTTTGTTTTGAAAAAAAAAAACCATCTTTACTATTACTTCTGTTTTACTACTGTTTATGTATACTAAACTAAAAAATATTTAAAACAATATTCATTTTAAATTTTAAACAAAAATTATATTTATTTTTCATTTAAAAAATATTTTAAAACTAAACCCCACTAATACTTTCCAAAAATTTTATAAACCATATTTTGTTTATATACCAATAATTTTGGTTGACAGTAAAAAATGATCAGTACTACCAAAAAATAAAATGTTCTATCGCGCCGCTTACAGTGTATAACAGAAATGCATATTCAACGAGACGAGACGAGATGAATTTTTTCTTCTCGTCAACGATGGGTCTAAGAGAATATGGATGAAAGACTTGAATAAAATCTAAAAAAATCTAAAAATCTATATAAATAATGGGAATTTATATATATATATATATATATATATATATATATAAAAAAATACTTAATTTGAATATTTTCTCAGGGTCTAATTTAGTGTAACTACGGAAGTTCCTATCTTATTTATTTTATTTTTTATTTATTATATTTATTTATTATTAGTAATACTACAATTTTTATTAGATTGTAAAAATAAATAAGGTGTATTTACTTACACATGAGAATGAGAGTACAAAATTGTACTTAACTATACAATTATAAAAGTCTAAGGAATGAAATTGTTTATCTAATTGATTTGAAGTTGTTGAATTTTACATTTACTTACTTTAGATTGTAATTGAACTTCATGATGATTAATTTTTTTTAATCATATTTATTTATTTAAAAATTAAATTATTGAAATTATCAATCAATTGAGTAATGATGAATACAAATAAAAAAAAATTGTATTTTAACTTAAGTTGTATGTTAGTGTTCATAACTATTTATAAGTATACATTTTAAACCAATCAAAATGACTAATTATTATTCAAGAAATGTATTTAAAAAATTCTTGAAAAACATGTCTCACATTCTTAAGTACAACATTCTTAAAAAAAAAAAAAAAAAAAAAAAACTAAAATGCAAAAAAAAACTTAGTTAAGGTATTGAAAAGTTTTAAATTTCAAAAAACAATAAAAAAAAAACAAAAATGTTTTTATGCTCAACTATAATTCTGTACTTGAGACTTGAGCAACTATTTGAAAATTTGCTGAATTTTAAAAACAACTTTTAAATTTTGTTAGAAAAATATTTTATTTGAAAGTGAGATTTTTAAATTATATTTTTGTATTTTGAATTTTTATTAATTTGAAATTGTATAAAAATTTTTATTGTATAAATTTTGAGTTCGAGAATTTTAATATTTGTTTCAAGGGATTTAAATTCTCAATCAAAGACATAACTAATTAATATTTTTAGATTAATTAATAAATCTAGACTTAATACAATAACAATATTATTTTTTGTGTCTTCGGTTGGTCGCAAACGAATTTCAGACTCTCTTCAGTTTCAAATTTTAATTGAAAGCTCTCAAATCCACCGATAATTGATTGATTTTTTTGCGTATTGCGTATTATTGCTAAAATATGCGCGTGCATTCAAATCTTTGTATATTTCCGTTACAGTGACAAAAAAACCCACAACGAAATATACTTAAGTCATGGATAGAAATTAGTTTTTTGTATAATCAATTTTGAAGTTGTAGCCCATCCAATTAAATGGCAACTAAATTCTGCGAACGCAGTTAGTGTGTTTATGTCACTTTTTTGGCCTCTAATAATAATTTTAAAAAAAATTAATTTATT
Source organism: Argyra leucocephala (assembly GCA_963942445.1). Classification (NCBI taxonomy): domain Eukaryota; kingdom Metazoa; phylum Arthropoda; class Insecta; order Diptera; family Dolichopodidae; genus Argyra; species Argyra leucocephala. The sequence goes on along the minus strand of OZ012681.1, from coordinate 136,359,228 downwards.
ATTCACTCTTGTTAAACAAACTCTAAGTATTAGCTATTAGTTAGGTAAGTGCATTTATTAAAAAAAAGGTTTAACTTATATGTATTTCTTATACTTAGCTATTGTAAAAAAATAGTAATAAATAAAACTTCATTAAGTTATCAATTTAACTTTTAAACCCCTATTACACATTAATGTTTTCATCAATACTTGTCAATATATTGACAATATAATGTCAATAGTTTTATTAATGAGAAAATATTGATGATGGTTCTATTCTGATCAATAAGTATTTAGTGTCAAAATCAGTGGAGTTAAAAAAATAATTTTTTTGGGAATGTTCAGATAATGTCATATTTTTTTTTTTTTTGGAATGTTCAGATAATGTTTTATTGTTAATTGAAGTAAAAAAAAATCGTCCAGTCCAGCAAATTATATTTTCAATATTTATATGTTTAAAAATTATTAATATATTCAGAACACTTCCACAGTTCCACAATATGTCATTGCAAAATGTCAAAAAATGGATATACAAAAAATGATGGGTTCAACATTGATGTGAAATATAGCTCACCAATATTATATTATATTGTCATGTTATATGGACAATAAAATTGATGAGAACATTGATGTAAAATAGGCACCTTAAACCACAACCGTGTAAATTTACTTCTAAGCTGTTGAAAATGTTCTAATTTTTTGCATTTTCTTAATTATACTCTTGTATATATATGTTAGTTACATATTGACAGTTACACAAATACTTAGTTATTTATTCATTTAACAATAACTAAATACATTTTGCGGTATTTTATGTAACATTAAATGAATATTAAATCCCCAATGCATCATACGAAAATCGATTGGAGTTAAAAAAAAAAAAAAAAAACAGCAACGACATCAAACAGAAGTGATGAATTTATGTTAAATAATTTCAAAACTTAACCTAAACTATTCATTTAAATAACAAGTTATACTTGCTTATATATATAAAAAAAATATGTATAAACTTATATGAATGAATTAATCAGGATCATAAAGTAGTTATACTCCAAGGACATTTAAAAAAGAAATCAAAAAAGTAAAATTGTCTATTAGAAAATTATACCATCATTTTCTATTTCAACATCACAAAAATAAATAAACATGTCGGTACCGAGTTTTTTTTTTTAACATCATAACAACTATATACTTATCTTTAGTAATCATCATTATCAATCATTATTATTTTCAATTTATTTAAATATAATATAAAAACAAAAATAAACAATAAAATAAAAAAAAAAAATAATATAGTTTTATTTTAAATAATATAATATAACTATTAAAAATTCTTCACATTCAATTCTCTTTAAAGAGAGTAAAATCACTCAACGAAAAAAAATTTAATCAAAAAAAAATCGTTTTTTAATAATAAGTAATAAAAAAAAGTCTTCACAATAATATAGGGCAATAGGTTAACAATTTGCTATATAACTAATGCATATACACATAAATACTATATAAAATAATAATAAAAAAAAAAATATGTTAAAGATTTTTTGTTTCTTTTTTTTTTTTTTTTTTTGATCTCTGTTAAGTTTACTCAACCTAAAATATACTTTATAATGAAATGCAAGAATGTTATGAAAATTCTTCAATCACAATATAAGGATAAATGATATTTTTTAGATACAAAACAAAAATAAACTACATTATTATGTATGTTTAGATATATATATGTATATATATACTTATATAATAAAATTATCATTTTTTTTCCACAAAAATCTGCTGTGCGGATATTGAAATATTTAAATTTTGTTTTTATTTTTGTTATTTTACTTATTATTAAGTATTATTATTATTATTTTTTTTTTGAATGATTTTAAATTTCTATAGAGAGTAAGTATAGTGAGAGTGTTAAATGAAATGAATTTTTTTTTTTTTTTTGGTGGTAATAATTTTCTTTCATTGATTTTTCCATCACCATCACAATATAATTTGTGTCAGTAAATCTCAATGGAATACTATAATTGCACATAAATATGTATAGTTCATTATTTAACTTTGATTCATATAATTATATATATGTATGATATATATATATATATATATATATATATATATATATATATATATATATATATATATATAGTTATACTTAAGTACTTTACTTATTATCAAGTATTTATCGAAATGAAAATTTTCATTATTAAAGGTCAAATTTTCAAAATGCATATTAATGTTATAAAGATATTAATAATTATTTCGATAAAATGTTTCAGTTGTCATTACATTATATAATTATAATACACATACATAACTATACATAATTAGATAACTTTTTATTGAAATGTTTTTTTTTAAATTGAAACGATTAAAAATTAATTTTTCTGCAAATAATCTTTTTTTTAAATATATATAACTAACTATAAGGATATATTTTTATGACTGTACATACAATACATTGTCAAACCGTAAAATAATAACTGAGTTCAATTGGGGACCACATTGACTAGGTAGATTCAACAAATAAATGTGACAAACAATTTGAAAATTTTTTAAATTCGAAGATATCCTTAACTAGGTACATATTTGTTTTTAATTTGATTTTTTTTTTATTTAGTCCAGGTTTCTAAATAATATCTTAAAGATCTGCTGGTAAACTACCGACAATTTATTTTCAATATTTTCATTATTAAGTATACTAACTAATTATAGTATATAACTATTATAAGTATTGTAACTACTTAACTAAATTGTGTAGAACACCTTTTCGTACATTATGTACTTACGGTAGTACAATTTCTTCTTCTGCTAACTACTTATTGTCAGGAACTAATAACGCATTCGTAAATAGCATAACTAGTTAATTCAATTTTATTTAATTGATTATAAAATTTAGTCAATCAACAAATTTTGAAAAATTTCATTCTTTTAAGAATAATGAAATTGTATTTAACATGTATATTTTGACCGAGATCTAACCCGGGACATCAACCATTTCAAATTATTTCAAAACATTCACTCATATCAATCATTAATAATTTAAAATAACAAAAAAAAATCTATGTATATTGAATCTCATAAAGGGTTAAAGAAATCATAGTCGACTTTTACTAACTTGGTATTAAGAGATTACATAGACCAAATTATTTCTATAAAATATTTTTAAGTTCTTACTTAAGTAGTTAATTATAACGCCAAATAACCAAAAATTAAAATGGAAATAGATTTGGTATTAAGTAGTTAGTTAATGAGTACTCAAAATATTCAGTTTTTACAAAGGGTTTACTATCGCCTGATGTATTTCATTTGCTTGTATGTGATTTGTCTGTATTTCCATAATCCCAAATAGCAAATACAAGACCCCAAAATTGCAAAGTCCAAAATACCAAAATCCCATAATTCAAAATTCCAAAATCCGACTTGTATTCATTCATAGTTAGTGTTTTCGAATTCAATCATTTTGTTTGTTCCAACAGCGGTTTACACATAAAAATTAATTAGGTAAATATTCTGCAAAAGCCGTATTAACTTTGATTTTGAATCCAAATCTAAAATCTCACATATGTGTTTAATATATTATCATATTCCGTGTCCAGCATATCCAGTCAAATGGAATACAGGCTAATGACATTCAGGTAAAAAAAATACAGACAAATTGCAATAAGCAAATGATACCATAGGTAAATGAAATACGCGCATATGGCACGTTCCCATTGCAAAGATCTACTTAAGTGATTTTTCTCATTTGAATTTATTAAATTAAAACAAAGACAAACAGTTTTCGATTTAAGGTGATAAAAACTGTATAAGTATGTACTACTCAAGCATTGTAGTAAAACAATTCCAATACTTAGTTATACATATTTTGTAAGGATATATAGAGTACATTTGCTACTACAGAATTTTGTTGTTTTTATAATTCAGTCTCATCAATCATTCCCTCCTTGCTCAATGATTCGTTATTTTCGATTCACCTTGTAACAACAATATTCTTTTTGTAATTTTGTATTAGGTAAGTAGGTAGATAGGTAAAAGTGACCATTCCAGTTGCTTCTGGAAAACCAATTAGCACTCAATTGAGCCATTTTGAATTGTAGGTTTATGTCCTTGATAAACGCTATTATTACTCTGATGTCAATTTCAGTAAGAATATATTAGTAAATTTAATAAGTAACGCACAGAAAGAGATAAACTTGATTTGAAAAAGCTAACTATAACTTGAATAGTTTATGGAACCTGCCAAATAAAGGAAAGAAAAAAGAAAAAAACATAATTTGCATCTGGCATTTTAAATCATTATCTTGAAATATGTTGTAGTGTATTTAAGTTCAATTTGACAAATAGACTTTTGAATATTTATTAAAACAATTTATAGTTATTATAAAATTTCTATTTATCATATACATTCTATATAATATATACGATCGATCACCTGTTATGCTATATTATATTTATATTATAGTAATTAATTTTAATTTTAAATTGTTTATAACTATAGTTCTATAATTTGGCTTCAATATTATTACAAATTTTGAATAATTTATGTTTACTTTAAGAATAAAGAAATTAATTAAAAAATTCTGAAATATATATATATAACTACTTATATTATATACATTATATAGATACTAACCAATAACAAATGTCATAATAATTTTTCATTTTGAAAGCAATCCGATTCCTCCTTGTAACTCATTATACTATGTATACAATATCACGATAATAATCAAACAAATTGAATAGATTTCATTTTTGTTTTGCTGAAATCTAAAAATGTCAGAATTGAATAATATCAATAGAAAGAAGTACCATAGTCTTAAGATGGTAAACAATATTATAGTATTTCATAGTTTTCAATTCAATTTTTTTTGCTTTTGTTTTTGTTTTATTCTGAAATTTGAAAATGCCAGAATAATATCGATGTAGTCTAAAGATACAATCAACAATAATAATGTATATATATATACTTATGTATATACCTACCCTACTTTTTATATATTATACACAGTATATTATAAAATATAGATTTTCTATTAAAAAACTTAAAAAAAAAAAAAAATATTATAAAAAAAGAGATACATTTAGTTAATTAAAAATTGATCCAAAAATAAAAATAAAAAATGATATGAATCAAATTTTGCAACATTCTGTCAAGAACATAAGTTCCAGAAAATCAAAATTTTTAAAATTAAAAAAGCAAAAAAGACAGCAATACCATCACCGTTTTTATTAGCTTCACTATACTTAAATATACTTAATTCTATAATTCGTATATTTAATGAAATATTATATTATATATACGTTCTCAATCTCAGTTAGTTCAACACAATATTAAAATTTCTGACCTCAGATATAAACGTGAATTGAATTGTATAAATAAAATAAATAAAGCAAGTAGATATTATTATAATATACTTAATATGTGTATATACATATATATATATATATATATATATATATATATATATATATTTATATGTATAGGTTCATTCAGTTATATTTAATATATTAGTTAAATTTGTAATATTTTAATAATAACCTGTATTATTTCATTTTCTTTGTTATAGAACACTGCTATGACAATAGGCAGTCAGACATTATTTATACTATATACAAGATGAGTCAGTCATCTCAGTTATTTTAAGACTATTTTTAATTTAATATTTTTTTTCTTTTTTGTTTGTGCACAATTTTTGTATTCTGATTGAATTTTCGCTGTGAAATTTCTTTTTTTTTGTTTTTCGTTATTTTTTAACGTCCGTCGCTTTTGGGTATTCTGTTTTTTTTTTGTTTTTTTTTTATACTTTTGTTTTTCTTTTGTTGTATTTCAATATCCTCTATTCGTTCCAATTTTAAAAATAAAAATATAGGTACATATTACTTTATTTTACTTACTAATATTTCCACCACCCAAATTCATTGTATTTGGCCTACTTAGTAATTTAAAACAAAAAACTTGTAAAAAAAAACTTGAATTAGAAACTTGATAAAAAAAAAGTATATAATTTTTTATGTCATTTTAGAAAACCCAAAATTATTTCATTGATCTTAAAATAATCAACCAAAATGTATTAACAATGACCTAATTTTTAAAGTGACATATATAATTCCTGTATAGTTTAGAATAGACTGTCACTTTAAGCATATTATTTTATTTGTTTTCGATCTCTTCAATCAAATCTACATATATGTACCTCTTTTATTCGGTAGTCCCAGGACATCCATTTGTATCAGCTTTTTATTTACATTTGTAAATAAGTATAGCTAGGTTTTGAGTACTTAAGTTTTTAAGTAATAATTTGAATGTAGAATCTAGAACGAAGAATGTAGTGATCTATTTAATACTTACTGATGTGGTTAGTAATCTAGTAGCCAAAGGTTTGAAATTCGACTGATTTTATTTAAATTTTTTTACTTAATATATTTTTGTTTCTGCAGAAAACTGTAAGTTAAAGGTAATTAATATATGAATTCAAACTTAAGAAATTCATGTCTGTCAAAATTTACTTCAGATTATGAAATTTCAAAATAAAAAAACAAGAGCTTGTGTTATAATTGATTCCAGTTCTAATGGTTGAGCCTAATTTTTTACTTATACATAAGTAGTTTTTTTTGTTTGTGTTACAGCCTCGCACTGCTAACAATTTTTTTCTACTTAAGTACGTATACTGCTTGGCTGGAATAGGATTGATAAAGCTAGGGTATTATAATGTAACCCTTAACCCTGTCACTCTTTTGCACTGGAAAAATAATCTATAATTATAATTGACAAACATTTAGGAACCTGCGCAGTAGTGAACTCAACTCATATTAGAAGGGAAACTCTTCATTTACGTAAACCTAATTCAATTTTTTACATAAACCACAACAAAATATTTCCTGATTAAGTAGTTTAAACAAATTAAAAACTATCATACTATACCCACTTTAGCATTTGCGTATAAATGAGAAAGAAAGAGAACACAACATATGCTTGCCTAAATTTTTATATACAAATTTTTATTGGGCTGACAAAAGATTTGAAAACGCTTATGAAATTTTTATATGCGGGATTATTTATTAAGTACATAGTGTGAAAAAAAGTTCGGATAATAGTTAAAGATTTTATATTGAAGTTTTAAACAAAGACAACAAAAAGTAAATTCCCACAGACAACAAAAAGTAAATTTTTTTTATGTTAAAATTTAACTTTTAATAGATACCACGTTAAATAGTTTCAGTTTTAATACGAAAAAATTATTATTTACACACATTCTATTTGAATTTTATCTTATTAATTTCGCTACACCTTTTAGAGCATTAGTGCATCCACTTGTTATTTTAGTTTCCTCCCAGAAGTGAAATACCTTCAACCAAGTTTTTGATTTATTGATATATATATATAGAAAAGATGTTGTTTCATTAACTAACTACCTCTTCTGATTTTGGATGCATTGACAAGATCGCAAATAATTTCAGTCAATATCAAATGTAAAGATTTCGATCGGAAAATTACATTATGTAACTAGCTAGTTATATTTAGTTCAAAATATTATTAATTTGTGTGGTTATTATACTTATGTAACATGTATAGTTATACTTATTTATATGAAATTATATATATATATATATATATATACTTATATGAAAGAATGCATGTAAAGAATATTATCCAAAATCAAAATGTTGAGGATATTTAATTTTCAACAGTAAAATTGTAAAATAACTTATAAAAAAAAAATACAATATGTAGTTATATATAGGCCAAATACTAAATATTTAAAAAAAAAAAAAACAACAAAAAATTAAAAAAAAAAGAAAAAAAAATGTTTTTTTAAGGTTGTTGTTTTCAATTCATGTTAATAAATTTTCCAAAAAACGAAAAAATCATAATACATACATACATACGTAAGTTGTATGTAATATTTACATAACTAACTATTATATATATATAATATACATAAATGTAATATATTTTGATACATAATCATAATATACTGAAATGTACTTATATGTAAATATTAAATGAATGTTGCCGAAAAGACTATAACTACACACCAGTTTGGTTTTTTTTTTGTTTTTCATTTTTTTTTTTGTTTTTGATATTTTTGGCAATGATTCTATTGAAAAGTTGATCCAAATTTAAATCACGTATTAGGGACATTTACTAATACCAAACGTTGTCGAAATTTTTTCTTTTTTTTTCTACATTTTATTTTTATTTTTCTACATTTTATTTTTATTTTTTTCCTTTGTTTTATATATTTTATTTTTAACTGAACCTTTGGGATTTTTGAAACAAAAATAACAAAACAAAACAAAAAACAAATTTAATAAATAAATAAAAAATGCACAATTTAAAGTGCTAAATTACTTTTACAAATAAAAAAAAAAAGTTATACTTAGATACAAACAGAAAAAAAAGAAAGTCTTGAAAATTTAATAAGTTCTCATATTTAAGAGATAAAACAAAAAAAAGTGATATAGAATTCAAATATTTACTTAGTTAGCTACTGGTAATGAGGTAAAGTATTAACTCAGCATTAAATTAAAATATTTTTTTTTATATTCAATTCATTGATATCATCTTGAATTGCTTCGTCTTTAAATTTTCGAAATTTCGTTTTCAGTTGTAACAAATTTAAAATGGATAAATATTTTCATCTTAAATTACTTTCAATTCAATATTAACAAATTGAACTGACAGGCTGTCAAATTTCAGTTCTACCCCATTCATTTTCGACTCTCCAAATATTTTTATTTCGTAAACTATATTTCATCATTGTTCTGTAATCCCATCCGTGGGGTATAGGACGAAAAATTACTTAGTCGGTAATAATAAATCCGGCTTCCGCCCTATGCCTAACGGATGCCGTTACAGGACAATAATTATGATGATACTTAGTTGATAACTTCCAAACTTGATTCTCAATATTCTTCTTCTGTTAGAAGAAAGAACAAAATTTAGAAGCAAATTAATGTTATAATTCTCCAACTATAAGTATATCAAATTTTTACTTATTTTTGGAGTGATTTAAAAGTCTTGTAAAAATTTACTTGTTTTAACCTTTATCTGCACATGTTAAAGATATAAATATATACATATGTGTATAGTTTGAGTTTAGTTAAATAAGATTGTCACGTATATTTTAAATTTGGAAAAATATATTTTTATAAAAATGTATTCAATACACATTTGACAAGTAAGTGTACATATTTATTTGGTATAAGTACCTATAAATTTTCATTAAAATATGTATAACGGTATAACTTTACTTAAATTGATAATGAAATTTCAATGTTCTTTTTTTAAATTTTAAATTTAAGTTCTAGTTATTGTTAAAATGATGGGTAAAAAATTCTTATCAAAGGAAAATAAAAATAAACAAAACATAAAATTTAAAAAGTAAAACATAGTTAGTTATTTACTTCAAAAATTTAGATATAAAAATAATAAAAGAATTAGTTACTAATTAAGTACTTATTTGATATTAAATATTTCAAATATAGCTATAATTTAATTCAATTTTTAAAAATAAACTAACATTTTTAAAAATTGAATTAAATCAAATTCACATACATATCAACGGTAGACAAGGATAGAAATCAGAACTAAGGTATCACGATAACATAATTATATATAAATGATCTGAATTCATATGATAACCACTAAGTAAGTACGTTAAAAAATGCGGGTATACTTATTCTATTATTCTTCAATATATGTGTATTGTGTATCGAGCATTTTTTGGATACCCATGTTCTAAAAATATGTTTCGAATACATAGTCAAATGAATTTCCGATCATAAGACAATGTCGAATCTTTTTTTTTACATTTCAGATCATGACACATTGTATTGGCGACATTGTCTATACATTTATGATGTTAAGGATACTAAAGCTCAATACTTAGTTATTTGTTTTTTTCTCTTACATACTTATTTAGTTTCGTTTTTTCAATCTTGCACAATTTGAAGCTCTTTTCTTCCTAAATTTGTATTGTTTGAACAAACTATTTTCTAAATTTTAATTTTTGAATTTTGTAACTATAACAGTAGTTAATAATTCTCATTAATTAAACAAAATTAAACAAGAGTACTGAATATGTATTTCGAATCTGAGTATACGGATTTTTTAAAAATTGGTACATACACCAATTTTTAAAGAGCGTTACTGACTAAATCAAACTTAATTTGTCATTTTAAATTGAAATTTAGAACGACAAAAATTAAAGAAAAATCATAGTTCGATTTTATCTACAATAAAATCAATTTACATTAGTATTATTATGATTATTATTACTATTGTTATTATTATTTTAAGATTGAATTTTTGTTTTTAGAGCAAATAAAAACTGATAAAAATAAAAAACAACACCTACCATTATAATATGCAACGCCACATTTTTTTTTGTTTTTCAAATCTTGAAAGTGTGTTTGTAGAATACCTAAGGTAATAAATAAAAAATAAATAAAAATTGTTCTTCCTATTTTTTGTAGATGCATCTATATATTACATTATATACTTTTACTTTAAATTCGAATCAAATCTATTGAGTCGTAAAAAATTTGTTGTTTTATTATACTTATTTAGTTACTTTATATATATACCAGAGGCTTATAACAAAAAAGTTTTTTAGCGGTATCAAAGTTGAAATAGTATAAGAGTAAAAATGGATGTGTGTATGGATGTAATACATTATAAGTATGCACTATTTAATGCCTATATACTACTAGCCTGGCCTATGAAAGAGCAACATTAAAAATGGGACATTATTTTCATATAAATTTTGCCTTTTGTACAAGGGACCTTGTTTTGGTATATAAATAACCATTGTGTTATTTTTAAGAAAATATTCAATATTAGTTATCTAATTTGGTAAAATTTACAAAAAATTCAAAAACATTTTCATTAATAATTTTCAATTTAAAAAATAAAATTTATTATCCGATGACGTTTCTATCAAGTTATAATTAATTTTGAAAATAAAATAATGGGTTCAATTATGGAAGTCCATCACTGAAATGAAATGGAATTGACTTTCAAAAGTCTAAAAAAAAAATTATCGCTATTATGAAAGTCCACTGAAATGAATATAATTGAGTTTGGAAATGTTGCCATTGTAGGAAAAATGTTAATTGTTAAAAAAACATATAAGATTGGTTGAGTTATTTATATTTTAGTATTATAGATGGTGATGTGATATTTTACTTATATTGTTAAAAGTACTTATATTAAGTACTTATATTGCTAAAATTGCGGTTGACTTGAAATTGTCAACCCAGTGGACTTATAACAACTCAGCAGACTTTCATAATAACAAAAATTGAACTTTCATAATTGACTCCAATATTTTTTGAATAGATACCGTTGGTGGATACAGTAAAATTTTTAAAAAATTTTTTATTTTAAATATTTTTTTTATTTTAGTTAATTAAAATAGCATGCAAATTTTTTTTTGTTTATTATTTTTTATCTGAAGAAAACCCCTGATAATATTTGTATTTAATTTTCTGTATTAAATTTTATAAGACATCTTGTTTATGTTAGTTGTGTTTTTCCCAAATTTTATTTTTATCAAAAAAAAATGTATACACAAAATTTAAAACGAAATAGTAATTCGGTAAATGACGGAAAAATCTTCGTGTGCCTCGGCTGGAAAGTATAGAGGTATTGCACTATTTCTAAATGATGATAACTATTATTTTTTGAAAAATGTTTTAGAAATAATTAGTGATTGAACTAAAATATTTATTTTGAAATAAAAAATGATAAATTTGATAGCACATTTCTTTGTACTTATACATTTCTTTCTATATATAACTAAATCGCTTAATCAAGTTTTCATCTAGAGATTAGGTTATGTATGCTTTGCATATTACAATATAGCAACTAGTCATTTTAAATTAATTCTATTTCAGATTACCATTTATATGACAGACTCTTACCAACATAATTTTCTGTACGCACAACAAAATAAATAAAAATAAAAAAAAACACTCAGAATTCGATTTTAAACTGCACACACTTAAAATTCTTAACTAAATCTTAGTTAGTTATTAAAAAATGTTTCCCCCCTAAATATAATATAGGACATCATCTTAATCAATATGCAGAGCACAATAATTGTAGAATCTTTAACACAGACTCTATTTAACAGATTTTTTCTTATTTTTTTTTTATATATATATATATATATATATATTTTTTTTTATAGACATACTTTCGCCTCACGCCGACTCATAATTGATTGAGATTGTTTTGAGAAAGAAATAACATAAAATTGTAATAAAAATCTAAAGATACTTATATGTATTTAGTTAAACATTTCTTTAAAAAAAAAAACAAAACCAAAAAAAAAAAAATTAACAAATCTCATTAGATTTATGTACGTATTAAATATAGTTATAAAAAATCAAAAAAAAAACATAAATTGAATGAACTGGATCATAGAAGAACAATAACAACAAATAGAAGTAGCAACGATTGGAAAAAAATTTCTAAGTGATCCATCCGTCCATCCATTAGAGATCCATTAGAGAGATTCATATATTATGTAGTTGGTTATATGTAAATATAAAATTGAAAATTATAAAGCATAAAAAATCGTATGTGTACATACAACTATACAGGAAGGTCTAGATTTAATGTTTTTTTTAGATTAACGTTGTAGTAATCAAATTTACAATAAATTTAGTTTTTTGGTTTACATTCATTTAAAATCTTTATTTTTCTTCTATAATAGCTCGGAACTGAAACTCAACTTGTATAATTATGACCTTTTGTTTGTTTAAACGATCGTTAACCGTTTTTCCATTTTCCTTTCCCTACATCATCATGTCCAACTGGGCGTGTTTTCTGATTTAATGTTGACCTATTTGGAAAAAAAATTATTTGAACGTGATCTGATCACCTTGTCAAATTTTTTATTTTACGTTTCGTATATTTTTTAATTTCGTACCATTGGAAAGAGAGAAGTGATAGTTTTAGAAAAAAAGAAAAAAAAAATTCACAATAAAAATATTACGATTACGATAGTTTCACGATATTTTGAATAGAAAATTACGAACTATTAACGTATATACGAACGTTAATATACGAACGTAATAAATAACAGCCATTTAGTCAATCATTTGGCGGCCTTATTATTAAAAGGAAATATTCCGATATGTAAGTACTTAACGAAACATTTATTCACATTTAATGTTCTTTGAAGCGATAAAGCCAAATTTGTATCGACATATTTTCGATACGTTTCCATTTTGAATGATAATTTTTCTGAGAAGCGATATTTTATGTTATAGATGTCAAAAAAATGAATAAGAAAAATAGGTTTGCTTTGTAGACTATCTATATATACCAAATTTTTTGTGATGTAATGTTCTCATTATAAGCTTAACGAAAATTTGATACGCTTCTCAGAATAAGGTTATGGCTATCACTGTAAACACAACTGAGTTGTTATGAATAGTTACATTTTTATATTGTCTTATTTGTTTTGCTGACATTACATTTAACTAACTATATATATTTGAATTTCAATCTACAACAATGTTTTTTTTATTTCAAAATAGTAACAAGTTATTCATGTCGAGATATTACTGTTCATACTTATTTATGTAAATATCATATTAGAACATTTATGTTTGTTTAACAAGCAAATTTACTTAAAATTATTAAAATTTTCTATTCGTTTTAATGAACTCAAGTACATTACACACATATATTTCATATTTTATAGTTTTGTTTCATTTTTTTTAAAGAGTTTAATTATTTATTTATATACGTACATTTACATATGTATAGTTGTTGTCGTTGTTTTTATAATTAAACTAGATCAAATTTCTACCAATTATTTAATTATCGCATAAATCGTAATAAATATTAGAAAATTTTTGTCGGAACTACTTACTTATTTCAAAGAAATTTTTTAATTTGTTTATGTAGACATATATATATGTATATATATATATATATATTTATATATTAGAGATTTTCAAATAAAGCTAGAAAAAATAATAAATTGAGTGCAATTTTTCATATTTCGAAATTGATATTAGTTATAAGATGGGAACAGATTTTTTTTTTTTTTATTTTTTGAATTGTTTCTTGTGTCTTGTACCATACTAATGTAAATGAATGTGATTTGAACTGATTTATCATTGAAAAAACTGATATTTTCATGAATGTATTTAACCAAATATTTTTCTTTATTTTTTTGTATTTTTATTCAATTGTTTTTTTATTTTATTTTATTTTATATTTTATTTCATAAGACCTCTTCTATGTGTATTATGTATATATTCTTTAACCACAAGCAAATTAAATGCAAATTTTTCTGGTTCAATCAGTAAGAACAAAAACGTAAAAATTCCTTTAATTAAATTAAATTTAAAATGATTTTTTTCTTTTTAAATGAATTGAATTGACCTGTTCTTATATTGCCATAGTTAAGTAGTTATAACTAAACAAAAAAACAAAAACAAACAATTTTTTATTATTATTAGAATCATACATTCTTTTATGGAAATTGCCCTTAGTTAGTTGAAAAAATCTGAAATATTAAATTGAGAATTTCAATTGAATAAATAAGAAAGTGAAAATTTTATTTGATTTTATGTAGTTATAGGTTTAATTTTAATTAATAAAACAGTTTACTGGTTATGAACCTTTAAAAATTTAAAATATTCAATAGTTAGTTATAACTATGATTAATTTTGTAATATTACAAAACTTAAATTTTGAAAAGCTTAAATTTTGTAATATTACAAATTATTTTATTTCTGTACATAATCGTGTTAACCTAATAAGTGCGGAAAACGGTTCCGGAAATATAACGGCTTAAAAATATTTTGACTACTGTTTTTTGGTTGATTGAAATTTTTTTTCATTCTTTCAATCCTACAGAACTCATCAGTAGGTATTACAGTGTAAACACAAAACCTCCTAAACAATTCCCATTTCCTAACTTAAATTTGAAGAGTGGCAAAACTAATGTATTGATTTCAAAGAAATTAATATGTGAGTTATAAAAACTAAGCAAATTTCCTACTTGGTCAAATCGAAATGGTAGAATTACCATTTTGCATATTGACTACAGTAACTATTATAATTTATTACATAAAATCAAAGAACATATAATAACAAGAAGTCTCATCTGACTATTTTTTCAATTTTTTTAACCAAGATGCACATACGGGCCGGTAAGAAAATTAAATAAAAATTGAAGAGAACAAAAAAGGGTAATTATAATTTTAATACAAAAAAAAAAATACAACAGTATTCCTTCAGTCCATTCATGTAGATTAGATCGATTTAAATATTTTTTCAAATCAAAGGTTCAAAATAAAAAATATAGAAAAATTTAAACTATTTTATCTGCTTTCATTTATCAATCATATATAAATATGTATTTATATATGTATATATATATGTATAAGATTTGAAGAGCGTGTGTGATAAATATATGAAAAAAAAATCATAGTAACTATATAGTCACTTATTTAAAAAATAATGACTCTACATGCTTTATTAATTGTTTTAAAAAACCAAATAATAATTTTATCTCTTAGTTATCACTTTTCGACTATATCGAGAAAAAAAAGCCATTAAAATGATAAAGTTTGTCATATTTTATGAGATTACTATCGAAATCAGAACCAATTTTTCTCACTTAATATCAGTAGTTTTAACGAATTAAATAATCTGATTTGATTAGAAAAATGTATGTTACAATATGTTAACACAGAAGATGTTGCACTACTCGAAAATTTTCCAAATAAAATAATATTAATGAATAACTAGTTACTTAGTTGTCATTTAATTTCTCTTAAGGTAGTTCTATCAATAATTATATCGATATTTTTAAAATTAAATAACCATTTAGTTTGTAAAATTGGGTTTTGTGCTCTTCAATTCAACAACTCAAATTTACAGAAAGCAAAATTGCTTTTTAAAAATAAAATTTTAATTCATTTAAGACTTATATTTTTATTTTATATAAATAGTTACAATAATTTCTCATTTAATCAAAACTTTATTAATTTAAACAAACAAAGTTTAAAAAAAAAAACAAAAAAAAATAAAGCATTTTCATTTTTTTCAATTTGTATGGTAAAACAAAGAAAATTAAAAATAGGCAACCTTTTCAGTTAACAACTTTATTTTAATATGTACATATACTTACATTCATATATATATATATATATACATAAATACTTACTTAAACACTTATTTTTATTATTAAGTAAATCCTTATACTACACACTTACTACACTAAGTTGGTAGTAGATAATTATATATATATATGTATGTGATATTACAAATTGTGTAGAATCCTTAACAAAAAGACAACAGGAAAAAAAATTGAAATAAAAAATATTTTATTTAATTCCAGACTATATAAAGTAAATTTGAAATAAAAAATTATAATAAAAAAAAAAAAACAAAATACACCCAACATTGTAAAAAAAAAATCAAAAAAAAAAAAAAAAAGAGGAGGTCAAGAACCGAATTTCCCTTTCTTCACAATCTTTAATATAATCCCTATATAATACAAATACATAAACACAATATATTTTATTTATATGTACGCATACATACAAAACTAAAAAAAAAAAACCCCCCCAACCTATACCCATATAATTTTTCATCCATAAAATATGTTAAAAACAAAACACAAAAAAATTAAAAGAATAACAAACGAAATGAAAAGGAAAAGGATTTTTCTTCAATCCACTTTAATTTGGCCTCTACATGCCCACTCACTCATTTTTATTACACTTAGTTGTATTATATATAGTGTAAAGAGTGTCCCTGTCATACATAAGTTCTTCTTAACTGTAGAGTGTTTCGAAAATCTATAATTTTAAATAGTTCTTATCTGCTGGACATGACAATGAGTTAAAATTTTATATTAAAAAAAATGGTAACAGTGGATATGGTAGCTGGCTGATCAACACAATCTAGTATAGAAAAACTTTATTAACCACTGGAGTTCATATTCAAATTGCTCGTGACTACGTTCTTATTTTAAAGATATTAAGTTAAAAAGACACAATTTGTCAGAAAACAAATTTCATCCTTTCGTTAAGTTAGAAAAAACGCAATTTTTCTAAAGTTAAAATTAAAAAGCCAAACTTAACTGACCCATTCGTACCCAAACTTAACTAGCCATTATCTTAACCCTTTCGTTAAGTTAAAAAAGACGCAAATTGTGAAAAGTTAAAGTAAAACAACCAGACAACACGGTTTGTATTGTTAGAAAAGACTCATTTTGTCAGAAGTTAAAATTAAAAACCACAAACTTAATTGATCCGAGGTCTTTAGTTTATTTAGAAGAAATAACCATTTTTCAGGATTTAAAATTAAAAAGCATAAACCAAAACCCCTTAGAACCATCCACTTAAATTTATAACATAAAACTTCCTCTGAAAACCTTTGTGACTGGCTAATAAAAATTAAGGATATGTGGAATAGAATAAATTAACAAAATATATGATCTATATAGTCGATCAAATCACAGAGCAAGTAAAATTTGATACATGAGCTATTTCATCCAATTTTTTTAAATTTTTTTAAGTATTTAGTTTTTCTTTTATAACTATTAACAAAGAAAAAATGTCCTCGATTATTAAATATTAATAATTTGGTCCTCGGACACCCTATTATACTATGTAGGTATACCTACCTACTTATACGAAAATTATAAAGATAAATCCAAGGATATCCTTTTTGTTGATACTTAAATATTATATTGTTTATAATATTTAACTATTTCTAGGTACAATATACTTAAGTATAAGTAAAATGTCCTTTAGTAAAATAAAAAAAAAACACTTAGAATTATAACTTATCAAAAAACTAAAATCTTTATTTTTTTTAACAAAGAAAATAAAAAAATAAAAAATAAAAAATAAAAAAAACAGCAACAAAATGATAGGAAAAAAAAACAGTTACAAAATGCAACCCTACACAAGAAAACAACAACATAAAATTAAATAAAGAAAGAAAAAAAACCAACAAAAATGCACCCCATCATGACATACGTTCAAATTGACTTTCATAATTTAATTTTTTTTATCTTTTTTTTTTGTGCTTGTTTTTATTTTTCCAATATCCTTTTTATTCAATATTAAGTACAAATACTTGTAAATAATAATATTGAAAGGAAAAGAAAGTTGTTACAAGAACATGAACAAAAACAATAACAACAACACCAGCAAAAATAAAATCGAAAACATCTTATAAGTAATGAGAGCCTGTTTTAAAGAGTCAATAATTTACATATATTATTTTCATATATATATAGACATATATACATTGTATGTAAATATGAAATTAAAAAAAGGTAAAACAAAAAAACAATTTAAAATAAAATAAATAAAAATTTAAAACAGGACATTTATATATATCCTGATATACATATAGATATAAAATAGATAATATTTATTATATCCTTTATCCATAATATTTTCAATTTATTTCATATAGTTTTGACATAATGAAGAAACAAAAAAAAATCAAAATAAATAATTTGACATTTTAAATTATTATAACAACAATATATATAATAACAAAAACAACAACTAACTAAAAAAAGGACAAACAAAAAAAACATGTATCCTTATTAGAAATAAATAGGAGAAAAATTTTAATTCTATGACTATGATCCTGCGCATTATATTCCATCCAGAAGTTCAATTGAACAAGCATATGAAAAAATATTTCTTCCTACTAATTTATATATACGTATACTATATATACACTTACACATCCTCACACATAAATACAGTTATATTTCGACACAACTTATTTTTTTAAATTCAGCTAATATTTAATTAAAATAGCTGAATAGTTTTTCACAATAATATTCAGCTACACACTGTTAGTTATAAACTGAATATAAAAATTTCCATATGAAAATTTCACATACACACATATACAATGCATATCTATATATATACTAATACATAGTCATATTTAGTTATATATTTTAACATAAAACATCATCTACTTGCATTTAGATGTATAAAATTTAACTCAAATATGTATTTGTGATTTTCGTCATGTGTTTTTATCTCAACATAATTATCATCAATCAAGAACACAATCATCATCATAATCATTCCTATCATTATCATATTGTATTGCTATCAGCAAAAATGTAAATAAGTATTATGTTGTATGTATAGATATGTGCTTATGTTTGGATAGAAAATGTAGAGAAAATATTATATCCTACTTCATTCTTAACTATATGGATACATGTATTAAATATAATTACGTCAAATCAAACATATATAAGGATATGTACATGTATTATTATAAATTAAATGTTTGGCTGTATATGAACTGTGTTTATATACCCTTTAACTAGCATCTAAACACACATAAATGTACTTACGTAAATTATGTTTTAAACCAGCATCCAATACAAATTTTTAAATAGGGTATTTATCTACCATTATCCAGCTGAAAATCACTAAATCAGTAGCAGCAGCAGCAGCTGAAATTAGAATAAATATTAAATTGTATGTATATATAATTATATGTATACGTATGTACCTACAAAACATATTCTATTTTTTTATTCTTAATTTTTTTTTTATCTTATTGAAGTCCTGATTTTTTTTTTTTTTTTGTTCTTTTCATTATGTTTTGTTTTCCATTTCCATGCATAAGACAGAGTAGCGTGTGTGTATACATATTTCATATAAAAAATATGAAATTCTTGGAAAATTCATTTTTTTTTATTTAAAAATAATTTTAACCAAAAAATTCAGTAGGTATAGCTTTATGGAAAAACAAAAAATCACAATCATCATCCAATGAATGGAAGGAATCAGAATGGATGGTAGATCGCCGGTGCGTGTTATGACGTAAATATTTCCAATAGCATATTCCATTTTCATAGTATTTGTACGGGCCTCTTATATTTAAACATAATATAACTATACATCCTTATTATAAAAATATATATAGAATAAAGTTTGATATAGCTACTCATATACTTATGCATATTAAAATTTTTGCATTTGTGTGTACATGTGCTTATTTTAAAAAAAAAAATTATATTCAAAAGGATACAAAAAAAAAATATAATGTACATATAAATCCTTTATATTTTATTTTTGTTCCGTGGATACACATATTATTTTACAATCTGCAATATTTATATAAGTATCCATCATATATAAATATATATATATATATAAATTTAATATGTATATTAAAGGATATTAAACCATAGTATGAACGTAATTTGAAAAGGATACTAAAAATATATATATATTTTCTATAAAAAAAAAGCAAAAAACAAAGAAAAGAAAAAATTAATCAGAGCACAAGGAAGCAAGCATATGGAACAAAAAAAAAAATAAAGGATATTATATGTGTACATAATAAGTAGATATAAATAAGTAAATCGACTTGACTAAAAATCTTTAATTTTTATCTACTATTATTTTTTATTGTAGTTAGATGTTGTGTGTTTTTTTTTTCAGTTTTTGTTTTCCTGCCATACGTTTATATAAGAAGTGTTTTTAATACCCGAAGGACTCGTTTTCGTTTTCTTGAATAATTTTTTTTTTTACTTTTTTTTTACTTTTTTTTTTAGTTTACTATAATAAATAAGTAGTAAGAATCCTAATTTCTTGAGTATATATAAGTATACATAAATATATATATATGTATATATGGATATATATATATATATATATAAATATATACTATATAGGTATATATATATAAACATTTCTTATCATTTTCTGATTGCGTTTTTCCTTTGTTTCTATTATATTTTAGTTCAGTTTGTTTTTGGCTGATTTTAGTTATTAATATTATTATTATTAATATTATTATTATTTTTATTATCCTTTTATAAAATAACAATAAATAAAAATGAGCCTGTCTTTTTTTAAGTATTAAATTACTTTATTAATTTTCTACAATATATAAGTTACTTATGTACATCATACAAATGTAACTAAGTATATATATACATATAATTATATAAATATATATATATATATTTATTTGCCAAGAAAAATTTTCAAGGGTATATTTATTTATTCCAAATTTATTAATAGATTTTAATTTAGTAAATAATAGATATTATTAAGTATATAATGTTAATTAAATATAAATATATATATATATATATCCTTTTATATACTTATTATTGGTTTGAATATTTCATATTATTTTACAAAACATATTACTTATACTATACTTATGTGTTTGTTTGAAGTTTCTATCTTGAAAATATTTTACTTTTAGTTCAAGTTTAAGTGCATTTAGAATTTATTGTTTTTCATATAAAAAAAAAGCAAGTGATTAGAATAAATTGCCAACATCAAATTATTATCGCGTGCATTTATTGTGTATTCCTTAATTGAAAAATTTAAAAATGTTCTCCTAACATAATCGCCTAAATTTAAAATATGTATCATCTTACAAATTCTTTAACTCTATATAAAAACAGACGGCCAATCCCCTACTTAGACAGTATAAAACAGATTAAAAATGAAATTAGATATTACCTCGAAAATAGCAGCTAGCAATCGAGTACGATGGAAAATGTCAAGAAAAAAAAACGAACTTATTATCTCTTCTTGAAACGGCTTACCACATCATTAAATTATATTTTTTTCAGCGCTCCTATCGATCCGAGCCACAGGCAAATTATTAACTAAAGGTAGTTATACTAAATAGACCAACTAACTTACTATTACTAAAAGGTATACTGAATAGACCAACTGACTTTTCGATTCAAAGAAGTTTATTAAATTTTTATTTTTAAATTAAGTTGTTAATTAAGAAAACTTTCTTAACACTTATTTTTAATTATTTTATTTTTATCAAAATTTGCTTCTATTTATTTATTTCTAATTTTTTTTTTGTTTTTTTTTTTTGAATAAATTAACCTAGAAAATCGAATCTTAAATATATCCCATTCATGTAAATTAGATATGCCTAAACATATATGTATGTTATACTACGAATGTGCATTTTACGATATAAAAAAAGGGTGCTTTGGGAATAATCTGTCATAACTAGTATCGGAAGTTGTACAAATCAAACAATAAAATTTATCAGCAAGCGGTCTAACCATAAGTAGATATTCAAAAGTTATTAAACCTTAAAAAAATTCACTAGTTAACTATCAAAATATTTTACTTTAGATTTTGACCTATACTACGATAACGTTAAAACACTTAAGATAAATAATTGGAAGCAGCTGTGTTATTTATACATTAACTAAGTACTTAAAGTTTATTGAATTTCTGTTCTAATGTTAATGATAAACATATTTTGAATAATGAAAATGTTGAATAATGTTTTGGAACAAAATTAAGTATAAGTAATAAGTTTTAAAAACTATATTTTAATTGTCTTACTGTTTAATATCATACCGTGTTTGTATTTTAAATACTTGTCATTAGTACTGGCATAAAGATATATTATTTTTCCCATAAAATCTCAGTAGATGCGATATAAAATCAAATTTTTTATAATAGTAATTACAATTACCTACACATCATCTTTTATTGAAATGATAACTTTAATGGTAAGCCAACTTTTTTTACAATAGAGTAGTAATTACTTTGACGAAGTATTACTATTTTTGTTTTATATTGAATATGATTGTAATCTTATTGAAAAAAACAAAATCTAATCAAAATATAAAATATATTTAAGATCTCATAACTCCTAAATGATTAAAAATAGAATTTATATAATTTTATCCATATAATTTTGTATTTTATTATAATTTTCTATTTACCACTAAAGTTAGGGCAAATAATTTGTTAACCACCCTGTATACAACCATAACTTCATGGATGTATTCTATGTATAAAAATTGTAATTAATTAATTAATAAAAAAATTTTAAAACTCATTTATGGTTTTTCTAATTTTGTACCCAATAATAATTTAATTGGGCTATATAAGCCTACCACAGTATCTACTTTTTTGTTTATGTTTTTTTTTTGTTTATCATTTTTTTTTTTTTTTGTTTATAAAAATTTAAATATTTAACTTTTTGGGTCAAGAGATAAGGTTAAAAAAATTTTAAATTACAATTATGAAATTTTTAAAAATTTTGTAAACAAAATTAAATTGTAGAAAGTTGAAAAAAAAAAAAAAATAAAATGTTTAAAAAACTTAAAATTTAATTAAAACTAACAAATTAAAAAAATTCTAAATACTTAGTTGAAAAATAAAAAATGAATAATCAATGGTAGTTAAGTAAAACGGTTGATTGAACTGGGGAATATTCCCATAAACAAGTTAGTAATTTTCGTTTCAGATTACTTATTTAATTGTGGTTGCAAAGTAGTTATTAGTTTAGAGTGAAAATTTTAATAGTTATATTTTTATTAAATATCTAGTTATGATGTGAATTCCAGATGATACATTTGTAAATGATAAAAATAAAAGATTCAGAACAAAAATTGGAGGTACATAATTCCAAATTATTTTGTATCTTATATATATTTATGTATATTTGTATATTTCTTATGTATAATTATGTATATTTATATATATTTATGTATCTATTTATATATTTATGTATTTACTAATGTATTTTATATATTTAATAATAAATGATTGACATATCAAGTAAAACTATATTGGTTCGACAAATTTTATTTTCTTCAATATTTTACCAGTCTTTTCAATCTTTGAAAACACCGTTCTTAGACCAAGTAATACAGTGTTCTGAAGTTAAAAGTACTTACTTATGTATTTACACATGCAAACACTTAAAATTGAATACAAAAAATCAATTATATTCTTAATTTGAATTTTTCTATTAAATAACTCGATAGCTAAATAAATAGCACAGAATAATGATTTAGCTATAGAATATTTCCTAAAATAGGGCTTTCAAACCACTTAAATAAAATATAAAATATATAAAAATGACACAAAATTTATTGTAAGTACTTCTTCTTCTATCTTCTTTTTTTATTTATTTATATTTACTTACATTTTATTACAATTAAAATTACAATAAATTTATTTGTAAGCTGCACCTTGGGCTATCGGCTTGATTCTATGCTAGAATAGAATGCAAAATTCATTTCAGAAAAAATAAATCTCTAAAAAGTATTTAAAATTTTATAAGCCAAATCATCATACATAGAAGGTGATAGCGTTCTCAAATTGAAATTATAAAATTATAATTCTGAAATACTATAATGGAGTTTGTTAGTCTCTTTAGCTCTCTGGATAAAAATAAAAAAAAAATATTCATAACTTTAAAAAATCTTGTAGTTAACAATCTTTGATATTGGACAATTGTTGAACAATCTTGGCTATTCGAATTGGATATAAAAAATTTATCAAAAGATGTATTGCAAAACTTACATTCCTCTAGTATTATTTGTTTAATTACTGTACTTATTTAGTTTTAGTTAAAAATTTGATTTTAATTTACAATTATTATACAAGTATTTCTATTTTCGTTCAATACTTAAGTCCTGAGGATATTTTTACTCAATATACAATTAGCTGTACTTATATATCTAGTATTTACTGTATACAAAAAATTTCCTTATAACTAAAACATTACTATACCAAAATGACTTTATCTATAAGACTGATCTGATGATTTCTAAAGATTAAATATTTAAATAAGTTATGACTATATATACACCTATAAATTTATTGATTATTTAAATTTTGATTGAATTAAATCATCATCTTTAACAATATTATGTATAGTATATAGTTAGCACTTTTATACATTCCATCTATACTTAGTTATATATATATACATATATATATATATCGTTCAACATATTATATTATACTTCTATTATATACAGTTAGTCAAAAAAATTTTTTTTTTAAAAAGTAAGTAGATAAGTTATATAGTAAAAATCAACAAAATTTTTCTGCCCTATCTGTATCTCTCATCTATCGCTTATTCTGACCTGACATACTTATACCTATATTTAAAATTGTTTAAAATTTAAAATTGTTTAAATTAAGTAACGTAATAACGATTACGCCACAAGAGTATACTTAATTTTTTTTTTTTAAATTAAATAAATATATATGTACATATACAAACTAATAGATATATATCGTTTTATATACTATATAATATATTTGTAATTATAAGTATATATATTTTTGTATATGGATTTTAAGATACAAATCATTATGTACTTTAATTTGTACTCATTTAGTTATGTAAGAAAAATCATATTTTCCTTTTTTTTTCAAAATCATCCCGTTTTTTTTTTTTTTTTGTATTACCTTTTTATTTCTCACATTTCCTTTCAAATATCCTTTATTATCATTTTAGCACTTCTGTTATTTGAATTTATCCTTTAATGTTACAACAAAAACAAAAACAACAACATCGTCCTTTTAATATTTTTATTTTAAAGTTTTTGAAAATTGTTGTTGTTTTTTTTTTTTTTTTTTTTTAATTTTAACAGTAGATAATGATTATGCCTTGCTTGGTTTATATATATATATATATATATATTAAATATAATTTTCTTTCAGAATACTATTTATATTATATATATAAAAAAAGGACCTTAAGTAATAGAAAATTAAAAACCCCAAAATAGGAAAGTTCACTTGTATGAATACAGACATTATTTAGAAATTATTTTGAAATCAGAATTAAATACTTAAATAAAATTCAATTCAATTCAATGAAAAAGTGATTACAAAATAGGTGCGGTCTTTCGAAGATGTTGAAGGATTTCTCTGAATTATAAGCACACCTTGAATTGTCATATTTGATGAATTTTATGAATTTGTTAAGCAGCAATTGTTATATGTATCAAATCTTATCATTTAGTTATTATGTACTAATTGGGAACTAAATGGGAACTAAAGAACATCTTACATTCGATATTCCATAGTTTTAATTATCCTAATCCTTAAATCTATTTAAATATTGATTAATTTGAAGTTATTTTATTACTGGCTAAGTAAATTTGGTTAACTTGGTTACTTATAAAACTTTTTTTTTTGTTTTTAAATAAAATGAGCTAAACTAACTAAAATTAATTATTTATAAATTAAAAATGCTACTGAGAGTTCTAGTATTGATTTAAACATTTTTTTTATTAATATAATCCTATCTTATTAATATTTTTTTTTAATTTAAATAATTAAATATTTAGAAATAATGAAAATTTTGCAAAATTAAAAGAAAAACGAAAATTCAAACGGATATAACGGAAATGATCTGATGCATTTAGAAGCTTATCCAATTACCCAATTCAGAATTTCTTTTGAAAATATGTAATTAAAAATGAAAAACAAAAATCTTATTTTATGTCAAATTTTTGCATAACTAAGTAAGTATATATATATATACATATACTATACCATACCAAATACATATTTTGATTAATATCCTTTTTTTTCATTTGAATTTTTTATTTTAAGACTAAAAAACAAAAATAAAGCCCCTAAACTGTTAAAAATTTAGCACAACATTAAAAATCAACAAAAAAAAAACAACCACGACCAGATGTTATGCCCTTTTGTGCATACAACAAACATAATTTTTGCATTTGTTTGTTTTGTACTCTTGAATTTTGTATATCAAGACATAATTTTTGAATTTTTTTCGTTTTGATATTCCTTAATATTGTCAGAATTTAAAAATCAAATATGTTTTCTACCCCCTCCTTAACAAAAAAAAAAAAAAAAAATAATAAATAAAAATAAAGAAATAAAAAATAAGAAATTAAACAAATAAATAATCAGTCTTCTTAAATACAACCATGTCTACACTTAACTATATATGATATTTTTGTAAGATACTTCTTACATAAAAATCTTTGAATTTCAATTCGTTGGTGAAAAATCCATTCAACAACATTTGTGTGTGTATTTTTTTTTATTCAAGAATGCAATGTTTTAACTAACTTTTCGATCTCCACATTGTTGTAGCTTGGAAATTGATGTGATGCAAATTTGATGAATATCACAAAATGTCAAAGTGATTTATTTTGTATATATATTACAAATATCACAAAGCAAAATTTAGTAACTAACTATAGTTAACTACTGGAAAACTTAAGACTAAAATTCGCAATGACAAAAAAGACCGGTTTGAATTTTTTACTCCTCTTGGGCGCATAGGGCTTCCACTTGACATTTCCATCGTACTCGATTTCTAGCTGCTTGAATGAATTAATTGATTAATTTAATTTAATTTTTGTTCATTCCAAAAGTTTACATATATATATATACTGACATTATCGACTTAAACTAATTTAAAGCTTAGATTAAATAATCTTATCAAGTACAATTTAAATGGTTTGACTTCAATCAAAACTGTTAAAAAAAAATTGAAGTTTGAAACGAATTTCACTGATTCCTATTTTTTTAATTCGATTTCTAATATGGGCCATCATACACTTCGAAAAAATGAAATCCGCAAGATAGCAGAAAGCAATGTAATCTGCTAAATAGATCGTCGAATGACGACATGATAAAAGTTTGAAATTGTCCTGAATTGTAACAGTTTGTGGTGGCTCTTTGTAATTAAAGGAGTAATAATAATAGCATAACTAGTAGCAAAGAACATATAATAAAAAGAAGTCCCATACAAATTTTTAAAATATTATTTTTATATTGCGGGTCGCCACATTACAACCCGATCTCTTTTATCTTCAAAAAATATCAAAATTAAAAAAATATCTATAATTATAATTGACAAGCACTTAAGGACCTGCGCAGTAGACACCTTTTCATTTTATTTCGCTTCTCTTTAATGAACTCCTAATATATAAATAAGTTGTATATACAACAGAAATGCGCATACGGGTTGAAAAAATTTCTATTTTGTTTTATAATATTCAAACTTTTAAATAAAATATATCCATTTTGTGTAATTCAACATCTTCTTATTTTTATACCTACATAATTAAAGGAAATTTAGCTGTTCTATTAATTTTTTTAAGTAACTGTCTCAAATTATTGTTTTCTATATTTTGGTCATTTGTAGTAATCATATAGTTTTGGTTAAAAATATGTATAATGTATATATCTCTTTAATTAGAAAAATATTTTATTTTTAGTAATTTTATCCATTTTAAATGATACTTAATGTAGAAATATGTCGAAACGAAACAGTATATGAGTGAGCAGTATTTTATGTTTCCTAAATAAAACTTACTAACCTGTAAAAAACATTAAAATTAGCTTCAATTTGAATTATAATTACTCAACAGGGGGCCCCTAGTTAAAATATATCTACATACATGGATGGAGTGATTGAATACTGTTGTATTTATTTATTTTTTAAACAAAATTATAATTACTCTTCTTTGCTCTCTTCAATTTTTATATTAATTTCATTTTTTGATCTAAGTACGTATCTAAGTCGAAAAAATAGAAAAATATCCCAGATGAGGCTTCTTGTTATTAATTATATGTTATTTTCTAGTATTTAATACAACAAACATAACATATAACTCGAAACAATGATTCTGAATTTTTATCAAGCTATTAACATATATTTTTCAATTTCGGCTCTTTCCTAATAAATATTAATGTAAATTGAATGGTTGCAGTTATGAATAGTTATTTTTGAATTTACCGAACTCATTTAAAAATAGTATTAATTGTGTACTACACTAATATAAGTGGTACAAAAATGTATTCCAGTGTAAGCTAAATCTAATACCGGTTAAATGTGCACTGCAAATGTAGAAAATAATAAAAAATAAAATAAAAATGAAAAAAAAAACACTTAAAAACAACAATAATACAGATGTGTAGCAAAACGTGTTCGGTATCTTGAACAATTCGTTTCGTAAAGTATCATAAAATAAAATTTAAGTACTTGAATTTTATTTTTGGACCACCCTAAAAGATAACTTGGTTTAAATTTAAAAATAAATTTTTTTCACTTTTTATTTTGTTGCAATTATTTTCTTATCACATTTTATTTTATTTTCAATTTTTTTTTTTCTTTCTTTCTTTATTTTAGTGTATAGAGTACTTACTTAAGTGACTTTATCTCTTGTTCAATTTCCTTAAGTAAACAACAGTTTTGTTGTAATTTTTATTTTTCTTTTTGTTTATTATTTTGCAAAATTTCTTAATTTACGTTATCAAATTCGCGAAAAAAAAGGGAAAATCATTACTGTTCCTTTTTTGTTGTTTTTATTTTGATTTTTTTTTCTTCCGAGTAATCATTTTAGTTAACAAACATTTTAACCAAAACCCACGCCATTTTTTTTATTTTATTTAAAAGTGAATGGTAGTGCTGTGCATAAAGGATGAAAATTAAACTGATAAAGAAGAATAATATTGTTATAATGCTATTGCTACTAGACTGTTAATGCAGTTCCAATTGAATAACAATTCAAAAAACAAACAACATAAATAAAAAATTTCATAAAGTGACTCAAATATGATTTTTTTTTTTTTTTGGAATTGAAAATAAAAAACAACACACCAAAAGATTAAAGGTCCATCGGCCCCATCAAATCATAATTTAAATTGAATGAATTCTAAATATATACTTACTTACTTATATAGTAATAACATAATTCTTTTTCTTCTTCCGGTTCTAATTTTAGATAACCAATAAACATTTTTTTTTCTTTTTTTTTTTTTTTTTTTTTTTTATAAACTTTATTCAAGTGAATCTTTAAGTATAAAAAAAATCTTTTTTGTATAATATTAATTCTTAGATAGAATTATTATTGTTGGTGTTGTTGTTGTTGTTGTGTTTATTGTAGATTTATTCATTTTCAAATGAAATCTGCAGATACAAAAAAAAAATTTGAAATTTAAAAAAATTCCAAAAATTAAATTATTTTAAATTAAATTTGATTTAATTCGATTTCTATATTTTACATAAGTAAAAAGAATTTCGAATATGAAAGAGGAAAATTCGATAATAGAAAAAAGATAGAGAAACAATTTAAATAATTTTATATATTGATAAGTATATATACACATTTACAATTTTAATATGTAATTATAAAATATTCTAAATTTATTTAGAATTGATAAAATTAGAGAAATATTGTATATGTAAAGAAGACCAAACATCCGGAAAATTGTAAAAAAAGACTGACTTGTAACTTGTTATAAATAAGATGATAATTTTTTTCTAGTTACCTCAAAGTCTTCACGGCGATTATGGAAATATTTTTAGTTAATTTTGAGCTTGATTTTTTATCATTCGTCTAATTGTTAGTTTTTTTTTGTGGACCAAAAAATACCAACAAGGGTGGAGGCGGGTTCTTGTAGAATAAATAAATTTTGTATTTAAATTCGATATAACTTTCAGGTTTTAAACAATTATATAAAATTTATTATGTACTAAGCTGGTGCTGTTAATATTTTTGTTTACACAACTATAAGCAAGAATTCTAAATCGATAGATCGAAGCATTTCATCACATCTTACAATCGTTTAGATAGATTTAAAGGGTTATAAGTGACAACATAGCTCAGAAAAGACATAAATATTTCCGGGAATACACATTGATTGATTCTGAAATTTAAATCAATACAATAATAACATTCATCAAGGACCTACAATTCTAAGAAAAAGTACAATAGGTAAGGGAAAGTGCAATAGGTCTTAAGAGGTCGCCCCATTAGTAAAAAAAAAAAAGTATTGTAAAATATTCCATATTATTCTAAATAAAATGGTTATAAATTTAAAATATTATACTAGTAATTCTATCGGAAAAAAAATTCAAATTATACTACTCTATTGCAAAAAAGTTGGCACATATAATTCTAATTTTGTTCTCATTTTTCCCATAAAATATCAGTAGAAAAGCGGTATAAAATCAAATCTTTTATAGATAAGTATTAATTTAATTACCTTAATTCACAACATTTTTCATTGTCGTGAATTGATGATAAATTTAAAGGTGGGCCTCGACTTTTTTGCAATAGAGTAGTCATATAGATTTCATCTTAAATCTCTATTTAAAAATACCATTCTTTCTGGACATTTTTTATTTCTTTTAAATTCTTCTTACATACAAAATACAACATAAGTAGTTGAACTAAATTTATGCATTAATTCAAAATTATTTTCCAATTCCCTTTCAATTACACTCTTTTCTAGATTTTATATTTAAATGATGACAAATAGAGAAAACAAAAATTTATAAATAAATTTATTACTCTCTGCAATATGTAATAAATTTGGAAACAAAAACAAAATTGTCTTAATTTTTTTTTTTTTTTTTCAATGTCAAAAAAATATTTAAAAAATTTTAAGATTTATATTTTTTGAAAATAATTAATTCCCAACATTTTGTTTTTAATTTAGTAATAAATATAAAAAGGACATTCATTCTTTAGATTATTTTCTATATTAACATAATTCAAAGTAATTTAAAAAATTCACTTTTAAAGTGA
The DNA here is from genome assembly GCA_963942445.1 of Argyra leucocephala. Lineage (NCBI taxonomy): Eukaryota > Metazoa > Arthropoda > Insecta > Diptera > Dolichopodidae > Argyra > Argyra leucocephala. Next base: position 136,327,888 of record OZ012681.1, on the reverse strand, counting down.
GATTTAAAGTATTTTGTTGTTGTTGTTTTGTTCTAATTCTTGCTAATTGAAATTCTTGAATTTTCTAGTTTCTCTATGTATAAAAAAAATTTTTTTGGCTTTAAAAAATATGGCAATAAGATTTGACCTGGTTATGAAGTTCTAATTTCTATATTAGTTATTCTAGATTTTTTATAACATTGTTTATGATGATGACAGCGCAATCAAGAAACTATTTCTATTTTCATTTAGCTCAACATTCTTGTAATGACTGTCCACCCAATAATTTTTCAGATAAAAAAAATCAAAAATTACCAATTGGCTGTACTGTTGTTAAACTTCCAAGGTTTTTATGATTTTATTGAATTTTTATAACTACTGACAGACAGACATGTAATATCGATATTATGATATCAATATTATAATATTCTCTATATTACAATATCAGAAGTAGTATGACAAACAAAAACGTTGTATTCATATTTTATATTATGACAAGTAAAATGGAAGATTAAAATTTAAAAAAAAAAGAAAAATAATAATTTTATTAAATTGTATTTCAAATTTGCCTATAAAATTTACAATAAAATAAAATAAATTTTTTAAAAAAAATGTTTCTTTCATTTTTAAAATAAGTCAAACCAATTGTTTTTTAGTACCAAAAATTAAAAAAATGATTGACATGCTTCCCAGCAGACTGCTCTGATGAGCAGTATTACCGTGTTGAATTACAATATTGTACATTTATTATGCCTTTGTTCATAATATCTATACTACGTTTATATTTCAATAATATTAATCATGATATTAGGTGACACACATGTAGCGATATCATGATATCATCAATATTACAATATCGATATTACATGTCTGTCAGTAGGATTAGTAATCTTCTGAATTTTTTTTTTGTAAGGATGAATGTTTTTGTTGTAGAAAATTAAATTACACAAATTTTCGCGGTTTTGGTCTTTAAACCAGTAAAAATTATAAAAATAAATTTTTAGGTTAGGTTGACTGATTTTTATTTAAATGTAAAATAATTGGCTTGACATTTAAAACAACAACAAAAATTTACAGCAAATTTTTACAAATAGAAATTTTATTTGCAAAAATTTTATTAAAAGAGAGGACTCTGAGTCACGTTTTAAAGTAAATTCTCTTAAATTAAGTACTCAAAATTTTTTAAAGAGCATGTAAATAAAAAGGTAAACATACATGAATATGGATAAATTTGCATAAATTTATATAAAATATTTTAATATCTACAACTAAGTTTGAAACACGTCGTATATATAAAATCTCGTGTGTGAATCTACAAAACAAATGCAACACCCTGTATATTATTTATTATTTATAGATTACAGAAGGTATGTAAAGAGAAAAAATTGTTCAAAATAATTCTGAGTGAACTGAAGAATATAAAAGACAAAGGGGCACACCCTGTATATTATTTATCGTTTATAGATTACAGAGTGTAACTATGTAAAAAAAAAATTAAATAATTCTGAATGAACTGAACAAGAGTCTAAAATTTAAATTGTGTTGACATTGAAGAATAAATAAGAAAATTTATTAATCATTATATATAGAAAATAGGGTTCATCATCATAAAAATTTTAGGGATAATAATAAAATCCCTAAAGATTGATTGAGTATCTATTAATAAAAAATAAAAAACAAAAAATAAAAATATTTTTTTCTTTTTAATTAATTTAAATTTTGGTGCGGGTTTTTCTGTCTTAAAAACTATTCTAATTTCTCAGCAATTTATTTATTCATAGATATTTTGTTATACTTATATGTATAAGTACATTTGGGTATATGTACGGTTTATAAAGGACTGATATATGATTATGAAATTTTGTTTGTATGTTCCGAATCATATATTTTACTTAATTTTCGCTTCATTTTTTTGTTTTTTTTTTTTTTCTTATTTATTAAGTAGGAATGATAAGATTTCATATTGTAAATTTATATGTAAGTAGAGTATCATCACTTTAAATATTGTAGAATATATTGAGCTGAGTGTATAATTTACTTACTTACAAATAGATAGATAGTTTTATCGTTTTGTTGTTGTTGTTTTTTTTTATTTGATTTGATTTGCTTATTTTGCTCTTTCCTTCTTTTAATTTTTTATTCCTCTTTTAGTCTGGCATTTATCAATCTATTTCCGTTGCAATCCACGCACAAACCAAAAATAAAAATAAAGTAAAATAAAAAACATAAAAGGGGATATTGAATACGGGTATTTGTTGTTGTTTCTTTACCACACTACTCTCCATATCCATACCATATACCATATTACCCACCAATTTTAATAATGTTGTTTTCTTTTCTTTTTTTTTTTGTTTCAAATACCAGATGGCATTTATATGTTTAATTTTAATATTTATTTTTTTATTTTTATGATTTTAAATAGTATTACCAAATATGAATTTTTCGAAAATTAGCCCTAAACATACGTATAGTTGGACTAAGAAGACACTAACTTAGATACAGAAATTATTTTTTATGAGAGTATATTCTACGTGTATATATACCTATATATATATATATAATGTGATGTAGAGGTTGAAATTTTTTTTATTTGAATGCCTAATTTAATAATTTTTAAATTTGAATTTATCAAATATAGAAAAAAATGGATTAGGAACAATATTTCGAAATGCAATTTATCAAATTTAATATTTTAATATGATACACAAAAAAATATTAAAATATCTGAGAATAAAACATAATTATTTTTATTAATTGTCAAACATAAGCTGTGATCGAAAATAACAAGATCTAATTTTTTAATTTATTAATCGGATTTTTATTTTTAGTGATAATTTAAATTAGTCATAAGCACTGATGAAGGAAGTATGTTGCTTCCGAAATATCGATATTTGCAATAAAATATTAAAAATTAATAGTAAACGAAAACCTGGTAACAATTAAATTAATTAAACAAGATCTAATGCAAAAACATTTGATGATCTACACTACAAGGTTTAGTTTGACAATGTTAACAAAAATTATTGTTGTTATTATTTTAATTTTTTATTCATTTGGCATTTGTCGCAATATTTTTATCAATGAAATTGTATTAAATATTACCAGCTATAAGTATAACTATTTATATTTTACATTTAACTATTTTACATCATCCACTCAATTTCCAATTTTAATGCAAATAATAGTATATGTTGTATGATTTTTGTCTCACTAAATAATCGATACACTAGCATCATTTAAGATTGATTGACATTAAAAATTATACATCACTTAAATCAAACAGCTACTTACTTAATTGATTAGACTGTTTTCTTTTCTTTTGATTTTACGTTTTTGTGTTCTTTTACGTGAAATCAAAATTTTAATTTATTACAATTATGTAGATTTAATTTTAGTTTGACAATTCCGATTACACCTATATACTCTCTCAATCATATAAATTCCAAAACAAAAAAATTACATGTACTTAATGCTGGAGGCAAGCTCGACACCGTAGAAAATTGTAAGGAGCAGATCGACGAAAGTTAATTTAAACAGGCAAACTGAACGGTCATTTGACGCATTTAAAAAACATAAATCTATAGTTATTTTATATGATATGCCAATGTCAATTGTAATTTTTTTTTTTGAACATTTTCTTTGAACGCTTCCTATAGAATTAAATAATGTGTAAAATTAGATAATAAAAATTCGAATACAAAACGGTAGCACCTACAATTACACTTTACACTCATGTTAATTTTTAGAACAACAAAAAAATACAATAAAAAAAACTGTAGCGTTAGTTGGGGTAAAACTCTACCAGATATCGTATGATCTGTGAACTGTCAAAGACAAGCTGAATGATATGAAAACAATATAAGCAGACAAACTCTACGCCGATCTTCGCGGATGTACTGCTAAAAAATTAAATTTGATTCAATTTCAACTTTTTCGCCGTAGAATGACATTTTGTGATTGTCAATTCAAATTTCAGTAAGTGTGTTTAAATTTAAAACTATAAATTAGTAGATAATGTTTAAAGAAATATTTAATATTAGCACACAAAAATATTAAAATTTTAAAAACAGCAATTTATTTAAAAAAACACATTATTTAATTCTATAGGAATTTTTATTATCTAATTTTACACATTATTTAATTCTATAGGAAGCGCACAGAAAATGTTCAAAATAAAAAATTACAATTGACATTGGCATATCATATAAAATAACTATAGAGTATAGATTTATGTTTTTTAAATGTCATTTGACTCTGTTCAGTTTGCCTGTTTAAATTGACTTTCGTCAATCTAACTAACTACAATACTGCAATTTTTACTAGATAAAAATGAACACATAATGTTTTACGACTCCTTAAATTTTAAATTTAAAAAAAAAAGTAACACAATCACAGTTAATGTTGTCAAAAAGTGTAACCAAACACATACAAACACATACAATTCCATACACAAAAGTATAGCTCTCAGTAAGTCATCATAACTATATTATCTTCAAATATCGTAAGACGAAAAAAAAAATGTTTCGACAAAATGTCCTAGTACCCCTAAAAATTATGTTTATTTATGTTAATAGTGGAAATTAAATGAAACTTATTGAATCGTTGATTTTAAAAAACTTAATTCTACTGCTGGTCAACTTTTATGAACCAAATATCATGCTACTCATAATGTATTATATATATATATATATAGAATACTTATATCTTATAATATGTAATTTTAGTATATATAGACGTATTAATTCAAAATAATAAAAAAAAAACAGAAATAGAAATCTTGAGTAGAAACGCATTGAATAGAAAAAAAAATTAATTCTTATAGGAAGAATATATGTATGAAAATGCTCGCCTAAATCCTTAAGTAATAAAAAATAAGCAAATTTTTTTTAAACGGAAATCGTATGTTTTTTTTTTTTGTTTTATCTTTTGTTTATTTTTTTTTTTTTATTTTTAATATTCTATAGAATTGTTTTTTTTTGCCTTAAAAGGGTTTTCTAATGCATATATGTATATTTTTTTTTCATTTGAAGAGCTCGGAATTTTATTTAAAATATTTCCTGTTGCCGATTAAATTAAATTTTTACCTAACTTCATCAAATTTTTCATCAAATTCTCTAATTTACGACTGTATTTAGAGATTCGAGCAGAAATTTGTTTAAAATTGAAATTAGTTTTTTTTTTTAATCAAATAGATTTAAATTTAAAATATTAATATTAACTAATTTTTATTTAATTCTATTTTAGTTTTTAAATTTTTTATTTTTATTTTTAATAAATAAAAATTATGCTTGTATATGGGTAAAATTTAATTTATAATCGATAGTTGAGGGTTATAGAATTAATTTTGATTCTAAATTTCCAATTATAGGCTTTTATGATTTACATACTTACATATATATATATATTTATATATATATGTATAAAACATAGAGGATTAAAACACTGAGATTTTAAAATCTTCAATAAAAATGATTAAGTATATATATATATAATGTACAAGTTGTTAGACTTATATATACATATATATTTGTTAAATACTTATGTAGTCAATTTCAAAAGTTGAAAACTGGTTCTATTAAAAAGGAAAATTTACATTAAAAAAAAATATTTAAATAATAGGCTTGTTTTTAATATTTTATTTTAGAATAAATATTTTTAATATTAAGTAATTGCGAGTGTAAAAATGTTTAAATATTTTAAAAATATCCACTAAAACTATGATATTGAATGATAGTTATTATTTTTAGAACTTTTTTTAATGCATTAAGTATACATATATATATCAATTATCAGCATCGCATGTAACATTGCAATCGTGAGTAGGTATTATGTATATATATATACATTTTTGAATTTCGGAGTTAGTTACGGCAAAAATATTTCAAAATGCATTGTTAAAAGTCTGCAAAAAGAGCTCTGGTTCTACAAAATTATAACACCTAGTTTTGGTGATGCTTCATTTATAACCTAAGTCCAAAATATATACTTTATTATAGTTCAGAGTATTTTATGTTGTATATATATATTAACTAGATCAGTTTTTGTTATTTCATAATTTTTATTTTCTTCTACTATTTTTTTATTAGACGATTTTTAGACAGACGTTTTTCATACTCAAGAGAAATAAAAGTTGATGTAATTTTCAAGCCCGAAATATTGTTTAGTTAATTATAAAGAAATATTGTAGATTATTTATTGTTGATGGTTTTATTGCAGTTAAGTTATTAAATTGAAAATTAAAAACAATTTTTGTATATTTTATAAATTCAGTTTATAATGTTAAAATTTTATTAAAGTTATAGATTTTATTTATTTATTTATTCAAATCTCAATCTTCTTATTCATTTTGGATTGAGCTCGAATAATAGTGTGACTTGACTGGTTATAATTAAAACAAAATAAATATAGTTAATTTCGAAAAAAAAAAACATTTTTTTTTGGAAATATAAAATTAAATTATATAACTATGTATAAGTATACATAATTCATAACAATTTTAATTAATTTTTTTTTTTATTATTATTTTATAATTTCAGAGTTTAGGAATATTAGCATCAATACCAGCAACTTTATTAATTTTAGCATTGTTTGGATTATTATTTTATTTATTAACACGTTGTTGCGATCGTAAGCCACGTAAGCCGAAAACACAAAAATGTCAAAATTGTACATTAGTTATAATAACTTTGGTCTGTTGTGCAGCCATAGGTTTAGGTAAGCATTTCAACAAAAATAATACTTAAAATTATTTAATTTGTAAACTTTAATTAAAAAAAAAAAAAAAAAAACAAAACAATATTTTACATTTAAATTTTAGGTCTCTATGGAAATGACGATTTTCACAATGGAACAGTACAAGCTTTTGCTGCGGGAAAGCAAGTTGAAGCTTTAGTTGGTAATTTGAAGATACAGGTAAGCATTAGTTCTCAAATTTTTTGAAAAATTTTATTTATTAAAAGTTATTTTTGTTATTACGAAAATTTTACATATGTATTTTACAATTTTCAAAATTTCAAAATTTAATTGGAAAACCCAAAATTGGAAAATCTTAATTTTCAATTAAAAAAAATAATAATAAACATAATATTGTCTTTGAAAATATTACGTATTAAATTAACTATATATTTGAAAATAATATACTAAGTAGTATTAAAATTAGTCAGAGGAAATAAAATAAACCAACAGCAATACTTTGTGGTCATATCTATTTGATAAGGAAGAATTTCTATATATAAGTATTCCAATAAAATATTTGTTTGGGTTTTTTTTTTTTCATTTTTGTTTTCTAGCCTCAATCTAAATACAAAATGAGCTGTCTAATTATTATTCATCATCATGCCTATTATTTTTTCTCTCTCTTTCTTTATAATAATTTGTAGTTTTACTATATCATTAAAGTAGATATAGTTTATTGAGCCTTCAATATGTGAAATATGATTCATTTTACTGGCTCTAATTACAATAATAAAATACTATTTCACCCTCTCCACAAAATGTTCTCGAAAAAAAATATTAAATTCTAGGGTAGTATGTTTAATTGCGAGACATAAAAAAAAAATAAGAATTTTTTTTATTTAAATTTGAAATTTTGATTGCATGTCCTTGTTAGATATTTGCTTACTATAAATTGTAGTCAAAAGAGAATTTTAAATGAAATTTTTATTATAATGAAAAATGAAAATCTGTAAATTTGATAAAGATTTTTAAATGCATTGTTGAAGAATTTGAAATATAGTTTTTTTTTTTTTTTAGTAAATGAGGATATTTATTTATTTTATTATTTTTGTTTAACAAATTTAGCATTTTCTCAGCTAATTTTAAATTTTTGAAATTTGAAATTTGAAAATTTACGATTATTAAATATGTAAATTGCCATTTGCCTCATTGATGATGTAAATGTTTCATAAACACTTGTTCCACTTGGTCATTGTCGTATCGTTAGAGCACTAACTCTATTTTATAGATATCTGGTTGTAGTATTCGGAGAATTAAAATTACTACTTCCGCCACTTAATCAATTCCGCCGAAGAACGCGAGAGGCTGCAAATGCCCATTTCTACACCGTGAAAATACCAAGATGGTTCAAGACTGGTTATGGAAATTCGTTTATCGTCAGAACCCACTAGGAAGTGGAATCGCATTTCACTACAAGTGTTCCCAAGAAGGGGTAGTTGTTATTTGTTCAATAACATAGTTCGCAAATTCCCGCCGAACTTTTTTCCTACTTCTTTCTCTTTTCTTCTCTCTAACTATTCCTTTTATTTTCCAAAAGCCAACGGTACGAAAGTATAAAGGTTTCTCTGACCTAAGTTCTTTTCATGTTATTACAATAATATTTTTTTTTTTTTCCCCACAGAATAATGAAAAGTGGAAATAAGCAGTTTTGCTTTTAATCGTCACAATTTATTGTTTTTTTTTATTATTTCCTCATTATCAGGTTAAAAAATATAATATAGTTATTCTATAATTGAATTTTCATAAATAATATTATTTTCGACTCATATTCATTTTTGATTAATGTATTTTTTGATTTTGTTATTACATTTTAATAGACTGAAACAATTAAAAATGATCTAGAAACCAAAGTTCAGCAATATAAGTTGGAAGAAATGATCGATAAACCAAATTATAATTTAACAGCTGTAACAATGTTATTGGATACATGTCGTTTGATAAGAGATAATGCATCAAGAGCTGTAACTAGCTTAGATATGGTTGTATATTTTATGAAAAATCATAAAGCTGAGGCGAATGCATTAATGGGACCGGATTTATCATTACAAAATGTTTTATATGTAAGATGGAAATTTTTTTTTTTGTTTTAATTATTAATAATGTTCATATATTTCAATTTTCTTGTTTTTTTTTTGTTATTTTTAGAAATCTGAATTTTTTGAATCGATTCGTTGGCCTACAACTTTAACATTCTTAACAATTCTTTTATTATTATGTGCTGTTCTATTGATTGCAGTAGCAAGACGATCCAGATGTTCTCTAATATTTTTTAGTGTATGTGGTCTATTCGGCATTATTATTTGTTGGTTTTTAGCTGGTATTTATTTAGCCAGTTCAGTTGCATTAGGTGATTTTTGTATGAAACCAGTTGAACATATGTGCCGCCAAGTTGGAACGGTAATTAAATTAATTCATTTTTTTTCTTAATAAAATTTAAATTATTTATTTTTTATTTACAGAAAAATCCAGATGATGTTTTCTATTTAAATTGTGGTACACTTAGAAATCGTTTTATTTTACGCTTAAATGAATCAAAAGATTTTGTTGAAAAATCAAGAGAATCAGTTTTTATGGTATCAAGGTATAAATTTTTAAATTATATAATTTTAAAGCTAATATTATAACAAATTGATTTTTTTTTTTTTTTTTAATTTTAGAATGAGTCGTGAAGTATATCCACGAATTGAAATTCAAGGTTTATGTGAAAGCATGGATAAAGAATTGGATGAAATTAAACGAAAACTTACAGTTTTATCTGTAAGCTTAGATCGCCGTAATATTGATAAACATTATTTGGATGCTATAACTGGAATATGTGGAAATTCTCTATTAGGATTAAGTTTAATGATGGTAGCTGGTATACTAACATCATTCTTATTAACAATATTAGTTTATGCTGCTTCACATGCATGGATTTATTTAGCTAAAAAGTAAGAGAAAATATATGAAATATTTAATTTGAATTAAAATATTATTAATAAAATATAGATCTGTTTATAGACAAAGTGATGTTGATAAATCTGAAACAGCGCCATTATTCCCTGCATCACCAGCACCAACTGTTTCATCACCAACAGCACCAATATTAGGATCTGGTACATTAAATCGAACGCTTTTACATTCAAGTGGTGAAGAAAGACAACGTAATGGATCAGCAAGAACAGGGTTGGCAAATATTCCTCTACCTACATTGAATAATAATGGTAGTGGTGAATCACCACCACCTGGTTATGATGTTGTGGTGCATGGCACAAGGCATGCTTTTTTATTTTCATTTTCTTTTTATTTTATTTTTAAAAAAAATATTTAGTGAAGTCTTAAAATTAAAATTATATTTTCGATATTTTGATTTATTAACAAAATTTTCAAATTGTACAAAGTTTTTAAGGAGATTGTGATTTTCACTGAATAACAAAGGCAAGATGATGAAAAATAATATCTAAGAGCAAAATGATATAACACTTATTTATCTTAAAAAGAAAAAATCAAAGTTTGTAATTTGAAAAAAATAAAGAACTTAAGGAGAATGTAATCGAATTACTTACTTTCTTAAAAAGATTAAAAATATTTTTGAAAGCTTAAGTTACTTTAAAAATACCTTCAAAATTTTTTATAAAATAACTAACTTCACTATATATTTAATTTTATTTTATTTTTGGTTGATTTCACAATTTTAGTTTCCATTTTATTTCTTTTTTATTTAATTTCAAATAATGCCACTAATTAATATGGTTTTGCTTGTTTTTTCTAGACAATCTTTAATAATGTTATCATTTAAAGCAAATTCATATAACAACACATTCAATTTTAGTGCCTTCATTTTCATTCAATTAAAAAAAATTCAATAAACTAATTTCTGTCATATATAATATATTTTTTAAATTAATTTATTTCATAAAATATATATATATATATATATTTGGTATATAATTTCATAATTATTTTGTCAATATACTTATATCGTGTTGTTTCTAAAACACCTATTATTATTTTTATGAAATATTTTGTTTTTTTATTTTTTATTTAATTTAGTGTTATTAAAAAATTCACTAAAATTTTGTAATCACCAATCTTATAAATAGAACATATCATAAAAAACTAAGTTTTCTCTTAAAAATTTTAAGTCTTTTGGAAATTTTGATTTATACATATAAGTAAAATGAGATCAATTTAAAAAAATCCTAAAATTTCCAATCGACTTCATCCTTATATTATTATTTTATTTTAAAAATATTTTTGTCTTTTTTTAAATAGAACTTCATCTACATCTGGCCATCATACTTTGGGTCGCTTGCCATCTCAACAATCTTATTTAGCTGGTCCAAATAATGGAAAGTATGCTACATTAAGTAAACAATGTAAAACATTAGAAGCAAACGATTTTTACTGAGAATCGCTTGCCTGCAATCAAAATGCAGGCAATAGCAGCTCTACACAAAATTTATCTAGTAATTTAATTAAACCACAATATCTATCATCAACATTGCCACGATCGGCAGCAATCGCTAAAAATCAAACAGCAATTGATCCAATTGCAGCATTACAATTAGAACGAGATCCGAGAGATGTAACATGTAATGGTTTCAATCGATTTGATCCAAAATATATTAGTATTGGACCGAAATCAATTAGAGGTAATGGCACAAATTTGTTATCGATTAGCAGTGCAAATAAATGTGCTACATTGAGACATGGAGGTCGTTATGGTGGTTCTTTAGTTGCAAAAGTAAGCGGTGGTGGTGGTATAAGCCCAAATGCAAATTTAAAAAGTGCAAAAATTCCAAGTATTGCTACAGTATCCACAAACTATTCATCGCAGCAATCGACAACATCATTTAATACACCAAATATTACTGTACAAAATGTTGTTGTACCTCCACCAGTTCCACCAGTTTTACCACCATATTTACCAAAGAAAAGTAATTTAAATACATTCACTGATATACCTGGTACTACTGGCGTCGGAAGTTCAGTTGCGGCTGCAGCAGCTGCTGCAGCTGAATTACGTGATACTGATCCACATCACCATCAACAACAGCAGCAACAGCAGCTACAACAACAACAAGAGCAAGAGCGAAGGCAGCAACAATTGTTACAACAGCAACAACAACAAGAGCAAGAGCGAAGACAGCAACAATTGTTACAACAGCAACAACAAGAACAAGAGAGGAGACAACAGCAATTAGAACAAGAGCGAAGACAGCAACAATTATTGCAACAACAGCAACGAGAACAGCAACAGCAACGAGAACAACAAGAGCAAGAACGAAGGCAACAACTGTTGTTACAACAACAACGAGAACAACAGGAGCAAGAAAGAAGACAGCAACAATTGTTGCAGCAGCAAAGGGAACAACAACTGCAACAACAACGAGAACAACAATTGCAACAACAACGACAACAGCAACAACAACAACAACAACAGCAGGAACAACAACGCCAATTGCAGCAACAACAACGTCAACAATCGCATCAGCATCAACCTTCTCATGTTTTCAGTATTGAAACAGCCAACAATTTCCGATCACAACCCTCAAAGCAAACACAAGCTTCACAGCCAATTAAACCAGCATCCATTTTAAGTCAACCTTTGCCAGAAATTCCTCAAACTCATCAATCTTCTAGAAATATTGTTGAACCGGTTCATCAAACCCAACAAATATCAAAAATTTCTCAGCAACCCTTATGTGCAGCAAATCTAAATCAATTTCGTTCATTGCAACGTTCTTCGAAAACATCTAGTGCTATGAGCGTACCGAGCTATAGGGAGCCACGTGAAGATCGTCGCGAATCTCGAGCAGAAATGCGTGAAAGTCGAGATTTTAGAGATTCTCCAAGAGAACACAAAGGTAAGCATATCGGTTCAAAATGGAGTCATTTTTCAAATGAATGAAATGAGCATTTTTGTATTTTTTTTTTTGCTAGGCGAACGGGATTCACACCGAAACGAACAAAAATTAGTTCCACCGTCATTGCCGCCGAAGAATCGTCATAAAGAAGAAGCAGCACAACGTACTCTAAGGTCAAATACTCAAACATTACCTTCAAAACGTCATCAACAACAATTTGCACAGCAATCAACACATTCATCATCTTTTGCTAGTGAACGTAGTGGACAGAGCCTTCAACGTCCAGAAAAGTCAAAATATCATCAACAAAATATAGATGTAAATCAACATCATCAACAGCAACAACAACAACAGCAACAACAACGATTATCTTACGTTGAACAATATAAAACACAACAAACGAAACATTCCCAACACCAACAGCAGCCAGTGCCGCCACAACGACATTCATCAAATTCTGTTGCATCCTCTCAAACAACAGGTCAAAGTTATCATCATTCCTCATACCCTATTTCCCATCAACAAAATAATAACCCTCCATCATCATCATCATCAAATTATCATCATAATAACAGTAATAAAATTCAATCATCATCATCATCATCATATGATAATCAATATTATCGTTCATTAAAACGTGGTGGTACACACGCAAATAGTGATTTATATTCTGTAACAGAATTGTAGGAGTGCGCCTGTTGCGGTGATGGCGCTAATATTGCCCGACGTTGTCCCGCTTTAATTGTTACAACATCTGCATCAACATCAACAACAACAACAACTGATGTAACATCATCGCATAATAATACAAAAACTACAAGCTATTCAATTGCAAAAAATAATAATAATACTAATAATGGAAATCGAATAATTTCAAGTAATAATTTACTTTCGAAATCTTCATCAAATATAGCTGAACCAAAAAATCGTAAAACTAGATTAAGTGCTAGTTGTTCATCGGATGCAATGATTGGTTCTACATCTAATTTAAGTATTAGTAGTCGTGGTGCTAAACAACGTTCGTATTCAGCATCAAATGTTGAACGTAAAACAAATTATGGTAATAATAATTTATCATCAGTAAGTGGTAATAATAGTGGTAAATGTCATCAACGTTCAGCAACAATTGATTGTGGTACTGCAACACGTTATGCTACAATATTATCAGCTGAAGAAGCTGATCGTTTATTATATTATAAACAACAACATAAACATGAACACAAGCATGCAATAAAACAACGTTCATTAAATGGTAATGGTCATGGTCATGGTCATAGTAATAATAATACAAATATAATAGCAACATCTCGACATCAACATCATCATCATCGGGACAATAATGGACAACATCAACGCCATCATCGCCGTGAAAAAACATTTAAGGTATGATTTTTAGAGACGTCATAAAATTTAGTTTTTGTGGCGTCGAAAAATCAAATAAAATTAATTGCAATAGAACAAGATAAAAAACCGAAATTTAATGAAATAATTTGTTAAAACAAAAATTACAAGTATGTATATTATATAATATGTATATATGTATTTTAATTTACATTAAAAAAATACAAAATACATACTGAATTTCTTATTTTTAAAGAATTTTCAAAATACAAAATTTAAATCAATACACCTATACAACATTCTACTTAGAGGAATTAATATTAAAGAAAGTTTGTTGCTAAAATTTGTTTTTGTTTCCATTTATTAAATTTTTATATTTTATTAAAAACGTCTAATAATTAAATAATAACTAAAATGATTTTTATTCAATTTAAATATTCGAAATGTGCCAAATTTTTTTAACTACATATAATAATATTCTTTATAAAATAACTCTAAAAACTATTAAATTTTATATTTTAAAAATTGTAAATTAAAAGAATTTTCCTTCTGATTAATATTCGCATAGAAAAATTAAAGGGACCCATTCAAGTTCCTAGCGTTAGAAATTAGTATAAAATTAAGATTCCTAAACAAATAATTATATAAGAACTGATAATATTATTTTCTGATCAGTATCTCTTATAAACATTTTTTAATTATTAATTTTTTTTTTTAATTCAAATTTATAGCACAAACTTTCTATACAAATTCAATAAATTCAAATGTACAGGTCTCTAAAAAAAATTAATTTTGAATACACAAAAACAAAAAAAAAACAATATTAATTCATTTCTCTCTAATATTATACATATATAAATATTTATATATATACATATATATATATATATACTTCAACGCAGTTTGCTATTTGAAAATAGTATATTAAAATTTATTTTTTGACTAAAAACTCACTATAACAAACGGTTAATTTAAAATAAAATAATCAAAAATTTCAAATAATTAAGTACCTTAAGTGTTTTTAAAAAAACCCAGCCATAGTTATTTTTCATATACATATAAATATCATTTCATTAATCATTCATTTAGTCATTATAATCATCAATATCATTATCATTTAGTAACCAGCCAAATAATATAAAAAATATATATATTAATAAAATTTCAAACACTCCCAAAACATTTTTCGTAGCGCCACAAGTAATAAGAATTGAAGAGAAGAAAAAAAAAATGAAAGAATAGAAAAAAAAAATTTAGAAAATAAATTATTAATATTAAAATTGAAAATAAATAAATTATATTAATTGAATAAAATTGTGTCATAACCATGTAAGTTAAAAAAAACAATTAATAAATTTCCGAAATTCAACTTAAATTTTCCAAAAAAAAAAAATGTTTACTTTACATTACTTTAAAGTTAGCTTGTCAAAATGTTTACATGTTTATTAATCTTAAAAAATACATGACACTGCATACAATCCTATTCAAAATTTCGATTCAAAATAATTATGATAAAAAATTATTGATAAAACATCAGTCTGAACATCAAAAGAATAAAAATCGGATTTAATAATTTGTTTTTTTTTTTTTTGGAAAACCTAAAAACAATTTTTCGGAAATTTTATTTACAATATTTAAAATTTTAATAATAAAATTACTAAATATATTTAAAAGATAACAAAAAATTATAAGAGAAATTGAGTTAAACTCTTACTCTCTTCGTGTAACGTAATTTCTTTTTTGTAGAAAATAAAAAAGAAAAAATCACTGTAAAATTTTGCACCGAATAAAAATAAGTTTAGTCAGTTGTATTATTTTTATTTAGAAACAAAATAAAAAAATAAAACATATTTCATATAAAATTCAATTTTACATAGGGCAAAAAATCATTCATAAAATATAAATTAATATAATATTCAAAATTAAAAAACAAAATCAAAAATAATTAATAAAAACTTTGACAAAACGTATAATTAAAAAAAAAATTCAAATCTCTCTCGTAACATTAACATAACATTTACATACATTATAAAACAATTACATGATAAACAATATTTAAAAAAAAAATCTTTAAATTAAAAACATAAATATGATAAATATGAAATTTAAAAACAAAGAAAAATAAATAAATATACTTAATTAAAGCAAAGACACAAAGTGAACCCGGTTGTACTGAAACAGCATTTACGTCAAACACACACAAAAACAAAACAAAAGAAAATATATGAATAATCTTTGTGCGTTTTCACATTCATACACAAAACAGAACAAAAAAAAAACACAGATTGAAACTTAAAATTAACAATTTTAATTGTAATGCTCTATAAATTAAAAGTATAAAAATTTAAAATTTAATAATTCTTGTTATTATTATAAATAGAATAAAAACTTTTAAACATAAAACTTATTTAAACAAAAAAACTGTTATACTCTGTCTTTACAAAAAAAAAAAAAAAACAAAAAATTAAAATAAAAAAAAAAACAATAAAATTATCTATTTCATTTTGTAAGTTTTTATACAAATTTAATTAAAAAGCGAATAATAAAAGTAACAAAAAAAAAATAAGAAAAAAAACAACAACAAATAATAGAACAAGATCCAAAAATATATATATAAATATATATACAGATGCATACAAAAATATAGATATAAAATCCATATATTATATATACATATATATATTACAGTTATTTGTAAATAATAATAATATATTATTATTATATAAAATATTATATAACAAGAAAAATTTTCATAAATTAATGTTATTTATATTAAAAAAAAAAAAAACACAAAAAAGAAATTAAATAAATTATTTAAAAATTTTAATAAGTAAAAATTACCAACATTTAATTTGATCAAAAATAAATTACTGAATTAGGAAATTTTTTTATTGCTGAATTGATAAACATGCACGATAAATGTTAATATAAACACATCTTATCAATGAGGCTCAAGCTGTGCTGTATTTACATACGTATTATGTAAGTAACTTTTAATATATACTATTAAAATGTTTTATAAATTTAATTTTTGTTTCTCAACTTTATTTAGAGCATAATGGGATACATTAGGATACATAATTATAAATTATGAATTAAATATTAATCATTATCATTACTATCCCATTATACCGGAAAATTTTTTAAAAGAAAATTTGATAAATTTAAATAAATTAATTATTTAATTTGATAAATTTAACTTTTAAATTTAATTTTAAGTAAAAAATTTCAAAATATATATATATATTATATATATATATATATTATAAATAAAAATGGAGACAGTAAATTTTTGAAATTTCCTGAAAACAACCCGTTTAATTAAAAATAATTAATTTGAAATAAAAATGAAAAACCTAATGAAAAACGGTCATCCTGATGAAAAACGGTATTTAAAACAGTGTAGCACATGGACGAATATAAAATATAGAAATTTCGTTATGGTAAAATTTAATTATTTTAAAATTTTATTTTATTTTTTCATTGATTATAAAATCAGTTAAAACTATTTTTAAAAGGTCCATACTATGCTTATATTATATCCTACAATAAATACTAGTTTACACTATAAAAAAGTGACTTTTGAAAACCAAAAATAACATAAACAGAAGAAAAATATATGAAAATAAAAAGCAAATTTATATAATAAATAAAAATAGTTAAAAAGTGAATTCTGAATAAAATTTGGGGAATAATATTAATTTTACTAAATTTCTGCTACACACATGCACAAAAAAAAAGTCCATAGATCTGGAAAAAAAATAATTTAATAAAGTTTTGTCTTTCATTTTGTTTTTTATTTCCTTTAATTTACATTTTTTTTTAAGTACATTTTTCGCATGGTTATTCAAATTAATAAGTACAAAACGAAAATATCACGAACGAAAAAAAAAAAACAAAATTAGTTAATAACCCTTAAATTTTTATAAGATTTCAAAATTCTAGCATTTGTTATACGAGATTTTTATATGAAGAAACGCTTGAACAATATTAGTATTGCGCCAATACTATTATTAAGTGAATAGTGTTAACATGATGTAGTAATAATGGTTGATATTCTAGGATCAATACAAGCTATTATTAAACATTTAAATTATTTTATAAAAACAATTGGGAAGACGTTAAATATTACCGATTCAGCAATTCTAAAATTTATAATTCATATTTTAGTTATTTTTTTTATTTTTCGTTTATATTAAAATTTAATATTTTTTTATTTGTGTTTTATTTTTTTTTTATCATACTTATATAATGTTTTTAAAATAATTTCATTTTACTTAATTTTATTTTATATTGTGGTTTGATTAATTCTAGATTATTATATAAATAATCTTGTTTGTAGAGCTCCTTATTTTAGCCTTCATTTGATTATATTTTACTAGGATAGAAACCAAAAATAAAGTAAAAAAAAAAAAAAATTAAATTAAAAAATTATATAAATAAATTGTAAGTTATACACCTTAAATAAAAAAAAAAATAAAACTTAGTTATTAAAAAACCTGTTGTTAATGAAATAAAAAAGAAGAAAAAAACAAAAAAAGAAAATGTTAAAAATTTAAACTTAATCTATAAATTTATACATATATATATACATATATATATATATATATATATAATTTAAAAAACAATTTAATTAATAAAATAATATTAATGTTATATTTAAATAACAGTGAAATGAATTTAAAAAATAAAAGGCAAAAAAATTTGTTTTTAAAAACATAAAACACATTGAAAAAAGCAGCAAAATAAGATTAAAAATAATTCTTTGTTTTCTTTGTTTACACTGTTGTTATTCTTCAATTAATGATATTTTCAATATATCATAAATATTCTATAATGTATAAACTAAGACAACAAAAAAAAAATCTGAATTATTCTGCTTTTAATTTTCAATGAGTTTTTTTTTTTAAACAAAACAAAAAAAAGAAACCAAGAATAAAAACCACGTTAGTCGATAAATAAATAAATAAAACATGGAAATATTAATTAATTAATTAAATAAAACTTATCTTGTAGTAAATTTATTATTAAATAATATATATATTATTTCTTTTTAGACAACAACAAAAAAAAAAAAAAAACACATATATAAAAAAAAAATATGAAAAATAAATAATATAATATTATATAAACATAATTAAAATTTAATTATTATACAAACAAAGTTGTAGAATAACGAACTTTAAAAGCACAAAACATTTTATTTTAATTTTTTTTTTGATTCATAATGAAAAACGCAATTAATTAATTATAAAAAGAAAGATAATAACAAAAAAAAAAACTAAATAATAAGAAAACATTTAGGAGAATTATTAAAATTTTAAATGAGTTTTTTTAAAAATTCATATTTTATTATAATTAGTTATTGATATTTTTATTATTATTATTAATTTTTTTGATTATTATTATATTGTAAACCTATGAATTCCAAAAACAGAATATTAAATAAAATAGGAATACGAAAAGTTGTTGTACAACAATAAACAAAACAAAAAAAAACCAATTCATCTTTTTTTTAAATGAATATAAAATAAAAACATAATTATTTTTTTTACATTAAAATTGAAAAATTCAAAAAAAAATTTAAAAAACAATTATAATGAAAACAAAACTTAATTTATTTTTAACAAAAAAAAAGTCAAAAATATTTTTGAAAAAATTTGCAGTAATTTTAAAGTTTTATTATTTATAATTTTGAAATATAATTTTATCAATTTGAAAACGAGCAATTCACAGCAGATAGTTTGGAAGTTATTTTGAATGAAAATAAAAAAATATTTTTTGATTATATTAAGCGTAACGTAAATTAACCCTTTTAAAACTTTTACAAAATTTAAATTAGTTCTTTCAAATTGCAATATTTTTTTTTTTTTTTAATTTTATTTTAACACATTAACTGCCATGTGCATTGAACGCGCTTCTATACACAAGTGAACTGTAATGATGATGTATTTATATTATATTTTCGTAAGTTTAAAATTTTTTTTTTTGCATAAATTATTTTTTTAGGATTCTATTAATTTTAATCTTACACATAGTAAATTTTCTTCGTAAAAATTTTGAAATTAAAAACCAAATTTGAAATAAAAAATATAAAACAAATTTAAAGTTATATTTGATTATTTTTGCTATAATGAATTCTCTAACAGTTATGACTGTTATAGTATTCATTTCTGGAAATCTTCAAGGAAAAGTTCTCATGCCTAAACGTTTGCTCAAGAAAACCAAAACTGTTCTAAGTTTAAACATGAACTGGTACGTTTCTTATCAGAGGTATTCATTTCCAAATGGACGTATACTCTTCCTCAGTATGGAAATGAATGGTATAGCATTGAAAAAATATTTTTTTTTTATTTAAAACTATATTTAATTTCTTTTTAATTATAAACATAATACAAAAAACCGTATGGTCGTATATTTTGAACTTTAAAAGTTATAATAAATGTGTTTCTGAGTGGCGCAAACAAAAAAAAAAAGTGTGCGCGAACGTGTTAATAAAATAAATTTAGAATTATAATAAAAACATGAAAATAAAAATAATAAAAAACATTAAAAAAATAATCGACGGTGTTTAGATGTCAAAGACATTTTTTTAACTCAATTCAACATAATTAAAAACAAGAAATACATTTTGCTATACGCATAAACATTAGATAAGTGTTACCAACCTCATCTAATAATTAATTTGTTGTCAAAAACTATCCGAAAGGTTAAATATAAAATTTTACACAAACACGCAGTTGGTAGTGTGAATGAACTTGAACTGAGAAACAAATGTTCGATTTAAACCAAACTTAAAATGGTTTAGTTAATGGTTTAGTATGCTGTTAATTTCAAAATTGGGTTTTGGCTCACAGAAAATTAGTTAGGTGAGTGGTTTTCCGGTTCGATTCATGAGAATAAAATTCCATTTTACTTTTCTTAAAATAATTCTCCTAAAAGCACACAAACACATATTCAAGAATAGCACAATATTTTTTTAGTATTAAATAAATTTAAATAACAAAACGCACATTTTGAGTTCCAATTTGATGTATGTATATTTGAAAAAAATTAATTAGACAAACAAAAGAGATTTTTACGAAGAAAACATTAATAGTTTCGATAATTTAATGAATTTTTAAAATTGCAAATATTTATCGCCAGCTTTAAATTAATTTTTTTAATTTTTATTATTCGAATTAATTTTGAATAAATATTTTATTTCCATAAATTGAAAACAATTTGAAAATATATGGATATCGAAACAATATAAGTATTTTGTGTTAAAATAGGAATCGAAATTTTCAGTAGTTCTATTTTTTTTTTTTTTTTTTTTTAATTTTATGTTTGAAATTTTCAACATAACAAAATATAACGCAACAGAAACACTTAAATGAAAGTCAATTTAAATAAAAGAAAATACATACATATATACATATATAAAATTTCCATAAATATTAATGAAAAAAATAGAAAATTTGAAAATCTTCAAAAAAAAAATTAAATTTGAACAAAAATTATTGTAAAATATATATTTATATATATATATATATATATTATATATATACAAGCACATAAATTAAGTATTATTTGTGAAACGAAAACAAAAATAAGTAATAGCTATATACAAAAAACAACCTAAAAAAAACCGTAACAAAAACGTAATGTAAAATTAAAAAATTTGAAAGTAATTATTAATAATGAATAAAACAAAAACAAAAATACAAATCATAGTAGATAACATTAATAAATAGTACATGGAACATTTTTTACATTTAAGTGGGGTTTTTTTTAAAGACTTGTGGATTTTTAAAATCGTAATCAATTGTTTGTTTTGTCTTATTTGAAATCCTTAAATTTGTATAGCAGTTTTAACTGCATTTTGATATTCCAAAATTAAAATATTTTTTTTTTTCATCTAAAAAACAATCGAAAGAACAACAAGTCAGTAGGCAAAGGCAATAGAAATTTATATTTAACTTTTAGAAATTTTTTATAATTCATTCTATTTTCGACAGTTTAAAATATTAAGTTTTTGATATTTTAATTTAGTTTTATCAAAATAATTTAATATTTTAAATTTGTTTCTTTTGATATCAGATATTGTTGTGCCAACTGATATTATAGATTTTATGTTCTGATATTGTAGATTTTATGTACAAACGTTACAGATTTTATAGGTGATGTACAACTATATCAGATATAAGGTTTTAAAATAAAAATGATTACAAGCTGCCAGGACTAAATTGTTCTATTAATAACCTTTATTCTATTCTATTAAATTTATTTTTTAAATTCATTTTATACAGAATTTTAAATGGAAATAATGAAGAAATGTTCATATACCACATACAAACATAACCACAAATTACAAACAAAAAGAAATTAAATAATTAATTAAAAAATTAACACCATGTTTAACAAAAAACTGATATAAAATAAAATTAAAAATTTAGTAGAATATTAAATTATTTTTAAAGTTTAGAAAATTATGAATTAAAGAAAAAAAAATAATAAAAAAAAATAAAAATACGTATTATTTATAAATAAAAATAAAAAAATATTCATTGTGATAAGAAATTTATATGCATTTTATTATGTTTTGTTTTAAATATTTTATTTTATACTATTATAATTATTATTATTAATTTTTTTTTAAATTTTTGTCATGAAAATGAAACAAAACAGCATTTTAATAATTTTTTTTAATGTATATTTTAAGTATAAATGTATATTAGTTTTGATTACACAAGGTGAGATTGTTAATTGCAATTTGTATTTTTTTTTTTCATAATCAATAATCCTTGAACCACTGTTGGGGAGCATAGAACGGATTATGAACACACTTAATCTTAATTTATTGCAGTATTTCATTCAAAAAAAGCAATGCAAATTCTTATCTTGCTTACAAAATGGTATACTTCACTTTAAAATTATTAATAAATAAAAATTTTAAATTAAAAAACATTTATCTAAACAAAAAAGAGATAAATCAATTTTTTATTTCAAAAATGGGTAGGAATAAAAAATTGAAGCACGCAGATTAAATTACGCTGCTACACCGCCATGTATCAAATTAATCTCACCTCAAGGTAATTAAAACTGTATAAATGACTGTATAAATTTAAAAAAAAAAATATTTAAAAAATAATTAAAAGCAAAATATTAATTAAGACTGTAAAGTTTATCAAAATAATAATTCTAAAAAACAAAAAAAAAAAAAATATAAAAATATTATTTGCGAAATATTTGCAAAAAGAATTTTAAATTTCTGAAAATACAAAAAAAAAAATAAAAACAAAAACAAAAAAAACGGTTTTCTAAGTTTAAAAATTTTTTATTTAACAAAATATTTGTAGTATATATATATATATATATTCCAGTGAATGAGTATACAATACATTATATAACTAGTGGATACAATAATATTTAACTGTTTTCTTGCTCTAACTCTTGTGGGGGAATAGGGCACAGAGAATACAACAATCGAAAAAAAACTTAAAAATATTAATTAATGACTGAACTATCAATTTCTGAAAGTATGTACTACGATAGTTACTATATTGGAAGTTTTCTTGTTTATTTACACAAATTAATCTTTTGTATTTTGTTTTTTGCAAACTAATATCGTTTTCTTTTCTGGAAAAAAGTTTATTTGATGTTGTATTTTTCAGGCCACATCTATCTACTAAACAAAAAATGTTGGCCTGAATATTTTTTTCGTGCTATTTTGAGGCCAAAACTCGCTCTGGCCACATTCTATTTTAAACAAAAAATGTTGTCGACTTGAATATTTTTTTCGCAATCTTTTGAGACCGAAAGTAGTATATTTTGATAAATTTGACTTAAAAATATAAACGATGCAAAAAATAAATTTTACTCTCTTCAGAGCGATAACAAAAAAAAATGGAGAAAATGTTTCTATCATCAGTCAAATACGAAATAAAAATTTTTTACCATTTTTATAAAAAAAAAATGTCAAATAAAATGTTTATAAAAATTATTTAAATATGTATTTGCAACGTTAGACCCACATTCCAGAAGGAAAAACTGTATAAGGATTATCTTGATATTAATATACAGGTACACTGTTATTAATAAAAAGCAACAGAAATTTAAAAATAAAAAAAAAAACTTAAAAAATTGAGCTTTCTCTGTTCTATTCTGAAATTTCCCAGGTCAAATTTGAAAAATTAAGGATAGAGAAGTGGAAAAAAAAATTTTTTATTTTTCTAGATCATTATTTCAAAATGGCTTGTTTAATACAATTTTTCTTCATTTAATTTTGTGAATATTTGTGTTCGTTACTTAAAATTTTTGATCATCAACATACTTTCCTGCATAATTATTTTGGTTTTTTTTTTTAACATTATTAATTTGCGATTAATCCATGATACTCCTTTAAAATTATAACTTTCAGCAGCATAAATTCAATTTTAATAAAGAAAGTGTTTACACATCATCAATACTGGATTTGACTTTGTTTATGAAATTTGAATAAATTAATTTTAGTTTACATTGTTTTAAAAAATATATACGAGTATAAGTCTGCTTTTAAAATAACTTTTTATTTTAGAGTTGTAAGATAGATCGATAAATCAATTGATGTTGTTCAAATTGCTTTTAAATACTTATAATAATTTATCCATGATGTTTTTTTTTTAAATTATCCAAAACACAAAAATTTAAATTTAATAATTGTAGAAAATTGTTGAAAAAGAAAATAAATATTTCTGGGATAGTTATTTATCCCACTTCTAATTTAAAATATTTTTACAAACATCCAATTATAATCTTGTATTCCATGTATATTTGTTATAGCCATGGAGATTAAATTGTTTCAAATATTCTTGGTGAATACCAAACATCCATTAACTAA
Source organism: Argyra leucocephala (assembly GCA_963942445.1). Lineage (NCBI taxonomy): Eukaryota > Metazoa > Arthropoda > Insecta > Diptera > Dolichopodidae > Argyra > Argyra leucocephala. The sequence continues at coordinate 136,303,123 of OZ012681.1, read as the reverse complement.
ATAATTGTCTTACATTAATAACAATATATATTAAGATATGTTTATTATAGGGTTAAAATAAAACTTAAATAAAAAATAAGAAATAAAATTTATTAATGATAGTTGAATAATTCTTATTAACTATAAGATCAAATCGTATTGACAAAAGGCATGGAAGATGCTACCCTTTTAACTATTGTCTGATTTTCTGCACTTAAAATTCCCAATTCTGTCAAAAAATCTAATTGCTCATTAACTTCCCATCCAATATTTGAAGACCCTGCAGCTACAATATACACCTTAATTTGATGATATATCTCAAGATCACCTAAATTAGCTTTGCTTTTATCTATCACTTTAGCCTCTCCTATAAGATACTTTGTCGTAGCCTTTATATATTCATTGCGTAGACCTGGTTCAAGAGAACCATAAAAACATAATATTTGCGAACAACACATAGCAGGTGGTAATCAATGAGTTGTTGCTGGTCTCGAAATGCTATCTGTATTTAAGACTGCAGCAGTAACATAAGGAAAAGCAGAAGCAACTCTGGATAGAGTAACTATAGTAGCTCTTTTTCCTGTTCATATTGTCTCTTATTGAATACTTCATTCATTTTTCAAATTGCTGAACCTCTCTAACAGAATAAGATAATCATGTCCAAGATATATTCTTCAACTCCATTGCTACTTCTTCCTAGTATATGTCTTTGGAAATCCAAGACATTAAAACCCTCATATCTTAAATTTTCAATTTTATTCTGCATAGAATCTCCAAAGCCTACATCACTAACTCTGTTTTTTATTCTTAGAAATGTCTCAGCGAAATTATTTGATAGCATTTTTCTTTATTATTTTCATTTTTTTACAAAATTATATAGAATATATCTAATAATTATCTTTCAAAAGTTACTTTTATATTTCTTTAAATAAAAGAGTTTTCTGAGTTTGTTGGTTTTCTATTAAAACGTTTAATATTTTGTTAAATTAATTTTAAAAATTATATAAAAAAGCACCGTCTTTGTGTATTTTTTAAAATTATATATATTATATATATATACTATATATAATGTATTATTATATATTATTATGAATTATTAAATATATACTGTATTTATATATGTAATATATATGTCATTTATATATATATATATATATATATAATTATTTTAATAAATAATAAATAAAAATAAAAAACGTAAAAGAAAGAAAAGCAAAAACATATAAAGAGATATTTTAAAAATTTTATTTTAAGACGAAAACAAAGAGAAAAAAACAAATTATATATAAAAAATAAGAATTCAAAAATTAAATTAAAAAAAAAAAACAACACGTAGTAAATAGAAATTTAAAACGCCATTTTGTTATTTAAAATTAATTTTTTTTTATTTAGGTACATAAATATATATATATATATATATATATATATTTAGATACATCTAATATATGTATTCATAAATTACAATATTTGTATTTTTAAATTAAAAAAACGATGAAATTATAATTAATAAGAAAATATTCTTTTTACTTAGAAAATAAAATAAAAAACAAATGAAAATTTAAACAAAAACAAAAAAAATAATTTGTAGAATTATTTAATAATATTTCAATATTTCTTTTTAATTATTATTATTATTATTATTATTATTAATTATTATTATTATTATGAAAATAAATATATAAATATATATATATATATATATATATAGTATTAAATAAATAAAATATATTAACGAAAAATGTAAATATATGAGAACAAAACAAAGAAAAATTAATTTGAAAATTATAAAAAAAAAAGTAAAAAAAAAAAGAAAAAAAAGTGTTTTTTATTATTGTTTATTACCTTCCATTTATATATTTTTTTTTTCTTTCAATCTCGGTATAATCGTTAATGCAATATTAAAATTTTAGCTGCAATGAAGTACACTGTTCCCTAACGTGCTATGTACAAGATAATTCATTCGAAAATGTTTATATTCTATTACTTTCTGCGTATTTAAAACAGTATGCAAGCATTTTAAAACTATTTAAGTTGTATATATGTAGTTCGTTACGGAACATATAAGATTCTAAAACTCTAATACTGCATTTCTCTTTTCGTTTGTTGTAATTTTGAAAATGTACTCTTAAAACATATATTCAGAAAATACAAATCTTTTATAATTTTCTATTATTCTAGTCGATTTTGTTTTGATTGGTGTTCATTATTACACGTTAAGGACCAGCTAAATACATATTGATTTGTTTTCATTGTACTTGTAAGTTTTATTGAATATTTGTTGCCAATATGGTATGTCTGGTGGAGTTCATGTTTGCAGTTCTAGTTTAGTTAAGTTTAAAAGGGAGTGATAGAAGATACAACAATCCGTTGCTGCCACGACACAAGGCCATATATTCTGCGCTTTAGCGATTTCCTTCACCACATCAGAATATACGAATTGAAAATATCCATTGTAATCTTAGAACTGAAATGCGATTGTTACAAATTGAGCTTTATTATTATTTATCGAGACATAAACCTAAAATTTAAAAGATTTAATTGTGTAATGTGCATAATAAATAGTATGTATTTACTGAACACGACTTTTTAACATTTATACGGAAAACTACAGTATACAAAATGACTAGTGAGATTTGTTTGAATGACGAGGGGGAATCAAAATGATCAATAATATGAATAATATGTACATAAAAGTTTAAAAATTTGTTTGATGTTTTCTCATAGCTTTTTCTACTATCTGAAATCGGCTTCTTCGAATCTGTAAAGACATCTGGGAATGTATTAGTTCATACGTGCATCTTATTTTTTTCCAGTTCTTTTGTATTTTTTTATTAATGTCAAATGATTTGTATGTATCCCTAATATTTTTTGCTGTCATTTTTTTATTTTAACATTTTGTATAAATTTATGTTTTCAAATTACATAAAAATTATTACACAGTTAAATAGTTCATAAAATATAAATATTAAAACAAAAATAAACGTATTTTAATATAAATTTTCATTATACATTTTCAACACATCACCACACAAAATATTTATCATGATTTTAATTAAAATTTCTCAATATTGCATATGTTTGGGCGAGTTTGTTTAAAATATTTGCCACTCAATTCATTGTCACTCTAATAGAAAATTTTATTTTTGTTTCAAAATTACCATTACCATTAACGTTTAAAAACATAATTTTCAAAAAATTTAACGGTTTTATTTCGTAATTATCAACTGATATTAATAACTTTACAATCCCACACAATTAAATCTATATTTTTATTTTCTTGTAAAATAAATTTATAAAAATTAATATTATGCAATAAAAAAAATTAAAAAATAAAAGCATTGGTTAAATTATTAAAAAAAAAAATAATTAATTAAAGAAGGGGTGGAATTGTGTAACCTTGTTTCAAACATTTCGGTCGAAACAAAATGTTGTCGAAACAAAATTTGGATGACATTACGTAATTTGAAACGTTAATTTATTTTGAAACGCGCGAAAAAACAGTGAAACACTTTAACATAATTCCATTTTTGATTTGTTTCGTTAAAATTTCAACAATTACTGCTAGAAAATAATATTAAAATAAAAAAAATGGAACTGAAAGAAATTGCAACTGGATACAAGTAAAAGAAGCTAATAATAATACCAAAAAAATTTTTTTTTTTATTCTGAAAATTTTTTTTCTTTACAGAAAATCATTATAAATTTACTTAATTTTTCATTTTATTGGAATTTTTATTTTTGTGCGTTTCTAAAATAAATATTCCAATAAAAATCATGTATTAATTTATTATTTTTTTTAAAATTTACCTAAAAGCGTCAACTATTTTTCAATCGCCAAAATTTGGTCGTATCAAATGTAAAAAAAGTAGCGGTTCAACCTTACGCAATACCAAAATATGTCGTACCAATTTTGAAAAGATTGAAACAAAATAAAAATGGTCGAAACAAAATTATGCAATGCCACTTAAGATTCCAAAGATAGTAAGATTTAAAAAAAAACCCCTTTTAATACAATTCGGAACGAACATTTGACATATTTTTACATACGATAAGGAGCGCAAAAATTTACGGTTTTTTACAATATGAAATTAAAGAGATTTTTGTTTCACTGATTAATCGATTGTAGTTGCACTACAAAGTTCAAAAATAGTAACGTAAATTGATATTAATGATTACATTATATTTTACCTACATAAATAAAATTAAATAAAACCTAAATAAAAATGCCATTTTGTTTGTTTGACTAATTTTTATTTAATATCCGTTCGTTATTGATTCGAAATCCATTATTGCACCCATTAACAGAAAGACTAAATGTCAAAATCTAATAATATTTATTTTTTTTTTAAATTACTTCTACTTTAATCATTGAATCAACTTTCAGAATTGATATCAGAATAAAGTATATTGAATGTAAAAAGAAGAAGTGAGCAATATATAGTGATGATTAATTTTTATTACAATTAATAACAGTAAATATAAATTCAATTCAAAGCACCATTAACTTTATTTCCAATAATTTTTTTTAAAAAAATTTTATAACAATAATTTTTTGTTTTCTTTTCTTGGAATTTTAAGCGATAAAAATTAACAATTTGGTTTTTTTTTTTTTAATCTATACATAAATCTAAATTAAAATTTTTGCTGTTTCTGTTTGTTGTTTACTTTATTGTATTATTAAAAAATAAAATTTATAAATATTAAAAATATTAAATTTACAAAAAAAAAAAAAAAACTATTATTAAGACAATAATGTGTATGTAAAACATTACACTTAATTATGTATACATACATGTAAAGTTTTAACAAAGAGTTTCAAAATTAAAAAAATATATTAGACAACAACATGATATAATATTATATATATATATAACTTATCTGACTTTACTTTTTTCCGTAAAAACTATTTATTTTAAATTAATTCTAATTTTCCGGAAAATTTCATTATTGTTTTTTATATGATAAATTCTTACAACAAATTAATATTGTAAAATTTTCTATTTTATTATATTTTTTTTTATTTATTACAATAAAAATAAGAACTAGATGCCAGGGCTATTAGCTTTTAAAATAATATACATCAATGGGTATTCAGGATTAAGTACAAATGATATTATATTATTCACACTATTCGCTTTAGAAACTCCGTTGTACACATTCTTGGAAAAAACATCAATAAATTAATCAATAAAACAATGAAAATGTTAACTGTAAAAAGAAAAAAATTACTGTCAATTTTTCCACCCATCAAACATACTTGAAATATGTTTTTGAACCTTAAGTAAGGTAAATACGAATTTAAGGGGATATTTTGGATTATATTTAATTCTTTTTTTCTGAATCTGTTTAACTTTATAAGCGATCTGAAACAGGATAAACAAACTACACTACAAAACCAATTTTAACTATGACATACAAAATAAAACAGAGCAAAATCTAGTTTGTGTTGTTCTTTTAGAATTCCCTCAAAATAATCAATACAAATAAGGTAAAAATAAATATTTTAAAACCTTCTGCAGCGTAGTATGTAAATAAATAAAATAATGTTTGCTGTCAAAATACAAAATCAATTAATCAATTAGCATTTTGTTTTTGACATTAATTTTCACATCAATTTTGACATTATAAATTATTGCGACAGCAGTTAAAACATAAATTTTGACATTATAACCGCAGCAGTCACTTTTTTCTTCACTCACTTTTCTCCCTATATAAATTTATTTAATAAAAAAAAACAAAAGTGACTTAAAAAAGTGACTAAAAAAAGTGAGTGACTGCTGCAATAGATATTATAAAATTATCATTTGCAATTAACCGTGAAATACCTATGCATAATATTTATTTTTTTTTTTTTTGGAATCACAACTTTCGTTTTTCTAAACTTATTCTACTAATCTTTCATGACAATTATTATTATTGTCAGATGATGATGAATTTATTATTATTAAATCTGTATTGAGTTTTTTTGTTCGTTTTGGTTTAGGTACCGGATTCCAATCTAAATTTGATTTTGTTGGTGATGTTTCTCTACTTGATGTTAATGATCTTGTTATTGTGGTTGTTGTTATTGTTGATGTTATTGTTGTTGTTGTTGTATTATCATTTATGTGATGATTTGCTGTACATTTTTTAAATATATTTTCATTTTCATTTAATTGTTCAATTTTATTTAATATTACATCAATTTCAGCAATATTATTATTATTATTTAAATTTTCATTATTTATTTTATTATTTTTAGTACAATCATAATTTTCAATTTCACTTAATAATCTTTTAAAATTTCTTTGACTTTCATCTAAATTTGTTAATTCTGTTTCACCTAAATTATTTGTTTTTAATTCAGTATCTTTTTGTATATTATTATTATTATTATTATTGTTATTATTAATTTTTAATAAACTTTGATTTTTATTTATTGATTCGATAATTTCACGAACAGATTTTTTACGTTCATATTTGATTGGTCGACGATGTTCTGGTTCTTCATCACAAAAATGTGCACGTGGTCGTATATTATTTATTAAATTATTATCTAATTTTATTTCTTTTAATTCAACAACACATTCATTAATTTCATTTTGTGATGATGATGATGATGTTGATGATTTTATTAAATTACTGTTATTATTATTATTATCATTATTATTTATTTTTGTTATTATTAATTCATTATTAGTTGGTGAATCAGATTTTAATGGTATGTATGGTAATGAAACAATTTCATTTGCAATTTCATCTGAAACATCTTCTGTTGATTCAGTTATTTTAAGTTCATATCCTGATTCTGGTAAAGTATTTTCATAATCACATATTTCAATACCATTATTATTATTATTATTATTTACTGATGATGACTGTTGTTTTTGTTGTTGTTGTGCTATTACTTGATTATTATTTTTTAATTCAATTGAATTAGAATTATTTAAATTTTCTTCAATATTATTTAATTTTTTATTACTAAAATGTTTTTCATCATTATTTTTAATTTTTATATCTATAAAATTTGGTTTAGGGCTCAGTGGAGGTTTTTCTTTTGTTGGACTAGTTGTAATAGTTGGTGATGTTGATGTTGATGATGATAATGATGATGTATTAGTATCAGATAATATAATATTTGTATTAAATTCTTCAATTATTAATGGCTTATTATTAATTTTTGGAGATGTTCTTACAGTAGGAACTGGTTTAGGATGTGTATTTAAAATTTTTTCATTATTATTATTATTATTATAAATATTTGAACCATCTGGTACTGTTGTTGCCATTGAATTAACCTCATCTTTATGTACAATTGTTTTATGTACTATCACTTTTTGAGGTTTAGTTTCAATTGTTTGAGTTGTTGTAATTATTTCTGTTGTTGATGTTATATCTCGATTATTTGTTTTTTGTAATAATTTCGGTTCATGATGAATTATTATCATTGGTGATGTTTGTTGTTGTTTTTCGTTTATAAAATTTTTCTCTTCTTTTTCTTGTATTATCAAAATTTTCGGTTTTTCAGATTGTAATTCTTCATTAATATTTGAATTTTTTGTTTTAATTATATTTTCTTTGAAATATTTCCGTTCTGGTGGTGTTGGTGGAATTGATTTTTCTGTACTATTTTCTTCAACTGTTTGATTAACAAATGATTCAATTTGTGCTGTTAAATTTGAAATTTCTTTTTCTTCAGGTGTTATAATATGTTCTTGTTGACTAGTTTCGTTGGTTGTAATTATTGATGATTGTATTACATTAATATTAACTGATGATACTTCATCTTTTTTGGTTGATTCTTCTTCAATAACATTTGGATTCTAAAATAAAAATAATTAAATGAATTTTATATTTTATTTTGAAATTTCTATTAAATTTGTGATTAAAAATGCATATTTATATGATGTAAGGCTATTCTATTAAAATGATTTATTTATTATGGCAGAACTAGGATTCGCAGAAACCCTATAGTAAAATAGTTTCATTAAAAATCTCTACCATTCATCAAAAAACCTAATAGATGAAAAAAAATGTATTTCAATGGGCTGTAATTTCAGCTATTATATGACTCTGTGATTATTATCTATAATTATAATTGACAAGCATTTAGGGACCTGCGCAGTAGACACCTTTTCACTTTATTTCGATTCTCCTACTCCTTTTGTACTCATATGATTTTATTATTCAGCAAATACATTATGCATACGTGAGATCTTATTAAAATAATAAACAAAAGCAAACAAATCAGTTATTATAATTTTCATTATCTACTTGCAAATGAATCTATGTACATATGCCAAAAAAAAAAAAAAAACAAAAAAACAAATTCATCTAAAATAAAAAATATAAAAACAACAAACTTAAATTCTTCAATTTTTATTTTTTTAAATAACAGTTCCTAAGACTTACTAACCACAAAACTTCTTATTAAATATGAGTAGTTTCTGCTATCTGGTGAGAAGTATATGTCAGTACGTAAATTACTGTTTTTTTAAAAACTTTAAATTTGACTTCAACTTGAAATATAATTACTCAACAGGGGCCCCTAGTAGTAGATATAATCAAATAGGTCCCATATAGCTAATATTAAATGTGCTAACCGAAAAATCTTTCATAAATTTTTGATTTTCACTGACAAGTTATTTTAAATAAGCTTTTAAACGGATTTAATAGTGAGTGGTCAGTATGGGGCCCCATATCGGAATAAATAATAGAATATTAAAAATTTCTATTTAAAAGCTACTTGCCACATTATGAAATGTAAATTTTTAAAAATAAGTTCAGTAAATTTGTTAAATCCAATTATACAACAACTAAACTGACATCAACTAGGTATATAAATAATATTTTTAAATGTCAACATGATTTTATCATGGTGGCAAACAATTAAAAAAAATTACGCAAATCATTATAATATATCATATCAAATAGGAAATTAAATTTATATTCTATAATATATGTATAATATTATTTGATTTTATGACCTCATCCACCAAAATAACATATTTTTATAGAAAATTGCATTTAAGGTGGGCTTATCTTGAGTTACAGTAGATATAAGTATATCTAGGTAGGGTTTCTCAAAACATTTTTTTTTATATTTTGTAAGTTGATGTAATATTATGATTCAATTTGTGATATGCATTATTATTTAATTATTAGTTAGAGATAGGGATTCTAATAAGATTCAATCGCCCAGAATAAATTTTTGATTCAATTCAATTCTGGAAATACCTTCTGCTTCGATGATGAATAAATATTATACTTCCTCAATCATATTATAAAGCTTTAGTTTATTTTTGTTTTTATAATTATAATTTGATTTTTATATATATGTATTCCACTATAGCGTAATCGATAGGATGGCAGAAAAGTCAATCTAATGATGTGACAAGTATGGCTTAAAATCCCCTAGGAGATAAAATTCATCTCTTTTTCTAAAACATATAAATAAAACTACTTTGTGGAAATAATGATGGTTGAAAACTGAATCAGGGTTCTGAGAATAAACCGTGAATCTGAATAGCGTCGAAATAGTATACTGCATGCAGTAAAGTGAAAATGGATAAAAAAAAAATTGATTTTTGTATAGACTATAGAAATTATTTACTTTAAATAATTACAAATTATCATCATGTGAGGGCTGAAAAATCATAGAGAATATGCTTAATAACTTCCAACGTACCAAGACTGTCACAATTTCGATGAGTATTTGTAGGAACAAACTCAACGTGGTTTTTAAAACAAATTTTGTAAGGTTGTAGCTAATCCTCATTTCATCACTGCAGCCAAAAATGGTTCCGCGTGGTTTTGAAACCATAAGGATTTCCTGATGATCTATTAATTAAACTCAGTTTATTTTTGAAATATATGTAATTTTTGTTGTTTAATGTAGCGAAGTCTACTACACTATATGAGACCCTTCCATTCACAGAACAATAATGTTCAATATGATCTTCTGAACAGATTTTTTTTTAACCATTGTGTTATCTTTACTATAATGTATTCAATGTATTCACATAGTATTATGCCTAGATAATTTTTTTGACTATTTAAGACTATGTTCATTTAACAAACCAGCGAACTGTCAGTATTCAAATTGCTATTCTAAGCTTAATCCTATATTAAGTAGAAACAGTTTTTAAGTATATGCCTTCTATCGATTTCCAATCATAATAATTTTCTTGGAGATGTTACAATACGTTGTCAGTCGGGGTTTACTTGATTTCTGATAACTTAACAGTGGAGCTGTGATGCGATATACTAAAATGAAGATGGTAAAATCAAAATCCAAAAAAATAAAAATTAAGAAAGTTTTTTAAATTTTTATAATAATAAGAAATATTTTTTTCTGTATCCAACAGTGGTTATCACAAACAAATATTTTTTCTCAACTCTGGATAACACATAGATATTATTTCCATTTTGAAAACAATAAAAAATATTAAACAAAGAAAAAAAATGTATTTTACTAAATTAAAACCTGGAATTTTGATAAATTGTGATTTAGGTAGGCTCTCAATCAATGACAGTTTCTTTCAAGTTCTATACAAAGACTCACAAAAGCTTCAGACATTGACTCCATGATCACAATTGTTGTTGACGATGTCTCCGCGATCGGTATTTAGGTTTACAAAAATTTTTAAAAACCCATCAATGTTGTACAGTGTTAATAAACACCTTTTGTTCATTTCGCTTGATCACAAATGAGTTAAAACACAATGTCTCAGACAGCTCTCATTACTTAATGTTTTCAACTTATTTTATGGATAACATTGACAACAAGTTTTTTTTACATTATATCAGGTTAAAGTTTATTTTGAGGTATTTACGATGTCACCGGTATATATAAGTTAGGAATAGTTTTAATTTATTGTTTGTATGGTTGAAATATGGTTGAAAGATCCAGAGGAAAACTACCAAATTATTCAACATGATTTAAGGATCTGTGCTCAGATTAAAAGGTTTAAAGAAAAAGTATATATATAATTTCGATATCATGGACTATTAATTCCACCAGTACTTCCATTTCGTTCATAAATTTATATTAACATTTTGATAATTTTCAAATAAAAGGTTTTGAATTTAAAATTACGTGTATTTTGACATCCGAAATCTGAATCCATGTACGAGTATTAACTTTAAGAGTATCATAACTTAATTAAATTCGTTTTTGTTTTTTTTTTTGTTTTTTTGTTATTTGTAATTAAAGTGTATACCTGCTTGATGTTTTTTTATAACATCGTTCAGAAAACAAAATTAATTAACCTGAAGTTCTTATTTAATACAACAACATAATAATTGAGTTATCACGATTGCTAAAAAGAAAAAAAAGCTTTTCTATTACGATGTTGTCGTTATTTTTTAAAGTTCATTTTTTTTATTTTTTTTTTTTTTATTTTCACTTTTTAATTTATAACTTTTTTTTAACAAATATTTACAAACTTAAACAAAGTCACACAATATAAACAAATTAAATATACCTATATAGAGGAAATTATTAATAATAATAAATAAATAATGTTGAAAGAAAAAAAAAAAAGAAAAAAAAAATAGAGTAACGATATCTTAAATGAAGATAAATGAACAAAATTTTAATTTAATTTATTTTTTTTTTGCTTTTTCTTATTTATTTATAACTGAATTATTACATCATACATATATACATACCTTGAATTAAATAATATATATTTTTTTTTAAAATTAGAACTAAAATTTAGATTCTACTTACTGTTACTGGTGGTGGTGGAGCTCTTCGTTTCTTTTTATAAGGACGTGTTAAAGAATTTGTAGTACGTATTGTTCCATCTGATTTTTCATTACGCATTTCACAATGCCATGTTGAATTTAAATTTTCTTTATCATCATCATAATCATCTTCAAATGGATTTGTACTTGAAGCAACACTCAATTGAGATGATCTAAAATTTGATCAAAAATAATATATTTTTTAAATTAATTGGAAAATATGATTTATGTTGAATAAAAAATAACCGTAAATAATGAAATGAAAAATTATTTTTACCAAAAAATATAAAAATCCAAAAAATTATATAAAAAAAAAAATATTTTATCAAAACAATAATGAAAAACAACAAAATTGATAATCCCCAAAAGTTATTTAAACAAAATGAAATCATATATAAAAAAAACACAAAACTGGATTAATTGAAACATTATCCATGTTTATTACCTCCCACAAATGACTTACATAAACTTTTAATGTTTAATTTTTTTTGTTTTTTTGTTTTTTGAAGGCCTGATGTATATACAACATGGTACACACAAACAAGTAAACATTTAAAATTTGATCCTTTTTTTTTTGTTTTTTTTTTTTCAAATAGAGACTCACCCTAATTTTTCTCTGTCATCATTATATTTATTCTTAAAAAAATTATCATAACGCTTTGGTTGAGGTGTTACTGAACCACCATAAACATACCTTCTATCTGATGCTTGTAATGTTGTCATTTCTTGATTATTATTTCTCAACAGAACATTATTTGTACGATGCATACGATTTGGTGTTTGTATTGTTGAACGATACATTTCATTACGTCCGAAACCACCTGCACCATTTCCAATTCCAATACGATGATTAACACCAGGTGATGTTTGATATGCATTAGATCGCATATCTTGTAATGAACTTCTATATGGTATATTACGTTGAAATTGTTGTGGTCCATTACCATTATTTAAACCAGTTGAATAACGTGATTTATTATCTAATGTACCATAATTTGTATCACGTATATCAACCACTTGTATTCTAGGTGGACTTTCTGATGTTTTATTTATACCTAATGTTGATGATTTTTTTGGTCGAAATGATTTAAATGCCCTTGAATAGTTAAAGAAAAAAATTAATTATTTTATTTTCCAAAAATATTGTTATTTAGAAATAAATTTAATTTAATTTTATTATTTCAACAACACATAAATGTATAGTCAGAATTCAGTACCCTTTTCCAGGTCCAGGTGTGGGCCATCTCTCTATTACATATATCTTATAAATCTACTTATTTAATACTAATAGAAATATTAAATATGATTTCAATTTAAATCTAGTCTAATCTAAAGATTTGCAAATAAATAAAAATTTATTAGTGAAATGAAAAAGTTTGACTTGTATTTCGCAGATACTTTATAAATATGAAAATGTTTCATTTTGTTTTTAAAATTAAAAATTCTTTTATTTAAAAGTTATATAATGGATCATTGATGAATCCATTTTGTTCTATATGATATCAATTTTTTATTATTATTTTGCATCGTGTGCTGCATAAATTTTTTTTTAAATAAATAAATATTAAGAGTACTGTAGTAGTAATGAATATAGCACAGCTTCTCTATCATCACATACTTGTAGCAATTGTAAATCTTAATCACCTCAATTGACTTGATTGAGTGCACCACAGTAAAGCTTTTGAAAATTCATATTTCACTCTTTACATTTAAAAATAACTAGTTTAATATTTTTCTTTTTATGTTTTAATAATTTAATAGAATAATGTCAATCGAAAAATATTATCTTTAGATAGATTTGAAATTATATGGGTGATCAAAATAAGTCTATTTACAACTTCATCGCAATCACAATTAGACTTATTGTGATTATTCAGTAGTATTTTAAAGATGCATATTATATTTTATATAATTTTATAGAATCTAAATTATAACTGTTAAAAAATATAAATTCAACATTCGTTAAATTATTAATTATATACTTGAATGCTAAGTGCATCCCAACAAAACTGCAATGAATGGAAAAGGAAAGACTCTATAGTGATAGTCTATTCTAAACAAGTAATTAAAGAAAAGATTTTTAGTAATGGGAAATTTTCAAATTCATCAAATTTAGTTGTTCGAAACGTTTTCAAAGATGGAGTTCAAATTATTTGCAACAACAAAAATTTAAAGTCTGGCAAACAAGCAGAATAAGAACAGATTAGCTAATAAATCATATTGAAATCATATTAACTCATACATATTTTAATTATTGTTACATTAATTATTATTTGGTTATGTAAATTTAAATTTAATATTTATTCGCTAATCGTATGTTCAACTGAGAGAAAATAATTATTAATTTGAATTTGATATCTATATAGATCTTGATTTATAGTGTAATAAAATCATTAATATATTCGTTACCTCCTAAATGGAAAATATGAATATTGCTCAGCAGTAAATGCACAGTATATTGATTTTAATTGCAAACACAATACATTTTAAACAAAGTATTGTGATCCTAAATGCAGTTTTAAAATTTAACTACCACATATTTCGAGTATTCAGCGCATATAAATTTTTTTATGTTTTCGAATATTGTTGTTGTTAACATTTTATACAAAGTATTGTGATCCTAAATGCAGTTTTAAAATTTAACTACCGCATATTTTGAACATGCAGGCGCATATCAAATTTTTTTATATGATTCCGAATATTGTTGTTGTTAACATTTTATACAAAGTATTGTGATCCTAAATGCAATTTTACGGTTTAACTACAGCATATATTGATTAATCAATCAGCTAATAATTGAAAAACTAACGATTGCATTAAACAAATATTTTCGTTATAGATTTTTTTGATTTTTTATATATAGGCTTTGTTATTTTACGGATTTTACGGATACGAATTGTGGAATGTAATGAAAAAACCATTGAAAATTGAAAAATTTATATATAAATACAAAATGTTATAATTTATTTTGTATTTATATGCTAAGTATAAATACCATATTTATATTTTATTTATAATTAACATTGTATCATAATATATAAACAATGTATTTATCAACAGTAGGTATTTACACTTTGTATATTTGTATATTCTGCATATTAGTACAGCAGTTAAGCATTTTTTTTTGTTGAAATGTGAATGTGACGTTATATAAAGTATATTAGGGTTATATTAGATTAGATTGTGGATTTCGAGAGGGAATCTGCTGTCCACTATATCACCGCATCCGCAAATTGGCTTATTGTGATAACCAGTGCTTGTTAGTTAGTGTCTGAGTCCTTAAGGATATCTGATTTTGTAATCACACTATCAGGATATTCTTCAATGGTATGCTGGATAGCTTTCATTGTTATAAAGTATATGTTAACTAAAGTTTTAGTTTAGTTTTGATATTTTGACTTAACACAACGTTTCTTTGATTATATAAAATATCCCATCTTTATACGAATTCGAGATCTTAAACAGCAAGGACAAATAATTTGTGGATATTATATATATATAAATAAAAATATTATTTATTAAGGATATGTCAATTGAATTTGTAAAAGTACTATTTCAATGATTCCAATTGAATTTTGAAATTTAATTCATATTATCGAGAATTGACTGTTTATCATCAGCACATATTCAAGATCATATTTTCAAAAATTAAAGAAAAAATTTCGTTTAATTTATAAAAAGATGCACTTGATGATGAATTTATTTATTTTCTCAAGAATAAACGGATGTAAAACAATTCCACACTATTTTTTGAACATTCAAATTGAAATAATGAAATCTTAAAATTTTTATATTTATGTTTATTATATGCTCTGCCATTAATATACTGAACTACTCCGAATATTTTCAATTCATTTATTTTTTTTTTTTTAAACAGAAAATGAATTCAAACAATTAATTTATCAATATTAAAAAAAAATATATATATATATATATCAATAAAATTGTCTGATACTGCTAGCTTAATAGCTTTGTATTTAAAAATAATGTTCATATCGATTGCAATTCAGAATAATTATCAAAGTAAAATAATAAAGTGAGGCCTGTGCGAAAAATTGTTATATCCATATAGTTCATCGGAATAATTAATATAAAAATGAAAAGATAGAAAAAATCGGCAGTATTTACCTACGACAAAAAGAAGAAAATGTGGAAACCTTAAAATACCCTTGCTTGTTTTATTTTTATTACATTATAATTGAAAATTCGTAATTGAAATATGACTAATAAATTAGGATGATTAAAGAATACAGAATTATATTTACAGGTGAAAAATATAACCACAATGATACTATCTATACAGGTAGAAGAGAATGGAAAGAGTGCGTTAAATTATAGACGTACATATTCATATATACATATACATCTTTATATACATACATTCCATTAAAGAGGTTGCTGGACAACAAAGAAAATGAAGATGTCAAAAATCAAATGAAATCATATTTAAATATTATATTTATATAAATCAACTTACCACATATCTTTAAGTCCACCAAATGAAAAACTATTTCTTCGAGAAGTACCACCATCATTTGGTGCTAATTTTTTATTTTTACCAATTTTCCAAAATCTTATTCTTTTGTGATTTTCATCTTCATAAAATGGATTCAAATGTTCTGGATAATCATAAATTGATATTTCACTAGAACTTCGACCACCTTTTATTGTTGTTGAATCACCGTATAAACTCATTTTTGTTTTTTTTTTTTTTTTTTTTTTTTTTAATTCTTGTCCAATTTTATTTGGATTTAACTTATATGGATATCATTAATTTTCATAAAAAAATTTAATATTTTAATGTCAAATGTATAGACTTGTTGGATTCCCATTAAATTGTTTAACTGAAAAGAAAAAAAAAATAAAATTAATTTTGCAAATTACATATTTAAAGAATTTAAAAATTTTAATAATAGAAAACACAAATAGGTATAATTTTTAAAAATAATTTTAATCTAAAACCAAATATTTATAATAAATTCTGAAGAATTGTTTTCGTGTTTGCTTGGCATTATATTAATTACCGTAGAATAATCAACGATGTTATATACTTACACCCGGTTCAAAAAAGTTAGTATAATTCAATTCAATTTTATTTTTACTAGGGGCCCCTGTTGAGTAATTATAATTCAAGTTAAAGCCAAATTTAAAGTTTTGAAAAGAATAGTAATTTACGTACTGACATAGACTTCTCACGATAAAGCACAAACCACTCATGTTTAATAAAAAGTTTCGAGGTTAGTAAGTTTATTTTGGACACATAAATACGCCTCCCTCATATACTGATTCGTTTCCGATATATTCCCTAGTGGCATTTAATGGATAACATTACTAAAAATAAAATATCTTTGTAATTAAAGAGGTGTATGCATATACATATTTTGAACTAAAACTATATGATTGCTACAAATGAACATAATATAGGAAACAAATTTGAGACAGTTACTTAAAACAATTAATATAATAAATTTCCTTTAATAATGTATACAAATGATAAGATGTTGAATGACACAAAATGGATATATTTTATTTAAAAATTTGAATATTATAAAACAAAATAGAACCCGTTTTTTCAACCCGTATGCGCATTTCTGTTGTATATGCAACTTATTTACATATTAAGAGTTCATTAAGGCGAAGTGAGATAAAATGAAAAGGTGGCTACTGCGCAGGTCCTTAAATGCTTATCTATTATAATTATAGATTAACAATTTAACGAAAATCAATTTCGGAAATCGGTTTCAAAAATTTTGAGCGCACAAGCCTATTCGCTAAAATCTATTTTACAAAGCGGTGCATGTCCTGAATTTGAGTATTTTATTGACCGTTAGATTGATTTTCTTTTTTCTCTATTTATTTCAATTATTACTTATATCTTAACTTACTTATGTCTAAAATATTTACATACTAGTAAGTCAGCCCGTTTAAAAACGGGTCCCGAGTAAAATGATACCGAACTTTTTTTCGAACATAACCACTCAGTGTAATAATTTATTTTCCATCCATTTTATTTTTTATCCATTTTTCTTTTTCACAATTTAATTGAAAGGAAAAAATTTAAAAATTTAAAAATCAAAAAATCATATAAAAATAATTGAAAGGAAAAATATTTTTTTTTAGTAAAAACAAAAAATGTCAAAAAGCGTCGTTTACAAACATACAAAATGGTTCTTTGGTCTTTTATATAAATAATAGTTAGTTACATATAACTAGTTCTATAGTTAGATTGGTTTTTTTTTTATGATTTTTTTTTAGAGCTCGGCAGTTATATAGAGTAATATAGAACAAGGAAGGTGTTGAGTAGTTTTATTCACTTTCTTATTTCTGCAGGCTCTACATAAGTTATTAGAATAAAGTTCAAGCTTTCTGACGGCGTTGTTTATATTTGTATATTAGAACGTTATAATAAATGAATAATATATTCTGAAACTGGATAGTAAAAGTATTGGTGAAATTGACAATTTCTGCATTTTTGTCAAGTCAAATATCAAAAACAGAAGACATCAAATCTGATATAAAATATTAGCCAGATATTTGTGTGAATACACCACACACTGATATAAAAAGCCAGATATGCTATAACAAATATTGGTATGGAGACACCATATTTAATAAAATAATTAAATTGAAAACAACCCCTGCCAGCACTTAAAAATTTGATTTTTGTTTTTTAAAATTATCTTGTAACCAATTAATACTTAAAAATAATCTTTTAAAAAACAAAAAATAAAATATGTAATAATAAAAATGAAATAAAACGTAATCATCAATAATTTACAATCATATCTTATTAATTTTAAAAAATAAAAAATAATTATCGAAGTTATTGAAATTATTGACAAAAAATAATATTATTAAATATTTTTATTTTTCTTTCTATAAGTATATGTATGTATTTTATTTATTTTCTTATTTTAGATAATAAAATTAAAAAAATAAAAATTTAATTAAATATTTAATTTACAAAATTAAATTCTTCATTGTTATGAGTATGTGCAAATTAAAGTGAATTTTTTTTATTTTCTTCTTCTATTTGTTCTGCATATCCCTATTTGGATGTTAGCGACCACGACCACGACCACTTGAAATAATTCCATTGAACGCTGGCAATTACATTGACTTATTGTTATCTGTCATTGGTTATGGTATGGTTACTCGTTTGCCGATACTGAGCGACTCTTCAATTTTTTGATGTCTTTCAACACGTTAACATTGAATTAAAAATTATAAATTGCAATGAAATTCCAATGAGAGACACAATTATTTTTTTGATTCAAAGGTAAATCCTATTTTTCTTACTCCTATATACTTTCATTTACTTTTTATAATTTAAAATATTGACTTCGTATAAGTTTTTATATAGACTTCATTGTTTTGCGATTTTACTCGCCCCGTGTACAAAATTGAAACATCTACAGAACTATCCGAAACCCATACAACCAAAGATGAAATCAAAAAAACAGTTATGTCAGCCAAAACTAATAAGGCTGTAGGACCAGACGAGACTCCAATTCAGAAATAATTAAACTAATCAATAACGAAAACCTCATTGTGCTCCAAAAAAATTTCAACAATATTTGAAATACCGGAAATTTCCCACAAGATTCGCTAAAGTCAACATTTGTCAACCTTCTGAAATAGCTAATGTCAAAAAATGCAAAACATTCGAACATATGTTATAAGCAAACTTTTCATAGTACTCAAATATTAATTTAGATGCGACTCGACTTGTATCTGAAATTTCGATGACTTTTAAACGGTAAATTTTTTTTTTGATTTTTAACTTAAGTGTACATAATTGAAGCCATAGAATTGTTTACTATCAACTTCGATTTAACATTGTGGAATTAATTTTCACATTATTACCACACTATTATGTAATAGATTAGAATTTCGACCGAAACACATAAGCTATTTTTTATTATTATTTTTCATTACTTCACGCAATGGCATATACACAAATTGTTATTTAATTGTACCCAATGGATTTAGATTGGTATTTTTAAATTAGATTAGATTAAATTTTAAGTACAGAGTCTGTTATTCAGCCGTACCGGTGAATTCGATTTGATATAAAATTATTCGAATTTCCCGATTCGATTCGATGAGAATTTCTTAACGGTGAATTCGATCGAAAGACTAATTTTGTACTCATTTCAAAAAATGTAATCAAATAAGAGATATAACGAAATGTAATGACTTTTATGTCAAATAAGTTCAAATTTCAAATTAAAAAAATAAATTTAAGCGGTAAACACAATTGCGACCACCGACCACCGACTACCAACGAAATTCGCTTCGCTCAACTATTTTTCGTCAAATGAAACACAATTGCAGCGAAACGATAAATAAAACTAAACAAACAAAACAGAAACGGAAACGGAATTTCAAAATAAAAAAATATTTTATTAAAATATTTTTAAAAAAAATTTGAATATATTATTAATTTATTTGTAGCATCATCAGATCCAAATACATCGCTAAAAAATCTAAATTTATTATATGTATCTAAATAAAAAAATAAATAATTATAAATTGTAGAACACATAATTTTAAAAAAACAGACCAATTATATTATAATATCAAATTTCATAATAATTGTTTTGTTTTTATTTTTTGATGTTTAAAAAGGTTGTCAGAAATGTCAAATCCAATCCAAATATTTCGACGACAACGAAAATGTGGTTGAGCGATCGTAGTTGGAATTGTGAGCATAACATACGAGCGTATGTATTTTAATTTTTTCGTCGCGAATTTTTCGTTGGTAGTCGCAATTGTGTTTACCGCTTTAGATTGCTGTTTTAGAAATAAATTATTAAAATACACATACGTATAAAAAAAAAATAATATTATAAAATTTTGAACGAGAAAATTTTTGATCAAAAATATTCGAATTTTTTTTAAATCAAATTCGTCGGTTGAAAATTTACGAACGAGTACTCGATTTTTATTCGATCCAATTCATCGGTACAGCTGATTGTAACATATCCCCATAGCAACAAACTCTATTATTAGAAACAAACTTAAGATTAGCATAGTAACAGATTATACCGACCGTTATACGAATGTATTCGACAGATTATGGATGTTTCTGGAGAGATTCAAGGGCATATAAATTGTTTCTGGGATTTCGGGATGTTGTTCCAGAGATTCTGAATGTTTTGGGGGAGTTTCAGAAGAGCTTTCTGGAGAAATTCAAAGGCATATAAATTGTAAATTGTACTAACTTCGATTAAAATTAGCTAGTAGAAGATCATACTGACCATTACATTCTTATTGCAGGATCTCTGGATATAAGAGTTTGTTAAGGTTTATGGTTATGGTTTAGGGTAGGATATAAGGGATCAAAATAAGGGTTTGTTTCCACGATACGTCTATTTTAATGCATAAATTATCTTATTTTTATGTGCCTCTGAACAAATCAAGGGATATTTTAAATAAATTGATAAATTGACTTGTTGGGGATTTTCATATCATTTATATACAATAGTTTCGAACAATAGATTTAAAATAATTAATTTAAATTCAAACAAATAAATTGTACTCAATTTTAAATGCAAATCTTAAAGAAAAATTTTTCAATAAAATAATTCAAATGAAAATGTTAAATTACAAACAAATTATTTAAATTGAAAGAAATCCATAAAAACAATTTAAAAATAAAAAAAATAAAAATAAAAAAATTGTTTACTATTATAACTAGTTTAAATTATTTTACCATTTATTATTCTTACTACAAGTATCTTTATACATTATATTGATTTGCATTCCGCACTATACTTATAAATTTAAAAAAAAAAATGTTTCAATTATTTTACATAGATATGTACTAAATACGAGTACGTATGTACTTTGTATCATCATCAGGCCGAAAAAATTTTTAAATTTAAGTGAGTCAAATAAAAAATTCCGCATGTTCAAATACTCTTTAGGTATTATAGGTACGTATATGAATCTAAAACGGGATGCGAATCAAATCATTTGTTTTTTTGAATCTATCTTCTCTTTTGTATTTAAAATACACGATGAAGTAAAATGGGAATAAAAAGAATTAGAAGAACTGAAGTCTAAAATTATATTCTTGATTAATTCATTAACGGATGTATTTTTTTTTTTTTTTTTTTTAATAAATTCATAACAAACAAGCGAAAAAAAAAACAAATTAGCGAGTAGATCTTATAGATACAATATAATAAATGATTTTGATCACATAATTATTGTGATCACCTCTAATTTTTGTAAATTGAAATTTTGCAAAAATAAAATTTTTGTATTTTTTTTTTGTTTGCAATAAAATATATAGAAAAAATTACCAAAATAATGTGTATAAGCATGTTTATTAAAAAAATAATTTTATTTTAGTAAACAAAAAACGCATTGATTAGTAAGTAAATAATCAAAATCTCTGAATCCACTATAATAGTGATGGTGGAGCTATGCGGTATAGTCTTGTTAAGTTGTTAGAATTGAATTGAATTGAAATTTATTTTCCATACATATAAATATGTATGCAAAAGTTTTTTGGCCCTTTTCTTTAGGAGATGTGGGCCATATAAGTTATTAGAAGTAGATGGACAAATAAAATAATTAGAAGGAGAATAAGAACCAAAATTGAAGAAGTTAGTATTACAGGGGTTTGTATTTTTAAGAAGGACAAATTTTGAATCAATCATTATATATATATATATATATATATATATACATATCCAAATATTTACAAATTGCTATTTGGATTTTTATCGAGTTTGCAATTTATATTTATATTTCAGTGTATTTTTACATACTTTTGCATCATGGAAGAGTACCCATTTTTCATTAGTATATTCCAAAACGAATAAAAAAAAATGTCCAAAAATACAAAAAATAATAATAATATAAAACCATAGAGTAATCATATAAGTAGAGTATTCACGTAGAACAATATTTGTTAATCATTTTCTTCTAAAAATGCCGTCCCATTTTTACTCAAAACACGAAAATGCCGTCCCATTTTCACTCAATACCCCAAAACACTCAAATATAATTTTCGAAACTCAATTATTTTTACTCAAAATTTTTTATTTATTGAGGAGAATATTTCATACAATGCCTCTATACTTCTAGCCTATTCACAGAATGATTTTTTCGGAATTTTATCGAATTACGATTTCGTTTTAAGTTTTGTTTTAGTTTTGTGTATAAAGTTTTGCTCTCCCAGTGACTAGGCTAGGAGTATAGAGGCATTGTTTGATAATTTGAAAAGTATCGTTGATACGTATGTTCTTTTGTTTTATATGAAGAGTGTATAGCGTAATATCGTATATGTGTTCACCATACATTTACATATCTAATTCAATACAAAAAATATATGTATATAGAAAAATGTAAACAAAAAAACACAATTAATCGCAAAGACAATGAATGAAATTCTATCCATACAATAATAGGTCAATGATAGCATCACATAATCCAGAAAAATTTTTTAAAAATAATGCTAATAAAAGAATAAAATTTATTAGTAATGCATTACAAATCGTGAACTTTGTACGGAATACCGTTTTGTTTTCTTTTCTCAGAAGTTGGTTTCGAAACGTATTTCTTATTCAGATGAAATAATTTCTGAAGAAATAAAAACAGCAAACAATCCATATAAAGAATAAAATGTCCATTTTTACTTTTTTTACTTACTTTTTCAAATTGTGATAGCTTGATTGTTTGTTTGGATTCATAATTATATTATGTATTCATATATATACTATTCATATTATTATCTACGGTAAGAAACAGACAAAATTAACAAAACCAAAATTGCTGAAAATTTAAAAATACATGTAGGGACCTACTTTTCAATAGAAATCAATTTGAATTATTTTTAATTTTACAAAACCAATATTAATTTTTTTGTCCCTTTCTTCTATAAAGTTTGAAATCACAAATTTTATAAATCACATTGGCCAAGTTCAAATAAAAATATTAATTCTTCAAATTTTAAAAATTAAAGCAAAATAACAACAAATCCAGCAATAATCTTGAATTCTTTCAATTTCTAAAAAAAAATTCAATACTTTGATTTGTAATATTATTTGTGGTCTATTGAAAGGACTTTAAATGCATGTATATTTTTTTATACACATTGTGTAATTTTTATCGCAAGTAAAGTAGAAATGCGAGCAGCGAAATAAAGAAGAATAAGTATATACTGTAGCATGCACATTCGCATGTATACCTTTTTGAGTACCTATACATACAACTTTTATATCGTTGACACTGTTGGCAGCATAATAACAAATAAATATGTTCATAGGTAGTAAGTACACAAAATTTTTTTATTTATGAGTACAAAATACATTGCGCTCAACTTATAAGCAGTTAAAAATTGAGTAATATTATTTTGAGTGAACACAGAATTTTGATATTTGAAAAAGTGACTAGCAAATTTTGTTCTACGTGAATACTCTACTTATATGATTACTCTATGATAAAACCAACAATTTGAAAATGCTAACTTTTAAAATTCCAAATAAGTCTTCGGTATATTCCATTAAAGTACCGTTAGTATTGAAGAAAATATAAGAAAACAAAAAAATGGTTCAGTGATATGTTTTGGACCAAATTATGACTACGAGTAAATTTTATAGTAACTACTTCTGAATCACAATTTTGAAAGGTGTAGATGCGGAAATTTAAATGAATTTTTAACTAAGTCTTTACGAGTCAATCCCTTTGGCAATTAAACAACGTCTCTTTAATGTCTTACTATTATAGTTTATTCAGTCGATTTAGAACAGAATTGTTTTGTACAATGATAATTAAATATATGAAACACTTTATGATTACATAGAACATAGAACAGAAAAATCTACTAAACCCTTTTTTTGATTTTTTTTGCACTTTTTTGTTTACTCTCAAATTTCTTTTTTTAACTGACA
Organism: Argyra leucocephala; assembly: GCA_963942445.1. NCBI lineage: Eukaryota > Metazoa > Arthropoda > Insecta > Diptera > Dolichopodidae > Argyra > Argyra leucocephala. Next base: position 136,278,506 of record OZ012681.1, on the reverse strand, counting down.
AAATTTAAAAAAAAAACAACAACAAAAAAAGTTGTCCAAAATTGTTCTTAAAAAAAAATCAGAACAAAAAATATCAATTTAGAATTGTTTTGGGCAATCTACTGAACACCGATCACAACAATTTTGGGCAAAAAACTTCAATTAACGGAAACTATTTAACCCAAAAAAGTATTTTTTTTTTGTTTCGAGTTCGTTCTAGATCGTTTACTGAACAGTTTACTGAACAAACAATTATGTGTAGCTATTTTTTTTGTATAGTTCCAAGTTTTTGGACCAGGTCAAAAAATACTTTTTATTTGTCGAAACTCGGATCGTTCGGTTGAAAGGCAGATGATCTACCTACTGCGCCACTCAGCCTGTTATGATGCCAGGACTAGCTATGAATTGTATTGAAGTGTAAATAAGAGGTGTAGACAGGATAATTAGATATCGTTGCTAACGTAAATTATGTCAAAATTTATACTTTCCCTTGATGTTTTTTGTTTGTTTCTACATTTTTGTTTTAAGACCCTTTTTATCGTTCCATCCATCAAATACACTTTTATCTATTACCCTGGCTCCAACAAACTACAACTGAAAGTTCAAAAGAACATAAAAAATATTTCCCACAATATTTTGGGATCAAATTGATTCGATTTCAATTAAATTCAGCAAATCAATAAATTAATTTCAAAATTCAAACTACTTTCGGTTAAGAATGTTTTGAGTTTCATTTACGTTGGTATGAGTATTTAATTAATTATCTGATTAGCTGTGAAAGTAAATATTTTCTAAATTAAATTTTTTTTTCTATTTTTATTTTAACAAAACTAGAAAATTGAATATCTAGCTCTAGTGTAGTATAATAATTATTTGTTCAAATTAGAATCATGAATATTCAAAAAAAAAAAAATAATAATATAAACAAATTACATATTTACAATTCTCGTACTAAATTACGTTTTTATTTCGTTTAATAGTAGATAATATATGTATATAGAAAAATAACAAAAAAAAAAAAATTAGATTTTGTTTACAGTTCAGTTCGTGCACTTTTAATAATTTTGAAACTGAAAAATTGTTTTTAAAATTACAAAATCTAAAATTTAAATTAAAAAAAAAAATACGGAACAAAAAAAGAAATCAAAAGATAAATAAATAAACACTATTGTACATATTATATATATATATATAATACATATACATTTAATACCGAAATTAATGTAGGTTGTGTAAATATATTAAATTTTTTTTTCCTTGACTTCATAATTGTTTAATTTATTTAAAAAAAAAAAATATATAAACAAAATATTTTTAGTTTCTGAACAAAATGTTGAGGTAAATTCTAATTAGAACTATAGATAACGTTCTTTTTCTAACTAATTCAAACTGTTTCTTTCGCAATTTTAAATTGAATTTGGATTTGAATTTAGAATAATAATATATCAATATACAACAACAACAACTCGTCCGTAATTTCAATTTATTCCTCGTACTATTTTTTTTAATGATTTATCTTAGACAACAACCACATACGTAATAATTTATTAATAAAAACAAAAAATTAAGTACAATAGTGAAAATAGTCAAATATTTTCCTTTTAATTTTACTGATATGCTTATCATACATATTTCTTAAAAATATTAAGCTTAAATTTAATTCTGAGGAGGAAAAGAAAAAACTCTGTACTTTGGTGAGGTGCGGCCATTTTATAAATTTAATTTTTTTCTATGTTAAAATGATTTATACATGGGTTGAAATTATAAATTGAAAAAATGTATAGCTTCGCTAAGCTATCGCTATCTATATTATTTAAAAGAATAATAATGAAAATTGGTTGTAAAATGGTTCAGATATTTGTACCTATCTGGAAGTAAGTAAGTAGTACCTAACTATACATTTAGTCTTGTCTTTACTAGTTTTATAAAATTAAAACAATTTCAAAAATAACAATTAATATTTATACTGAAACTAAATTCTAGATAAATTGAATAATGTAAAATCATTGATCTTTGAAACGTAAAAGTTTATAAAAAAAAGCAATTAATTAAAGTTATTTTAAAAGTTAATAAATTTTTCCTTTAAGGAATTCATTTTGGACATGTGTGAAATATTTCAAAAAATTGTGTAATATTTCACGTTTTACTATATTCGTTTTATTATAAAATTAATTTAAAATACACGCATAGCTATAGATGATATTTTTTTTTTCCATTTTTTATTGAATTATTTTTTGGTTTAAGAATTTATTTATTTTTTTTTTGTTTAATAGGAAGTTGTTTTCTAATTTTCTAAATACATGCTATTAGTAATATATCTTTTAAAAAAATATTCTGAGGTTACACCAATGAATTTGTATTTATTGTTAGTTAAAAATTTAAATAAAACAACAAATAAAATAAATAGAATAATAAAATTGTTAAAAAATAATTAACAAATTAAATATAAGTATGTGCAGTTTTATATAGTCACCGCAAAATAAACAAGGTTTTTAATGCAATGCATTCTAATTCAAATGATAAAAGCAAATAAATTTATTTGTAATCAGTATACAAAATTAGCGTAGAAGAAATCGCAAAATTAAGCCAGTCATAAAATATAATTAAAATGATAGCATAAATAAAGCAGTACTATAGGTAAGATATTTCGAGTATATCAATTTTTTTGGTATATCAACATAATTATTGTTGAAGTTGGAAAACTGCTACTATTGTCGGAAGCTGGGTCTTCTTCAACAGCGTAATTCCATTTAATTTCAGTTATTACCATATAATTATATAATCTTCAATTCTGAAAAATATTTAAATTAAAAATTATATTCTATGATTCTATATGAAATTAAAATGGCCTAAGAATCAATTTAGAATCATTAAGATGATAAGATCTGTATAGATTTTATTTCCTGAATAAACAATTTTTAAACTGGTACATCCATAAATGTACATTTTACATTGTATAATTAATAAAATACATTATCTATATACAATATAAATAAATGACATAACAAATATGGTAACCGGCAAAAGTCCATATGAGCCAATTAATGTTATTCGAAAGAAGAGAAAAAAAAGCTTCGGAAAACCTGTTTTATCTATAAACATAAATACATATACCTAAGTAAAGTATATATAACTTGATAATTTATTTAATTAAAATTAAAGTTTTTAAACAAGTTACTATAAATTCTACTATTATATATTATTATTTAATTTTATATAATATGAACTGTTTTGTATATGAATATGTATATAACATATTTTAATTTACATATTATATAGGTAAAATCACAAGTTAATATCATTAACCGCAGTTCAAGTATATACTTTGTATTATTTTTTAATAATAAAAAAAAAAATAAATAAAAGAAACAATTCACGATTTGTTAACTATAAGGTGGCTTGTTAGCTGCCATTTTCAAAACTTAGACATCTTCACATTGAAAGGTTATAATTTATTAAGAATATAAATTTAATTAAACAAAATAATTAGAATCCAGTGAATCTAAATATTTTTATTTTATTGCCTTAATTTATTTTGTACAATACTTATGTTTAATTTCATATATTTTAATTCTATATTTCAAGAGCTTATATTTTATTACTAGAATATTTACACCTTTAATTTTTACTTATTTAACATAACCTGACTTAATTAATTATTTGTAAAGGACAAAATGACAAGTAAAAACCTTTAATTAAACATAGTATACTAACTATGGTAAATTTGAGTCTAAATAGTTAACTGAATCTAGACTCAAGAGCAGCTTCTTTTAATACCAATCAAAAGAAGCTTAAAATTAAAACTGTATAATCGATAAATATTGATTGTAATTTATATTAAGTCTTTTTCTACTTTCTTTTTGCATATATGAATTTATATTTTTAACATTTTACTAACTACAGCATATTATTAGCTATTTAATTTTATCTCTTACTAACATTAATGACTAACGGTGATGGATAATAACCCACTGGATGATGATCTTACCGCTTAGTAACATGATGCAAGCTTTCGTCTATAATAGACATCTGATTTGCTTGCTCTAAGCAATATATGACAGTATATATATAGTCACTACTGTAACACTAATTGGATTAAATCAAAGATTATATAATTACTATGAAATAGAATGAGAATTGTTGATGAAATACAGGTGCTTATGAAGTAGAATGAGAACTGTTGATGAAATACAAAGCCTCTCTGCATGTTATTTCATAATTCATATGGAATGAAAATGTTTAGATACAATGTTGCTGAAACACAAATATTCAGACACATATTCCTCCACCTACCAATGGGTGGAGAGCCAAAAAAAACGGTGTGACATTTTTTTATATGAAGTGAAACATCTTATAGTAATTATATAATCTTTGGTTAAATTGAGTAAAATACGCATACTTGCCAGTGGCGGGGCAATACAATATCTACATTTTAATATTTATCTCGTAGATTAGTAAAAAAATTACAATATATTTTTCAAATTTTTAACCATTTTACAAACACTGTATTTATAATAATAAAATTAATAACCTTAAAAAACATATCATTTAATACAAAAAAAAAAAAAAAAATATTTTTAAATATTTGTTGTTATACTTTTTCATCGAATCTAATCTTTTCATTGCAAGTTAGCAATTTACCAAGTATATTTTAATCAAATGCGTACTACACTTTAAACTCTAGTCTAGATAATGCAAGCTACTATTAAAAAAAAAATTATTATTATTTAAAAAGTATATATATATACCTACTTATATTGAATACACAATATGATGACTGAATAATTCGATTGCAAGATCAAGGTTAAGTCTATTTTAAATTTAGCTTACGTTTCTATTTAAATCTCAGGGCTTACAAATTAAAATTTTGATGAATATAAACCTGTAACATTAATAGGATTTTTTTTATTAAACGATAGAAAGGAGAGAAGGAAGGGGGGAACATCAAGTTCTAGATAAATCGTTTTAGTGTATTTGGATGATGTAGTTTTAAATTCAGATACATATATATATATATATATATATATATATATATTTTATATATTTATTTATATGTATGAGTATGTCGATAATAAAATGATTAACAGTTTTTGTTACGCACCTTGAATTTTTCTTTTGAGTTTATTATTATTATTATTTTTTCTTTTTCTTTTTTTTTTGGCTTTAATTTTGATCACTGGGAAAGTATGGAATAATTTAATACTATGAATGATTTAATTGTTTGTTTGTTTTCTTAAAATTACTATATTGTTATATTAGGTGGTGTTAAAAATATACATTTGTATGATCGTATATACAGGTAGGATGTATGTAGATAAAATGTTTTTAACAACTTAACCTGAGCTGTCATACATCATTTTTTATGTCTAAGAACTTACGTCATGAATTGAAGTTTTCTTCATATTTTCGAAAAAAAAAACAGTATTTGTGTTTGTTCGTAAATTTTTTTTTTTTTTTGAATTTGAACTTAATAAAGTTTATTGTTTTTCTTGTTGTTGTGAAGCTTAAGTGCGAAAATAATGAATTTTTTATTTTTAGTTTTTTTTTTCTTGTTGTTGTTCTTATATTCAATAAAAAAAAAAATTTCGTGTTGTTGTGACAGGTAATGAAAATTTAAATAGCTACATTTATTTCATATCCATTTCATACACATGTGGTGCTGAGCTTATATTTTTATTGTTTTAAGAGAGAATGAATGAATGTTAAAAAGAGAAAGAAATTTACTTATTTGGTTTTTATTTTATTTTTTTCTTTTTTAAGAATTTTTTTTTTTATTAATAAATAATTTTGTTTTATTTTAATGAATTTAAGCACATTTAACCTAAAATATCAAAATGTGATTTGATTAAGTATTTTTGGCACGATTGAAATTTCAATTTAACATAGAAAATTATATATCGAGGAGTTTTTAAGAATTAATTCGAATTTTATTAAAATTTTCCAATATGAATTTTAATTAGAAATTTCCCTTTTAAATTTTGGTTTATTTTGTATAAATTTCTGCCTAAATATTTTTATTGTATTAAATGTATGTACCTACATACTGGACTGGTATATATTAGCATATAAATACTGGTACGCTGGTACTAAAAAAAAGATAACCTCAATTTATATAAAATAATTTATATAAAAAAATGGTTAATAATTTGTATTAAATTAAAGGCTTAATCATAGAAAAAATAATATAAAAGTACCACCTCTAGTTTAAGTGTAGTCTTCAAGAAAATGCCTAGCCAATATTTCAACATTTTTTTCACTAAACATTGTTAAAATTGAAAATAAATGCTAATTAATATTAATTAGATTTATATTTTTGTTTGTGAGTTGTAAACTTTCCTATATTCAGAAACCCGATATATATATTTTTTTGCATTATTGAGTAAATATAACATATACTTAGTAAAGCTCAAGTATTAGCATTATCTAGTATCTACCAGTAATTTATAAATACGGGTCAATATTTCAAAAAAAAAAAAATGTTTTTTGAATGATTTAAAATATGAATTTTTTTAAAAACTTAATGCAAAAAATTATTAATTTCGCTATAAAAAATTTTTGGGTGTAGGCATATTACCGTTTTTCCGAGAATTTAATAACAAAAATAATTAATTCAAAAATCCAAAAAAATTAAATTCGGGAATTTTATTTTTCAGAATGTATTTTTTCTAATGAGATTATTTTTTTTCAAAATTAAGTCATGCTTCATAAAGTTGATTATCTACAGTTAATATCGATAATTTGCACAATAATGATTGAAACAAAATTTGTTTGGTTTTTATAACTCACATATTGCTTTTTTTAATCGACTAATTTATATATATTACATATATGATATATGTATATATATATATATATATATATATATATATATATATATATATATATATATATATATATATATATATATATATATATATATATATATATATATATATTATATTTATAAATATATTATATTATATGAGTTTTAAAACTGTTCAAATTCAAACTAAGTAGTATCAAAGCACCTATACTGATAAGTTCAGTAGTGTTGAACGAACACTTTTTCAATTGAATTAATTTATTTTGATTTTTTCATATTTATTTCAATTATTATTTTTAAATTTGCTACATCTAAATTATATTTTACTATAACTAAATTACTATGTAATGTCTGAGGGGTAAACAAAAAATATTATGTGCAATAACAACACTGTAGAATTGCCAATTTATAAGAAAATAATCAAACAAAGTATAATTAAAATAAATGTTGACAAAATTGGATTTAAGAGTACCCTTTCTTATATCCATTCAATTTAAAATATTTTTACCAAAGGATTCAGTTCATATATATATATATATATACATAAAACTATTTTTAATACATTTTGAATTTATACAAAAATGCACATTGATTTTATTATATAACTAACAAAAATTTATCTTTTATTGAATCTATATATATGTATACAAGATATTATATCCGGAGAAAATTAATTATATACTAAAACTCAAACAACAATAACAACAACAAAATTTTATTTAACTTTCACTCATCGAATAACACAATCAAATATCTATTGTAAAATTCGATTTGTCAAATTAATTTCGCAAAAAAAAACCATTTTTGTTTTATTTTTTTTTTTAAATTGATTTTTGATTTATGAGAAAATTTCGAAATAAATGAATTGACAAATTAGTAATGGTGATATACAAGACAAAAAAAAAATGTTTATTGTTGCTATTTTATTTGTTGTTTTTTATTATTTTTTTATCAGCCCTTTCGAATGCAAATTTTTTTTTATTTTTTTTTTTTATTTCATTAAATAATTTCAATTTATTTAAATATTTTCTTATATGGTTTTTTAATTAACTTAATTGTGGAAGTTTAGTGTTCAAAATAAAAATTCAAATCCAAAATAAAAAACCAAAAAAAAATAAAAATTAGAGACATTAAAAATAAAAAAAATTGTTGAAACAATTGGACAGGCAAATTCACTTGTTTAAATATTTTTTTTTTCGCAGGGGAAAATTACTCAATTTTTTGTTTTATTTTTTAAATATTCAAAAAAAAAAAATAAATAAAAAAAAAAAATTTTAAATTTTTTTTTTATTGAGGTGCTGGCAAAATTTATTTCGCTATAATAAAAACAAATAGAATTTTTTCAATTATTTTTATTAATTTTAACTTTTTTTTATTTATTATAATTATTTATTTTTTTTATTATTAATAAACGAAGAGTATCGCACCTATTAAAGAAATAATTTATTAAAAATTACTAAGTAAATGAAATCAGAATAAATGTAGAAAATTGTTAATTATAATATCTTTAATATTATAGTTGTTGCCATATAAATTACATTTCTACTTAGTGATCACTGATCTCAGATGGTAATGGGTAATTCAGTCAATTTTAGATTAACTAATAAATGTAAAAAAAATATCTGATTATTTAAATTGGATGAGTAATTTAAACTTTTTAAGGAGGCCAATGATCCCACTCAATTAGAAATGAAATCGATACATTTAAAAAAAAAAGTAATGACGTTAAATGCAAAACTTTGGAATTTTTCAATTAATTTTTTATGTCAAAAATATCAGTAAAAGTTGATCAATTTCCAGTGGAGTAATGACGTAATCGTAATTTTAGTAGCAATATAACCTCCTACTATTTTTACTACCACTACAACTATTTCTTTTTTTTTTAGCAAATAGTTAAAAATTAAGTTAAGAAAATATTAGTACTGTTTAGTAGAGATATTTTGTTGAATACAGTTTTGAATCATAGACTGTTATAGGTAGTAAGATTATCTACATTCAGGAATGCATCAGAGAATGCATGAAATATGATTGAACAAATGGGAAAATGCCCAATAATAATTAACGAATTTTCATAGCCAATTTTGAACCATTTAAAGATTTTCATTGTAAACCATTTAAAGATTTTAATTTTTGTGTACTTATGGCGTTTCCGAACCTCTCGCACTTGCACTTGATACTCGCACTAAACCTGTCAAATCGCACTAAATTTAATAAATTTAATTTTGCGATATCTAGTGTACTTGAGACTACACTAAAATTTTGACAACAAATAAAGTGAGATTTGACAGGTTTAAAGCGAGTATCAAGTGCAAATGCAAAAGGTTCGGAAACACCCTTATAACCTCTAGAATAGGTATGTAGAAAATTTATTAAAAATATAGTTTTTGACTTAATAAAATATATTTGCAAAATATCTGTGTAAAAGCAGTTAGGGTCTCATAGATTTGGAATTATGTATATAAAAAAAACCAACACGATGATGTAGATTTTAGATTGTGTATTTGATGTAGATTTTAGATTGTGGGGATGGAATCTGTCCCCTATATCACGGCAGCCGTAAATGGGGGGCTTATTGTGATTGCCAGTATTTGTTAGTTCTAATTTATACCTGATTTTGTGATCACACTTACATGATGATAAATTTAATTTTTTATTTTCTCCCTTATGTAATTTTTCACGTCGACTTTTGTTGACACCTATTACTTAATTTATCTAACACTAATATACAAAAAATCAGGTGATTTAGTAAGAAATAAAATAAATTACAAAATCATAGAAACAAGTTAAAAATTTAAGTTTATTTTTTCCAATGAAAATTCTTATAAAATTTTAACTTTATTACAAATGTTTGATTTTTTTGAGACTAGTATAGGTTTCTACACTCTACCGCTTATCTTGAATGTATACATAATTTATAAAAAAAAAACCTAGATAAACGATTTTTTTATCTATATCTTTTCTTATCTATTTTGAACCTTATCTAAAGCATATAGACCAGCTACTTTTAGCAAAAAAAAAAACCAGACAACATCATTTGTATTCTGACGACAATACCTATTCTTATTTGCTCAAAATAAGTTTTTATTATCAATCTTAAGATTTGTTATCAATTTCTAAGGTACACACGTACCCAATAAACAAATCGGACTAAAATTCTTTAAAAATTATTATTTGAATTATTTTTTCTTTAATTGTTAGAAAAATTAAAATATTTTATCAAAATTTTATAATGCAAGCGTATAACAATATCGATTATCTAATTCAAGTGAAATTAGCAGCTAGAAATCGAGTACGATAGAAAAAGGAGTAAGGAAAAAAAAAAATATATCGTTAACCGTTGTAATTATTATAGTCCAAAACAATATTTATCCTGCCGAAAATCTGAACAATCATCTGAACTGACGAGACTTAAAATAAGCCGCAAATTATGTCAATGTTAAACGAAATATGTCAAGAAGACAGTTTGAATGAGTTTCATCCGTTCTTATCATATTATAATGATTAAATTGATCAGAGCAGCACTAAAATCAAAATACTAGATTTTTGCGGCAAATCTGTGGTAGATTTCTGCCTTATATAAACAAGGGTGTAAATGATCTTAACCAAACATTAATTAAGATCTACTAAACTGACAACGAGAAAACAAATTACTGATGGAAAACTCTCATAGATCATTATAATGTTAGAAGTTTGAATAATTAGAAAATTCTGGAAAACAATACTTAATATACGAAAGTTACTGACCAGAACGGAATTGAACTGATCAAAAACAAAATTCATCTGTTAATGTAAAAGCAAAATATTGTTTGTCTGATTGGACTAATTTTTTTTAAATTTTTTATTATCATCATAATAACAACGCTATACAGCTGTTTTGATATATTTTATTTATTTTGTTTTTTTTTGCTTTGTTTTGAGCTTTAAAAGTATCAGAATAGAATTCTCCTATACAAATTAATTTACATATTTAATTGATTATTGATATGATAATTACCCTGCTAGCAATTTAATAACTATAATAAACTTGATTCACATTAACTTTAGCTGTCAATTGGCATATTGTCAATTTGATTAACGTTTTTTAAGTACTCATAAATATATCTAAATTTGAAAAAAAAATATCTAAATTTTGAAAATGTACATATATATATATATATATTATATAATTATGTAGGACAGCATAGTGTAAGTTAGGCCATAAAAATAATTTTATTTTTTCAAAAAGATAAGATAATTACACCGCCGCAATATATATTACGCTATTGTTTTGCAATAATAATATTATTATCTACAAGTTTTACCTACATTCGTGTGTATATATAATACATATACATATATAATGTAGGATAATAAAAATATTGCAAAAATATTTTCAATAAAATTATTTAGTTATCAGTATCCACCATCATTAAATTTTCATTGGGTTTCAGAAAATAATCAAAATTTACACACACACATATGTAAAATGACACACATTTATAAATTAACACTATCACCTGTGGAAATATACATACCTGTGGAATTTTATGGCAATATGGGGAAATAATAAATGTGTAAATATTTAATGAGATCATTTTTTTTTTTTTTGCTGTTTGTTATTATTGTTAGTATCATAAAATTATGCATTGGAATTAATGTAAAAGGATTAAGTCAATAAATTCATATTATAGTAGAGGGTAGTATGAATGTTAGATTGATTAAGTAAATTACATACATATATACATAATTTACATAATGAAATTAAATATTCAAAAGAGCGGAATTCTTTTGTATTTTCAAAAATAAATGTTTTTTTTTTGGATTAAAGAAGATAAGTGAAATAAGATTTAGATAAATGAAAAAAAAAAAAATAAAAGAAAATTCGAAGGTTATAAATTAAAAATGATATGTTGAAGGACTGTAGTCACTAGTCACTGGAACAGACAATAATTAAATTAAGTGTAATAAGCAAATTAATATATTCTAAAAGTTGTAATTTAATTAATTAGTTGTAATAAATGAAATTGAAATTAAAACAGTGTTTTGTTTTAGAGTGTTAGAACTTTAAATTGCAATGAAATACCTACATACATTATAAATTAAGTTTGTTAAACAAATTTTTTTTTTATTTACAAAAATTTGTTATTACATTATTTTAATGTTTAAAGATAATTTTAGCATACCTATTATGTTCGATATGACTAATTCTAATAAATCGTATTCGACTGGTTCAATTTTAAGCAATTTTTAAATCCATTTAATTCTTATTTTCAAAATAACCACATCGAACAATACATTTTTCAGGGTATAAAAGAATTCAGGGAACCTTTTGAGGTTTATGGAATAAAAGTCGAGTTTCCTTTCACTAATCATTTGTATTTATTTTGCAAATATCGATATTTCGGAAGCAACTTACTTCCTTCATCAGTGCTTTGCGTCGCTTTAGTTTTTTGTTTTAATACAAATGATTAGTGAAAGGAAACTCGACTTTTATTCCATAAATCTAAACATATCACTAAAAACAAATCTGATTATCAAAAACAACCTTTTGAGGATTATATACTCATTCCATTTATCATATATCATCAATTTGGTATCTATGTTAATGAAATAATTTAACCAGAAATAACAGTTTAATCCTTGAACCAAATTATTTGATAAAAAAGTGAATTTATAGTTGACTATCAGTCCATATTCATTAAACAAATATCATCACAATCGCTGTTCTTGAAGCTTAAGATCTTGAATTAATTAAATCGTATTTATAGTAATCCCGGATTGTTCTATCATTATTATAATGAAAGGATATAGTAAAGTAATTCGTAAACTAACATAATATTTAAAGTTTTAAAGTTAATTTGTTTTAAAAAAAAAAACACCACCTAATGACAATAATCTATTAACACAAATTGTATAACAAATTTTTATATATACATTTTTTTTTTTAAACAGCTTCCCATTTAAGGAAAATATTTAATAATATATGTAAATATAATTATGTTTATTAATACATATATATATAAAATATGTATATAACAGGTCACTGACATCATTATCAATAATATCTTACAAAAAAAAAAAAAATGTTCACATAAATGAAATTCACCATTGGATATCAATTCACCTTTGGTTTTATTATTTAATAAATTAAATTTATTCAATTTGATTTGCAAAAAAGAAGCGAGTGTTTAAAATAAAAATATATAGTCATTTATTTTATAAGCAAAATAATATCGAAGATGTTATATAAAATTAAACCTATATTAATTTTAGATATTTTGAACTTTTAAATAAGCGTTGTTAGATGTCAGACTATTAATTTTAATTATACCTATATTTGATATTTGGAAACGGTAACTAAAAATAGTTATTTAAATTTTTTAATATAAAAGATTATTATTATTTAATTAATTGAAATAATCACATAACTTATATGTATATATATATATATGTATCTATTTCTAATAACATTATTTATAATACAAAAATTCCAAATAATAAGATTTACTTAAATTGAATCATTAAAAATAATTAAATTAGATTAAATAATTTTTTATACAAAATTGAACCATTTTTTTTTACACACACTTATGCAAAAATAATCAAAATTAAAACACAAAAATTTTGCGAAAAAAAAAATTAATATTTTGCGATGATCTATATTTTAAATAATTAAATTTCGCGATAATTAAAATAATATTGATATATATTGTATACATATTACCATTATGTATTGAGAAGATTTTCGCGTTTTCTTATTTTATTTTTATTTTTGTTCTTTTTTTTTCATAACGATAAGAAAATATTATTATTAGTAATAATTTTTTTAATTAAAATTTTACTATTTTTATTATTTTATTTGGAATTTTTTTTTAGCATTAGATAATCAAAATTAGATCATTTAAATAGTATATATATACATATATATATATATATATGATTAAGTAGACTAAGTTGACTATACAAATATTTTTTTATTGTTATCATTATTGATTTTAAATTACATATTTTTAATTTTTAATTAATATATATATTAAATCCACATTTTGAAAGGGAAAAGGACCTATAAAGTTGGCCTACAGACTTATCTGTAGGATCAACTGTTAAAATAAATGAATAAATATATATTAAATCTTTTTATACCAATTAGTTATCATTTGTTTTTTCAGAGGAAACTGTCCGTCGCTTTCATTTGAAACGGTAAATTCCCATATAAATATAAGATTCAAATATGTGCGAAAAGTACTACTTTCAAGATTAATAACCGAAAAATTAAAATATTTATTAATAAATACTAATTTTATATTACGTTGAACGGTTTTCGTAAATAATTATGGTACTGATACATTTATCAGTTCAGTCGACAGTTTCTTGACTGAACTGATAATGTTTGACTTTCAATTGCAGTATAAATAAATGCAGTTTAAAATTAGTTCTACTACCGTTTAAAGCTTTTATAACCACTTCATTCTCATTGCAATTGTCATGTTGGCTCATGTTTAAATAGTTTGTGCTCAGTAGGTTGTTTTAAAATTTAATTTGTTGAAAGGTACAAGTACTTGGGAATAATTATTGATAAAAATTTAAATTGGAAACCTCATCTAGATCACTTATATAAATATATGTTGTTATGTGTTAGAAAATTTTATATATTGAGACGATACTGTTCAAAAAAGCTTTTATTAAATATTTATTATGCTCTGGTTCACTCTAAAATAAAGTATGGTATAACTAGTTCGGGTGGTTCATATTTCAATACAATTGAACCATTACTAAAAGCTCAAAAATGTATTCTCCGTGTCATGTACTTTAAAAATAGAACCTTCAATTGTTGGCCTCTATTCCAAGAACTTAATATACTGCCTGTCAGACACCTCTTTGCTCATTACTCATTAATTAAATTTTACAAGGACAAACATCTTTTGTGACTTCGCAATTCAAACTGGTATAACTTAAAAATAAATTATAGAATGATAGTCAACATACCTTTCTGTAATAAGAGACACTATGAGAAGTTTTACTTTACTATATGGCATCAAAATACTTTAATAATCTTCCAATGAATATAAAAAATTCAAATTGTTTAAATAAATTTCTTAAACTTTGTAAAACATGGCTTTTAAATATAAATTATTACGAGATTGAACTACTAAGGTGTCAATTAGATTATTTATTCTAGTTTCAAACTGCACTGGAACTATTAGAAGTCTTATTTTTATAAATGGTTTATCAGTAATAACATATCTGATCTGAAGTACTTTGTTTAGAAATTCTCTTACTTAGATTGCGATTACAATTATATAGATATATATGATAAAATTATGTTCAAAGAAATTTTAAATTACTTATGGCTCTACTTATCCACTTATGTTCTAGCAATAAACAAATTTTATTATTAAACAAACAAATTTTATTATTAAAAAAAAAAAAAAATAACTTACATAATTTCTATTGTATTTCATTAGATTAAAAATTATTATTAAATTAGTATTAATCTTTGTTGGAACCCCACAATTAATTTCGTGGAAAAGTAAATTTAAGTAAAATTAAGAATGACTTAAATGACTATACATCACTAGTGTGAATTCACTACTGTATAGTTTAAATTTTATTTGTATATCTATATATATATATATTACATTAAAGTACTAGGCTAAGAAATTTGAATTAATTTGTTATATTATTTTATGAATTTAGCATGTAAGTTAGCTGTAGTTGTTAATTAACTATATTATTATTAAAAAAAAAAAAAAAATTAAAATATATAATGGTAAAAATATATGCGATGGTAACAAAATCTCATTTTTCGCTAATGTGCACTTAAGCGGTTAAATATATTATTGCCACATAAATTATATTAGATCTATATATATATACATTTTATTTTGATTCTAATAAAATTTAAGTTAGTGTAAAATTTTTATTGTCCAGTCTTGATATGTCAGGCTAGCTGTAATCTACTTAAAATTTCGATCATGTACATACTATTTTTCTCACACAATTCCGACAGTAATTTTGTCAAATTGTTAATTGTCACAATAACCTATCAAAATAACACTTGATTTATTCATTCAATATCTATACTTTGTTTATACACCGTATCCGTATCCTAACTAACTGTCTTCCCACTTAATTATATACAA
This sequence comes from Argyra leucocephala, assembly GCA_963942445.1. NCBI lineage: Eukaryota > Metazoa > Arthropoda > Insecta > Diptera > Dolichopodidae > Argyra > Argyra leucocephala. Next base: position 136,262,603 of record OZ012681.1, on the reverse strand, counting down.
TAGCAAATAAATATACTATATTCTAACGTATATAAAAAAAATTAATCAATTCAAGTTTAAATTAGTTTTTCTAGTGTACTAAAAAATGTATATATATATATATATATATTTAAGTATGTAATAATTGAAAAAGAGCTCTATATAAACTAAACACCTTGAATTCTATTTGAATGTATTTGCAAAATATTTCACTAAGAATTAATTATTATTTCATGCATTTCGACATCTTGTTAAAAAAAAAAAAAAATTATTTTGTGAAATATTTCACTGCTACGTTTTCAACTAAACTCTAAAACTCTGAAATTACATAAAAGATGTGAATTTTTAATTATAACAAACTTGATTTATTTACTTTTCACGATTTTATTTATTTATTTTTTTTTTTTTTTATAATTCAAAATTCCTTGTAGACTTATAAGATACATGATCACGTAAATAATATTAATAAATAGATAAGTATTTAAGATAATTTGAAAAAAAAAAAGAAAAAGTATATATAAAATAAATTTTACGGTCTTGTAAAAAAAAAAAAAATTTATCGTTTAATTTTTGTTTTTTTAATTGAATTTTACGTTTTGAAAATAATTTTGTAATTTCAATTTTTAATTTCCAATAATAGTGATTTTTTATAATTATAGTATGTATATATTACTGTATGTTTAGTTGAATAAGAAAAGCCCAGCTGGAATTTATTATTATTATTATTTTTGTTTTTTTTAATAATTTCTTCATTGTACGTGCAAATGAAAATATTTTAAGGGAAAATTAAAAACAAAATTAAATCTAATATACTTAATTTTAAGAAAGTAGGTGAAGTAGCTACATACATAAATTCTAATAAACTATACAGAAAAAAAATAAATACATAATATTATATTAGATCGCACTTTTTTGGTGCCAGTTTGTACATATATACTCGCATTTTATCTATTAAGGGCGTTTTCGAACCTCTCGCACTTACACTTGATACTCGCACTAAACCTGTCAAATCGCACTTGATTTGTTGTCAAAATTTTAGTGTAGTCTCTAGATATCGCAAAATTGAATTTATTAAATTTAGTACGATTTGACAGGTTTAGTGCGAGTATCAAGTACAAGTGCGAGAGGTTCGGAAACGCCCTAACTAAAATCATCTTGATCATAAAATTTGTTTTGAATTTGAATTGAAAAATACGATATATGAAATTATTTTTTCTATAATAACTGGTTTTAATAATTACCAAACGATTACGATTACCAAATACGTATGAATTACGATTACCAAATATATATGAAACAAACATTGATGGAGAGTCTCCAAACCATCTCCAATTTGTCGACGATATTATAATTATTTATAACTGACAACTTGCATGGTCCGTGATATTCAAAATCTAACAGAAAGAAGTTGAAATGTAGAGTTGAACATCAATTTTCAACCCAGCGGAAATGTTGACCTATAAATGCAATATATAGAGCAAAGCTTTCAATATTTGGTTTACAAAATAAGAATTGACAAAACATTGAATTGACAAATGTGAAATATTTTGCAGAAGAAATATCAGATGGTCAGTTTTTGGAAAACTATACGAGATATATTTAAGAAAAAAATATACCATTAAGTTAAAGAAAAACATTTAACCAATGTGTCAAAAGACTACAATGGCTCAGATACCTAGAGCGAATGAACACAGATACTTAGTAGAGTGGAGAATTCTCCAGTCAAAGAATTTTCGCATTCAGACTTGAAGGTAGAAGACGTCGGGACAGAACAGATCTTTGTTGAAGAGACGAAGTATCGGAAGATTTTAAAAAAATTCTTCGCATGTTTAATTGGGGCAAATTTGCCCGTGACCGACAAAAATGGATGACTGTTGGCCACTTAAGTAAGTAAATAAGTAAGTTTTATCTGTTCTGAGTCTGACATATGCTGCAGAAACGTTTACATTGACAAGAAGACTTATGAAAAAGTTAAATAGCTCAAAGCCTGATATAGAAAGATCGATATTTGGGATAATGGAAATAAGAAGAAGAAGATAATAAGAAGAAATATAATTCTAAAAAATGGTTTATAAAGCAAAGAATTTATGATACATATTGTGGAACGTAAGCATTGGGTATTTATAGCAGATTGTTAAAATGGATACAATTTTACTTAATTGGTCATAAGCTTTCAGTAAAACATTCTATTACTGAATCCCATTCATTTCTAGCAACGTCATGATTTCGCGCCAAGGAACATACATGGGTCCGTAACTTGTTTTTTGTTATTTATGAATGATTGCGATTTGAATATTGATTCTATCTTGTCATTTGTTTATGATGATACGAAATTGTATGCATTATCATTTAGAACGTTAAATGACTGTCGTAGACTTCAAGTTAATCTTGAGAAATTTTATAAATGGTGTCTTATGGGTTCATTTTAAATATTAATAAATGCTAAGTGAGATGAGATTTTACAAAACCAATAACTTTTTTGAATTTGACTATAAATAGAATAATTCTGATATAGATGTTGTTAATCAAATAAGGGATTTGGAAGTCATTTTGGACAATAAATTGGCTTTTAATCAGCACTCATGTTGATTTTATCTTAGCTAAATCATTTCGTATGATTGGTTTTATTAACATAAGTTCTCTTAAATTTATTGATCCATATATATTTAATAACCTATATATATTTCATTAGTCCGTCCTCATGTATAGAATATGCTTCCCCTATATTTAAACACAAAAAAATAATTGAATCAATTCAGAAAAATGTGGTTAAAATTTTGTTTTTGTAAATAGCAAATTTTATATTAATCTATTTCACTAGCTACATTGCAAAATGCCAACTTCACTCTTACTTTTTCAACTCTTATCGTATTTATTTCTAACCTATATTCAGATCTTTAAATCTCAAGCTTCCGTACATATTATATAGAAAATTTGTATACAAAAATTTCGAAAATGTAAAATTTGAAATTTTCCAGATTACTTAATAAAAATTCTCCACTTTTGTTTGTTATTAAAATGTAAAAAATTATTACTTAATTTTAGATTTTAACCTAAATTACATATGTACGTACATATACAAAACATAAAACTAGAAAATCAAAGAATTTCTTAAATCTTCTCCATGAATAAAGAATTGGAATTTAATGTATTTTGGCTTTTGGTATTAATACGAAATATTTACCAGATACATTTACATAATTTTTATTTGTTTTATAGTACTAAAAATAAATTTTATTTTCTAATTTTTTTTTCTTTTTTTTTTTTTTTTTGTAGACCAGGAATATCGAAAGTTAAATATCGAAAAGATATTAAAAATGATTCAACAAGTCTATATAAGAATCCTATTTTTGGATTTAAATTGTCTTACGTATATTAAAATAGTTTATGCTTAAATCTTTAAATCTTAATAAATACATATAACGGGTGTTTTTTTAGAATGATAGAACTTTCAATTAAAATAAAACATATTTAAATTAAGATTGAACCCAAATTAGATGATAATTTTTTGACATTTAGGTTTTAAAAATAATGAATGGCATATGTCTACCACAATTTAGCTCTGAGGAGCCGCATTCAATAATATTAATTTTATACAACTTTTTTGAGTAATTCAGGTCTTATTTCATTAATAACACAAAGCGTTTATTGTTTCTGGTTTCTCAGCATATAGATCAATGACTTGACATAACCCCAAAGAAAATAATCCAGTGACGTTATGTTGCATGATCTTGGAAGTCAATTAATTGTTCCATTTTTCGACATAATTAATGTTATCACCAAATCTTTCTTTCAATAAATCAAATTGTTGCGATATAGCAGTATGAGATGAGGTGTGTTGAATGGGAAACACTTCCCAGGTCAATACCATTGAAATTTTAAAACAAAAAATCATCTACCTGTAACGAGCACCTTTTACAGACATTAACTATAGCATCGTTTTAAAAAAAAAAAAAAATGGACCGATGATGCCTAGATGAGATACCATACGGTGCATTTTTTAGAATGCAATGAAACCTACTGAATTTATTGAGAGATTGTTTTCGCTCCATATATACGGTAATTTTACTTTTTTACGTAGCTGTTGATGAACTTCATTACTAAACCGAAAATGAACTTCATTATACTAAACAGAATTTTTTAATAAAAAAGTGCATCAAATTCAAGCTGTTCTAGGACCCAATTGACAAACAAACGATAATTATTATTTTTTATTTATTTATTTCATTTTTAATGCCTTAATGAATCTCGTTATATGGTCAAATGGCTTTAGTTCTTGAACAAGTTGAATGTTATATGGGTGTAGACCAACATCTTTATAGGCAAAATTTTCCATGGGATGGTTGCACACACACAGTCCAACTTGTTGTGAACGTCGACGAATTGTCTAAATTTGGATCTTCAGCAACACTAGCTCTTACAGCACCAATATGTCTTCTGATGTATAGTTCTGTACAGTTCTTGTTGTTGTTGAATCGAATAGAGAAAATGGTCCAAAATCTAAACGATAGTTCGGCGAATAATTTGCTTTGATGCACGATTATGTAAACCATAAATTTAATGAATGGCTCTATAAATTTGGCGAATAGAATATACTGACTTTGTAAATAAATTTTCAAAAATTTATAAATGTTAATTGTTGCGACGTGATTGTTTCCATGATAATTTGTCAATGCTTATTGAAATGGAAATAAAAATTTTGTTTCAATCTGAATTTAAGTGTGTTTTTTATTTCAATTTAAAGTTCTACCATTCTAAAAAAAAAAAAACACCCGTTATTATATAGGGTGTTTTCAAGAACAATCTGCCATAAATTTGAAAGGTGATTGCCATAATTTTGAAAGGTGACTGCCATAATTTTAAAAGGGGTTACTACAACAAAAAAAACTGTATAGAGAAGTATATAGATTTATTTCCAACAATTTAGAAGTGATTGGTATACTTAAAGATTTTATAAATTTCGAAATATTTTGTTTTTTGATTCTAAAATTGCAACCGTTGAAGATAGGAAATTGTAATTAATTTTTAAAATTGATTAAAGTTGACTTGCAAGGGATTTTCAATGATTATTTTATGATTGAAAATGCTTGAAAAAAAGATAAAATATACATATATATAAAATACATAACAACCATGCACAATCGAAGTAACTATACAATATTTAAAAGACTATGATAGGCAATATTTATAATGTGTGTCTGAGAACCGAATTTCTTGAAAAAAATTTTATTACATGAAAATGTTCATGGAAATAGACCAGCTGATCCACCCAAATTGAGATGGTTTGATATGATCACAGATAATTTATTTTCAGTACTTAACATCAGAAACTGGATGGTGAATGGACTTAATGGTCACATATAATGTATTTTCAGTACTTAACATACTAAAGAGTGGCTGGAAGATTTGTAATATCACTAGGAGCATAGATAGAATAGTAAAAATTTCAATTTTTGTTGTAGAGTTATTGAAAAAAAAATGGCATATTTCTATAGTTCGATGTGATCGATATTAATACAGCAGGTAAACAAATAATTTTATAAAATTATTTATCTTTGATAATAAGATAAAAGAAGACTACAATTCTTTATAACTTCAAGCTTTAACTATAATCGTAGCTACTTTTATCTTCTTATCTTATCCTATGACTGCTTTTTTTGGTGAAAATTTTGTATCGATAATGAATAAGAATGTTTAAATCGTTTAAAATAGACCCTCTTCCACATTTTTCAAAAATTTATTTGTCGTTTGTTTCTATCTTATTTCAGTTCAATCGAAAACGAACTTATTATCATTCCTTCCTTCCTCCAAGGCTCCAAATACAATTTTTCATTTGTAATATTTTTCATTTATATTGAATTAGAAAATATTTTCAATAATTGAATAAATACACAAGCCAAAGACCAAAATGTTAGTGTTCTTTTTCGTTTGCACCCATATGTATTATGATAAAACAGATACTATAATATTTCAATCAAATTAAAAATGAAAAAAATTAATAATTACAATTTTTTTAAACAAAAATATTTGTGTTAAATAACATTAAATTTAAAAGAGAATAAAATTGAATTGACTTTTTAGCCCAATAGAAATTATGTTCGTTCGAAATGTTTGAAAAGAACAATAAATGTATCTAGGACAATAATAGAGATTAGAAAAGAGCAAGAATATAATGAACTGAAATAAAACTGTTATAATTCCATCACTTTTTAAGCCAACAGTCAGAAACAATGGATGTCCCTCTATAATCTAAAATTTCGTTATTATTCATATAAAAATCAACTTAATTTATAATAAACATAATTTGATACAAAATAATTAAATTTAAATTTAATTTCTTTTTAAATATAATTATTAAATACAATTAATATTTTATATTTAATTATATTAATTATATTTAATAATTATTAAATATATTTTATATTAAATATATATAATATGTTTACTCACATTAACTTAAAAACTGTATCAAAACTGTTATACATATCCAAAATATTTTTTATTTAATTTTTTTTTGTTTTTGTTTAATATTATTAAAATCACAATTTGTTATAAGACAAAAATTCTTTCAATTTTTTTTTTCTATTTTGAGGTAAAAAAAAAAAAAAAATTCAAAATAAAAAATAATATATTAACAAAAATATTATAATAAAAATTCTAATTAAATAAATTGATAAACGGGTGCAATGATAAATCGATTCTTAACACTTCTATTGTAACAAAATTCTGTAACTTGTTTGATTTAAACATATAGTAAATAAAATAAATTAGTAAATAAATTAAATAAATAATAAATTACCCCCCTCCCCCCCTATCTGTGATATTTTATTAATTATTTAAAATTGAATATTCATATATGAACTATAAAAGCTAACTATAAGCTAACTATAATAAGCTATAATTATTATATGTATTTTTGTATTGCTAAAAATTTGGCTCGCCTTCAAACTTATAATAATAAAAAATATGTTAGTCAATTGCATACTATCTTTCATCTACTGAAATTTTATGGACAAAATAACAAACAAAAAATTGGGTAATCATAGTAACCCTACTAAAATGATATGGGCTAACTATTTTTCAATAGAGTAGTTAGTGTGTATTTTGAAATTATAATTTTTGAGCACCGTAATTTAAATTTACATGGTATAGTCCGGCTCGACCTGAAAATCCTTGAATTGATGATCGTTGGAATATTGTAGGAAAAAAATTGTTTTTGCCAGAGAAAAGGTATATTTTTAAACCTGGGCAGAAGAGTGTTAAAGAAAAAAAATATCTACTATATATACGACTAGAAGACATGTATGTAAGAGACCCCATAGGAATATATGTATAGGAATAAAAATATAAAAACTATATCTTAACTTCGTTAAACTTTAGATCTTATAATCCTACCAAAAATTCTATTCTGTATTATTTTGGTATGATGATATCGTATATAGCTATAAATGTTTAATAACCGGATAAAAAAATTTTAAAACTAAACAGAACAAAATGAAAAAACTGTTTTTTTTTTTTAACTTAAATTTACAATATAATACCAAAAACGTTAATATATTTTATTTACAAATATATTTTTATTTTTAATTTAATTTTTTTTTTGTATTTTGTTTTTGTATAGTAAATAATAAATATATGTAAATAAAATATACAATAAAATGGCAAGTGTATGAAGAATTTTTTTGTTTATTTTTAGCAAATTACGTTTACTTATTTAGTTTTGTATAAATTGTACATTTTCTTTTGTTATTTAAAAATGTTATATTTCTATAATATATACATACATACATATTTACATATTATATATATCTATTTATTTTATTGTATTCTTTATAATTTAATTATTTTATTTTCTTTTACACTTTTATTATTATTATTTGTAAAAATGTTCAAATTTGAATTTTAAAGTAGAAATGAGGAAACCTATTAAAAATTTGAAATTGATTAATAAATATTATAATATTATTATGATTATTAAGATTCTAATTTATATATAATATATAATTTTTTTTAAATTGATTAAAAACCGACATTTTCAATGCACCATATATACACTTATTATTATTTTTATTTTTTATTATTTTTAAAGTATAAACATAATAATGGTATATAAATACAGTTAGTTATGCACATAAAGAAAAATTGAATTTCACATATTATTCACATTTTCTCATTTAACATTGAAATATTTCATAATTAAATAAAATAAAATAAAAAAAAAAAAACAAAAAACACAAATAAAAAAGAAATATTCAAAAAAATTATATTTTTAATAATGTAGGTATTATAAATTTCTTAAATTTAGATTTTTAATTAGCTATATATACATATGTATTATATACTTTATCGAAACCTGTAAGATTGAGTATAAATATTAAAAGATTTTTTTTTTTAAATTAATACACAAAACAAATTTAACTATAACTTTTAAAAATAATTGATTTTTATTTAAATTTAATTTGATAAAATTAAAAATATTTCTTTCTTCATTAATATTAATACATTATAATTATAATATATAAGATATTAATTTTAAATTTGAATTTCTTAAATAGAAGAAAAACAAAAATAATATAACCGAATACAAGCCATACCGTTTATCTTATACAACCCGTCTTAATCGAAGAGCTAACTTTAGAAGACTGATGGTGCAATAATAATATAAACATATATAAAAAAAAATTTAATATAATTATATAGGTATGTATAAAAGAAAAGTATATAATTATGATGATAAATAAAATAATAATGTGCGATCGTGTATAGTAAAAAAGAATTTTATAAATACATACCTATAATATTTTATTACTTAACTTACCGTTGTATTAAAGCTTTTTCTTTTCTTTTTTTTAAGAAGGAAATTCATTCAAATTTTCTTCATACTGAGTGAAAAGCTTTTCATTTGAAATTTTTTCTCTCTATATTTGTTTTCTCTCCACATCCATTATTCGGTTTTCTCAAAATTTTCTCAATTTACACAATCGAATTTTATTAAAGAAAAAATTGTTTAACCTTTGTGTATGTATGTATGTATGCCATGCCGTATGCGTATACTGTATAGTAAAAATTATTTATTACTAATGGTATAAGCAAAGCAAGCACTGCTTGGCTGGTTATTAAAAAGCCGACTTATAAAATAATCTTCGGAAATTATTAGCAAATAATAAATATGCTCAATTTTGTACAATCGCATCGCATGTTCCGTTCGTTTTGTATCGTATACTTTTTCATTATTTTTGCACTGGGTTTTCATTTAACATCAGCATTTTTGGGTATAGTTGGTACAGAAATTAGAGTGCTACAATGTTCGTCGTTGTGTACGCTAACGTTTTATTGTCATAAAAAGCCAGTTCACGTAATCATGTATGATTTTATTTTTCATTGTTTTCTTTCAACTAACATTCTTGTTTTGTAAGTTTTGTACGCTGTTTGTAATTTAACATGCTTATGAAGATGGATGTGTCATGTCGCTTTAATTTTCAAAAATTGTAACATCAAATTTAACCAAAAATTTATATTTAAAAAAAATTATTATGTATTATAAAAAATATTCTTTTGAGTTCGGATGCTAAAACTCCAAATTTTTAATATGTAAAAAAAAAAAATATTATATATTTAATTAAATTAATATGAAAATGTACTTGATAAAAAATGTACTAATGTTATTAAAAATTTTAAATATTTCAGCTGTAAAGAGAATATCTCTAAGCTCTGTAAAAAACTCTGTATTTAAAAAAAAAAAAAAATAGTATATTTAAGGAAATAAATGAATTGAATATTTAATTAAAAATATGCTAAACGATTGGAGGATGGTAGGTACACTTTACGTTTTCCATATACAAATTGTAGGAAAATATCAAACTCTATGCTATTGCTCTTAATAGCCAGTAGTGAAACAAGTATTGTTCTTTGAGTCTGTTAGTACTCCTAGGTTATTTTAACTATTATGTTAATTAAAAAAATTTTTTAAATTGAAAATGATTCTACTATACGAGAGATACGCTACTTAGTATAATTGTCACTATTCTATATTAACAATTAATTTACTCATTTTGCATTTTTAGACATGGTACGCATCGGTTTTTTAAAATTAACCGATTAAAAATTGCTCAAAAAATTTGTTTATTCACTTACGGGCGATTTTTAATTGCTCAAAATATATATAATATAAAAATTTACCAAATTGGGGGCGGTTTTTAAATGCTAACGATTAAAAAGTTGTCTTTTGATTAGGCCATTTTTAATTGTTTGAAATTATTTAATTAAAAATAATTGTTTGAAGTTGAAATAACTATACAATGGAGATTTTTTCAATGCTACCATTATTAATTAACATTTCCAGATTTAAGAACAATATATACAAAATAATTATATAACAGAGAAACAGAAATTTAACAAACATTAATCAAATATAGGACCAAAGATATTTCATACATACGTAAATGTACGTATTTCTATTTATATTCTACTTTGATATGACTTTATTAATTATTTTTTTTAATCTATATATATTTTAGAAAATTTTAAATTAAGTATTTTATTTTGATTGCATGTTCTACATTTGTTCATTTCTCAGTCTTTAAAAAAAACCATACCTAAGGTCAGTCATAGTATTTTGAGTCTCAGTTTTATCTATTTATATATAGTTATATAGGATTTGCTTAGATTTAATACTATATATTGTAGAAATGTGAAAAATACATAGCTAGTAATTTCGCCATTATGATAGAATTGCTAATGCTATTAATATACATATACTAGGTGTTCCAGAGCATGCGTATCAGTTTTTTACGAGGGAAAATAGCCGTTATTTTAAAATTTAAAAAAAAATTATTATCGAGGATGCTCTATCGATTGGTGATATTTTCAACTTCCGGAAACGACAGGAAAAATGTTTTTTAAGCTCAAAAGTCGCCGAAATTGGCCGAAATCGAAATTTTCAAATGATGGGAAGAGTTATTTTTTTTTATGAAAAATCGGGTTAAAAAATAAGAAACAAAAAAAAGCTGATACGTATGCTTTGGAACACCCAGTATACATATGTATAATATGTTTAATTTTTGAAAAAAAAAACAACACAAAATGAGTTGTTTAATATCGTTTAATTGACGTTTGGGTTGAGTTTGGGTGTTGGATACACTCGCCATTTTTTACAAATTCCAATTTTGTTGCATTTACTTAAACAAAGTGTAACAACACAAATTTTCATTATATGGAAATTCATTTTTTCTAATGTAATAATTCTATCAATAATTCATTTTGGACGATTATTATTGACCGTTGTGCAATGTGCTGTTATTGTAATTTGTAATTGTCAGAACTGTTGAGTATTGTGAAAATGTGAAGCAATAAAGGCTCACTTGCTGAATATGAGCACTAAAAAGTGTTGTTATCAGAATTATTATTACAGAATAATTAATTCAAAAAGTTTAACAATGAACGATATTTTTTTTAATCATAATTATTTTTTTTTTTTTTTTCAGTGAAAATGTACTTTATGAGATTAGATTGCTCTCATTCAGGGCTCTATTCTAAACAAATCGAAATACTAAATTTTATTAATTGAAATATTTATTAATATATTTAAACAACATTATTATAAAATATTATTAGTTATTTATAAGAAATTAAAAATACTAAATGTTATGTGATGATGATGAAAATGATCGGGGAAAATCATTGTTATTTTATAAATAAACTCTGTAATCTTTAATTTCATCAACTTCTTTATTTTTCATTTCATCATCTAATATTGAAAAATTTTCCAACTTTTTATGAAAAATGAAACCATCGAAATGAGAAACCATTTTAGAATAACGAAATAATCCACAAACAATTAATGTACTTCTAATAATTTCAAATAAACGATTATATACCATTGAAATCCAGAAACCTCTTGAAGTTATTGTTTCGGGTCGTATTAATGACATTAATTTTTCTATATTCATGTCGATAGCTTCATTTAACGATAATAAAATGACATCGGCTTCGTCAATTGAAATTTGTGATTCCTAAAAAAAAAAAAAAATTTATATTTTTAATCATCATTTAAAATTATTACCAAAATGTTTATTGATTAAGAATATTTACTTTTACAAGATAATTAATACAAATTATGGGTATAAATAATGGACTTTCACAAAATTTTAATAAAATTTTTGAATCTAAATTGTTTTCTTTTGATGATGATGATGATGCTGTTGCCCAAGACAATAACGAGAGTTTCTTTTCTAAACTAACAACATCTTGTGTATTAATGTTAACATTTTTATTTGGTACTTGTAATAAATCTTCCAACTTTGGAATGGTTTTTTCATTTTCATCATAATAAATTGGTGAAAATTTTTTTATTTGAAATGGTTCATCATGATTTGGTTTTAAGCAAAGTTCTCTTTCAGGATATTTATCACGTTGATGATCCAATAATATACCCATTTGTCGACGATAAAGTGGAATTACAAGTTCACTAAACGGCTTGAATTCCGGTATTGACATATCTATCCATGACTGATTTACAGTTATTATTAATTTTTTTAAAATCATATATGGTATTATTGAATTTGTATATTGTGTATAATCTTTTAACCATCTTTCAACATTTGTTTGTGTACGTTTATTCTAAAATTATATATAATATATATTTAAATTTCTGTTGTACAGAGTGGTCCGGTTTAACCAGAAAACCCTCTAAGGGGTGATTTCTTGAAATATTTTAGGAAAAAATATGTTCTAGACAGGAAGGGGAGTCGTCTATTTTTAAATAACATTTGGATAATAAGAGGTTAAGGAAAATCGGATTGGAAAAATGTCCAAATATCAACTCCAAAAATATGCAAGTTGGAACAATGTGTTGATTATATCGGAAAAATTCGTTTACATTTTTATTTATTCATTATTTTTATGTCTTGTCTAGAAATTTTCCTGAAACACTCCAAAGAATCATCTTTAAAGGACTTTCAGGATCGAACCATCCTGTATATATTAGATATACATACATATTATTTATTTATTTATTTATTATTTTAATTACTTACATAATCATAAAAATTCAAGCTGCGAATTACTAGCTCTTTAGCTTTATCCATTTTTATATCATTTTTACCATTATTATATACAATTGTAATTAATTTGTTAATAAAATTATGCGTTAGTGGAACACCTCTTGGAAACTCTTGCAATATATATTCAGCTAAAATTTCCTGTCTTGTTTTAGTTTCATTACTGTTGTTATGAATGTGCTAATATAGCAAACACGTTAATAAATTATTTATATAAATTTTTTTAAAACATTTTATTTACCTGAACATATTCGTATTTAACGAAATCATTTCCAGACAATGTTGAAAAAATTGGCATATGATTTGGGCTTAAATTTAATTTTTTCCTTAAGTTAAATTTATTCCAAGCTTTTGTTTCAAATTTTTCTAAATTAAAAGTATGTGACAGCCAAATTTGCCAGTCGCCAGGAAATATCAAAAAATCTGTATCACCTGTAACTACTGCTAATGCATTATTTTGTGTTGCATAATGAGCTATATCTAAGTCGCATTCATTTTCAAAAGATATAGATATTTTCGAGTATTCTCTAATAGTAGTCAGAAAATTGTTAATATATGCCGACATTTTTGGTTTTTGCTTAAATAATGTAATCTTCTCTTCATTTCTTATTGATTTTAAAAGTTCTTCTTGTGCTTCATACTTTATATTAGAAGATTCAATATAATGTGGTATTTTGCATTTTTTAATTGGTCCGTCAAGAAAAAAAATTAATTCTACGTCTAGGTCTTCAAATTTTTTACAAAGTGTTTTGGCTACATGAACACATTTTAATTGACGACCACCAGTCAGAATATCCCAATCATCTCCATCTGAAGCAATACAAAGACAAGCCATAAAATCAAAGACAATTTTTGGTTTAAATTTTGGGTTTCTCCTTAAAAATAATAAATACATATATTTTAGATATATTATTATGTTGTTAAAGTTTATTTATTGATTAATCTAGGTACGTACATATGTATGTACATACATTTTTAAAAAAATTAAAACAATAAAATATTATCATATTATTATTATGATATTTATATATGTACATATGTATTTAGATACCTTTTATATTTTTCTATTTCCGTTTTGATATCAATCCAGTAACAACATCCACGACAATTTCGACTTCTTACAAATGTTGCCAAATGTTTGACCATTTTTTAATATTTCCATAAATTCAAATTTTAAAAAAAATTTAATTTTGTTTTTATTTAAAGTCTTATAATTTTTCGTTAATATAAAATTAATGCTATTTATTACAAAATTCGTTTTTGGACCTAAAAATTAAATGTTTAGAAGGTTTTTTTCTTTATATGATTTCAGTTTTTTATTTGAAATACCAATTCTTCACATTTCATTACCTTTGACAAAGGACACGTAAGGAAAACTAAAGATTAACATAATTACTTTCCAGGCGTGAAAGTATAATTTGTAAACGTGTAGATATTCTTATTTATTATCTGATACTTTAATTTTATTATCTAATCTATTATTATTTTAAAATTTCAATAAAAAAATATGCAATATTTATTTACTAACTGTGTGTGGTAATTTTAGGAATTTTATAGAGTCATCCGAAATCGTTATCTTGAAAAATTAATTTTAAACACAGATAATGAAAAATCTCGAAAAAAAATTTATTTAGAAAAAATTTGTATATTAAAATAATTATTAAAGAAATTTATTTTACATTATCAAAAATTTACAGCAATTTTTTACATGGGTCTACGAAAGTCCCAGTGTAATTATATTTTATTAAAATTTATTTTTTCAAAACAGTGTAGGGCACAGTTAAGCACTTGGGCAAACAAGTTTAGTTTTTACCTTATATCATTTTGTAAACAAACTCTAGCTACGCCGCAGAGTAAAGATTCTACAAAAAGCATTATTTTTCCAAAAATTTTTAAAGAAATTTAAAACAAATTTCTTTTTTTTAAAAGTATAACTATAAAATAAAATTAAAAGTTTTGAAAAAGAATATATAATATACGAGAATTCTGTATGAAATATAATAATTTATTTTTATTTAAAAAAATAAATTAAATTATATTTTAATATTTTAACAGAATAGAACAATTCTTTTTAGAGTGTGATATGGAAAAAAATAATAGTTGTGGTACAAGCAGATTCACCGCAAACCAAAAGCATAAGAGCTTGATCATTTTTATTTCGAAAAATATTATTTTTGTTATAACTACAAATTAAAAATGTAAATATAAAATATGAAAAACAAATGGGTTAATGAAATTACATATATTTATTTTTCAACTAAATAATATTTAAACAAATTTAATACAAAATGTATAATAGAAATGACAATTTTTTTTTAATTTGTTTGGGATTTATACATAAACTCTATAATCTTTAATTCGATCAATTTCTTTAATTTTTATTTCATCGTCTAATGTTGGAAATTTTTTACTCATTTTATGGAAGATAAAACCATCGAAGTGAGAAATAATTTTAGAATAGCGAAATAATCCACAAACAATTAATGTACTTCTAATAATTTCAAATAAACGATTATATACCATTGAAATCCAGAAACCTCTTGAAGTTATTGTTTCGGGTCGTATTAATGACATTAATTTTTCTATATTCATGTCGATAGCTTCATTTAACGATAATAAAATGACATCGGCTTCGTCAATTGAAATTTGTGATTCCTAAAAAAAAAAAAAAATTTATATTTTTAATCATCATTTAAAATTATTACCAAAATGTTTATTGATTAAGAATATTTACTTTTACAAGATAATTAATACAAATTATGGGTATAAATAATGGACTTTCACAAAATTTTAATAAAATTTTTGAATCTAAATTGTTTTCTTTTGATGATGATGATGATGATGCTGTTGCCCAAGACAATAACGAGAGTTTCTTTTCTAAACTAACAACATCTTGTGTATTAATGTTAACATTTTTATTTGGTACTTGTAATAAATCTTCCAACTTTGGAATGGTTTTTTCATTTTCATCATAATAAATTGGTGAAATTTTTTTTATTTGAAATGGTTCATCATGATTTGGTTTTAAGCAAAGTTCTCTTTCAGGATATTTATCACGTTGATGATCCAATAATATACCCATTTGTCGACGATAAAGTGGAATTACAAGTTCACTAAACGGCTTGAATTCCGGTATTGACATATCTATCCATGACTGATTTACAGTTATTATTAATTTTTTTAAAATCATATATGGTATTATTGAATTTGTATATTGTGTATAATCTTTTAACCATATTTCAAGATTTGGGCTTCCACGTTTATTCTAAAATTAAATATATTTATTTGAATTTATTCTACTGTTTTCATAACTACATATATATTTATTTATTTTTATATCATTGACTGTCACTCACATAATCATAAGAATTCAAGCTGCGAATTACTAGCTCTTTAGCTTTATCCATTTTTATATCATTATTACCCTTATTATATACAATTGTAACTAATTTGTTAATAAGATCATGCTTTAGTGGAACACCTCTTGGAAACTCTTTCAATATATATTCAGCTAAAATTTCCTGTCTTGTTTTAGTTTCATGACTGTTGTTATGAATGTGCTAATATAGCAAACACGTTAATAAATTATTTATATAAATTTTTTTCAAACATTTTATTTACCTGAACATATTCGTATTTAATGAAATCATTTCCAGACAATGTTGAAAAAATTGGCATATGATTTGGCTTTAAATTTAATTTCTTCCTTAAGTTAAACTTATTCCAAGCTTTTGTTTCAAATTTTTCCAAATTAAAAGTATTTGACAGCCAAATTTGCCAGTCGCCAGGAAATATCAAAAAATCTGTATCACATGTAACTACTGCTAATGCATTATTTTGTGTTGCATAATGAGCTAGATCTAAGTCGCATTCATTTTCAAAAGATATAGATATTTTCGAGTATTCTCTAATAGTATTCAGGAAATTGTTCGCATACACTGACATTTTCGGGCTCCTGTTATAAAAATGAATTTTCTCTCCATTTTTTACTAATTTGAAAACTTCTTTTTGTGTTTCATACTTTGTATTAGAAGATTCAATATAATATGGTATTTTAGATTTTTTAACTGGTCCGTCAAGAAAAAAAATTAATTCTACATCGAACTCTTTAAACTTTTCACAAAGTTTTTTAGCTAAATGTACACATTTTAATTGTCGACCACCAGTCACAATTTCCCACTCATCTTTTTCTGAAAGAATACATAAGCAAGCCATAAAATCGAAAATAATTTTTGGTTTGACTTTGGGATTTTTCCTAAAAAGCATGTACAAACATATTAGTATATGTATTTATGAATAAATATATAATATGTACAATTAATAAAATAAATAGTAATGAAAAAACAAAATGCCAAGGCATAATTGATGTTCTCACTTTATGCATATAATTCCATCCATAGCACATTTATTTTATTATATTGTATTAAATATGTATGTATATATTTACGAAATTTAATAAATCGTTAAAATAAAAACTAATATCGTTTTCAATATAATTTGCGTTGAAATGGCGATTTAAAACAAACCTTTTATATTTTTCTATTTCTGTCTTGATATCAATTCTGTAAAGACATCCACGAGTATTTTTGTCCTTCATAAATGTTGCCAAATGCTTTACCATTTTAAATAAAAATGAACTTGATAAACTCAAATAATTAATATTTCAATTATATTTAAAAATAAATATTAGTTCAATTGATATTTTCAACCTGTCATAGAAAATAAAAGTGTTTAAAGATTTTGAATGTGAATAAATGTTTAAATATTTGATTTTTTTTATACATACTTGAATTTGGTTAAATTACGGAAATTACCGGAAAAGGACACGTAATAACAGTAGTGAGTAGATCCAAAGCGTCCAATATAAGACCATATATCACTTATGTTATAGTATATATATAGTATTGTAGCTTCTGTAGTTTTTCTGTTTTAGTGCTTATCTATTTTGTAATTAGTAATTTGATATCTTGATTAGAATTTAGACTGCAACTGCACTAATAGTAAATTAATTTCATAAATGCAATTTGAAATTAATCATCATCATTTTCATTGATTTAACCAACGAATTAGAATTAAATGGAAGTGGCTATCCCATACAAAAATACAAACATTTTGTCCATATTTTTTTAGTACTTCTCTTTCTGTTTGGTTTCCAATTGTCAAAAAAAAAATTTTTTCAGTGTTAGGCCAATATAGTTTTTTTAAGTAGAAAATTAGTAAAATCTTTGAGTATGAATAAAATAAAAGGTATCAAAATATAATCTTAATAAAAATAACAATGTTTTTTCAATTTAAACTTTCTTTTACTTTATTACCGTATTCTATTATTACACAGAAAAGTATTGCTGTTAAATTATTTGAAAAAAAAAAAATCATTCATGTTTCTGAAATATTGAAAATGTAGCAGTAGTGTGTAATATATGGATATATGAAATTTTCAAAAAGTACGAACACTAGCAATGAAGTAGGCAAAAATAAAATTTGTTATTGTCAAATAAATATTAAAAAAAGTCGATAAAATTTTTGATTTTTATTATAAATTGTTAAAAAATTACAAATTTTAAGGAAAAATGGAACGTAAAAAGAAGATTTGTATCATTCCAGGCTGTAAGTCTCATTTGGAAAAAGAAAATTACGTGTCTTTACATATGTAAGTATTATATTTTACATCTTTTGAATTTTTAAAAACTTCTAAACAAAACAGTGTAGTATTAGGATAATTTAAATATCCGGACAAAGAAATTTTTTTTTTGAATATCATTTTAAATATTTATTTTGAATATATTGGATTATATATATATTTGAATATATTGGATATAATTTTAAAAAAAGTATATATATGTTTGTAGTTTCCCAAAAGACGATGGTTTGAAACAATGATGGATTGAAGGAATTCAAACTGCAAAATGGATACCAAATTTAAAAAAGCATAGTAAAATTAAATTAATTTAATTAATTTTGATTAATTTATCCATTATTGTTAGATATTCTTACTCATCATATTTAAATAAAAAAAATAAAGTCAAAAAACATACAAATTGAGGCATATTAAATTCAGAGCACTATCCTGTTTATTTATCAAAATAATTTCCATTAAAAAGAGAGAAAATATATTGAACGAATATATTCGTCTATTTCTGTTTTTTGACAATCGGAAATACCAAAGAAAGAGAGGAATATACCCAAAACATTGGACATTTTTTTGTATGGATAGCCACTTCCATTTAATTCTAATTCGTTGGGGATAGCCACTTCCATTTAATTCTAATTCGTTGGATTTAACCAATTATCAATAATTGACATTTTATTGTTCCTACATTCCTACCATAACGATTACCTGTTGAACTGTTTAAGCATTTCACTTTGTGTATTGTTTTGGCTCTTCTGCACAATTATATATTTTAATTAATATCGATTCCTTTAATTACTGTTATTTATAACCGTGTTTGACATAGATATGGCTTCACAAATGAATCTATTGGTATTTAGTAACCATACATAAGCTATTTTGAAAATTTATAAATTTTATTAAAACTATTTTTAAAGTAGGAAATCGATAAATTGGTACGCTAGGAGGCCAATTGTATATTAAAATATTTAGACGTCAGTAATAAAAAATTTTATTGTCAAAACATAAAACTACTGTCAAACAATACAATTCCAATTTATTAGCTAGCATTCTTTAAAAATAAAAGTCATTCTTATTTCGGAAGGAATTAAATAAAATTTAAAATGTCCGATATTAAAACTTTATATCAAGATATTAAAATAGAGTGGGCAAAGAGTAATCCAAATCTGAAAAAATGTGGAAATTTAATTGATGAGTTAAAGGTAAAATTATTATTTTTATATACATAACATAACATAACATTAAGATTTGCATAACCTTATAATAGTTCAGTTTTAAATATACATACATCACTTTTTTCTTCATTTCAGCTTGCTCTTACAAAATTGGCTTATTTACCAACAGGTGAAACAGCTACACTTTCTAAAGAAGAGATGATCTTGTCCAGAAACATATTAGAAATTGCTGTGGAATATAGTGTAGCAACAAAAGATATACCCGCTTTTGAGCGTTATATGTCTCAGTTGAAATGCCATTACTATGATTACAAGTACATAATAAGATTTATAAAAAAAATATCAATATTAAATGTAATTTATTTTGAATTTTGCTTAGGAAAATTATTGGGGGTTCCGATAATATGTATAAACTATTGGGCTTAAATTTATTATTTTTACTATCAGGAAATCGTGTTTCAGATTTTCATATTGAATTAGAATTATTACCAGCGGAAGTTTTACAAAGTAATGAGTATATAAGACCAATACTTGCGTTAGAACAATACATTATGGAAGGAAGATATAATAAAATTTTTGAAGCAAAGGTATTATTTTGTTTCCCAAAACAAATTGAAAATACAAATAGAATTTTTTAGAATAGTACATATCCTGTGATTTACAATTTTTTTATGGATATTCTTTTGGAAACGGTACGAGATGAAATTGGTGGATGTATTGAAAAATCATATGATAAAATTTCAATAAAAGAAGCAGCAAAACGACTAAATTTAAAAAGTAAAGATGGAGTACGAGCATTCGGTACTAAACGAAATTGGAAACTTGAATCAGATGAAGTTTATTACTTTAACACAAACGTTACAAAACCAAAAGAACCCTTACCCTCAACAGAATTAGCTGAGCAAGCTCTTTTCTATGCCAGAGAATTAGAAATGATTGTTTAAAATAAATTTTGAGTAAAATTTTCGTATTTTTAATTACATTTTTAATTTTTTTATTTTATTTTAAAATTAATAAAATTAAACTTCTAAAATATATTTAATTTTAATGAAGTATTTAAGATGAAGCTCAATATTCCAATAATTTGAGTAATTGGCAAATTTTCCATGTTTTATTTTTTAGTAGGTCTGTCAGTCAATAAAATTAAGGGAATCACCACTGCATGAATAGATTAAAAAATTAAAGTGTTTAGAGTGACCGTTCAATGTGAAAAATGACACAATTCACTCAAAATGCAAAAATAATCATCAAAATTTTTTAACTCGAAATATATTTTTTGTATCATTGTGTCATTGCCAAAATATGGATTTTAGGGATTAAACAAATTTAATAAACGAACATTTTTTTCGCTTTGAATTGTATTTTATAAGGATACAAAAAAGAATTCAAAGCGAATAAAATTTAACCTCAAAATTTTTATTAAAGTTGTTCATAATGGGCCCTATACACGATTAAAGCTGTTAAAAAACTTGTTTCAAAACTAATTTCTCTTTTTTGTCACACACTGAGAAATTTTGCTTAAACAAGCAAAGAAACTTCACTATTTTTATAGTTAAGTCAAGACTATTTAAACAAAAGGCGGGTAAAATTATCGTATTAATAATAATTGTAGAAATTTAAATAAGAAAAGAAGGAAATGATTAAAAGATTGGTTACAAATACATATTATGAACAATATAGGCTACTTCTAACAAAAAAACATAAACAACTGGTTTTATTTATCTTTTGGTTTAGAAACTCCAGATTTAAACATATTTAGAAAATTATGACTCCGCCCATTAAAAATCAAAAAAATTTGATTTTGTAAACTATTTAAGAAACTGTTTCGGAACAACCCCACACATCATTAAATTTCGTATGTTTTAAAACAAGTCTTTAAATAGATTTAAACGTGTATGGGGACTATAGTTGCCCAAGAATATGCACTCATAGCTTACTTCCAAACGAGTCAACTTTCATCACTATTTTCCTTTCGTTTCATTCCTCTTTTTCCATAAACTAATTTTGCTTATAATAGAAAGGTGGGAATGAAAAGAAAGGAAAAAAGTGATGAAAGTTGATCCGTGTAGAAGTAGGCATAGATATATATAATTTTATATATCTATATGGTTGCACTATTTAGTTATTCATCAGTTGAATTAATATTTTCACCACTAGGTTAATAAGGGACAAAAATGTCAAAAATTAGTATGACCGTTTAAGTGATAAATAATTTTTCATCTCCACTAAAATGCAAAAATATGCGTCATTTTCATTTTCATTTCATTTAGCTGTTTAGCTATACTAATTTACTTTATTACTTGTGATGTGATTGTAGTTTTTTTTTCTAAAAAAGAATTTATTAATTTAATTGTAAGTAAAGAATAATATCATCTCAAGAATCAGTTCAATAAAGATTAAAGATAATAAATAAATAAATAATTGTAATACGGAATATAGTGATTTAAAGTTTTTTTAATTTTTATTTTTTTTAATTATTTAGAACAAAACAGATAAGAAAAATTTGATTTGAAGATAGAAATTTTTAAGAACAAAGAACGTTGTAGAGAAGTTTAAAAAATACAAATTAAAAATGAAATTATTGTGCTTCGCAATAAGCACCCTCATAATTGGATTTGCGATTTTGTCACAAGTTCAAACTAGAGGATTATTGGGTCGTTCAGAATGTACTTGGGGGCCATCATATTGGTGTAAAAATATAACAAATGCTAAATTTTGTAATGCTGTTCATCATTGTATTCAAACTGTTTGGGAAAATGAGAAGGTAAATGAAATTGATAATGATTCAATATGTAAAATATGTTTGGATATGGTAAAACAAGCAAGAGATCAATTAGAAAGTAATGAAACTCAAAATGATATTAAAGATGTTTTTGAAGGTTCTTGTAAATTAATACCATTAAAACCAATAAAAAAAGAATGTATGAAATTTGTGGATAATTTTGCACCAGAATTGGTAGATGCCTTAGCATCTCAAATGAATCCACAAGTTGTATGTTCAGTAGCTGGATTATGCAATAATATGGAAATCGATAAAATGCTTGAAGAAAGCAAAATTAAACAAGAACAAGAAAAACAACAACAAGAACAAGAAAAACGGCAAAAATCTATTACGACTGAAAAATCAATTAATAATGAAAAAAGTCCAAAAAATAATTTAATGTTATGTGATGACTGTTCAAAAGTTAGTTTCGTAATTGTTGAAAAATTTAACAATACGAGTCGTGACACCTTTTTGGAAAATATGTTAAATGTATGTGGTTTATTTTCTTCTTTTTCGGATGCTTGTTCCAGTATTGTTATTTCAAATTTTGATACAATTTATTCCCAAATTCAAAAAGATATTTCTGTAAAAAATATTTGCCATTTAAGTGGAGTTTGTGCTGTAAATTATTATCATCAACATGAAAAATCTATTGATATTACACCAATGTCTTCGATTGGTGTTGTACCACATACTAACCCAAAAGTTAATGATGATCTTACATGTGAATTATGTGAACAATTGGTACGTCATTTAAGAGATATTTTAATTGCAAATACAACTGAATTAGAATTCAAACACGTATTAGTTGGTTTGTGTAATCAATCGAAAGGATTCAAAGATGAGTGTTTAAGTATTGTTGATCAATATTATGATGTTATATATAATACTTTAATAGGTAATTTAGATGCAAATGGAACTTGTTTTATGATTGGTATATGCCAAAAGGGTTCTGCTGTCATAGATTTTAATAATCGTCCCATAATGCCACTATTACCAGTACCACTTCGTTCTAAATATCAAGTGCCAATCAATGCACAAAAAAAAGTACTGGGAGAAAATGAACCAATATTATCAAAAAAAGAAATTGAAGATATGCAATTACCAATTGATAAGTTAATGGGAGCACCAAACTCGGCTGATTTGATTGAAAATGGTGAATTATGTACAATATGTGAATACTTTTTACATTTTGTACAGGAAGCATTAGCCTCACCACAAAATGAAGATAAAATTAAAGATGTAGTTAAAACAACTTGTCATAAACTTCCAAATGCAATTGAAAATCAATGTCAGAATTTTGTTGATATGTATGGTGATGCAATAATAGCTTTATTAATTCAAAATATTGATCCTAGTCAAATTTGCCCAAATCTAAAGCTATGTCCACAAAATGTTAAAGATATGGAAGTATTTATGCCAAAGAGTATTGAAATAAATAAAAAAAATGATTCTGATAAACCTACATGTCCTTTATGCTTATTTGCTATTACTCAAGCAAAAGAAATGATTAAAACAGATAAATCAAAAAAGCATGTACAAGAAATATTAGATAATTTGTGTTCCCATTTGAGTATAAAACTTAAAAATGAATGTGTTGATTTTATTAACAATTATTCATCTGAAATAATCGATAAATTAATGCAAAATTATAAATCAGAAGAAATTTGTGAATACCTTAAACTTTGTGAAAAACGCGAACCTGATTTAAATATACATTTAATTAATGAATCAGAATATCAACTGGAAACAAATGACATTTTAGACAATACAATTAACGGAATAGATAATAGTAATAATATACGTAATACTGGATGTAAAATTTGTAAACAAATTATTCAACAAGTCGAATCAAAAATAATGAATAAAAATAAAACTAAAGCTGATGTTATTGAAATATTAAATGAATCATGTAATTTGATTCCACAAATAAAAAAAAAATGTCATGATATTGTTGATAAATATGGAGATACAATTGCTCAATTAATATTGGAAGAGGTTGCACCAGAAGAAATTTGTCGTAAACTTTTCTTTTGTTTATCAAAACAACAAGATAATGCAAATATTGATGATTCATTAAGTGTTGAAATATCTAAACCAATAATAGAAAAACAAAGTCATGAATTTGTAACTGATTTTAATGGTGGACAACAATGTGTTTTGTGTGAGTTTATAATGTCAAAATTAGAAAATGAATTAAAAGATAAAAAAACTCAAGAAGAAATTAAAACAACTGTTCATAAGATTTGTAAAAAAATGCCAAAAACTGTTGGCAAAAATTGCGATAATTTTATTGAAAAATATGGTGATCTAGTTATAGCACTTGTTGATACAATGCCACCAAAAGAAATATGTACTCGTATTAGTTTATGTCAATCAAAGGAATTTCATATTGATGCAGATGATGAATTAATTGAATGTGGTGTTTGTCATGGAGCTGCATTGTCATTATATCCACTTATTAAAGCAAATCATGATTTAAATATTGACGATATGATATTTGAAGCATGTAATGAGCTTCCACCAAAATTTTTTGGTAAATGTTCAGATTTGATTGGATATTATGGTGAAAGTATTTCAAATTTAATTCAACGCAATACCGATTTATCAATTATTTGTGGGGAAATTGGTAAATGTTTTACAAATGAAAAACCATTACAATCATATTATAAAATTGGTGGTACTATTGGATTAAATCGTCAGAAACGTCAAACAAATTCAACTAATGTTATTGTTGGGGCAGAAAAATGTACATGGGGACCATCTTATTGGTGTAATAATGTAAAACAAGCAAATGAATGTAATGCAAAAAATTGGTGTGATGAGAAGAAAGTGGGATATGCTGCTGTTTAAAAATATTATTTCATAAATTTTTATTTTAAATTTTTTTTTTAAAAATTATCAAAACATAATATTCAAATTATCTATGAAAGATTCTTTTGATTTTTTAGTAGAATGCTAGTTCTTATTTTATATTTTTATTAGAGGTAGCAATAACGAACAAAGAAATTTGTATTTCGAATTATTCTCATTTTGAATAAAAAAAAATATTTTTAATAATAAAAAATTAAACAAAATAATCATGTAAAATAACTTTATAAAAATAAAAATAAAGCTGTGAATTAATTAAAAATACATGTTTATAAAATTAAAGTGTTTTAATTTTTGAAATGGTAATGGGGTCATTTAATTCATTGATATATTTGATTTTTGATTTGAAAACTAAAAACAAACTGTCTATTTGAAAAATTGCACGCATCAAAATATATAAGAGATCTAAATACATACGTGAATCGCAAAAAATTAGCTGGAGATAACCTTTTAGGGTACTTGATTTTTCAATCATTCTAATATTACAGCTTTTATTACTTCAATTTATTTATGTTTAATTTTATGCTCGAATTGATAAGATTAATTATAAAAATTATGATATTTGTTACTAGTAAATTTGAAGTTTAATAAATTTTGAATACAAACCTACATACACTTATGTAAAATTTTCAAAAATATTATTTAAAAATATATGCATACATAAATGTATCAAATTATCAGTTATTGTTATAGTATATTTATAAATAATTAAAACAAATTTAACACCATTAGAAAATTTATTATTTTTTTTTGTTTTTTTTTTAATGAAATCGTAATTATAAAATGTACCTATGTTAAATATCTTTTTGTTGGAATTAAGCATTCCATATCATAACATTCATAAATCCAAAGAGGTTTAACAATTTCACCTTTAAATGAATTTAAATTTTTATAATTTTCATAATTATTTGATATTATATAATTGGTGTCTTTGTTGTGTTGATGACAAACAATACCACCAAAATCTTCAATCATATTTATTAATTTATTTTTTTCTATAACATTTAATTTTGAATCTAAATGAAAATTAATATTTTTGAAAAAGTTTTTTTCACTTTTTAATTGTTTGATTTTGTTGATTTTGGTGAACTCATCTTCATCAGTGGTTGCATCGTAAATATCTTTTGTTTCATTTTTAATTATTTTGTTATCATTATCTTTTGTTATTTTCTGAACAAATGAATTATTTTTTTCATTCTTTTGTAATACTTTATCATCTACTCTTTGTAGATTTTCAACTTTGTTTTCAATATCAGAATTTAAGGTATTTGTACTTTTCATTTCATTTTTATAATTTTCAGTTTTTTTATCAGCTGGTGATGTCATTAATAATTCAGCAAATGTTTTTTTTTCATTCAGAAATTCTGAAGTGGACGTTGATGGTTTCATTGATATATCTAATATCTCATCTTCACTTTCAGATTTTGCTTCTTCATCTGAATCAAGAGCATATCTTCGCCATGGTAAACGCTTTTTCAAATTATAGCATTTTTCAACCCATGATTTTTTTATTATTTTTCCATTCATAGATTGTACTTGATTATATTTCGGTGTATTTTTAAAGGCACATCTAATTTTTTTTATTATAAAATTTCAATTTTAATTCATAATAAAAAAATTAGTAATACTTACACTAAATGAGTACAAGTAGAATCCCAGTCTGGTTTATATTTGGCACCAAGTAAAAGAGCTTTACTTCTAATGTCAGCACGTTGAGGATTCTTAAAAAAAAAAAAAAAAATAATTTAGAAATTTAGTAGGTAGTATTAATACAAAGTAATTATTCTAAATTGGTACATACTTGAATACCACTAATAACAAGAACTACATTTTCCAAAAGTTTATTAAATGGCTTATATATATCAACACGTCTTTTTCTTTTAGTATTTGATGTGTCTACACTATCCGATGAAGGTCGCTTTCTTTCATTAACATTAATTTTTGAAACATCTTTTGTTGAAGTTGATGCATTAAATTCATCGTTATCTGAAGAATCATTGTCAAACAAATCTTTCATTTTCGATGAAAATGTATTATCTGGTTTATTTAATGTACATTTTGTTATATTTTTATTATTTTCTTTATTTGAATTTGTCGTTTTTATTTCTTCTTTTTTATGTTTTTGAACTTTATCTTTGATCAATTCTTTTTCTAGATGTTTTTTATCAATTGCAATTTTCTTTTCTAGTACTTCGTCTGAAGTTTCATCTTCTTTATTAAATAACAAATCATTTCTATTTCTATCTAAAATTTTTACAATATCTGTGGTATTATTTGCTAAAATTAAAATTTTTCGGTTTTAATTATTTCAAATGTAATTGTTTTTTTTTTTTTACTTACTTGAATTGGAATGTTTAGTAAATTTAAGTTTTTTTGGTAATGTTGCTTCATCAGAACATCTAGACGCGTCACGTATAGATGCTGCTGTATTTTGTTTCTTTTCTATATCTGGAGTTGTTGATTGTTTTTTCCATCGATTAAATAATGTTGTAGAGCTCTCATCATCATCATTATCTGAATCATTACGAAGTTTAAATTTACCTAAGAAATTACTAGAATTATCTTCTATATCATTTGTTTTGTTTTCATTAATGATTTTGCGTTGTTGTTGAATAAATTTTTTTGGAACTAATTCTTTTGTTTCATTACTGGCAACATGTACTTTAATCAAAGAAAGACCATACTGTACATGTTTATTAAAAGGTTGAGTGCATATAAATTTAATTAAATCCCATTTATCATTTGATTCATTTTTAATCCAAGATTCATCAGATTGATTAAAACATCTAATACGATTTAAATTTATTGAATTTTTTGATTCAATTGGTGTCATAAACGATGATGTTAAAACTAATTCCTAAAATAAAAAAATATAAACGAATATTTTATACATTGTTTTAAAAAAAAAATATTTACTTTAAACTTATCTGATGACCATCCATTTCTACCAACCAAAACTTCAATAAAAGCTGAATGTTCATTTCCAATATCAACGCCCGTAATAAATTCTGGTTGTTCGAATTGCAAAACTACATTGGCTGATTTTTCACCATTTGAACATGTTTTCCATTTCTTTACTGGATCACTTTTAAGTAAATTTGATGCACAATATACCTAAAAAATATTTTTAATATAATGTATTTACAAAAAACATTTAAATGAAGATTATAAAATAGGAATTTAAAATAACACGTACTTGATCTTCACTACTAACTGAATAAACACTTTTAAAAGTTGCAAATGGCATTTTGTGTTTTCTTATTAATAAATTAACTCTATTGTTGAATTAAATAAATAAATAATTAGCTGTAAATTAAATAAAATATTAAATGTTTTGTTTTGATTATGAAATAACAATTCTTCAAACGCCAAAACATATGATTCAAAAAGCAAAGGGCGGTTATCTGATTTGTCATTTTCCATTGTATTGAAAAGTATACATCACTTCATATTTACATAAACAACCACTACTAATGCTGTCTATACACAATACAACTAAGTTTACAATATGTCAAATTGTCAACTAACTTTACAACCATTTTGACGGTTGTTAGTTGGTTGACGAAAAATAAATTTTTTTCAATTTTTATGGGGAATGGGTTGATTATTGTTAAAAGTTTTTGTGTTGTACTACAAATGACGTTTGTCATCTTTTGCAAAATAATTTTGTAGGATTAGTACCTATAATTAGTTTTTGTTTCGAATATAACTGTCAGATAGAATTAAGTCAGTTAAATTACACAAAAAAATGTTATGTTGGAAATAGAAATTATGTTGATATGTGTAGGAGGTAATTGTACTACGTATTGCAACATACATACAGTTATACAAAATACAAACAATACGATAGATAGAATCGGACAAAATTGTTTTGGATAATGATAATTAAATGTCAAACATTTTAGGATTACTTAGAACAAAAAAAACTAGTGAAGACTTTTTTTGATCTTTTTTGAACCTTTTGTTCTAATTTTTGTTTACTTTAAAAATTTTTTAGCTGTCAAAATTTAAAGAAATAATTAAAATACAAAAATTGAGTAAAATTGCTCTAAAAAAATTCGGGACAAAAAAGATCAATTCAGAACTGTTTTGGACAATCTAATTAAATCAAAACACTTTTGGACAATTAAGAAAAAAACTACTAAACACGAAAAAGTATATTGTTTTTACTCTAGCTCGTTCTAGAACAGTTTAATGGACAAACCAATTACTACTAAATACAGATTAATGAATATTTAGGGTATCAAGTTGTGACGATACTTATAATTAGGTTACCAAAACTTTATAAAGAAAATAAAAATAAAAACAGAAAAAAAAGTAGTTATTTTTTTACTTAAATTATATTCTGGTGGTTATGCTACTGTATTTTTGATTACAAACTTTGTAATAAATAATAAAGTAAATTTAAATTAAGTTTAATGAAAAATGTAAAGAAATGAAGTATAAAAGTGTACAAAATTAATGTATTTTATCATAGTAGAATAATTGCTTAAAATTTGTCAGTGGTACAGAAGATATAGTAGAGGCAAGACCTCCTAAATAGGCCTCCTCTATTTAGGATCCCTTGGTAGAGGTCAGTTTGTATCGAGCACGGTAGAGCAGGGCTCTGAGCGAAAAAAATACAATTTTTTTTTTACAGTTCATACTCTGCACTAAATTAAAAGAAAAATACGCTCAATATCAAATGGCACTCTCTTCTCTTCCAGCTTTTAAAATATTGAAATCCTGTGTCTAAAACTTTTTTTCAATTTTTTTAAAAAAGCCCAACCTCAATGATTCGCAAACCATTTGATGGATGGTAAAAAAAATAAAAAAAAACATTTTGATTATCACCTCTATCATAATAGAATAAAAATATTACGGTTATTGTATGTGGCAAAAAGTTTTTCAAAAACAACATTTTCATATCATATTATAAATATTAGACCTTTTTTTACGAATAATTCCGCCTATAGTCCGAAAATTTTTACATTACATGAGAAAATGATCGTATTTTTATATAATTATTAGACAGTTAAAAATTTTTGAACAACTGTGCTAGTTTTAAAAGATAAAAGTATTATTAAACGTAAATTGTTGTTAAGTTTTTTTAAATAAAAATTAAAATATTAATATTGTTGCTTGTTGTTGTACCTAAAGACAAAAATAATAAAACTTGAACGTTTATAAATAAATAAATACAATTATGTATGTAGGTATGTAGGTATGTGTATTGTTAAATTTTTAATCTTATTTCACTTTTTAATGTTATAATTTTGTTAACTTGGTTTATAAACTAAAATTAAAAAAATTGTACTAAATTGTATTAATAAAAAAGTGCTGCCGGTTCAATTTATTCATCGTATCAAGTCTATTACTAAAGTGAAACGATTTTACTCATGTGAATCGCATTGTTTAATCTATTATCAATTATGATAGGGGTGTAATCTACCTATCTATCAATTATCATTTGCTAATTGTATTAAAGCATTAAGTAGTCATTTTTATGATTATTATTTTTGGCCCAATTCTCTTCTAATTTTAATCGCTGCTTATCTTACATAATAAACAAGGGAAAACAAACTATTTACTTTCTAAATTATTTTCTCAAAATACATATAGAAGCAGTTAAAAGGGTTTTAATTTTAAAGCAACTATTTTTGTCGAGAGCATAAATTCTCCACAAAGCAATATTTTGAAATACATTCCTGTTTTTTTATTTTATGAAATGCTTTTTTTTTCTATTTTAATTTTATTTCTTACTGTTCTTATTAGGCTGACCAATTTATTTATTTCTCAGGAAAATTAGTTGTTAATTATATGTAGGTACATCAATAAATTCCATATCCAATAAATTAATAATTATTGAAAATATGGTGTTAATTCAATATTGAAAATAATTATAAATTAATTACGATCCATTTGATTGCTAAATTGTATGTTGAAATTAATTTTATAAACAAAAGTAACAAAACAATAAAAATACAAATTGTTTTCTTTTTTTAAACTTAATATCTAATTTTATTTATTTTATAACATTTTTTATTTTTTTTTTTCTAAAAATCTAAATCAACATAATCATCACCATTTTCATCAGTACATTGATATTTTCTTAAACAACAATCTGGGAATGGTTTACCAAATGCAAAGAAATCACCACCTCTACAATTTTCTTTTATTGCTTGTTTAATACAACTAAAAAAAATGAAACAAAAAAAATAATAAATTATAAATTAAAAAATAAAAACAAAATATTTATAATTTTTTGACCTCTGTAGGTTAGTTTTTACACACAAACACTAAAATTCCATCACAAAAAAATTTTTTTTACACAAATTAGTAAATTCACAATTTAAATTAAATTGTGGCAAATAATAAAAAAAAATTGTGTTTATCATTTTCGATTAATTAAAATAAGGTGTAATTTCACTCATAAAACCAAATGGCAATAGTGCTTAATTTAAGGGTACAAAATATGACATTAATTAAACAAAAACATATAAAATCTTTGTTATTTTTTTAATTTTTTTTTTCGATTCAAATAGACTTTTATATATATAGAATATTATACTCGTAATTTAACTAATTTATTTTTTAATTTTATATTTTCATTTATTACAATTAAAATTACAATAGATTTATTTTTAAGCTATAACTACTTGGACTATCGGCTTAGAATTAATCAATTTAAATTGCACATTCAATTTGAAATGAAATTCACCACTAAAGTAAAGTCTAATCGAATTGGTTTAATTATTCATAAGAATTAATTGAAATCATTGTTATTACATTTTTTTTTTTTTTTACTAATTATTACATTTAGAAATAAATATAAAAAAAATAAATAAATAAATAAACAAAACTTACGTATGAACGCTAACCCAATTATTTTCACCACATGTAATTTTTGTACAACGCCTTCTTACAATATGTTCACCAGGTGGATATGGGGTTTCATCATACCAGCACATTCCAGGATAATCTATTTTTAAAAAAATATATTAAAAATTTCATATATAAATATAAATATATATTTATATATAATAAAAAATTTAAATAATATATGAAAATAGAGAAAAAAAAAACATATTAAAAAATCTCACCTGGATGTGTTCCATTTATAGAATATGTATCAGCATTAACGTAACACATTAAAACTAAACTAATTACACAAATACATAAAATTTTCATTTTTAAAATTTATTTCTAAGTTTTATTATTATTTAACAGTTTATTATAATATTATTATTTACACAACAAAAAAATTGCTTATTTTTTTAAATTGTTCGTTATGGTTCACTTCAGTTATCAACCGTGATCAAATTGTGAATAAAGTTAAATTTTTTAAAACATTATAATTTTGTTATAATATTTTGTTCTTGTTTTTTTTTTCCATAAATAAAATATTTCATAATCCAAACAAGAATAATTTTCGTTTTGTTTATTTTTTTTTTTTATTTTTTAATTTTATTCATTTAACATATTTTCTTCTATAATTTAATTAATATAGAATCAATTATAGAATAAAAATAAAATTTTTGCGCATTATAAATTTAAAGAAATAATTCAAGTTTTAAAATACATTTTTTTTTTTTTTGCTTTTTGTTTTTTATACCACCAATTACTACCTTTTGGTCTACATAGGTATAATTTCGTAAAATTAAAATTTACGTAGTATACTTAAAGTACTATGGGCTTCTGAACCAATATTATGTTAGAATTTTGTTTCTAGTATTTTTAAATATTATATATTTGGTTGATAGACCATGTAAGTTCTGAATCTAACTCATCAACGTCCACCATTTCTTTTTGACACAGAGGGATTTCTTTCCAGTTGAAAATAGGAAATTGTTTCATGTCTTGTTAAACGCTCTGTAACTCCAGGTCTGAATTCGAAGATTTTCTTGGCTGAAGCATTTTCATTCGTCTTAAGTTAGATTTATTTTGAGGCTTGTAAGCTTTTGTTCAGAGATTGAAAATTTTACTAGGCTCATCCTTTTATCTTAGGCTATATTATTTTTATACTGATCTATTGTTCAGTTCTATATCAGCAGTACATTGTATAAATTATCACAGTAGAATTGTGACTGTTTTTCGACTGTTACCTATATCTAATGTTAGTTAATACATCTTAACGTTCTAACATCTTAACTATAAATAAAAATAATTATTGTAATATTTAAAAAAAATTTTTTAATTATTTAATTCTAAATTCTTAAAAAATTTACCATACTTTAAATACATTTATTTAAAAAGTATATATATATACATATATATGTATAAATGCATGATATTTTAATGTATATAATTTCGAGTTCCTCGCATAAGTCTTTTGATTTTATTTACATATTAATGTGTAAATATATTATGTAAATATATAACTATACTAACTGATTTGAATCGCTAACACAGAGTTTGGATATAAAAACTTCTAAAATTAGAAATACAAAACAAAAAAATGATTATAAGAATAAATTGTATTAAAATTGATAAATCAATTAATAAATTATATAAATTTAAGTAAAAATAAAACATTACAAGTTTAAATTTCACCGAAGATGATTTTAAAATTAACTGAACTGTGAATGTGATTCTTAAATTTCACTGAGGATATTTTTTTCCACAATACCATCTATACTACTTGCATTTCTGCAACGCTGATTGATCTAAAAAATAAGCTGAACAGTGATTGACTTCTGGTTATCCTAGCAAGATTCAGTTTTGATATATCCTCCAATCCGTCAAATATAAGTAGAGTTAGTTGTGAATAAGGATTGTATTAAAATTCTGAGTTACCAAATTTTTACTTTTTTAAATATATTTTTGTATCTATCTTATTCATGAAATTACAAAATCAGTTTTTACAAAATATGGCTGTGTAAAGTGTCTGTGTTTCAACAGAAAGGTCTCCATACTGGACTGGTATATACAATGAAAAAGTTTTCAATAAAACTATCCCCCATACATTTATCATTTGAATGCGACTCTTGAATAGATAATAAATAAAAATAACAATAAAAAAAAAATCGATATTGTACTCAGTTGCTATTGATTGGCCCCAAATTTAAATTATTTATGATCAATTATAAGTACTAGCAGTAGAGATGTTCCCTTTGATATTTGTTTATATTTATAATATTGTTACGTCAATTTTCAAAAAAATATTCTTACTTTTTATTTTTTCAACAGGTTTTTTACTTAAATTAGTTTTAATTTATAAAATTATAGAAAAAAAAACTAAAACTTTAGATTTTATTCAAAAACCAATTAATAAAATAGAGTTTTTAAAATTTTTGGACATCAATTACCATTTTGTAATACATATTTGTATAATATATTAACATATTATAAACATTTAATTTTATTCTATATATATATATACATATATATATATATATATATATATATATATATTTTTATAATAGTATATGGGTATATTTTTTAATAATTATAATGATGTTGATATAATCCTTTCACTCTCATTCTGTATATTAATTTCCATTTTATATATTAGTCATTTATATTGAAAACGAAAATTTAGCAAAACAAATGTAAAACTTTATTCTATTCAGATCAAGGTACATC
This sequence comes from Argyra leucocephala, assembly GCA_963942445.1. Lineage (NCBI taxonomy): Eukaryota > Metazoa > Arthropoda > Insecta > Diptera > Dolichopodidae > Argyra > Argyra leucocephala. Next base: position 136,227,563 of record OZ012681.1, on the reverse strand, counting down.
TAAATCAACCAGAGTAAATTTTCATTTTGAATATATAATAATTATCTTAATAATTATAGATTTTTTTTAGTATTTCGTTGGTCAGGCTATGGTTATGGTTATTTGTGTTGTTGCAGGGGATCGATATGGTCTTACATATCGCCTAGTATTGGAACAGCTTTAACTTTTACCCTAATGAGATACTCTGTTTTTTTGCAATACTGTAATGTAATGTTACTCATCAGTATGTGTTTACATGTTCGACTACTTTTATAATTCTACGTTTTTACTTTTGTTGATTTTATAACTTTATTACAAAATGTTATCTGTGGATTATAAAAATTAATCAAAAATTTTAAAGTGAAAACCAGGAGTTGTATAAATAGTCTATAATACTATAAATACCTACACTCCTTTAATAATTATTTATTATATATTTGTGTTTCTATAAGCAGCCAAGCGTTAAAAAATGTAACCTTTAGTAATTACGCATCGCTTGGTTGGGATAGGAATAGGATACGAGAATAATAAAGAAGTAAACTATTGAAAGAATTTGTACGAATTTGTTATCTGAACTTACAATGAACAACAATATAAAATGAAAAAAAAATATTTTTAGAAATTTCATAAATATTCTAATAATTAAAAATAATTAATATATTAACAATAAATAATTTACGTAAAAAAACAAAATAATAACTATATTTTCAATTCTGAAAATTATATTTGGCAATTCATTTAACGATTTAATTTTGATTTAAATCGTGAACATCTGATTATTATTTTGTAATTCTATTTTTAATAGTTCTAAAATTCTTTTCTAAATTTTTTTTTTATTTTGTTAAAAATTGTTTAATAATGAAATTTAAAATAAAAAAAAAAAAATAAATCCAGTTTTTATCCAAATGGGTGCTCGCTCTGAGTTATTTAAACAAAAATAAAAAAATAAATATTCATAGATTATAAATTTTTGAATCAATATAAAAATTATAACCAATAAAAGTAAATAAGTTATTTTAATGATTTAAATAAATATTATTTAATAAAAAAAAAAACTAAAATAAAAATAAAAAAAAATAACAAAAAAAAAAAAAACTGAAATAAAGAAAAATTTTTCAACAATTTTCCAATATAAAAGAGATTGAAAAATTTCACTAGAATTTTAGTTTAACGAATTAGTACAAAAAAAAAACTTTGCGTATTTTTGAATATCATCATGAATTTTTTTATTATTTTAAGTGTAATCATAACGATTACTTTTAAATTATCTGAAGCTGAAACATTTTCACAATATGCTGGACATCCAGGTATATTTTTTTCATTTTTAATTTTCTTTAAATAAATAAAAAATATTTCTATTTTACTTGAGACTAAAATTCGTTTTAATTTTTTTTGCAATACATAACTGTTTTTTGTATAAAATTCTTGCTTGTTCTAAAAAAAAAAACTAGTACTGTTATCTTATTTTGAGGGTATATTAATATATAAAAAAAAATAAACAAAAAATGGATATTCTCAAAAATAAATATAGCAGAGATTTTAATTACAAATATTATGTGATATTTACCGAAGATACTGCCATAGACTAATATGACTAGTATTAGTCTCGTAGACTAGTATTAGGATATGAAATACTGCCATCGTATTAATACTTTCGCATCATTATTTTGTTTTACACATTTTGTTCGTTATCTTCGCACTCAAATTCGCATATTGAATCTGGTAGGAATTTCTTAAGTGGTTACAGTTAAACTTCTGAAATTTATAATATTTTCAAGTTAGTTTCATTTATATGTATTTACATACATATATTACATACAAAATAATGACTATACATTATACATATAGTATAGGCTCATTATATTCAAATTAAGAGGACCAAATCAGGTTTTGTAATTTGAAATTTTCGTCTTTTAAATCTTAGGAGTACAATTTCGAGTAGGGCAGTACCTATCTTTCTTCTTCTCACTTCTTTGTCTCTGACAAGCTTAATACATTGGTATTTGTCATAAGGTTTAATTGATTACAAATCCTACCACGTTGAGGTGTAAATAGAAATTGGATATAAATCTGACTACCAATACGATGGTTGTTTTGTTAGGATATACAGGACTGTCATGTTTTTGAATTATAATTAAAAAATCATATTTAGAATATAATACATATAGTATACAAAATTTGTATATACTTGAAAATTTAGTTGCTTGACAAACTAACCATTTATTTATTAATTTATTTACTTTTTTTATATATAAATAATATATTTTTTTCAGAACTAAACTATATTTATATTTATCCTGAAACAATTTAAATTTTCATTTTTAATATTACCATTTTAAAATTGAATTGAATTAATGTTAAGGCCATTTATGGAATATGCTGTGGGCTCTAGGTGAAACAATCTTAAAATTAAATAAATATTAAAAATACAGAACACAGTCGGTTATACACAATAGGTTATACATATACCAGTCTTCTGATGATGGTGTAATAATCGAAATCGATTAACATATTTAATAAAAATTGTGAAACATACCCATAGTTTTAATATTTATTTAATTTTAATATTAAGGCATTTGAATTTCGTTTGGATATTCTTACTAACTGCTTTTTGTATAAATTTTTTGTTGTTTTTTCTTTTTTCAAAATTGATTATAACTAAAAAATTAATAAATAATATTATTTATTAAAATGAAAATTATATATTTTTATATTTATTATTTAGAATATCCTGGAATGTGCTTATATAAGGATAATCTATATCCACCAGGTGATGTACAAATTGCATTAAGATGTATTCGACTTATATGTTCACCAAATAGTTGGATAAGTGGACATTCGTAAGTGTTTTTTTTTTTTTCAATTATAATAATTAAATTTATTGTTGTATTTCTATTTGTTTCTGTAGATGTCCTGATAGTAATCCAGATTTAAAAGATTGTTTCCGTGGTGGTCCAATTAGTATAAAACAAGTATTTCCAGAGTGTTGTAAAAGAAAATATACATGTCAGTATTCAGATAAAACTGAATATACTGTAATAGATTTTTAATTATTAATTTTAATTATAAATTAATTTATTTTATTAATAATATAATATTATTTATATTTAACTGTAATGATTGGAATTTAAGATGAAATAAATTTTAAGTGAATTTGAATTTACAAATGTGATTTTATTTGTCTGTGTTAACTTTCACTAAACAAAAAAAATGGTACAAAAGTTGATTTCATGATCGATTTGAGCTATTATACTACTCGTGTCAACGGAATTAATCAAAATGTGAATTTAAATTGTTTTTTGTTTTATTTTTTAACCATGTATTATCTAGAGATCCTCTTAAGTCACACTATGTAGAACGTATTAATTTTTTTAATTCTCAGAGTAAGTAGATCTATGGAATTAATGATTACAAATATAAATTTTTCATTTTAAAATAGAATTGCTTTGTCAATATAAGCTTTGAATCAAATTGAAAAATCAACAAGCAATGAACCTGATATTTCTTTGACTTAGCTTTAATTTGATGAAGTATATTTAATTTTTGTATGAATTAGCTATGGTTCTAGACATATTAATTATAATATGGTTATATATCTACTGCTCGAAATAATAATTTAATACTGTTATGGAGAGGCAACCCTAGAGAAATACAATACTTGAGCAACTAAGAAATTTGTGTAAAAAAATTAAATTTTGATAAGAAGTAAAATGTTAAATATAGAATAAAAAGGAGGAAAGATGAACTCGATACATTGCACTGAATCATGCTAATAGCAGAGACTCTGTGTAATACTATGAACTAAGCAATGTATAAAATTATTATTTTTTCATGTCTTCTTAAGTTACAAACATAAATTTTAGTTTAATTTTTTTTACATTATGGGACTGTAATATGAATTCATTTCTATATATGTACTTACATTTCTATATTTTATAACAATTCATTTATAAACCCTAATCTACATGTAGTAGTGTGCCATTTTCTGTGTGTGCCATTGATCTAGTCTCATCAGTTGGTACCTTTGTTACCTCTATTATGAACTGTAATGCCGACATATCGATGGTATAAATTTCAGCTTTAAAGACAGTAGGATATGTACCAACCACATCAGTGTTAAAACTTGGAACATTTCTTCTACATACTGGCATTTAACTTTCAAAATTTTTCAAATCTAAATCTTCTGTTCTGATAATTAAAGTCGAATAAGATATTTCTAAAAAAAAAAAAATTAAATTTCAAACGTAAATGTTTGTATACAATATAAATTAAAAAAATTTAAATTATTAAACCTGTTATATTATACCTTAAATATATGTCGATTAGAGAAAGAGGTAAACCAATCGAAAAAATATATTTTAATAAATTATTAACCATTAGAGAGGATCTTTGAGATCATAATTTTAATTTTGGAAAAAGAAATCATCAAACTAAAATTTAAATATATTTTGTTAATATACATACATATATAATAATATAGTTATTAATTCCAAATAAGGGAATCAAATTGAATAGTAAAGGTAATTTGAAAATTTATATAATAGAAATTTGATATGTGTAAAATAATATTGTTGTTGGTTTTTTTTTCTTCAAAAATAATATCTGGGAATCAAAACCTAATATAATTTACTTGTAATGATTCTAAACCATAAAACCTCTGAAAATTGTTTCAATTCTTGTTTTGGTCTAATATTTTACTTAAAGAAATTGTCTGCATCAAATTATTCAATTTATTAATCAATAATAATATTGAGTTTTGATTTACATAAATTTGAGTTCATTCGATTTCGGTTCATTTAGACAATTTTTGAAATTTAATTTTAATTATAGTTTAATGTTTAGATTATGCAATCATTTTGCACAGTCATTTTAATGTACATTTTAAAGTTCGATAATCTTATTATCTTACTTATAATATTTTATCAAAATCATTAATTCTATTCCATATAACTTTTTACATTAAAGATTATACATATATTATAACGCTGAAAAGAGGGGATATAATTATAAATAATAAAATATAATATATTATTATAAATGTTTTTATTTTAATATAAATGTATTTGAATACCAATACATATATTTGAATAAATGATAATAATATTTAATATTTATAATTCTCTTGATTACTATTATACAGGGTATATCGGTCTATTGTGTACTATAGGTGATAGCTGGCAAAAAACTGAATAAAATAAAATATAGAATTGAGGCTTAACATGTTTTTAAAATTTCAAAATAACTTTGTTTAGTTTTGTGCTAACAAAGTGGTAGCTGTATAGGATAAGGCAACAATAGATTAGGCCGAGTTGTTGTTCAGGCATCTTTTAAATCATTAATAATATGAGTTTTTAAAGCTTATTTCCGATTCTATACATTTTAAACCATTGTTTTAGGTCTCTTTAATCGAAAATTATTAGGTGCTTGCTAAATAGCTAAAAACAAAATATCATTTAAACCCATTAAAAAAAAATAACAGTATTAACTTAGTTAATTATTCCTTTTTTGCTGTTTTTTTTTTTATAAAAATTCATTTATAACATGAACATCGTCATATGGTCACCAAATGTAAACAATTCTCTGTGAAAAAATAAATAAAAATGTAAAAAATATAATCTTTGTGTATAAAAAAATAATCGAAGTTTGATTATTCGACTATAGGACCCAAAAAATTACGATTAAAGACATCTGGAATACGAAATAAAATTAATAATCAATCACCCAGCTCTCACCCGGAACACACTGTATTTTATCTTTAATAGGATTCGAAATATACATAATATAATATGTAATATGTATATATATAAGTTGGTATGTACAATTGAGAGTATATTTTCTGGTTGATTTTGTAAATAAAAAATTCTGGTTTTTTTTTTTCAGAATTTTTTAATAAAATCGTTTCAACTAAAAAAAAAAAAATAAACAAAAAAGCTTTTAATTTGAATAATTTTGACTGGCGCAGTTATATATAAATGTTGTTAATTTTTTAAAAATAATTTCATAAATTAATTAATTATTGATAAGAAAACAAAGATAATTTCTAAGTAGCTTAAATTAAAATATATATATTTTTTTAAAACGTATCCTTTTTGTGTTGAAAAATTTATAATGAAATTTTTAATTGCAATTTGTATTTTATTTGTTATTGGTATTAGTGAATGTTATCCTCAACAAAGTGGTTATATTCATAAAAGTAATTAATAAAAACAAATCTACCTATATATATATTTAATTAATTTTTTTTTGTTTTTGCTTATTATCTTTCTTAGAGGGTTGTAATGTTGAAGGTTATTTTGTAGAACCTGGTTCTGAAATTACAATACCTGGACAATGTACGCTTGTTAAATGTACAGGTTTAAATAAAGCTGTAACAACAGTGTAAGTGTTTTGTTTTTGTTTAATATTTATAATTATTCTAAAATTTCAAAAATAATTAATTTAATTTATTTATTTTTAATTGTTTTTATGTTTTAAAATAATATTTTAGATGTCAAGAGAAATCAAAAGAAGATAAATGTTTCAAGAAAACACCAGATCTTACAAAAGATTTTCCAGATTGTTGTCCACAATGGATTTGTAATTAAATTAATTTAGATATTATATACACTACATTAAAATATTTATAATTTAAAAATAAATATACTTATATGCTAATATTAATTCATAATAAAACAATGAATTTATAATTTAAGTAAATAAATAAAATTAAATAAAAATATTAAATAAAATGAAAAATATGTATATTTATTTATTTACCATGGAATAACTGTATAAAAACAAACCCAGGTGTTTGACAAGTACATAAGAATATATAAATAAATTTTTTGAATTAAATATATAAGTAAATACTTAGCTGGGCAGGGGTAATAATTATTCCGTTTGGATATGGATATTTTTTAATTAATTTTAAGATTTAAATTTTCATTAAATTCAGCTTCATTTTAACCGAAATAGATAAATATCAATGTCTTGAAAATTAATAAATTAAAATGGCGAATTCTTGAGGAATAATATTAATAATTTCTTTTCTAAAACTTTTTCACTGCCAATTTTTGTTTAAAAAACAAAAAATAAAATAAATGAAAACCAAACTTAAAACTTGATAATTATAAATTTTATTATATTGTACATACCTTGATATGATAAACTATTTAAGTTTAAAATTTATTATAATCCAAGTTGAACAAATATTTATACTCAATTACTTTACGTATGTTAAGTAATTTTCAAAACCGGATGTAAATGCTTTTGGTAAAACTATTAAGATACCGTTTTGAATTTTCTTTAAGTTTTCCCAAGAGGTTACCCAATAGGTTAGTTTTTACAGTTTGAACAATATTTTAACTATGGATTTCAAATATTTTACGACCTTTTTTTGATTTATTATTTAAATATCGAAATTTTAATAAAAAAAAATTGTTTTGCAATTCAAATTAAATATTTTTACACTTGTTGTACATAATTATCTTTAATAAAAAATATACTCTCAGATAAAATGTTGAAAAGTTGAATCTACTTGTGTATAGATGGCTCTGCCACATAATATTCATTATTTGAGAAACGGCATCACTATTTTTATTTATTTTGTTGACGTTGACATTTATTTTTTAATTTTTTCTTTGTTTACTTAATTTGGATTGTAATAGAAAAACAAAAAAAAAAAAAAAAACAAAAATTATATTTGAAATTAGTTTGAATTTACATTAATATTCACATCACAGAATTATTATGTAGTTTATTTATATTTTAGCGGTTGATTAAAATACAATTTTAGATAATAAAGAAAGAAAATGGAATTGAATAATAAAATGAATAAGGAAGATATAGATTTTGTTAATGAATCTGTAAGTGCTGATAAAGAAATATCTTTACAAATGAAACAACCAAAAAGAATTATACATTTTTCGGATGGCACACTTGAAGAATATTCTGATGATGATAATGATGAAGATGAAATTGATGGTTCAGTAGTAACAACAGATGATGGTAGCTCATTGAATCATAGCATAAATGAGGTGAGTTCTATACTTATTGTTTCAAATTACAATAATCAGGTTAAGTCATACCTATCTATATATTAACTTTTGTCCTACATATTTCAAGGTAAGGTTTAAGAAGCTTATAAAACTATTCGTATACTTGATGAATCATATTTGGTTAAAGATATTGATTAAATTTTATTGAATTCTTTTCCTTATTTTATAGTTTTTTTTTTTCAATTATGTATATTATGCTTCATTTAGATTTGTTGCATACAAAATTATTTTGAAATTGAGTCATAACGAATTTTATTATTATTTTTTTTTTTTTGCATAGTTATTCCAAATATAGTTTTGAGAATTGTAAATAGATTTTTAATTTGGTCACTTTGCTTTCTGTGACTAATTAAAATTACAATATTAGTTCAATTTTTAATTAAATATGTATTTTAATTGAATTTTATTTTGTAGAAAAATTTAACATGGATTCCTTGGATAAAATTTAAATCATATAAAACTGGAAAAACAGCATTAGCTGGTATCGATTATGTTGGTAGTGCATTAGCTGGATTTTTAGGTATTACAACACCAAAATTTGCATTAGAATATGAAGCATTTAAGAGAAATGAAGACGAAAAAGCGGAAATTGAAAAAGAAAAAATGGAGAATGCTTCATGGCAAGAAAATACAAAGAATATTGAACCAAATGAAGTAATAACGAATGATGTTAAAAGTAGTACAAACAATCGTTTTTAAAAAACAAAAAAAATAATGGCAATATAATTTAGACAAATTACTTATTTATTTAAAAAAAAAATCATGTATACATATATGTATGTATTATAAATTTATATATTTTTATAATTATAACATAAAATAACATTTTTTAAAATAATATTTCTCTTATTATATACATAAATTAATTGTTTATCATATTTTAATTTATAATTTATTAAAAATATATATTTTAATAAAATACATTTAAGTACTTAAGTTTTAAACTTTATACTTAAATAAATTTTTAGAATTTTTATTATAAATTTATGTAATTAAAATGACGGTTTCAATTTTTTTTTCATTTAATCTTTTTCGTCCGAGTGAGTATCGCTCACTCACTTATTTTCTGAAAAAGTGACTTTGAAATTATACATAAATGGTTTTTTCTACTATGAACTTCCACATTATATAAAACATATATTTTTTTTTTGCTTTTAAAATTAAAAATTAATTTTTTAACATTAATAACATTCTTAATTATTATTTCCTTAAAAATGTTATTGTATAATATTTCTGTTTTCACTTAAAAAAATAAAAGCAAAAAAAATATTTTTTACTTTTATATGAGAAGTCACATAAAAACTATATTCAGATTTTTCTGTTTTCTTTTATTCATTATACTTTTGAATAAAAGAATAAAAAAACCAACAATCCTCAACCAAGAGGAGTAGTAATATATTGCATGGATCTATATTGCATATATGTATGTACTTATAACATTTACCAAAATTGTCTACAGTCAATTTATGTCAATCTAATGCACTTCAGAGTGTCTTTATGAAAAAAATTAATTACATATCGAACTGTCAACACCTATAGTGATTCTATGGACGAATTGATACGAAAAATTGTTAACCTACACTTATTTATATTAGAAACAAGAAGAAACAATCAGAATTCAAAAAAATTAAAGCAAATTTCAAATCTATGAACATGAACTATGTATTAAAAAAAGAGAAAACAAAAACAAATTAATTCAAAATAACTCATTTTATTAATTATTGATGTTTGTTCATCTGATCTGATCTGACCAATGGATTTTGGAATTTATGAGTATCATGTATTGTAGTGTAGCATTATACTACATAAACAACTTCTGATTTTTAATTTTTAAAACTAGTACAATGTTATTATTGCTAATCTAGTAAAGTTGTAATTCAAAATATCAACAATGTAAAATAAATATGTTTATTATTTCTCATCATAATGCATTAATATTATTTTCTCAATACATATTTTACTTCTACCTACACCTACTTATATAACACATTAAAATTCATAATGAACTGTTTTTTGATCATTATTATTGTTGTTATAAATGGCTTCAGACTTCTCTTAATCCTCATTCTTTCATTCATATTGAACTGTTTTTTTGATCATTATTACTGTTGTTATAAAAGGCTTCACAAAAAAATAAAATTAGTATATATAAGATACTTTAAATAACATCTGTGAGTTATAAAAATCAATCAAAAAATTAAACTAACCACAATTTTTTTATTTATTTAACTTATCAAAAAATTTGTATTTACTTACATATTCATTTTCTCTCAAAGAGTCTTAAGATATAACTAAGTATGTAAGGCAGATTTTTAAAGATAAGTGAATGAAATCTGGCATGAGGGCCTAATACAAAAATTAAACAAACTTTTACCTAACGTCCTAACCAATTTGTGCAGCTGTCATAAATAGGTTATTTCACAGAAAACAAGAAGATCAGTATTTTTTTTAAACAGCCAAGCATTAGGATATAAGCTTTAGTACTTACATACCGATTGTATGGGATAGGACATCAGGATAGGAAAAAATAAGAAAGTTAATGAAAGTTGAAAGAAATAAGAAAAGTCAGTGTTTCGATTGGTTATGTTTCAGTTTGTTTATTTATTGAATCTGCTTCAGTTATAGAATGTATTTGCAATAGCTATTTTCGAAGATAGCACTGCTATTCTGGCTATAGGAAAATATATAAATCAACAATCTTAACAGAACAATTTATAAACTTGTCCAATGGTCAAATTCGATTGACTGAGTCTAATGATCACAATATTGTATATACCTTTGTTTTTAATTGTTGATAAAGAACATTTTTTTTTTTTGTTTTTATTTAAATAATTGAATTTATCAATAATAGCCTAACAATCCATACTATTAAAATAATGTAGAACTACAAGTATTTCCAACATGAAAATAATTGAAAGATTTTATGCAAAGACTCCAGCTGTGGGCAATAATAAATGTGTTCTAGTTGATATGCAACAACAGGATGAAAAAAATCTCAAAATTTGCTTTGCAAAGAAACAATTCCAGAGAAGTTTATAAGATAATATCAAAGACCGTTAATATATAAAGATATACACAAAAGTAGTTTGATCGTACAAAGATTAGAGTTGAGATGGGACATTTTTACGATTTTACTATTTCATATGAAAACATAAACAAGCACACACCATTAAAGAAACAAGAATTAAAAAAAAAAAACATATATAATATATAATGCCAAACCAAAGCTATTACTAAAATATATATTAACGGTCTTTGATAATATGTAGTTAACAAAACTACAGAACTAGTCCAAGTCCAATCAATTAACGCTTTACTATATTTACGTTGAAGAAAATGAAAGAAGATTAAAAATTAAATCAATTTAAATTTAAAACAACTGGCTGAAGATTTATAAAGATTCTTCACTCACATATTTTTTTAAAGATCTGTAATTAAAATAGAAACAAAAAATAGCCCCAAACAAAAATGTCCAAATTTATTTGAAATTGAATCAAATGAAATTTTCCATTCAATATTTTCAAATAAAATAAATTAAAAATAAAATAAAATTGTCTTATCAATTTAACGAAATATCTACTAATTTTTTTTATTAAATACAAAAAAACAGAAGAAAAAAAATTAAAAACTAAATATCCTTTTTCTAGTAAATTATTAAAAAAAAAAAAAAAACAAAAACAAAAAGGACACACCCAAAAATATTTTACTTCTTATTTTTATTACTTGCTAGTTTTTATTTTATTATTTTTAATTATAAATGAAATAAATATATTTATATAAACATATTATAAATATATATACATATATATATATGTATAAAATAGAAAGGGATAAAACCTGTGTATAATTCTGAAAAACTTTAAATGAATTTTCAGGATTGCGTTTTTTGTTGTTTTATTTTTCTTAATTTTTATTTTTACGACAAAAGAATAAAAACTCAAAATTTAACCCAGGACTTTGTTTTTTTTTTGTTTTAATTTTTGTATAATTATTTGAGATTTTTATATGTAGGTAAGGTATATACTATAAATGTATGTCTATCATATATGATTTTTTTTTATTGTGAGCTCCATTATAACCGGTTCTCAAAAACTTTTTAGGATAATTTTTTTTGATTTTTTTTTTTGTTTTTCATTGCTCTGTCCTCTTCTCATTACAACAAAATCATAGTCATATGTAAATTTTCCTTTTTTTTTTTTCTTTTTATTATTTTTATTTTTACTTGTTTTAAATATATGTATTTTTTTTTGTGTCCTTTGGCACCAGCATATCCAATATTGGTTGATTTCATTAAAAAGAAAACAAAAAAGTAAACAAAAAAATTAAATATATATATAAATTTTTTTGTAAAGAGAGAGGAACGTACAACTTTTCTCTTGAAATCCTAATTAGAATTTTTTTTTGTTTTTTTTTGGTAATTTTTTGTTTTTAGTATCCCCGCGTATCCTGTATAATATGTGTTGTGTATCTAGGTTTATTGCTTCTCATTTACACCGTATGTGGATATGATTCTGTATGTACATATATGTGTATATTCATAATGTACGTTAGTTAATAAAAGCATGTGGAGAAGAAGGGTACGCGTACTCATCAATGTTTTATTTTCATATTAGTTTACTTAGCTATATGTGTAGAAAAAATGAAATAAATAAAAAAAAAAACTGAGACAACATAAGAGCTTTTTCATATAGAAATACGAGAGTCAGTTAGTAGTACCCAGTAGAGAATCATCAACATCAGAAAGGATGTTTAAAAAGGATACAAAGGGAAATTAAAATAAAAACAAAATAAAAACAATAAATTAGCAATTAGCTAAGAAATTTATATACATATTGCATATATATATATATATAGAGTTATAGAAAGATGATGGATAAATTAGTATCTTTATACATCTATGACCGTATATGATATTGGAATGTGTTTATATTTGCGGGGATAAGAACACAGTTTAGAGTTTAGTTTTATTCTTTCATGTATATATATATACATATATATATCCATCATGCGTTAAAATTTTTTTTCTATAGTAATTTTTTTTGTTGTTATTTCTATATATTTTTGTTTTTATTTTTATACAAACATGTATATATAGAATAGTATTTTAAATGAATTCAGTTAAAATAAAGAGTTAAGGTAAAAAAAAAAAATAATAAAAAAAAAAAATTATACATGAAATGAAATTATAAAATGGTTTTTTATTTTTGGAAAATTAGGATGGGAAGAAAACGAGGGTGAGTACATTTAAACCAACAAATCCGAATGATTTGATGTTTTGAAAAATGTACATTTATGTATACATATTTAAGGTTGATGTTATATGAATATGTGAATGGCAATAAAGTCCAATATTTGGAATTCATTTACATACATATATTTTGATGAGATGAGATACACAAATATTATGAAAGAAAATAAAGGATTAATTTTCGTAGTTTTTTTTATATACTAATATACTAATATACATATCTATTTATCTAATTATATATGCATATACAGGGTATCTGAGAGCCACGGAGAGGCCCAAATCAGCAGATATGTGAAAATAATTTTTTACTTATCAAAAATTAATTAAAACTATCATTATGACCCATGAGAGTTATTGTGCTATATTCCACGAAGAGTACCGCTTTGTCTACAAAAGAAATTTTGTAGAGAGGATTTTTGTAGATAAAGAGATATGAATCGTATGTTAACCATGATGTTAGCACACTCTTCGTTGAATATAGCCCATTGAAATGAAAAATTTCCGGGAAAACTGTAAAAGATCAAAAAGGGTGAAATTAGAGCCATTTGCAACACCAAAGCCGTAGTTATATGATGCGGATAAAGTAGGGGGAAAAAAATAATGAAATCACATCAGTAGAATGGACGAAGATAGATTTGCAAGATTTGTGAGCAAAACCAAAACCAGCTGGCTAACAACTAAGACAATGGATTACCGAAAAAATCTAAAGAATGCTGGAAGTGGTAATGAGTCACAAGAGGCTACAAGTTTTTTGTAATAAAATAGAAAATTGAAGGAAAAATTAAATATATAATGTGGTTCTAAAACTGTCCTTAAATCTTACTAATCATTATTTTCACAAATATTAGTTTACTATTTTGCATGGTGCCATTTTCACCACATATCGTCTATTAGAAAAGACGAATTTTATCTGCCAAAGGATATCACAATAAGCCCATTTGCTGTTGCTGATGGCTGCTGACGGCTGCTGTGATATAGGGGACAAATTCCACAATCTTCCAAAAGATATATTTGAACCTATATGCTTGCCATATAGATAAATTTCATGTTTCCGTCATCCTATCGATTAGGCTGCTATATAAAGAGATTATAACTTATTAGTTTCGAATAATTTAAACTTATGTCCTTAATAAATAATAATTTATGTTATCAACCACAACCACACTTGACTTATTATTAATCGCAAAAAGCTCTTTTTTATTATTTTTAATTCGTTGAAACTTCTTTCTGCCTTCTTCATTTCTACACAGCTGCTATTTATTTTGAAGCATCATGCACTACAAGGACCTTATCCAAAAATCGTCATGATCCTCCATCTATCAGGTTCTCTGTGTATACAAATATTACATATATTTAATCTTATATAAATTGCAATATATGTTCTATATAATTATATATGTGTGAGTATAGTACACGTTATTAAAAAAAGTACACATTGTTTAGAAGATGGCAAAAAAACAAAAAAAGATAATATAAAAAAAAAAAACACGATAACAAGAAATTCTTTCATCATATGTGTTCTTTTCTATGTGTATATTATTTGATCAGGATCTTAATTTTCATTTCAACTTTTAGTTATTTGTTTTTATCCTTTTTTTTTTATTTTAACAGAGAAATGTGGTTTTAGGTGAAATTTCTGTTTTTAATTCTTTTGTTATTGTTGTTATGGTTTTTGTTTTGTTTTTGTAGCTCCAAAGTATTTTTAAAATCATTTTTCTTTGTTATCCTTGGGGGTATGGGAAAACAAAAACAAAAAAAATATTAAAATTAAAGGATGTGAAGGAATTTTCAATGAATTTTTAGTTGTTAAATATACATATATATGTATATAGGCACATAATATGTAAGTAAGTATATATACTCGTATTCGTATAGTTGTTACCAATAAAGTAAAAGTTTTTGTTGTTGTTTTGCGTTTAGAATGATTGTACATATGTACTTAATTTTTTTTTCTTCTCTGTAATTATTTAAATTATTTTTTTTGGTTTTTGAGAATATTATTTCTAAATTAAATTTAAAAAAAAAAAAAAATTACCAAATAAAATTATATTTTAATTGAGAATATTTAAATAATTTTTTTTTAATTAATCAAAATATAAGAATAATTCACGTATATAAAACTAGAAGATTATTCAAACTTGGTCCATATTTTGAAGCAAAAAATGGCTAAAAATTATAAATATACTTTTTATTATTAAAAAGTAAATTATTTACATTAAAGTAACAAGTATAGAATGAATTGATTTTAAATAAAATAATCGTTAAAGAGAAGAAAATTAAATAAATTCAATGTTTTTAATATATATATATACTTTTTTTTTCATTTGAATTCAACATTTTTTCAAATAAATTCAACATTTTTTTAATCAAGTTCAACATTTTTTCAAATAAATTGTTTGACAAAAGTTGGATTTTAATGGAAAGTTGTTTAATTTGTTTGAAAAAATATTGAATTTGAATGGAAAAAGTATATTTTGTGACAGGTCTTTCATTAGAATCCATAAGCAAGACAAAATGTTCATGAGATGACCAACAACAATTATATCGGATAGTAGTGAGACATAGTGAGATAAGCAGTCCTATTTGTTACTTTCTATATATCAATTTGTGGTAATACATATTATGTTTCTCTCGCATTTTAAATTTCAACAACCAACATTTCAAATTGAAACTATTATAATAGTAGGTACGCAAACAAATTTTTAATGCAAGGTCTAGCACTGAATCCATGTAATGTAGACTTGAATAGTATATTTCAGTATAGAATTATTCAGGGTTTCTGAATATTCGGTTTTTAAAGATTCGCGAGTCTGAATAAAAAAATTCAAGTATTCGTCGAATCCGAACCCGAATGCGAATATTGCAATAAAAACAAATTTATTCTATTTAAAAATGTGTACTTTAAACATATTTTATTTTTTAATGTTTATAAATAAAAACATTTTAAAAATACTAGTACGTTGATAGATTTGTCTGACAATTTTTATGCTATTTTTGGACAAAAATAATCAGGTATGAAAAAAGCGATTTCCGCATCAGTTGAAGTAGGTTTGATGATTAACAAAATTTGACGAAAGTTTTGTTAATTGGGTGTCGAGTTTTTTACGTACATATTTTTGAATAAGATAAACTCTTGCTTCAATTTGTTGAAATCATTTTTTACGTCCGGTTCTATCATTGAAACTTTTAATAGCTATGTTTTTAAATTCTTTTTAGTTGGAACTGGGAGATAAAAATTTTCCGACTGAATCAAAACATCATTTTTAACACATTCATTATTATCTTAGTATCGTTGTTTATTATAAAATATCAACAAAAATCAGTCTACAACTTTGAATTGAAACAATATGAAATGCAAAGACTATAGCTACTATGAAAAAGATTAAAAAATCACTTGAAACACTTAAACACTTGATTATGAATATTCGTTATTCGATATTTTTAATCCGAATATCGTATCGAACATTTTAGCAAAGATTCGTTTCGAATCCGAATCCGAATTAGTTGTTTCAGAAACCCTGGAATTATTCCAGGGGGTCAGATAAAATAATAAAACTGTTATTAATAATATATGTAATATATGATGTTACAGTGCATATATTAGTAATTAAAATAACTTTAGTCAGAAATTATATGCGGAAATAAACTACAAAAATGTGTAGTTGTAAACTTAATAGTAATTATATAAATGCAAAACATATTAGTCATTCAACATCCAAATATTAAACAAATGGTAGGTATGTCATACTCTTGTAATTTATTTTGTTTTTACACAGGGGTGTTTATCTAATAAATGCATTGGTATATCATGATGCCATTTTTTAGAGTTTTATTCGTTGGTAGAGCTTTTGTATCGCATCTTCTCCAATATTTTCGAAGATATTGGGACTCAAAGATATCTTAGCAGTTTTAACAATATCTCAAAATTTAATTAAAAATAACTTATAAACTAAATATAAGATCTACTTATCTCAAAACAAAAAAAAATATGTATGTAATTGATTAGAACAAAATTACATTTATTTCAAGAAGTGATACAGTTGATTATATGGCTTGCAAAATCGTGTGTTTTAACGCCATTAGAATATTTTCTGAAGTTATTAGATTATGTTTCTGATAAATCAGCAACAATTAAGCTTTAGAAATTAAACAAAAAAATAAAACAATTTTCTGGAAATTTGTCTAATTGAAAATGCTTCATTAAATGCTGTCGTGGACATATAATAAAAACTATTTTTAAACAATGAAAGTCATTTAAATAATTATTAAGTTCAAAGGTAATTTATGTGTGTTTTATTTCAATTCAAAGACCCTGGTTATCTAACTACGCAGAGTATATTTTAAACATATTAATATATTATAAAAATAAAGTATAAATATTAATATAAAAACAAAAATATTGTATATATGTTATTAGAGTATATAATATAATATATACCTATAACAAATTATTTAAATAATTTTCCAACAAAAAATATTTTATTTTAAATTTTAAATCCTTTTTAAGTACATATTTTATTAAATTAATACATATAAACTATAGTATCAAAATTGAAAATAAGAAAAAAATATAAAAAAATAGTGTAATCCTTTCATTTTATTGGTACAAAATTTGTAAACTAATGTATTGGTAAAATTGTATGCGTAAATTAATAATAATAAAAGAAAAATAAAATTCAAAGCACTCTAAAACTTTCTATAACATAATAAATAATTTCTTTATAGTTATTATAGTTATAACGCATATACACATTTTTATATACCAATAGATTATATTGTATTATTGAAAATCCCATATGAGAATATATTATAATTTAGCGAATCTAATATATTCAATATTTATGTATAATAAAACTATGTATACATATATGTACATATATATATAAACTTAAAAAAAAAAAACAAACGCAAAATTTACAAACATTAAATATCTTTCAATCAAATACGCATGCATATAATATACACATATATATTATATCCTTAAAATCCTTAATTTTCAAAAACAAAAACAAAAAAAAAAACAAAAACTATCGTATAATATTTAAACTAAAACTATATTCATTAAAAATAAATAATCTAAGCTCTCAACGTTCGATTGGCCAAAAAATCCTTTTTACTATAAATTTATATTTCAAAAATATACACTTTATTCTCATTATCCTTTTTCATGTTTTTCTTTTTTATTTTAATTTTCTTTTGGTTATTATATATACTACAGCAACAATGATAAAAACAACAAAAATAAAATAATAATATTTTATTTCATATTATAATCTCTTCCTCTTATTTAAACTATTTACTCCTTTAACTGATATTAATAACTATTTATATATATATATATATATGTATATATGTGAAATTATTTAATTATAAGAAATAATACATTATATACATTATATATATATATATATATATATATATATGGATATATATTAAATAGTACCTACTAAATTTTCTAATTTAAATTATTCATATAATGTAGGAATATATATATATCATACGAACTTAATTATATATGAACTTACATACATTGTATTTATATTTAAATAGAATTAAAAATATTTTAGTTTCAAATATGTATTAGTTATGACTACATATATTTACGTACACACATTAATACATATTTTATGTATATTTTGAATATCCTTTTTTATTTACTATTGTTTTTTTTTTTTTAGTTATTTTAAATAAAATGTGGGATTGTAGTAAATGACAATATGTTACTATCGTCAAACAAATTTGTATTTATATATATGTATAACATATATAAATATATATTTTCAAAATATAATGTATATAGCTAAGTTTCTTTTATATAAATGATTTAAAACTAATCGACCTGTTTAGATTTTCGTTTTGCATATTGTTTTTCTTTTTTGTTTTTGTTTTTGTCGAATGTCCTTTATTGTTTTTATATTTATAATTCTATATATATATATTTAATGATATGTTTATAGTTATCTTCGTCAAATATTAAATATGGCTATATCATATTTTTGTAATTTGCTTTTTTTATTGCTTTTTTTCTATATTCATTCGTTAATCGAGTTTGGTTAGTAGGTAGAACTTTTATATCGGACCGACCTGAATAGATTCAAAAATATTTTAATGGCATTTTTATTTGTTTAAAAAATGACTTATATATCGACATACTTACACATAAACTAGTCTTTATAATATCTTGCCCTGGTCGGAAATATCTGCTTCTGAAAAAAATAGTTTTTTTTTAAATTTTTTAGAATTATTACATTTTTTTGATCTTTCAAAAATTATTATATGGTAAACTATAGATGAGAGAGAGATAAACATAATTAATTTTTTTTCCACTCCAAATAGTAGAAACGTATTAAAGATCATTAAATCTACCGTTTGGTGATTCGTACAAAAAAATGTATACGATCTTGTTAACAATTTTGTTTTGTGATTTCAATTTTGTATTTTTACAAATTTGTATATGAATCCACCAATATTGCTTGACATCGTAAATGTTTCAACATAAAGTTGAAAACAATGTCCACATGATTTTATAAATGTCTACAGAAGCTCACAACAGTTAAGACATTGGTTAAGACATTGTAAAGACAAGGTTAAGACATTGACTTCATGATCCCAATTGTTGTTGACGATGTTTTTGCAACCGATTTGACAGGTATTTGTTTTATACAAAACCCAATGTTTTACAGTGTTAATAAAAAGTTGTATACCTAACCTGAAAACTTATTTTTATAACTTTTTACCGACAAAAACACCAAAACCACGAAAAATTATTTAATTTAATTTTTTCCAACAAAAATATTCAATAATTTTACAAAAGTGTCCGAAAATTACTAAATTAATTCAAATTTAAAAAAAACTCATAACCTAAAAATCAATTATTTTTGACATGAAAAAATTTGGAAAAATTTATGCAAATTTTGCGTGTCTACTTTTGTTTGCAAAAGAGAATATTTTAACCATTCTCGCAGAATTTTATGATTATGTGATTTTTCCATTGCAAATTTTTGCAAATAAAAGTTAACATACAGACCTATTATATCCGGTTGAAGTTTTTTTTAAAGACATTTATGATTTTATCGATTGTCAGTTATTAGTAAAAGTGATTAAAAAATAATGTAGATCAATTATATTTCGTCTGTGTGACGATCATAAGCGTATTCGAATATTAATTATATTTTGTTTCACAAAATGCTTTATACGATCATGTGCTTTGGTGAAATTCAACTATCATGAATATGGTTGAAAGGATGAAGAAGAATCAAAATTTACAATTATCTAATAATTAGTAACCATCATTTTTTATATGACAGAAAGTGCAATCCCATGCGTTTGGATATCGTATTAGATTATAGGTACGTGAAACGAGTAGCATAACTACTTCGTAAAAATTTAACAAGTCAATAAAAATCCTATATTAATTTCGTATAGTTTCGTATATTAATTTCAATTTTTTACTTTATTTATTTCTCAAAGAGTAAGCTCTGAAATCATTCGTTCAGAGTGTGTATATAACGTTATAATGTAATAAATTCATTAAACACTCGAATATTTACCTCATTCAATTTTATTCATTCAATACGAATTTCTTTAATTTTTTTATTGAAAGGACTTACTTAATTTCGTTTAACAATTATTTAAATTTATGTATATACATAAATATATATATATACATATATATATATAATTGTATATCCCCCTCTTATATGTTACTTCTTTTGTTCATTTTAAAAAATATTTGTCCTTTCTGTTATTATTGTTACTTTTAATTTATATTCCTTTGTGTTATATATATATATATATATATATATATATATAATATATATATTTATCTATATATTTTATATTATCTATATAGGTATAATATTAAATTAAAGAAATAAAAGCTCCTAACTCTCTTCTTGTTTATTTTCTTCATCAAATTCTAAACATACATAATATTATAATTATGTATGTTTGAATGTATGTAGGAATGTATGAATATTTTACCCACATGTATCTAAAACCAATTTTAGTTATTTTTATATTTTGCTTTTATTATTCTGAAATCTTTTTTTGGAGTATACGAGAAGAAATTTTTTTTATTTATTTTTGTTTTTGTTAACCGCATTGTATAATATATGTATGAGATGTATCCATATATATATATATATATATATATATATATATATACAATTTTGTTAGCCTATTATATTTCACATCAATATCAAAAATAATTTTCCATACCTTATATTACATTTAATTCAAAAAATACAAACAATAACAACAACAAAAAATATCCTTTTTATTTTTGTTTTTTATTTTCTTATCAATTTTTGATATGTAAAATTCTTAGAAAATATATCGTCCATGTTTTTAGAAAATTTCAATATTATATATTATCTATATATAGATATAATATTGTATTCCATTATGAACGCATATTGTATACTATCCTTCGAAAAGGATATTTATATAAATATAACAGGATCTTACTATTAAAATAGTATGTATATATATATTTATGTGTGTACACACATGTATTATATTTGAATCTAATATACAAAATAAAATAATATAAAAAAAAACGAAAA
The DNA here is from genome assembly GCA_963942445.1 of Argyra leucocephala. Lineage (NCBI taxonomy): Eukaryota > Metazoa > Arthropoda > Insecta > Diptera > Dolichopodidae > Argyra > Argyra leucocephala. The sequence continues at coordinate 136,205,733 of OZ012681.1, read as the reverse complement.
AAAAAACAAAACTAAAAAGACAAGGGTATCCCCTTGAAAATTTGATTTTCTAATCACATACATGCGCATTAAAAAGGATCACCATCGTAGTTCATATCATGGATGTTTTTACATATATTAATATCTATATGTATACATTATTATCAAAATGGAAAATGAAAAAACAAAAATAAAAAATAATAAAAACAAATCTCCATATATTTTACTCATATGTGTACATACACATTATCTCCTAACAAATTTGTACATTTTTACCTACATACATATTGTATGGATACATGAGAGTATGCATAATAAAAAAAGGACAATAATTGAAATTTTTCATATATATTATGTTCAATTCAAGTAGAAAAAGGTGCGCGCGGTATAATCAAAAATAAAATAAAAAAAAAAACAACAAACAAAAAATTTTACATAGGGGGGTTTTCTTTAATAAACGGAATATATTTTACACACATAGTATATTTATGCATTTATATATATACACACATATTGTGTATAACTTGATACTTCATCTAGGAATTTATGTGGTTATCAATATAATATTGAATATAGTGAATATGACTTTTCATATGTAATTTTCATGCATATAAAAATAAAAACAAAAATGAGAAACAAAAAAATAGGAGAGAAAATCTCTTTCATGTAGGAACATTTTTTGAGGACTTCCAAAAAATTAAGATAAATAATATTTTTATTTATATACAATATATATTATATATATATATAGCTATATATCAAAAATGTTATTATTATAATAAAAGTTTTGAATAAACATTAGAGAGAATATAATTTTTGCACATATGTGAAAAAAAAAATAAAAAAAAAAAAAAAAAATAGAATAAAAAAACAAATAAAACATAAGAAAAAACAAAAAATAAATAGAAAATTAAAGAAAATTGAATTTCTCTTTATCTTTTGTTTGATTTATGGGATTCACTTAATTAAAAAAAAAACACACAAACACGAAAACAGAAAATCGAAACAAGGATACTATAAGAGTATACTTACTGTAATGGACCGCTTTTCCAATTCAAAACAAAAATGTATAATAAACTAATTAACTAATTAAAAATTTACAACTTTTGAAATTCAAAAAATTTCATTTTTATCGTTTTTTTTTTAAATTAGTTAATTTTTTTTTTATGGACTCTTTGGTTAGAACTTATGTAACCAAAAATTTATTATAACATTCAAATACAACAAAACAAATTGAATTTAGTAAACAATGATTGATTTATTTTTTTCTTCCTTCTTCTGTATAAGCCCTGGACGTTAATAAATTAAGGAGTTATTAACACAAAATTTATTATTTGTGATATTTTATTATTTAAATTATGTTTTTATTTATTTAGTGAAACAAAAATTTATTTTCATAAATATGCATATAGATGTCTGTCCGGGAATGAAAGTGTAGATGAATTGACAAAAAAGCAATAATATAAATATACAGAGTACATCATTACATGAACTACAAATAAGCCATTAATAAAATATTATAGGGCAAACATGTAATTTAAACTTACAAAACGAACTTGTTAATTGACTGGTTCCCATTAATTTGACTTTTAGTAACTGAAATGATGTACAAAATAAATTATAAAATAAGATTTGACCACACTAAGCTTGCGTACAGTTATTTCTTAATAAAAAAATAGTTGCTGTACTGGCTTCATAAATACTAGTGATAAATAAATTTTGTTGTAGTTGTTTGTGTATGTTATTAATTCATTCCGACCTGGGGAATGCGTTAATCATTTTCGATTACTTGATTTGGTACGAACCATGCATAATTTACCGTACCATCCAAATTTGTTTCAGTATCGAATTGTACTACAATATTTTGTTTTTTAAGAAGAGGTATGATTTCCTTTCTATGAACAAATACATGGTCTTCCACTTAATACTGAGCTGTTTCCTTTTTTAGTCAATTTCGGCACATTTTTATGCAATCATGAAATATTAATATTCGCCCGCTCATCGAAATTTGAAGAAGTTTGTAAAAATTTGTTGTAAAGAACTATTTTTCATCATTTCAATTTATCGTGGACACTAGTTTTTTTATTGATTTATCTTAAACAACAACCTCATATGTAATAATTTATTAAAAAAAAAAAATTAAATTTAAATCGGGGATGTTGTTGCAACAATTTGATAAATTGAAGATGTTTAAATGACTTATACTTTGGGTGAAATTTTAAATGAAAATTACAAAAATTTTGAAAAAATATTTGAATTCGCCACGTCTCTTTTTAAATATTTACAAAGAATAATAACAATTGGTTTTGAAATGTTTCAGATATATGTACCGTATTTTTTTTTAATTTACAGATTATGTATATTTTTTTTAAAGTTAAATTTGATAATCAATAGAATAAAATAGCTATTTAAAAATATCTATATACTTCCTGTTTATAGTTATAGTTTTTGATATCTTATATATACTCATTTTGTTTTTGTCTGAAGCCTTTAATAACAACAAACAATAATAATGAAAAAAACTGTTCATTATGAATGAAAGAATGAAAATTGAGAGAATAAATCAATTTTTTTTAATGTTCTTTATTTCATTAACAACTACAGCTAACTTACATGCTAAATTCACAAAATAATATAACAAATTAATTCAAATTTCTTAGCCTAGTACTTTAATGAATATATATATATATACAAATAAAACTTAAACTATACAGTAGTGAATTCACACTAGTGATGTATAGTCATTTAAGTCATTCTTAATTTTACTTAAATATGGAAATAGGTATAGATAGGTAGGTGTAGGTAGAAGTAAAATGTGGTGGAGAAATAATATGAATGCATTATGATTAGAGATGATACATATTTACTTTACATTGTTGTTGGTATTTTGAGTTGTAATTTAATGTTCAATTTTTTTGCGCCCAAACTTTACTAGATTAGTGAAGGCATTATACTCGTATAATACTATTATTATTCCGTTTTATTAATACTTACTTACTTAGGTGGCCAACAAACCATGTAGGTCATGGGCCTGATTCATCTCTGACTCATCTCTATTCTATTCTAATTCTTTTATAATTTTTTTTATTACTCTTTACTATCCTTCTTTTTCTTTCCTGCATCTTTATATGGCTAAAATTCTGCGAAGGAAGTTAGGGTGCTTATACCATTATTTTGGCCTAATATAATGCCCTCCATTTTCGTTGGTTACGCGGGCGGCTTCTCTCCAGTTGAATATACGAAATTGTTTCATATACCTTACCTAGATACTTTGTCTCTCCAACGTCTGTAAACTCTTGACTTTAATTTTAATAGACTTGACAACGTTTTTAGTCTCTTGACGATTAATATAAATCGTCATTATACATCTCATAGAGTTAGGCATTATATTTTCTTCTCCAAACCCATCATCATTTTCAGGATCATCGTCTTGTTATTATTTTAATTTAATTTTTTATTTATTTTTGATGAGGTTGTATTTTGTTCAGCCTATAAAATAAAGTTCGTTGGTGAAGTTTGTATGAATATACCAGCTCTCAAGTATATAGTGAAAAAGGAGGGCAGAGATTTTTTTTTGCACATATTATCCTGGACGGAATTTAAAGAAAAAATTTAAAATTTTATAAATTAAACAATTAAAAGTTTTTATATAAAAAATACTGCTTTAATTCGTTCAGATCCATGTCGTTTAAGTCGCTACTTTCATAAACTAAAATTACTCAATCAGAACATATTTTCAAAGTAAATCTAATTTTCTTTATAATTATTTTTGTTTAATGTTTTTTTTTGTTTAATAAAACATCCTTACAAATGCATAATGCACCTGTTAGAAAATCTATTGAAAATTTTCCAACTCTCAAATCAAATGATCCCAGTAAGTTAAGAGATTGTTTTTTTCGAAAGAGCAAAAAACCAAAATACTCAAAAAAAAATGTATTTTTGACTCAAAAATATTTAAAATGAAAGAGAATTGTTGTTTTTGTTTTGTTTTCACTCAATTCTTTTTATTTTATTATCCTTTAAAAAAAAAATGAAATTTTCTTATTAGAATCATTTATAAAGTCTTCGTATTGGTGTAAAATAAAGAGAATGAATAGATTTAAACCACACCTATAATTTACATACACAAAGTTAATAAAAGGAAAATTTCATGTACACGCACATACACAATTTTGTAGAGAAATTTTTCAAAAAAATCTAATTTTTAGAGAAAACGTTTTGGTGATTTTTTTGGTTTAATTTAAATTCTGATATTTGTGTTGAATAGTTCTTTGTAATAGTATTAGTAAACTTAATATTGTTGATTTTATTTCTGTTTTTTTTTTTTTTTTTTTTACATTTTAACATTTTTATAGAGATTTTTTTTTTTATGAAAATTGAGAATAAATTTAAAATTATACGGTATCCTCTCTGTTTAGGTATAGATCCTTTTTTTGTTTGGTTTTTAAGGAGATTTTATTTTTTATTTATTTTGTGTTTTTTTAGGATTTGATTCTAAAGTTTTGTAAAAAATAAAAAAAAATGAATTAGTATTTACAAACTTTTGTTATAGAAAATTTGTAAAGATTTGAATCGGATGCTTATAATTTTCGTAAATTATTTGATAAGCACGAGGTTGGTAGCAACGAAATTCTCGTATAGAGAGCAACATTTTTTTCTTTAAATTCTTAAATCGAATATTTTTTGACTGTTTAAATTTTTACTTGAAATTCAATATTTTGAAATTGTATTTCCATGCTTAATTCTGTAATGAGCTTTGTCGAGCCCTTGTTTATTCATTTATTTGTTGTTCAGCTTTAAATGTGTTATATTCTACGAAGAATGCTAACGCCATGGTTAACATATGTTTCATACCTCTTTGGCCATAAACAAATTTTGTAGAGGGGATTTTTGTAGAAAAGAATATGAAAAGTATGTTAACCATGGCGTTAGAAATGTTCGTGGGTCATAGCACAATTAGACTAACATTGATTTTTATTTTTGTTTGGGTGTAATAGAGAGAACTAATAGTTAAAATAATCAAAATTAATTTCATTTTAATATGGGGAATATATTTTTGATAATCATGGAGGTTCTATGATAGAACTATGTACCTACCTATACACGGTAAGAAAATAATTTGTGGGTTAGTTTGAAATTAAATAATTAGAAAAAAAATATTCTGAACTGCTTTTTTTCAAATACCAGAGCTGACTTCTTTGTAGGAAAAATGAATTAGGTGTTTTTGAAAGCAAAATTTGTATATAAAGATCTCTTATAATCACTTGGGTGGGAGTACCCAACAAGTTCATGATGGGATCTTTTATATGAGTGCAATAATAATTACTAACTGATTTTTATTGAAATTTATAGTAAATAATTTCGCTTCATTGTTAGTCAGATAATTTAATTAGTCATATTTTGAATGTTTATATAGAGGTTTGTTCAGTAAACTGTTCTAGAACGTTTTAGAATGAAAACGAACACTTTTTTGCTCATTAGATTGTGCAAAGCAGTTCTAAATTGATCTTTTTTGGTCTGAATTCAAAATAGTTTTGGACAACTTTTTTTTGTTGTTGTTTAAATTTTTACAGTTAAAGAAATTTGAGGGTAAACAAAAATTAGAACAAAAAAGTTAATCAAAAAAAGTGTTCAGTAAATTTTTGTGTTCTAAGTGGTTCTAAAATATTTGACAGTTAATTGTCATTGTCCAAAACGATTATGTCCAATTCTTTTCTAGATCTACTGAACAAATTTGTAATGTAACTATCAATAAGACTTTATGTTTATAGATTATTTTTCTATTGTAGTCGATTTATAATAAACTGTTGCAGGCGAAAGAAATGTTTTACATTGAGTAGTGACATCTTCTAGCTTCTTCGTGAATCATGATAAAACATCTTCTACATTATTTCGTTACCAAAAAACGTTATTTTCCATTGAGAAATATAATTCTACATTGGTACAGTAAATTCGACAAAAGTTAATATTTGATAATTGAGTCCAATAAATTTAAAAAGGCTTCACATTCAATGGAAATTATAACAAAAAAAACAACTTTTAAACTTGTGTTGTCCAGTTCTTTTATTTTTGTTTTGTAAGTTTTTAAACGTAGTTGGTTTTTAAAATTAAATATGCAAAAACAAATTTTTATTTAGATAAGATAATATGTTGGGTTAGACTTACAACATTGTTAATTATTATGTGATAAAAATTTAGACAACTTTATAAGTGAGTTGAAAGATGAGTTGAATGGGTAAAAGAATGTTAAAAGAATGAATAATTCACACTTGCTGGAAAATTGCCTAGTAGAATAATACTGAATATCATATATAAATATTACTACGAACAATAATATACAACTCACGTCTATTTTAATACAAGAATACGAAATTGAGTCATTTGTGTAAGTACTCCTATTAATTTTTAAAGATTCCGATTCCTTCTATACTCCAGTTAAAAACAAAAAACATGTTTTTTTTTTTTCATTTTATTTGTTATGACCATGACTTTCAATTATTTCCTGGTTTTCTTTTTTACTCTGTATTTTTTATTGTTGTCATAGGTCACGTTTTAATTTAAAAAATGAAGAAAATAAAACAAACAAAAAAAAAAGATTGTCCGCCAAAACAATGAAAAAAAAAAGAAAATTAGAAAAAAAAACAAGTAAAATGCCGTCGGTAAAATCGTGTTAAATTTTTTTTCGTCCCTTTTTTTTAATGTCCTTTTTTCTTTAAAATTTGACTTTTTTTTCTTTTCGATGATATTTTTTTTTAAATGTAAGGTAACATTTACACGGTCGCAATCTATTCTAAGAAATTGAATTTTTAACTGTAAAAACGTCAAATTATTACCGTTAGAGGTGGAATTTTTTTTAAATTAAAATTTCTGGATCAAAATAGGAAAATGTTCTTATGCAGCTTTGCATTAGACTTGAACATGTTTGTATGAAGGCATTTTCCCAGAACGCTAACAATTTGACGATCACATCAATCACTTTCATTTGCAAGTGACAGTCATATGTAATTAAAACAATTCTCGTCATTGACGTTTTGGAATTTTAAAGCAGCAGCAGTATTTCATATTTTATAATTAATTTTATTATTTTAATCATTTTCGTATTAAAAAAGTGTTATTATTTCATTATTTCAACATTTTTTTTCTAACCTATGTAGAACATCACTCGTTTTTGAAATTTATGACAACTAAATTTATTTTGTACGAGCGGCATACAAAAGAATGCAAAAAAAAAAATTGATGATCACTTGCGTTAGAAATGAGTATTGGAATTCATGACGCTAGCATCAAGAAGTATTGAAATGCATGACTTTTGCAAATTGAACGTAAATGACGTTCTGGGAAAGTGACTTTCTATTAAGAAAAACAGTTGAATTTAAAAAAAATAAAAACTGGACTGGAAAAAGTAATATTTTGCGAGTTTGTTCATATTTTTTTTGTAAATTTTATCAAAGTCAAATCATATTTGATATAGTTTATGTCATTTTTATGTTTAATTCCAGGGGATAAAAATAAATTTGTTTTAATTTTTGTCTCTCTGGGAAATTCAATACACTTAACGATTTTTTTTATACCTATATACATTTAACAAGGTAATATAGGGCTAAGAATGAACTATACGTATAATCTGCGGAAGAATTGTATCTTATATGAATATGATCTAACTTAACCAAATAATTAGTCCTATCTAAACTAACTCAACCCAATTTTTAATCCTAGAATGTACAAGTTGAATAGTTGAATACCTAGTACTTATTAAATGCATTTTCTAACCATTAATATACTCTTATAATGTTTTTGTCTCTATCTGGTATGGATGGACATATCAAATTGAAGTATCTTTGAATTTGTAATAAATTCTGGGTATGAACAATTGATTGTCTATATGTTTACTGGGGTATGATAAGCACAAATGGTGATTACACAAAATGTTATATATTTGATTGCATCGCATTTATATCAAGTCTAGTAATTGAATTGAATTGAATTTTATTATCCATACATATAAATATGTATGCAAAACTTTTTGGCCCTTTTCTTTAGGAGATGTGGGCCATTAAGTCGAGTAATGTGTAGAGTTAATTTTGTACATTTAAAAATTATTTTTAATTTCAAATCTAAATTCAATGAAGAATGATTTCGTTGTTTAAATATAGTGTACGTCACTATATAGTGTAAATCGTGACCTTTAATTCTTAAGACATTTCGTTTTCGTTTGCTTTTTTTTTTTTTTTGGGTTCTTGTGTATTCTCTCTAATTTTTAATTTTAGTGTATTTTTTTGTTTTGTTTTACTTTTTTATTCTTAGTTAGAAAATTAACCTGATTAATTTACAATTTATCACTTGTTAAACAATTACCCACTTAATTAACTACTCAGACAGGCAGGGTTGGTAGAATAAAAAAAAAATATTTTCCCCATTTTCCCTTTTTTTTCAAATTTTCATTTTTTTTTTTTTTTTATATTATTACTTTTTTTTCATTCATAATCGTGTAATTTGAATTGAAAACAAAAACAAAAATAAGAATCCCTCTTCAACAGCAGTACTCTTTTCTTCCTGTTCGCAACTCTGTAATGTGGTTTTATGTTTTTTTTTTTGCTTGCATAAAATTTATGGACGTGTTAAGTTAAGAAAATGTACTAAGAAAAAGAGAGAAAGAGATGGAATGAAAAAAAAATCTTAAGTTATTTTTTTTATTTTTGTTTTTTTTTTTCATAATTTTTCATTACCAAACAAACACCTTCTTTTTTTGTTTTGTTTTTGTTGTTATTTGATTTGAGAGTTATTTTTCATTTTTGTTTTGCTACCCTATGGTAATTCCCTTCTATCGTCCTTGTTCTATCATTGATTTTCTGGTTGTGTGCAACCTTGTTCACTTGTTTTTTCATTTTTATTATTTTTATATTTTTCACTTCGGATTTTAAAAAATTGCGAAAGAAAAACGAAATGAAAGTGAAAACAATTTTTTTTTTTAAATAATATTTCTTCTCTCTTCACTTATATTATGCTTGCCTCCACCAAACACTTCTTTCATGCTTGATGGCTTTTGCTGTGTCGCGAAATTTTTTTTTGTTTGCTTTTTTGTTATTGTTGTTGCTTTTTACGTCTTCTTTATTAAGGATGCAAGGATGCAAAGTAAAAATTATAAAAAATATAATAAGAAAATTTGTTTTAGATTTTTTTCAGTTAACAAAAAAAAAAACAACAAAAAAAAAAAAAAAGCCGTAGAAATTTAATTATGAAGAAAAAAAATCTGAATTTTGTTCGTCATTTGTACTTTTTAGGACAAAACCAACTTAAGAAGTATTAAATAGGAAGGAAAAGAATTTTATTTAAATATTTTTTTTTTTATTAAATCTAATAAGGATGTAAATAAAGGACGACGAAAAAAAAAAAATTATCTTGTTTTGAATTTTTGTTTTTTGGACGGGATTTTTGAAACTGTAAACAAACAAAAGAAAAAATAAATAACAAAAAATGATTTTTATCTAAGATGTATAAGAACTGTTGCGTTTGAGCCATTTGATAGAACAAAATGTTAATTTAATATTTTTATTTTAAACGGTCAAGTACTTTTGAAAGACTATTTTTTTACTCTATTGGAAAATGTTGATGTGAGTAATCCCATGATTTCCAACACATCAACATTAAATTAATTTTATTTATTTAATAATAGGTACGTAGTTAAATAAAAGGCCTAAACCAATAAATCAAATTTTAGATAATTGTTCTACTCCAAAATGAGCTATAAAAAAATGTGTCAATATATGTATACCTACTTCGTTAGAGTTAGAGCTTAACCGTTTCACTACCAAATTATGATGCAATATATTGTATAAATTATGATGAATGAAAAATAAATAATATGTTAAAAATTTCGTTCAAATTCTCTTCATTTATAAGAGACGTAGGTAAAGAGGCGTTTTTCATTTCATCTAATTGTAAGTAGCTTTGGTAAAATTCACTTTTCGTATATTAAATACGGTACTGCAATGTATTACATAAATATTTATGTAATCATTTATATATATCAATTTTATTGTAGTCGAACAACTAATTAAATGCGTAAAAACTACTACTTTTGTAAGAAAGTAGACCTTCTTTAATATAATGGCACAGATAAATAATTATTTATAAATATATTATAATTATTACATATTATAATTTTAATATATATAATTACTTATCTGTGATCATAGTCTCATTTTACGTTGTTACCACATTGGCATAATAGGTACTACCAAATTTATAAAATATCTGATACATTCCAATATTAATTAACGTGTGTATACGTATTAATATACAACTTGTATTGACTAATTTGCTTACAGTTATGTATTAGTTATTGTAATTGCTTGTATATTATGTAATTTTCTTACGTATTAATATACAACTTATATTAACTAATTTACATGCAGTTATAGAACTCTCAAGTTTTCAAATATTATATTTAGCTATCTTAACTATACAAGTTAGTGTGGCTCATAAATTTATTTCGCATATCATGTTTATTTTGATACAATTCAATATTTTATAATAAAATCCAGTTAAATTTAAATATTAAAATAACCATTTTAAATCACAATTTATTCAATAAAATAATTTATTGAAAACATTTTTTTTTATTATATTTAAATTTCAATTAAATATTTTAAAAACATTAAACAATATAATTAAAAACTAATTAAAAACAAAATATCCTTTAAGTTCATCTTCATAGACGACATTGAAAATTTTTTTTTCAACGAAAACTCAACAACAATAAAATTATTATTTATAGACTATTCTTCTTAGAACTGATCTCGTTGATGAACAAAATTACTTTAAAATGATCCTTTAATTTGCTTTTCATAATTCTAAAAATTTTCTAGGATCACTAGTGATTGATCAACAAATTTTCTATATACGATCATATAATTAGATTTTACTACCACAGTTTTTCATTTTTGTTTGGGTTAATTTTCAAAATTAATAATGTGTTGGTGAACAATACAAATATAATAGTATAGAAAAATAGGCGGAGTTAATTCCATGTATTTGATTTTTGTTTGTGTTGGTGTTGTAAGGATGTATAAATTGAAAATTTGATCAATTGGATATATTTGTTATGTACTAAAAAATTAAAGATTAAAAATAATAATTTGTGATGATCATTTTTAGAACTGTTTTGTTATTTTTAGATGAGCAGTATAAAATTTAAAAACAAATAATTATTAAAATATTATATACTTTTGAAAAGGATTCATCTATAAAAAAAAAATTTTGTTTTATTTATTAATTAAAGAATATAATTAATAAATATAAGAATATTACATTAATTCAAGATATTAGCATTATTACATTTTATTTAGGTGTTTTTGCATTTTCACCTGGTACATTTACTCAACTGAGATAATTTATTATTTAAGATATTTAACATTTTAATTTGGTTCATTGTTATTATTTAAAAATTTATAAGAACATTTATTGAATTTGTGGATTTTCTGAATTTATATTTTTTACGATATTAATGTTCTTTGGTCTGAGTGCTGAACATAATTTTAAAAAAATTAATCTCGGAAAATTACAGAATATTATAAAAAAATATATATACCTACATACACAAATTTTATGTTTAATATTATTGTTTATATATTATTTTAAATTTTATTTTTTTTATTATATCATTTTAATTTTCAGCTATTTTAGTTTTTCCATATTTAGCTTTAATTTTCTACTTTACTATGTTTGTATCCAACAATATTTTATATTTTTATGCCTGTATTTTTGCTTGCAGTTTCATTCATCACATATTCTAATGAATATCCGAATGATCCTATATTTAGTCTTATTATTTTTATTTAGTAAATGTATATTTTAAGCATTGTACCTATTTTACTATAATATGAATAAATGAATTAAAAATCTATCTAATCTAACTTATACCTAACTAGTATCTAATTTAGCCTAAATCTGTCATATTATCATAAAAATAAAAACTTAAATTGATAAAAGTAAAATATTTAAGAAAATATTTATAACGGATGACAGTGATAACCTATTGACTTGGTGTAATAATAATTATAATTCTGTAACTATAGACTGCAAAAATGAATGAAAGCAAAGCAAAATTATAAAGTAGATATTCAGTTGTAATATAAACAAAAAAAAAATAATTTCTACATTTTAACAACTGTCCGAATCTGAGTAGTATAAAAAAATTGACAAAAATCACTAGATTAATAAATAATAAAAAATTTTGAATAATATATAAGGCCATCAAATTATCATAGATTGAAATTACAGAAGATGATTTTTCGCAAAAAGTAAATATCAATAGGACAAATTTTATAAATTATATTATAAAATACCATATATTAAATACTAGATTTTCATAAACAAGCAATATTGGCAATACTGCCTATAGTGCCTATATTAACAATATTATTTTGTTCGTATTTGCAAATGAAGTTTGTTCATAAACATTTCTAACTAAAGCAGGAAAACTGCAAAATTATAGTATAGATAAAGCATGATAATCAGTTGTGTTGCTGCTTTCATTTATAACGCAAAGCTGCAAAATGTAGAAAACTTTTACAACGTTAAAAAAAAAAATTTTTTTTCTGCAATATTTTGTTTTTGCAATATATGTTTATGAAAAGCCCAGCCATTACTGATTCTAGGAAGCAATTATGTATCTATAGGTATTTAAATAAATGAGTATAATAAAAATAATCTTAGTATTGATGTAAAAATATTTTATATTATTATAAAACACCATTATTCTATTAACTTGATTAAATTCTACTGATATTATACTAGAGTAGGCTACGAGTAGGCTCATCTAGAACACGTAGATATCATAATACAATCAGTAAAGTATGTATATTAAAAATTGAATTTCTGCACTTTATTAGTCTATACTAAATACTAAAAACAATATGTTTAACTGATGCTACGCCTACTACGCCTACCGTCATAATACTTAATAATTGTTTTTCCCTAACTTTTTGAGGGATATGTTCAAATAATTAATATTATATCCAAAGCTGTAATTTTTTAACTAATAAGTAATTTTATTTTATATGTATATATTTATTTATTTTTCATTATTATTTCTACAAGTGAAAAACATTGCTCGTATCTATATTATTTGATCTAAAATGGTGTCAGACTTATCATTTTAAAGTTATATCAAACCAATTACAATGCTTCTTTTTTTTTAGTTTGCAAAAATAATAAAAACTGTACCAGTTATTTTTGATAGATAGTATATTTAAGTATTTATTTGTTTATGTTTAACCAACGACTAAAGTATCCAAATTATATCTTGTATAGTCTTTGGTTTCACTCATTTGGTTTTACAAGTTTTTATTCTAAATTTAAAATTATATTTTGGTTTGACATTTTTTTTTTCTTTATTTATTATTTAAAATTACATATACATTGGATAATATTTAATTATGTTTAATTTTAAATTAAATTAATAATAAAAATATGATATTAATTTTTAAGTAAAGAAAGTAAAGAAATAAAGTAAAATAAAAAAAAGTAAATAAATAAAACTGTATTATTTAAAATATTTAAAATTACATAGGTAAAATGGATGCTCATGTACACCTGATCTTTTTAATTTTTAAAATGTTAGAGCTATGATGATGTCCTTAAATTAAATACATAGGTATTTTAGAATATTTTTTTTATTTTATTTTGTTTTAAATAAAATTAATTATATAAAATTCTTTTATAGGTATTACTCTTCTAGTAATTATATATACATATATATATATATTATATATATATATATATAAAAACAAAAGAAAATTATTTTACTTTAGAATAATTTCAAAGAATTTTATTTAGATTTTAGCATTTTCATTCTTTATATTATAATATAAAAATCATTTTGTAAAAATTAGTTAACAAATCATTGAATAATTTATCCTTTTTAAAGAGGAAGAAATTATATAAGAAATAAAAATATAAAAATTAAAGAAAAAAAAAATTTAGAAAACGAGTAAAAAAATAAGTTTTTTGTTTTTAGAACAAAAATATATTTTAGGGTCAATTACATTATTTTGTTTCATAAAATTTCGATTACAGAGTATCGAATAATTTTGAATTCTTATAGGTTTGAGTTTAGTCCGATAAGTGAATGCGAAAAGCGATATTGGATTAACACCAAGATTTTTTTCAATTAGGGTTTGTATCGCTCAACAAGCTTTTATAAAACTTGAACTTAATGTAATTCACAAGTTGATTAAATAAATTTTTAATTTTTAGCTTCTTTTAAAAATTTTAGTAACGTATATTACATTCCTCAAAATTACTTTAGAAATATGTAAAACTCTATACCAGCTTGCTAGCTCTTTTGAGTACTGTATAAATGAATAAATGAAATTAAAAATGAAATCAATAATTTTGTTATCTATCAAAAATCATTAGTTTAGTATTTCCTGGCGTTTATTTTAATATAAATTTAGTAGGTATTTTTAATAAATTGCAAGTAAACAAAAAAATTAATGACAATTTTAAATTCGAAAACTTCCGTTAGCAACTTAAATGACGTTTATTTGCTTTTGAATTTTATATTCGGTTCGGATTGCACATTCGGAAAATCTTTCGAATCCGAATTTCATACACGGTAGGTAGGGGCCTGTATTTCGTATGATATGTTCTGATGTTCAGAGCTATTTCAGTAATTTTTAATTCTCTTGGTTATCTATAGTATTTCTCTATATCGGATATAAAATATTAGCTTCATATAAAGCATAAAATAAATGTACATTTTATCTTGTTAGTTTGCTTATGATATAAAATGTTACTTTCTGAATCATGTCTATTTGATTTTTTATGCTGGAAGAAAACTCGACTCCAAGTTCAACTGTACAATCTGTGAACTGTTAATTTAAATTTTATGTTCTAATGTTAAATTATGAGAACAAAATTAATGATATTACTTAGAGTTGTAGTTAGAGATCGAAATTTCGGAAGTAATATAATTCTTCAACAATGATTGGAACTAACTCTAAATTTATTGGATTTTAAACTTAGGAAATTTGTCTTTAATAAAAAGATGTTTTTTTTTTTTTACAAATAGGCAAAATATAATAGGTATAATTGTAACAGCTAAATAAAAAAGCCAATTCGAATCTTATACGAGTCCCTCATGTATATTTGAAAACTTTTACATTTTCATAGAAATTGAATGATGAAAGAAAATTTTAGAAATTCGAAAACTTGTTCTATTCTCTGCAATTGATTGTTTTTATATCTTAATATAAATATTTATATATATATATATAAATAAGTATTTTCGTCCATTATACCAAATACATATATAAAAACTTTCTAAAATACAAATCATTTAAGTAAAGGGTACGAAAAAAAGGTGAGAATATTAAATTGAAACTGAATGGGGTTTGGAGTTTTAATTTTTTTGTTTTTGTTGTATAATTAGAAAAATAGATTGTGGGAGTGGGGGAGAGCATTTGAATTCTGTACTATAAACAAAGAAAAAACAAAATACAATTTTTTTTTAGTGAAAAACTGAAACTGTAAAAGTTTCTAAACTTAAAAATAATTTATGTGCCTCGTCATTATACTCAGATAGAGAGAGTCTTTTTTATTCACTGATTCTAATTTATTTATTTTTATTTTTTATTGTTTTTTGTTTCTATTTCAAAATTTATGTCAGAGAATGGATTAGATCAGAAATGTTTTTTGAACGTATATTTGATCCTTAATTATCTTTTTTTTCTATTATTATTATTATTATTATTATTATAAGTTGTTTGTTGTGTTTGTGTACGTTTTGTAAATTTTAAAATATTTTTTTTTGTTTTTGTTTTAAACTGGATATTTTCAAAATTTGTTAGAAAATTTTTTCAACTTAAAAAAATAAATAAAAATACTATGGACCAAAAGAATTGAGAGAAAAATGAGTCAGCGATTAAAATCGATTCATAGAAAATTAATTACCTTTTAAAAATATGTGTAAATTTTATACAGAATAATAAATCATATATATACAATAATTGTACAGTAATCGCTTAATATTTAAGAAAATAATAGTAAACATTATAAGGTCATTTTAACAAAAAGTAAGTGTCGAAATAGAGAAGAAATGCCCTTTCAAGTTTGTTTTTAAAGTTTTAATACCATGGCGTAATAAAACCTATTTCAAATCTATTCATCTGGTCTGGCCTATTAAGTTCAAGTAAAATGCATCTATATCAGTTTATGTTTATGTATTTGTTAAATTTTATTTTTAAATTAGATTCTGTAAGAAAAGCTTATGTTACGCAATGCATATAGACAGTACCAGTGTTGTAAGGGTGTTTTTCACTTGGATATTACTGTAAAATAGAAATTACGTAAGCAAAATAATTAACAAATAAAAAAAAAAGTAAGAAGACCAAGTCATGTTCTAATTTGAAAATTTATCAGTTTTTATTTTTGTATCTTTTTTTTCAATAAGAGAGACGAGATAATAAATTTTTTGAGAAGAAGAGAAATTCATTATCCTTTTTGGCAGTTTTGAAAAACTTTTTGTTTTTGTGAAACCATCACTTGAAAGATTTGAACTTAAATTATTTATATTATTTTTATTTGTTTACTTGTTTTTTCGAATAATGTTTTTTTTTTGTTTAATTTTTAGTAATTAAGGAAACAAGAGAGGACAAGAAAAATTATAAAACAAGAAAAAAAAAGCACAAAAATACCAAAAATTCAAAATTCTTCTACTCAAAGTTAATTTATGAAAGACATATCCTAAAAAGTTATTGTCAGCTATTTTTTGGACAATTTATTTTAGTTTTTGTTTTTTTTTTGGTTTTCAGGGAGGAGACAATTTAAGCTTATTATTTTGAAAATTAATTTAAAAATTAAAAGAATCTTAAAACTAAAATCAAAATCACAGATGTTAAAAGACAGCCCTTGATTATTATTGTAGAATAGTTTATGGTTAAATTTGATTGGTTCTATTCCCTACCCCAATGTTCAATGAATTTTTCGATATGATCGAGTATTCTCTGTCATTGGGATATGATGATAAATTTGGATAAATGGCAAAAAAAAAACAAATAAGTTGTCTTATTCAAGGATTCATTTGAATTCACACCAAGGATTTATTTGTATTATAGTTATATAATATATGAAAATTTATCAGAATACCTTGTTTAATTCCGATGATCTAAAAAAAATGCCTGCCATTGATTATTTTTGCAACAAATAACAGTTGGAGAACCAAAAGTAGAGTAGCAAAATTCGTTGGTTACGAAGTATTTCGAACCCAACATTACAAAAAATCAATTGCTCATATTTTGTGACGGTAAGCATTCGCATTTAGTAATTGATGGGACTGAAGATATGACTAGCTGAGTTAAGTGAGTTGATTTGATTTGATAAAGCCAATTCATTTACATCAGATGATCTTATTTATCATGTTGCGGGACAACATCAATTATGCACCTCAATCTCGTGCGATTTCAGATAATTTGTTTTATTTATGCATTCATATAGTGTAATCATTTTCCAGTTGTTTAATGGTCTACTTCTAGTTCTACTACTTGTAGATATTCGCATTCATGAAGAGTAATCTTTTTTCAGTTGTTGCATGGTATACTCTTAGTTCTATTACCTTGTCGATATCTGCTTTCATAAAGGTATAAATGGTAATCATTTTTCAGTTGTTGCATTGTATACTCCTAGTTCTAATACCTTTGTAGATTTCAGTCAAGACTGGCTTATTTTTTGTATAGAATTTCATGTCATGTTACCAATCAAGTTCAATTTTCTTCCCCTGATATATTAGTTCATCGGTTCGAAAGCAATTATGTTGTACAATTCTGAATTTTTTTATTAGTACGCGGCCAAAATATTTTCAATATACACCGCAAGCATCTGCTTGTATGCTTTTTATTATATTTACGTTTACTTTTCACTTTTCTCTGTCGTATTATAGTAGGACAGTGATGATATTAAATTTGAAAATATTCTAAGGCTTGATTCATTTAAAATTCTGCATATTATTAATTTTGTTGAATTAAAAAAAAATATATATATATATCAAATTTTAAAAGCGGGAAAATTATATTGAGATATTCTTTTAATAGGATATCACAAAATAACAATAACTACTTATAACAAAAATGTATGGCATTAAATACAAATATTCAATCATCAGATTCACTTTTATAAATACCACACATGTCTTTGGTATAAATATATTAAAATTATAATATAAAATGTAAAATAATTTATTTTTATATTATTTTTTTTTTCAAAAAATTTGCATAATAATGAAACTTAAAAAGAAAAAAAAACAATATCCTTTTTTAAATTCTTAAATTAAAATTAAGATTTCATCTACCTGAAATTTTTGTCCTTTTTTTTTGCAAACAACACATGAACCAAAAATATATAATGTTGTTTTATATTATTGATGCAAATGCTGCATTCATAATAATATCCTTTCATTTTTTTTTTTAAATTTCGATATCATCTATCAAATTCTCTTATTATTATTATTGTTATTATTATTATAATTTTACAACAACAAGAATATATAAAAAAGGACACTTTCGATTTTCTGCTCTAATTAAATATTAAAATATTCAATTTCAAATATAATTATATATATACATATATATACATTTTTGTTTTTATTACATTAATAAGTTTTGTTTGTAGTAGTAAAGGGTTATTATATTAATAATAAAAACACATCGCTTTTAATTAATACAAATGCAATAATAATAACAATAATAACTACTTTTATTTACAAGCTACTTTTATATATTGTATGTATACGTCTAAATTTTTTAATTTATTTATTACTGTGTATATTTATTTACTTTTTTTTTGTAAATAAGATTCAGGATTTATTTAAAGCATAATTTCTAATTTTGTAACTGTGATCTTATTTACATTTTAAATGAATAATGAAAAACAAAATCTATTTACAATTTTTAAATACGAAATTTTTTAAACCCTATTTTGCTTTAAGGATAAACAATATTTAAAGTGTAAAAAATTGAAATGAAATAAGTTATACATACTTTTAGAAATGATCTAACGATGAAAATTAATAATTAAAAACAGAAATTTGAAATTAATAAATAAGTCTTACAATTTTAGGACAAATATAAATTCACCTTTTTTTTTTTTTATAAAAACTTGTCTTCTAGCGTTAGAGTAAAATTTTTGTATATTAGTGAAAATAGTCGAATATTTTCCTTTTAATTTTACTGATATGCTTATCTTCACTAATATATAAATTCGCCTTTTTAAATAAAAATTGCATCAAAACCTGTCACACGTCAATACGAAAATTCATAGTTTGGTAGAATTTGCATATTTTGACAGTAATTGGTATTTTTTTGCGTGGTTCGTTCTTTCGTTCCATTATGGCGGTATGGCATGAAATGTCAAATTGCTATTTACAATAAGGGTATTCATGATTCAGTGTAGAAGTGTATGAGAACGATTTCGTGAACCCACCCTTGTACTTTTGATGTTGTATTCGATGTAGAAGTGTGACAGCGGTGAATTTGCATTATGAATTTAATTTATAATTATGAGAATAAGTGAGAAACAACTTTCTTTCACTATAACTACATTCATGAAATAATTAAATTAAAATTTTGTTTTAATTAAAAATTTTTATTTAAAAAATTACCTATGTCTTAGCCATTTGCCAAATATATGTATTGACTTTACAAATGTCAATCTTCAAAATTACAATGCCAATTGTACAATACTAAAAGTACAATAGGTTTAAGTTTTGTAGATATTTTTTAAAATATTTTTTTATATAATAATTTTACACTTCTGCACTTCTACACCCATATGTATAGTATAAGACTATACACCTTCAATCTGCACCTATTCGGGAATACCATTATTATTGTTTATATTTTTTTTAGTTTTGAATTAATTTGTTTTTTTTTATATGGTAAATAAAATAAAATTAAATCATTTTTTTAAATTGTGATT
Organism: Argyra leucocephala; assembly: GCA_963942445.1. Classification (NCBI taxonomy): domain Eukaryota; kingdom Metazoa; phylum Arthropoda; class Insecta; order Diptera; family Dolichopodidae; genus Argyra; species Argyra leucocephala. Next base: position 136,185,780 of record OZ012681.1, on the reverse strand, counting down.
GCACAAAATTTGAATTATAGCAGTTATGGAAAAATAAATTCAACAATAACAGAAAACAATTGTCATATCGTTGCGATACTAATTTTAAATAACTGTCAAAATATGTAAATACGTACCATAAAACCACGAATTTTCGTATAGATGTGAAATGCCTGTAGTAAGTAGAACTTTTCTTAATAAAAATGTGATTTAGTGAGTGTGGATTGACTTAAAATCTGTCAAGTCACGTGATTATCACTACGCTATGCAAATTAATTTTGCTGTGATGATGCATTGATTTTCTATCTTTTAATTAAAACGCATATAAAAATTTATTATGGGAGATAATTTCTACCTTAACATGTCACAATATGACTTTTTCGGCTCAGCACAAGTCTTAGACAAAGCGGAAAAATTTAACGATTTATAAAGACTAAGCACATTAAGCTTCAGGAACACAATGGTAGAAATTAAAAAGCTATGCGAAGGTGTAGTACTAAATATCAGAAACTGTTAAATGTCAAACATTAGTTCTAAATGTCAAACATTAAATGTAATAGAATTCTTAAATGTCAAACATTATTAGTACTAAATGCCAAACATTAAATGTCATAAAATAGCTCTTTTTTTTAAATAAAATGAAAACATTAGATTCACACTAGCTAGGTAGTAGTGGGTGCCAATTTACACCGTTGCACCATTGAAGTTAATTGTAGAGATTCAAACTTAATTTATATGTGTTTTATTACAATTCAAATTTCTGTCACTCAAAAATAAAAAAAAAATTATTCTGCACGATCAATGAATTCAAGAATTATGAAAAATTTTCCATTTGCAATTAAAAATTTCGAAAATAAAAACAATAAAATAAAACTGTAATGAAATTATTATTACCTTAGACCTATATTGTAAAGGTCACACCCATTTCATTTATTTGTTGGTCATTTGTGTCCATATTTTTTTATTTCCTTTTTTCTATTTTAAACATATACCCTCTTCATTTGAAATATGGAAAAATAAAATATCCTGTTTCTTAACCAACCGAATATATTTATTACAAACACACAGTATATATGTATGTATTAAAAATGTTACAAATGAAATACAAATTAAAAAAAAATATCCTTTTTCATATTATAGAAATAACTGAATGAATAATTTATTTAATGTCCTGATGACCATTACATTATTATGCGTAGCAAATATATTAAAACATGAAAGGGTTATAATTTATACCCGTGTATGTATATATGAAAAGGACATCACCATTCGAAATGCTTTATTTTTAATATTCGTGATTTAAAATCGGGCGTGAAAAATTCTACCTGCGAAAATTATTATTTTTTAACCCTAAAATTCTTACTACACTATTATTTTTATGATTTTCAAAAAAAGAAATTAATTTTTATACAGTTATATAAGGATAACAAAATAAAATGAAGAAAATTTATACCTCTTCTTGGTAGAATGTTTATTCCCCTATTTATTTTTCGAAATTTTAAACTTTTCAATGAGTTGTGACTCTTCAAATGACCCTTGTCCACTATTCATGTAGAGAATATTATAATTTTTGAGGAAATAAAGGTCCTTTCAAATATCCAACATAATCACAAATGTGGTTGAAATATTGAAATAAAATTTTGAAACAAGGTTGTTTTTTTTTAATTTTTTTTTTGTTTTTGGAAATGACGTAATTTAAAAAGGATCTACAAATATTGTTAGATACTCGTAAATAGTAATTGAATAGAATGATAAATAATTAAAATATTTAATGTAAGATAATTAATTGCTATGTAAAAATAAATAAATTTGCTATGTAAAGTATTTTGCTATTTAGTTATTGAACTAATTTTATTATTGAAGTATATACTGAGTCTATTGAGACCAATTGTTATTTTAATTCTAAGACTTAAATTGAATTTTTCTCGTGTATTGACTATGGAACGCAGTTCAAGTTTCAACTTTTTCAATTTTTTGTTTTTTTTATTTTTATTTGGAATACGTTTTAAAGTAAAGGGTTTGTATATAATTTGCCTTGCATCGTTTTGCAAACAGCTGTCTGTTCCCGTGACAACGTAAATGTATCGACAACGTCGCCACTGTATTGGCGTATGATCTCAAATGTCAAAATAAAAATTTTTATGTTGTCTCATGATCGGTAATTAATTTGACAGTGTATTCACGATTTATTTTCACGACACGGGTTTTTTAAATTATGTATCCGAAAATTTGTTGGTGCACAGTACAGTTTGGTGTTGAGTTTGTTTTTTTATTAAACAAGTAATAAATAAAAAATATGGGAAAAGAAGAGTAAGTTTTAAAATTAATGAAAAATAAGTATACATTTTTTTACGAAATTGTCTATACATATTAAATTTGTCTTTCACAAAAATATTTTACAAATATTTAATTTAAATATTTTAAAAATTATAGGTATTCACAAATGATTATAATATTTTGACATTTATTTTAGAGACAATGTGTTTAGAGCGATCGATCAGAATTGTAAACAAAGAACATTATGTTGCCAGTACACAATTTTGTCAGTTCAGAAAATTTGACATATTGTATTTGTATGTACATAGTATCGGTCGAAATTTTTTGCATACATTTTCAATGTCCCCATTCATCTAAACCGTTTGCCTTCCCGATCGACGTTCTTTATATTGTGAGTTCACTTCAAATACAAATTCCTTTACTAGTTTACCGTGAAATAAATACATTTTTTTTATTTTTAAAATAGGTAGTTATAAAGAATAAGAAGCAGTAAAAAAATAGCATTGAAGCCTCATAGAAATTCAAAAATGAAATAATAAAATAAATGATGTAAATCGAAAAAAAATTCAAAGAACGAATATTTACTTCTTTTTTATTCAATCAAAATCAAGTTTTCAATTTAATAAAAATAAAAAAAATAAAAAATATTTCAAATTATTAAACATTGGGTATACCTAAGGTACAAAAAATAAATTAAAGTTATAATAAAGGGAGAAATGGTTTTGGAAAAGGTTATGGGTCATCATCATATGTGGATGTAAAACGCGTGCTCAAGTGATTAAAAAGGACTTGACCAGGTAGGCAGATATATTTATTTTTCAATTTAATATATGAAAAGTATTAAAACAGGTAAATACAAAGCAAAAAAATATATCGATGTATATATATAAATTTTATAATTGGAAGGGTCTAGAAAGTTTTAAATCTGGTTTTTGTAATTTTTTTTTTATTTTTAAAATTTGGTTGTTTTCCATCTTTTGATTGTTCATTGTAGGATTATAATGAATACTTATCATGAACTATATATTTAAACTAGTTAAAAGATTAAAAAAAAATGTTAAAATAATACTAAGAGCACACGATGTTTCTAGGGTCGGCCTTGGGTGAATATATAACAAGATAATCAAAGAACTCATCGGAAAAGATTGAAAATCCATTGATATTAAATTGAAGACATATTTCTGTATTTGAATAGATGAATTTAAATTCAAAATTAGCTGATTATCAGATTTAAATAGCACTGGAGATAGATTTTACTTTATTTATGTTTATAATAATTTATTATATTGTTTATATACTCCTATAAATCCATCCAATGTCTAATTAAAATTGGGTTTGTAGTCACAATCGCTATTTTTAATTAATTTCATTTGCCACATTAAAAATAATATTATAAAAATCAATTTCATTCTATTATTGTATCATTGCAGTTCAAAAATTATTAATAACATAAAAAATAGTAATGTGATGTTTGGCATTTTTTTTTTCTTGAACTCATATCCTTAAAATCTGGTATAAAACAAGTGTTTACTGCACATTTTAGTTGTTCTTCCAAATTTTTGTCAATAATATCGGATCGATACTTTGATTTTATGAACGTTACAGCTGAAAATGTTGACCCATATACCCATGTTGTTCCAAACATTCTCAATAGATTTGTAATATTCTAGAACGAAAAATTCATTTGATTTCAATAGGCGAGTAAATTGGCATGTTGTAAGGTTTTTGTCACTGCGATAGTGGCAATTTTTATTAATTAAGAGTGACAACAAATTTGTTGTCATCTCACTGCCATATAAAATATTATTTTTTTTCTTTTTTCTCTTCTTACACAACAGTAATTTTCATATATTTGTTTGTCATATTTTTGTCATATATTTGTTCATCGTTTTATATGTTTCGGCTGGATTTTAATATACATTTTTAGATGTTGCTTAATGTTGGTAGTTTTAAAAATTATTACAAAATTATTACCTTACAAAATTCCACTCATGCAATCGTCACATTTACAACGTCTATCGAGTGGCGATTGTATTGGACACCATTGCTTTAAATAATTTTTTTTATAATCCTTTAAAATGGTTTTTGAATTCAATCGCAGTGGTACACGTAGCAGAGTTAGAATTTAGCTTATATGAAAAGATAGTGTCGGAAGCTACTGTAGAATTTTTAAGTTATCGGGACTATGGAAAAAAAACAGATTCAACAATTTCAACAGTTAAAAAATAGATGTTTTAAATAGAAGGCAATGCAGCAGATTTTTTTAGTTGACCTTAGAGAGTAATGGTCTTGCTGTGATATCTAAGTATGTAAATATGGAATATTTTTAATGTTTAAATACAACTCATAACGAAGTTATTCCCTTAAAAGCGTTTAAAAAGGCGTTAAAAATGAATTTTGTTAAAATTTTTGTAAACGAAGTATTTTCTAAAAGTAATTAAGGCATTTTCTATAAAAAAATAACGATTAATACTTGTATTATGTATTAAAAAACTTCATTCAAATCTGAGCATAGTAAATTTAAATTCTACTTCACTTTATATTTTTTAATTTAAATCTGTATACAATACCACCAGATCAATTTTATACTTTGCATATAGATTACATGTTAGTTACTGATTATAATTTTAAATAGCACCTCAAGTGTGTAAATATTTCTAATGTCAAAACAAACACTAAGTCAAAATGTTAATTGAAAAAATTTCAAATATTTCCTCTAAAATTAAAAAAGAACACATTTACAATTGTAAAACTAAAAAAGAAAGAAAAAACAACAATATAAGAAATTCTTATTTTTAATTTCAGAATTAAATTTCTTCTTTCTAACATTCTTGATTATAATTTTCCTCCGCCATCATTAGAAATCAACTTTGTTATAATTTTTTTATTTTCTTTTGATCTTTGTTTTCCAACTTTTGTTTTTGTAATTTGTAATCAAAAAAAAAAAAAAAAAAAAAAAAAAAACAAAAATACTAAAATAAGTAAAATAAAACTGAAAAAATAACAAATAAAATTTTTGTAATGTGTATTATTATCCTTATGACTTGAGGGAGAAACAAAATAAAAACAAAAATATCCTTATATGCTCTAGGTATTTTAATTTGGTCAAAGAAACTATACCCAACCAGCATACAAAATTATAGTGTAATTTCAAAGGATGAAATTTTCATAATTTTACTGTACATATACAATTCATACATAATAATGTATATATATATATATATATATATATATATATATACAAAAGGAAAATAGAAAATAAATTACAAACGCATATCAGTTTTTTTTTTATTCTATACACTGTGTAGAAAAAGTATGTGATTATTTGTTTATAAACTAAGATAATGTGTTACTGGTAGTTTTTAAGACCCGTAGTGTAGAAAATCTATTTTGAAGTTTTAAACGAACCTTTAAAAACATTTTATATAGAATTGTGGATTTGTATTAAGGCCCGGGTTATAGTTTATATATAGTTAGTCAGTTAGTTAGTTTAAATGGATGTGAAACCGTGTGATAGTTCCATACTGATGCGCTATAAGACAAAAATAACTGGTTTTATTGTTCATCTCATTCTTCACTTAACTGAGAAGAAGCTCTTCAAGAACGAATGGGTTTTGATTGTATTAAGAAATTTAGTAAAAATAATGTTACCCATATACTCTCAAGAATAGTTTTGAATATAAGGCTAATGTGAGAAAATTTAGTATTCAAAATATTTTAGGTATTGTGATTGGACTAAAATTATCCGTCCAATGACACCACTGTTCGAAAATAGTCTACTCTAAATAATCTTTAAATAAATATAATAGATATAACAGTTTTTAATTAATTTCAACGATTTAAGTTTTGACGACCATAGAGATCATTCTGAGTTACTAAGTGGACCCAAATTTATTTTTCATAGCACTGAGTGCTCTGCGCCGATTTATTTTTCTTCTTCTTCTTTGCATGTCTACCCTATATGTTGCATATTGCACTAGTCATTATTCAACCAACCCAGTATTCCACTTTGTGTTTCCACTGGCATTAAAAAGGGGAAAAACCTTTTTATTCTTTCCGCTTATTTATTGCTTACCAAAATTTATCCGCATACTTCGTTTCATTTTTTATTTTAAAAGAAAATTTCTTACGCGCACGCACAGATAAATGACGTTAGGTAGTGACGGCCAATGGAAACAGAAAGTAGATTGATAAGTCGGTTTAATAACGACTCGTGGGATATGGACTAATAAAACAATATTAAGACTCAATGAAAATATGATTTTAAAATAAGTTTTGCAGTCTAGAGAGTCAATATAAGAGAGAACAGTTTCGTAGAAGAGAAAATAGAGAGAGAGAGAGAGTTAATTTCTTACAAGCTACAAATTTCTACTATACAACGACTTTTTTTACCTTATAGTGTAAATAAACATGTACATAATATTTATATAATGAGATATACATATAATCTTATATATGTATATTATTATACACATATATATATATATATGGACCAACATCTAAAAACTTGATTCATTGTATTTTCTATTCCAGATCAAATAAACATGAAATAGGAATGTTCATCTTAACTGGCACGTAAATCTCTATTCCTTGATAAAAATTTTTGTAATCTTTTAACATTTATCCTTTTTTTTTGGTTCTTAGTTGGAATGTGGAAACAAAAAAAAAAAATGAAATAAAGAACAAAAAGAGAAAAGAGAAAAAAAAAATTATATGCTATTCTTTTAGAATTATTACTAGAAATTGTACAATTCTATCACTATATTCATCATAGTCATTATTAAGTGAAACTTGAGGAGAAAAAAAAAACAAAAAAATTAAAGCAAACAGGAAACAAAGAATAAGAAACAGTTGAAGGATCAAAGAGAAATGAAAATTTAAATTCGTCCATGAGTTACGACTACAATTACTATTTTAAAATAAAGAAAATAATAAAAAATGAAAATAAAAAATAAATATAATAAGAAAAAAAAGGATACAACTGACAAGTTATTTTATACGTATATATACATATATACTTACATAGAATAAATACCAATATTCACATGTGGGTATTTTTTTTTATTCTTTTTTATTTTCTTTATGGAAACAAATTGATAAGAAAGGATGTTAGTGTTTTTTTTTTTAAATATACAGGAGAACTTCAATATTTTTTATTATTTTTTTTACAAAAATGTTGGATTTCGCTTTAAGTTGCATATTTACTACATTGGAATATAATATGGTCTTAGAAAAACAAGTGGTTTATTCAATATTCGTTCGTAGAGTCTATCAGTCGAGAAAGTAACACTAACATATTTTATTTGGTTATTTTGAAACAGGGCACAGCCAAAGCTATTCATCACTGTTACAAAACTATAGCTGTAGGCTCAGTCAGATTGAAATCTTTTTGTACAGTAAATAAAAACACTAGACCACTATAGTAGTCTTCAGACGATAATATATTATTCATCAGTTAAGCAATAGAGTGTTTTGGTTTGATAAAATACTAAATTTAGAGCATTAAAGCCAATCAAGATTTAAAATCTGGAGTCAAAATGTGTCATGGGAGATTTCATTATAAAAGCTTTCAACGGATACCTGTAGTATCTGTATATAATATTTCTCCGAAGACATTTTTGTATAAATAATCTTAGTTTAAAAATTTGATAAATCATCGCTTGATTATTATTTTGTTCCAAGCGCCAATTTTTTTATTGACCGTGGATAATGGTTCATTCATTATAATAACTATTTTTTTGATAATTATTTTATACTATGTAAGCTTGGAACAAAATAACAATAACATTTTTAACTAATTTTATGCTTGGATATGTACCAAAAATTGAATAAATTTGGATATGGCAACAAAATTTGATAAATATGGATATGGAACATAATTGATGAAATTGATGTAAACACTAAACCATTGCAGATAAAGCTTCCGGAGTAAGCGCATTCAATAGACCGGTTCCCAAAACCCAAAACGTCATTATTAATTTGAAAAATTGGCGTATGGCACAAAATAATAATCAAGCGATGAAATTGACAAAAGAAATCAATAAATTCGATGTAATCCATAGAATTATTGTGTAGATATCACTTTTTACTTCTTGATTTTTGTTGTTAAGGCATTTTCTACAATATTTTCTGTTGTAATTTTCTGTATTCAAACTATAATTTAGTTACTTAGATTGCCGTTACTAATTATAAATAACTTCGAACACAATTTGGTTTCATTAATTGGTTAGGATGCAATGTGAGTCGTCATTTTTTCAATAAATTTCGTACTACCGCGTATAACCGCGTTAGTATAACGTTAGTATAACAAAGAGATTGAGAGAAAACTGTGTCGCTTAAATCTATACCGCATTAGTAAAGGAATTAATCTCTTAAGAAATATTGCATTTAAGATGTTAGTAAAAAACACAACAAAGGCTATAATTTACGTTAAAAAATAAAGGATTGCTTTAAAAATTCAATATGTGATTTAATTTAGAGCTGGGAGTTGACTACAAAATAGTTGTTTATCGGGAAGATGATGATTTAAATTTCGTTACGAATTAACTAGAAATGTGCAAATATTGAGAGTTTCTTGTATAAAATTCTAGAACAAAAGAAAAACAAAAATAAAAATTTATTTTTGTATGTATATAATATATCGTCAATGAAGTAACTTGACATAAGAAGGATTATATTGGTAACAGAAAACATTACTCTTATTATTTTACTATATAGCCTTATTTTTTTTTTTGCTTCCTTACATATCCTGATATAATTTTTTTTTTATTTTTCTGGTTTTTGTTTTATAATTTTGATGCTATTACTGTGTTATACTGTTGTCTTTCTTAGGTATTGGATATGCTGCAGCTTTTTGAAATTTTATTTTATTGTCATTTCCAATCTTTTAACTTTGATGGAATGTCATTTATATATATATATATATATATATATATATATATATATATATATATATATATATATATGTATATATATATATATGTATATAAGAAGTTACCACAGTCTATTTTTATTTTTAAAAAATTTCTTGAACAGAATTTTACATGAGGGGGGAAGGTAAAATAATGTTATTTTTTTTTGGATTTATAAAGATAATTTTAAATAAGAATTATTGTGAAAGGATCTCTAGGGTAGTAGTCACTTGTAATTTTCATTTTGAAGAAGATACATTTTCTATTATTGAATGTAAAAATGTATTTGAAAAATAGAATTGAAAAATTAAAAACCGAAAAAAAACAAACATTTTAATTTCATTTGAAAATTATTAAGTTAAGTGATGTGGTTCATTGATTCACATCAAATTTGGACTGTAATAAATCAACTGGCGTTGTTATAATTTGTTTTTTGATGTAGAATTAAAAATTGTAATCGAAAAATTATATAAAATTAATTAAAATTTCATTTTCATTATAACTGTAGTTCTTATTTTATTGTTACAACTACACAAATATTTTGGTTCGATTTGTACGATATATCGTTGAATGAATTCAAGCCTCTAATCAATTGTTGTAAAAAATAATCAGTTAATTTTCATAATTTGTGGACTTATTCTTTATATTATATAGCTTCAATTATATTTTTCTTCCTCCAGGAACAGTTTCCGAGTGAAAGGGTTAAGTATATGAAAGTCAAAATATTGTACACAAACATTGATACTTTTGATATTGAAATTTCTTAATACAAATTTGATACTCTCTTTTAATACATAATATAGGGTTTTGGCTCAACTGTGGTTAGAATTATTAAATATTACTATTAAAAAATCATCTTTTGATAATGATTATCAATTATTGTTAATGTTTAAATTCGAAATTGTTCTTAATCAATATTGTATTTTTATTCAAATATTTCCTGCAGGATTTTAATCTGTATTGAATTTATTGAAAATAAATTTTATTTTTAAATTTATTATATAGTATGACTTTAGAAGAGAATTCAAATGATAGTATAAAATTGCTGTAAACAGCCATTTTTTTTTTAAATATTTTTTGTTTTCCATTTTTTTTGTACTTTTTTTATTTTTGTTTTGTTTCTGACACCACTTTATTGTAAACTAAATCATCAAAAATCAGTATCAAATATATTACAATAAACAGAATATAAAAAAAAAAAAAAATAAGAATGAAATAAAACAAATCATTTTCATATATTATCCCCGAACAATGAAAAGATGTGAAATTATTCATGTGCTATCAGCTTTTCTCATCCATAATATACCAAAGCTCCAGCTCCCACATATTATATTCTCGGTAGTTTAACAAAACTCCCATTTTTTTTTTTGTAAAAATCTGTAGAGCAAAAAAAAATATATTTATTTTTTTGTTTTGGTTTTGTAACAGTGAAGGAAATTAATATAACCTAACTTTTGAAAAGTGTATTGTTAAATAAATCATTTCTTGTTTTTGTTTGCAAGTTTTGAAGTAACACATTTTACTACTAGATATGTTTTTTTTGGCTTATTGCTTATTTCCTACAATTCTTGAATGTGTTTGATCTAGCGCAAAATTATTCTTAACTGATTGTGATTACGAGCGGGCTCTTTAGAGTTCAGTATATTTAAGCTTTTCCATGTTCACCGCTACTTGATTCATTTTACAAAGGTGTTGTCTTCTTGGACTATGTGTTCGTCTTTCGACTGATTTTGCTTAATTTTTTCTATTATAGGTTTTTACTTAGGTTTTTACTGATTTTACATTTCTTACAAGGTTTTTACTTAGGTTTTTACTGATTTTACATTGCTTACAATGTTTTGATCCTGTTTTTTTGTAAAACATCAATGGGTAGTGTATTCAAAATTTTAGCTCAACAAAATTTAGAAAAATGTATGGAAAGTAAATAAATTTTATTAATATTTTCCTCTGAAATAATTTCATGATACTGCTAGAGAGTAGAGGTTTCAGCTTTTATTTAAATATAGTGCCAAGAATTAAAAAGAAAAAAACTATTATGAAACATAATATCGCTTCACTGAGTTCACAGAAACATCATCAGACTTGATTAGATTTGTTTTACACTAATTTTAATTTCCTTTACTGTAACAGAGCAGAAAAAGAAAACAATTTTGTTATGTTGTTTTGTTTTTGTTATTCTTTTTTTTATTTTGAATATTGTTATTTTGTCCTTTATTTAGGACTCAAAGGACGTAATACACCAACAATATACACACATTATTATAAATATAGAGCCTCTTTTAACAATAAATAAAACCCTAGAAATAAAATTGGAATTTTTCAATTTTTTTTTTGTTTGTTGTGTTTGTGTTATGCAAAAAAAAATGATATGGTGTTAAAAATGAAAAACCATTAACATTAACCCAACAACAAAATGAAAAAAAAAAAAAATGAAAAACAGGGAAAACCATCAAAGTGTATTCATAAAAACATAAAAAAAAAATATACGCTTTTGTATTGCCATAAGGCTTCAATACTCATCATTTATCCTGTGTTTGTTTTTCTCATTTTATTTTCTGTTATTTTTTTTTTTTTTGTTTTTTTGTTTTTGTTTATTATATGTGAATTATACAAACATACTGACATACATATATATAATAAAGCTTACCCATCATGGATCAAGGATCACATATATTTATCATTTTCCTTATCTTTTCGAATACGAATTGAACATACACAATAATATTCTGATGGATAAGCGCTGTCAGTGGAGAATAAGAAAAAGAAAAGAAAAAAAAACCTCACAAAAGAAAATCACTTTTTGCAAAAATATTTATTTTTACGTTTTTGGTTAACAAGGATTTTCTGTGTATCCTTTTTCAAAAAAAAAAACAATTTTTTTTTTTTTTAAGAAAAAGGAGGTGAATATTATTTGACAATTTTTGTTTCTTATTATTTGTTTTGTTTTTTTTTTTTGTTTTTTACTTACATTTAATTCCATAATGTGCAAATGAATCATTTTCAAATGTACAAAAGTGTATGTGTTTGATTAACGTGGTTGATAATAATGATTAGAATTACTTGAAAAAGGATCAGAATTGAATAATTTTTTATTTTCTGTATATTATCTTTTACTGAATCCATTTTTTGTTTTATCATGATCAGTTGTCAGTTAACTTGGACATTTTCGGCAATCAATATTGTTGTAGAGCCTAAAACATTTATTACTTTCATTGAAATAAGTTGGTATTGACTGCCAAAACTGGCATACTTAGAGTAAAGATCACTATTTTCAAATCAGAAATATTTCTTTGAATGAATTTCCTTCTCGTTTAAGGTTTCGTTAAAATAAATAAAGCAGCCTATCACTGCTTACTTTTATTAATTTCAGATTATTTTGACAAATTTACTTACTTATTATTAATTTCAGTTTTTACATACTTTAGCATAATTTATTAATTTTAATTAAAAGAATGATTTAAAATTTTACAAAATTTCAATGGTAATATCTCACAGCTCCATTAATTTGTTTGATGAATTCAATTTCTGTTTTAGTGATTCAAATTAGTTAATCGAAACAAAATTTACTACATACTTGTTAAAATTTTAATTAATTTGAATCAGAATTTTTTATTCCTTAATATTTTAATTAAAATTCTTGTAAATTCTTTTAGTATCAATTTCCCTTCGTCCTTTTTACTATAATTTCAGATCATCATATAATTTTTAATAAACATGTTATTAAAATATTTTTTTTTTCGTCAAGGGAGAAGTAAAAGAAAAAAAAAATCTCCTTCCATTGTTATGTCAATAATTTTTATTATCTAACCTTTACTTTTTCAAAATGACAATTCATATGTCCTTAAAATGTTTTTTTTATTTTTCTGCAAAACAAAATAACAAAATTTGCATATTAAAAAATAAAATAAAGAGGACTGTTTTTTTTAGTTATATCCTATTAGATATATTGGATATTAGGATTATATCCCAAGTGCAGAATCAAATTTAAAAAAGGGAATTCAAATTGCACTAAAACATAACTGTAAATATTTGCAAATTCTTAATCGAATTTATTTAGAAACAAACAAAAAACACAAAAAAAAAAAACTAACGAAACAGAAAATTTGCAATTTGTTAGAAGAAGAAAAATTGACAAAGTGAAAGAGTGAGAGAGTAGAATAAAAAAGAGAACGAAATTGTATATAGAAAATTATCTGATTTTCATAAGTATATTTTTAAAAATTTATTTTGTTGTAATGAATAGATTTTGTTATTATATGTTCGTCTGTCTGTCACTCTGTTTATGTCTTGTACTACAAAAGAAATATGAAAAAGTAAATTTTAATGCAAAAATTGACCCTCTAGGAGCAATATTAAGCGAGTTGTAAGCGTTTGTACCTTTTTGCTTCAAATTTCACTTGTCAACCAAACGATTACCAAATCGATGATACCAAATTATTAATATATTTTTAAGTAATAGCATCATTTTGCTGAAACCAAATGCCTTCCAGGTCAGTCTGAAATAAATTTGGAAATAAGTAATTGATCTGTAATTTTCACTATTGACATTAAAATTCGGGCTAGCCTCATTTAAAAAAAAAAGAATGATAATGCTTGCAGCAATTAGATCACCAAACAGTACAATTTTCAAGATGCAATGGATCGTAATAAGCCTCTTGAAAATTATTCACACTCCGTACATGTTAATTTTGTTTGTTAACGGAACTGATTTAGGAAATGAATTTTTGATTCCACAAATTATTTTGAATTTTTTTTTTTTTATCTGTTTACAATTCACTCGAACGATGTTTTTGTGGTATGAGATCTTAAACCAATTCGACCTTATATGGGTGGTAGATGATGATCGTTATAAAATTTTCCATGTATAGGAATAACAAAGACCATTGAGAACGGCAACGAATAGATAAATTCATACCATCATCACAACTTTAGCTATAAGTGTCGATATTTTCTTCTGTTTACACAATTTTGTCTCCTTTTGCTACGCTTCAGTTTTTAATACAGTTAATATTATTCAAAATTTATCAATAATTGGAGGATAAAATTGCTCAGATGGATTATTCTACTACATGATCCGCAATTCATATTGCGCAATAATTTTTTAATTTATATTATATTTTCACAATACTATATTTGAAAATATTTATAAATTTGCATGTCCTTAAATATTTGAATAAGTCATGTAAGGACTAAACATTTTTTTACACTTATTTTTCATTTGTTATCCTTATATAAACATTAAAAATATTGATGGAATTTAATACATGTGTAAGTAAAATTTTATTTAAAGCAAAATTTCACTATTTTTAAGCCATAATATAGAAAAAAAGTGAAACAAAAACAAAATTAATGTCCTTTGATTAGATCCTGTATAAATATGTGAATGTTCCGTAAAGAGGTTTTTGAAATATGTATAAAAAAAGTAAAAAACACAGAAAGAAAATATCCCAAGAGGACGTAAGGAAATGGATTTTCCTATGCATATACATATGTAAATATTTGCTTTCATTTTATTTCTATCTCTCTCTTTTCTTCTCTTTTTTATATGGGAAATTTTTCTATGTATTCATAAATATGTTTTATCACATATTAAAAATAATGACATGCATGATGGCTTCAATTTAAAAAAAAAAAAAGAAAAATTATTTTTTTTTTGTTGCAGAAATATTTGTTATCCCTTAATAGCTTATCATTGGGTTCAATGGGACTTTATCCCATTTTTTTTTAATTTATTACCCGGCAGGGGTGTTCAACATTAAAAATAAAAATAAAAAAAAAACACAATAAACTCCCCCACTTTAAATCGGTTTTTATAAATATGTACCGTTATATTGAAACGGTTTTCTCTGTTTATTATTTTTTTATTTTTTAAATCGGAAAATTATTATTGTCATCCCTTGTAGCTATTTATAAACAAAAAAAAAAAAATAGTAAAATAAAAACCTAAAAAAAGTGCACTGCTGTGTATTATATCCTTTTTTAAGAAAATAATAATAATAAAAAGAAAAAAATTAAAATATTGTTGTTGTTCTTATAAGTAAAAAAACCATTTTTTTTTTTTGTATACATATGTGTATTAATATATAGATATATGTATATATTTTAAAGATAATATTCTGATAATATTTACTGTTATAATACAATATTCACGTACATGTTTAGATTGAATATTTACCAATATTTTTGAATATATATATGTATATATATATATATAACATATATGTTTTAAATGTTAAATTAGCACCACATATGAGAACTTACTGATAAGCACCGTTATTTATTATATATAGAAATAGATATATGTATTTTAGAGAGGGAGTGACGTAAAAGAACATATAAAAGGCGAGATTTTTTTTTTACTTTAAAAATAAAATCGAAGGACATTTTTCTTTAGAATTTTTTTTCTTATTTTTTTTTGTTATTAATTTTTTATTATTATTTTGTTAACATAAAGTAAAAATAAACTAACTGTTTATATTATTTAGCTTTCTGTTGAATTTGTCTTTTAAATTATTATACATATGTATCAACTATTATGTACAGTGAAGAAAACTGATAATTAAAAAGGATAACAAGTCAATATAGTAAAAAAATTACAATTTGGAAAGATTGAATTTTATTTTATTTGATGATGGTTTCGTTTTTTGTATTATAAAGAATGTTTAGAAATGAGTATACTACTTACAATCAAAATTACTTGTCCGAAAAAAAAAATCATGAATTAGAAAATTTGACTGACCGAAATTCGTAATTTTGATAATTTCAATATTATTTAGCAACATTGAGTTTTTTCTATCCTGTTGAGAAAGAACAAGTATGATAGGACTAGAAATGCAATTATTGTGCAATATGGTTTTTTATTAATAATTTGCGATTTACAACTAAACTTTGAATAATTAACAACATTTAGTGTTAATGTTTTTAGTTTATATATATATATATATATAATTATTAGTTTTAATCATTGAGTTGTATATGGGGTGAGCTGCATTTGAATATAATAAAATCAATAGTCCTGCATTTTTCTGGTCACATTGCATTGCGTTATAACTGTTATAAACCGACGATGCAATTTCTTTTTTTTTTGCTAAATCGTTCAGTTTAAATACATAACGGATTCACAGTAAGGACTGATCACGCCTACTGTGTAAGAATCACCTGAGCGTAGATCTTTGAACAATCTTCCAACTTTAATGTTTCCAATTGGAAATATTATAGATGACTGGAAGAAGGTATTGAGCAAGATAAAAAACCAATCTTATAAGGTGAACTAAGTAATTGTAATCACAAAAACACTGCCTATATTAAACAAAAAATGTTCTTGAAATTTCTTTGTGTATCAGAAAATTTCCATTACTGTGTTCTAATATATACATATACACATAATAATAGTTGATTGTATATAAACATATGTATTATAATGTTGGTAATAAATATTAGAAGCTGGAGAGGTTTTATTCTGCTTTTTTTTTTTTTTTTTTTTTTCATATGGCGTTTTCAATAAACCCAAACATACATACTTAATACATCTAAAGTAGCTATATAGAAAGTGAACATTACTGTCATATGTTGTTGCGGGCGTTCTACTGTAAATATATTTGATGGCTTTTCATTTCGTTTTTTTTTTTGTTTTTTTTTGTTTTTTATTTCATGATAAGTTTTGGAATAAATTTTGTGTTATTTATCCTTTTTGATGAAAATCCTGTTTTGTGTTCGGTCTTGGTGCTACTATAAGATTGTTAAGTTTTTTTGTTTTTTTTTGTGATTGAATATCAGTAGAATGAAAAGATTTTTTATAGCCTAAAACTATTTTTTGTTATATTCAAAAAATACAAAATTAAGGATATATTTGAAATTTTATGAAAAACCTATTGTAGTATATTCCTTAGAAACATGGTCATTAATACCATTAATACATATAAATAAATTCAATTATATTGTAAGGAAAATATTTATAAGATTCTGTTCAAGAAAATGGTATCCGGAGTGACAAAATGATAAATGGAATTTTGGATAAAATGTTCAAACTGCTATAATTTATATTTAAATTATATTTTTGAATAACTCTTCTAAGATAATATACAACGACTTAATCTGAAAATCCTGAAAATCATTGTTAGGTATTTGGAAGAAATATTGAAAATAATTTTTTAATAAATATTTTTAGCTTTTGATTTGGTCAAAGAGTACAAAATATTTTCCTTGGTCACTTTTTGCTTCTTTCGCTGGGATTAGAAAGTATAGTCCATCAGTAAAAGTTAATTTGAGTTTTTTTCTGGTTAATCTAAAAAATAGAAGCTAACTATATATGTATTGTATTTTGAGTGAAGTAAGTTCAATGAAATAAAATACTGTCCCAAATACTAAACCTGGATCTTAAACGCCATTTTTGCTTGGTTTGAATCCATCTACTCACATGTGAAAAATAAAACGATCGTTAAAAAACACCCTGTATATTCAATTCATCATCGAACAATATAGAAAAGAAAAATATTTATGTAGAAAACTATTCCAATTAAATTTTTAATGCAAAATCAAGTTCAGAACCTATACACAGGTAACATATGTGTTTAAGTAAGTACTAAAAAAATCGAAAAAAAAAATTATAAATTTTTAGATTTCAAAACAGTAAATTTTCCAGTTAGTAAATTTATTTTTTGTCATTTTTTTATTATAATTCCTTCAAAATTAATAGTATTTTTTACCTTTACACATTGAATAATTTACATTTTAAAAACTGAATATCCTTTTTTTTAAGTTTTTATGTTGAAAACATAAGGAAACTAAAACCCAAATTTACATAAAATATTCAACCACAGTTGATTTAGTATCATTGATGAAAGAACAATTGATGAAAAAGGACGAACAAATAATTTTGTTTTTATTTTAAAAACTTCAGCTGTTCATTCGCGAATTTTTTTTTTGTCGTTTAAATTTTTTGTGCGTGCTATCGTATTATACTGTTGTGCCAAAACAAAAAAAGAAAAAAACTATTTAATAACAACCATACAATCATACCTATTTGCATAATATTCGATTTAATTGTATTGTATGTGGTGCTGCCTAGAATTTGTAATCGCCAAATATGCAATATATACAATTCAATTTTGATACATTGAAAATGTTGCCATTTCAAAACAAGAAAAAGATATTCAGGAAAAGATTAGGCGCATGTAAATATTATTAATAATATAATATATAAAAAAAAAATCCTTTTTTTTTTTCTATTTCTGATCAACTTACAATAATTATTGTCAACAGACATCTGTCTGATTATATTATGCAAATGAGGGCACGATTCGAACTTTAAATATTGATAAGTGAATACACATATAAATTAATATGTATGCGTATTTATGTATTATTTGCGGAAGAAAAATAAAATGCTAAGTGAAAGAAAGAGATGGAAAAAAACAGAAACAAAAGATGATATCTAAAACATAACATAACTATATAGGGACTTTTTTGTTTTTATTTATTTACATAAGTTAAATTATATTTTTATGAGAGTAATATGAATAGGGTGGTTGGTGTTTTTTAAAATAAATGTTTATGTAAAGGAATGTTATAAAAAATGATTAGTAGTGGTGAAATAGATTTTAATTAAATAATTCGAATTATTTTATACTAAAGGATATTTAAGGATATTTTATTATTTAATAAGTTTAATTTGTAAATTTAAATTTTCTTAAATAATCCTTATTTGTATTTTGTTAATAAAATTTTTATATATTTCGTTCTTTTCTACTTTAAAATTTCGATTCAATGACTTTCGATGTTATTGAATTTCAATAAAAGGAAAAGTGGATAGATGAACCACATAAATATTATTGAACTAAATGTGACTTAGCTACCATCTTTATAATTAAATAAATAATTGAATATCGCTAAAATAACTTATAAATCTGTATCAACTGACCATCCACGATTAACAAAAAAATTATGAATGCAAATTTAAAGGACTCAATACCATTAAAGTCCAACCCGAGTCTTACAATAAATATTAAAATAAATTCAAATTAATAATTCATCTATTTCAAGGTTTTATTTACATAATTTGATTATATGTAATTGATAAAATATCAACATATGTAACATATGTATAAAATACAGATTAAAATTAAATTACCTAAACGTCTAACTAAAACATTATTACTAAAAATATTTGAATTTATTTAAACAAAGCTTTAAAAGTATGTAAAGAAGAAGAAATAGATAATGATAGTAAATTAATAGGTTATCAATCTTATGACATTAAGAACAATTTTAATTTATTTAAAAACTTCTATATATACAATTTGATAATTATTTTAATAATTATATAATGATAGTACGTTTAGTTTTGTAAAGATTCGAATTATGTATTTATTTAGTTGTAACAATAGTTTATTTGTATCATTATCAGTACAGTAACAATAGGTAAATATTTTTTGTAACAATAGTTGTTGAAGTATCATTATCAAATCCCCCATATCATATTTTTTTTTATCCCCCATATCATAGTTTTTAAAATTACTTGAAGGAAAAAATATAATTTCTTTGGATAAAAATCTAAGTAATTGTTATTGTTTAAGGTCTATTGATAATTGATGAAGTATATGATAGTAATTTGCTTAGACAATGAATACAATTTTAAATTTATAATAGTAGGTACATTCATAACAGTTGATTTACTGTCTGAAAGCTTTAAGATTTTTTATGATATCTTAGTATGTCAATTGTGTATTTAGTACTTGAATAAAATTAATATTATTAATCATAATTATTGCTATTAATATGCATGCTTTAATTTAATTATTCAATTTGTCTTACATTTGCAATATTAAGAACGGAAAAAGATCTGAAGTTGGTCTGATGAATATTTAATAAAAAAATATGTTTTTTGTTTAACTTTGTTTTACCTATTGTACAATCTTAGTCTAGATAAAGTTTATACAAAAAAAAAATGTTGTGATATTCTTATATTAAGAAGTAAAGTAATTGTATGCTTTTTACGTTAATTTATGTTATATGGTCATTATTATTATTGTTATTAGTTAGTTATTATTTAGAATTTACTTATTATATTACTTATATAAGTAAGTAAATAATTAAAATTAAATAGGTAGAGAATTAAATAAAAGTTTTCGTAAGGTCAGCTTAATTATTTGTTTAATTCAATCAGCCGAAATCCTACAAAAGAATAAAATATTGATTAACGAAACAAAGTTTACTTTATATTCTTGACAGTAACTTAGGTAAAATTACCTTTTCGTGCTTAATTAAATTTATATCTAGAATAATTCGAGCACTTACTTATCAAATTACTATGCTTATAAACTTATTAAATGTGGAAAACTACTACGATTGTCATTAACTAAACCTTCTTAAATAGAATAGCTCCATTTTATTTCAGTTGTAACCAGATTATACTCTCAATTATTTTTTGTCATTTATTTTATCCTAATGACAAATGGTACTGGACGTCTGGACCAGGTCAATGCATCTATAAAGTATTTCTTTTTGCTTCATTGACAATCAAACCTTTTAGTTGAAAGATAGGCTACCTTTACCTACTGTGTCACCCAGCATGTAAATTGCATTTTATTGATAAATTGTGAATGGGTTAGAAATTGAAAAATAAATTTGTAAAACTAATTGCATATGGCAAAAAATGAATTTTTTAATTTTCCTAAATGATCTCAAATATTTATCTCTCAATCTCAATGTTATTTATCATTTACTATGTATATTAATAACAATGGAAAACAATATGAATAATATTAGAATAAAGTTTTTAAAATTGAATCTCTGAATTCATTTCAAGAAATGCAATGATCCTTTTTGTTTTTGTTTTTAATTTTTTTCTGGTTTTCTAGTTCAATTTATTTGAAATTCATCGTATGTGATAGATAAATTTTTCCAATAGGATATTAATTTTCATTTTTCCACACTCATACAAATGAAAATTGAATTATTCGTTTTTCTTGTTTTTGAAAAAAAATCCAAATTCTAACATTAAGAAACAAAAAGAAAAAAAACTAAATTGAAAAATCTTTAGATTCCATTCAATCCATAGAAGAAACGTTTAAAAATTGAAAAGCAACAATAAATTTTTTTTTTCATGCATATCCTTATCGTTTTAAAATAAAAAAATAAATGAAAACAATAAAAAATTATCGAAATATGAAATATTTTATGTTTTTTCGTTTTTAAAACAAAGATGAACAAAAAAAAAAAAAATTAAAAATAAATAAAAGAAGAATCGAAAAATTCGAATGACATTCGGAAATTGAAAATTGAGCTATAAAGGATTTCCTTAAATTTGATAAGAAAATATTTTTTTTTTATTATTATTATTATTATTATTATTATGTTTGTATTGTTTTTATTTTAAAATTATTGTATATATTTGTTAGATTTCTTGGATAATAAGTTTTCTTTTGGTATCTAAATTTGAAAATATATCGGTTTATTTAAGTGAATGTGTATGAGTTAGTGTTAATATTTAAAGGTGGGTTTACAAATTTTTAAATTTGTTTATTTTTAGTATAGAGTGTATACTATGTATAAGTATTTAGATGTAATAAGATTATGATAACAGTAATATTATTTTTTGGAAAATTTCGTTCGTCATAAAACTACTTGAACTCATTAGTATAGTTATATATAGTGGTAGACTACTTATACAACTCCTGAATTAAATTTGGTGATGTTATTTTTTTTATTTTGTGTTTATTTTCTCTAAAAGAGCTCATAGCTCATACGGAGTGTGTAATTCAAAAATGGTTGATGTTATAACTTATTACAAAATGCTATTCATAAAACTGTGAGTTATAAAAATCAATCAAAATTCAGGCGTAAAATCTATAATTATAATAGACAACCATTTAAGGACATGCGCAGTAAGCACCTTCTCACCTTATCTCGCTTCTGCTTAATGAACTTTTAATATATAAATAAGTTGTATATACAACAGAAATGCGCATACGGGTTGGAAAAATTTCTATTTTGTTTTATAGTATTCAAACTTTTAAATAAAATATATCCATTTTGTGTCATTCAACATCTTATTATTTGTATACATAATTAAAGGAAATTTATTCTATTAATTTTTTTAGGTAACTGTCTGGAATAATTGTTTTATATATTTTGGTCATTTGAAGTAATCATATGGTTTTGGTTAAAAATATGTATAATGAATATACCTCTTTGATTACAAAAATATTTTATTTTAAGTAATTTTATCCATTAAATGCCACTGACTATAGGAAATATATCGGAAACGAGGTATATGAGGAAAGTGTATTTATGTGCCCAAAATAAAACTTACTAACCTCAAAACTTTATATTAAACATTAGTGACTTGTGCCTTATCGTGAGAAGTCTATGTCAGTACGTAAACTACTGTTTTTTTTTTTTTAAATTATAAGTTGAATTATAATTACTCAACAGGGGCCCCTAGTCTATTTATAACTAGATAAAAATAAATGTAATTATAAATTTATTTAGAAATTATTAAAAATTTCGTATTTTACAATTTAATAAATAAAAAGGACAAGCCTGATTTATTTATTTTTGCTGATATACATATAGAGATAGAGATTATATCATCTTGAAAATAATTAGTGGATAATGATATTAATTGATAATAAAATATTGTTATAGAAAAACTAAAGTTTTTTTTTTTATCAATAAGTGTTGGTGTAGTGAATTTAACTTATCGAGATTTTAAATATGTAATGTTATCTTTTTTGACATTAAAAATTTTAAGATCATTTTTAGTCGATTCAGTTTTAGCTATTCTTTGTAAAGCTTTGCATGTAGGGTTTGTATTACATCCACTATCCAATTACCACTATCCAATTACCATCAAACCATGAGGTGCAGGGGTATGATACCTATATTACAGGGTTGCAAATATCTACGTTATAAAAAAGTATAGACGTTCCTAATTTTCATAGTTCAATATTGACATACATAAATCAGATTTGTATTCTAATCTCCATGCAATATATTTTATATTTTTTTTAGCTGGTTTGACATTCGAGCAATACTTTTTTAACTGGCCTTTTATTCAAAATTCTTATATACTTATTTATTTAAAATGGAGTCTAAGCTAAATATATATGAAATTCAAAAGGGTTATATTCCGACCCTAGCTCCATTAATCACTTGCATTCAAAACCCATTTTTTTCAAACAGTATTCTTCTTCTTTTAACAAAATATCCAAGTCCTCAGAATCATTATAACTTTATTTAATTTAATCACATCAATGTTATTGTAAAGTGCATTGAGTTTATGGCTGTCTCTTTATTTAAAAACCCCAAAGATATGGCGCAGTATTTTCCGATTCAGCACTGACTGTTCTTGGTGTGATCCATATGATTCGAAACCATAACATGTAATTATCGGAACAATAAACCTCCTGAATAGTATTATTATGTTATTATATTTTATTAAATATTAGAATTCATTACAATTATAGTAAATTAATTAAAACTAAAATTCAAAACTTAAAAATAGAAAATAAACAAATATAATAATAGTACTAAATTAAAAGCATCTACAGAATTCAAAATATAAATAAAATAAAATAGTTAGGAAACATTCTATTGCAAAAGCAAGTTTCGAATGGTCCATCACAAGAAATAAACAATTTAAATTATTAAATATTAATTTGGAAAAATAAATTCGTAAAGAAAAATAGAATATACTAAATTTAATCTGGTTAAATATTTATGTATAAAAAAATAATAGTGTTATTATTGCTTTTCTGCTGAAAAATTTCCCTTATCATCCTAGTAGCCAATATATTTTGTTTTGTAAACGTTACTTTACATAAAAATACTATTATTTTGTTTTTATAAATTACATATTATCTTGTATCCGCTTGCTTGACTTATCCATAAAAAGATTTTCTAATTTTAATTTTTTTTTTTTTTATTTTGTTTTCTATAAGGCGGTAGGTTTGTATTTGAAAAAAAAAAACAAAAACAAAATCTTTTAAAAAATCTCTACAAACTGTCATATAATATACCACAAAAATAAATTTTTCGATTTCGATTTTTGTTTTTATATATTATATTTCTTGTCAATTTTTTATTTTGAGGAATTGATGTATCAAATCGATTTAATATTGTTTTAAAAATTATAGAGAAATATAAAAGAGTGAAATTTATAAATATTGCGAATCGCTTTGCTTTTTATTATAGTTTTTGGTTTTTTTATTTTTCTGTGTCATTTTGATAAAGGATAACCATTTCCGGAATTGAAATAAAGAAATGGAAATAAAAATATATAATATGTATATGAAAAATAAGAAAATGAAAATCAAAAAGGGGAAAAAATTAAAAAATTTGAATTATATAAAAAAAAAATTAATAAAAAAGTACTAAGGGATGAATAAAAGTTTACGAATTTTAATTTTTTTTTATTGGATTCTATTGATTAGTTCTTTTTATTTTTTTTATAATATCGATAGAAATAGATCATAACCTAAGCTTAAAAAATTTCAATTTATTGATTTATTTGTGAAATTTATTTTGTATTAGATAAAATTCGAATATCCTTTCGAATTTTTATTGTTCAAACATTAGGATTGATGAAGAAATATACTTCCTTTGCCAGTTCTTTTTGCTAATTTGTTTTTTGGTTTATGTACAAATGTAAACGATTTTTTGTTTTCACTTTCTACAACTTAAATTTAGCTGAAAAAACATCTGTTTAGCTTTTTTCCACTACTCCATTGCAAAATTTTTGGCTTATCTTTAAACTTATCATCACAATAAAAAATATTGTTTAGGTAATCACTTTCCATAAAAGATTTGATTTTATATCGCATCTACTAAGATTTTATTGGAAAAAATGAGAAATCATTATCCCAGTACTAAAACGGATTTAATATACAAACAAGTTATAGACCAATATTTTGCAATAGAGTAGTAATTGCGTATTTAGTTAAAAGTTTGATTATTTATTTAAAAAAGTTGTATTCAGACAATAATTATACTTATTATAAGTACAGGTTTTGGATAAATCCATGATTAGTGTTGTATCATGTATCAATGTTTGGATAATCCATGTGCCAGTGTTGGATAAATCCATCATTAGTGGTGTAATCATGCATTACTATTGGGATAAATTCATCATTAGTGTTGTACCGTATCAGTATTGGGATAATCCATGTATCAGTGTTGAATAAATCCATCATTAGTATTGTAATCATGCATAATATTAATCATTAAAAAATAAATGTCTATACTTATAAGCTAAAAACTTTTGTCGAGCTCAACAAGTAAGTTTTTGTATTTTTCTCAAACATTGGTTTTCACAATTTTCAACAAATATTTTTATAAGACACTATCAGTACAGCTATACGATTGTGAGTGATATTATTTAAGCATCAAATCACACTATTCCACAATCTAGTTTATAAAGACTATGTCCATTAGTCTAACTATGTTCTATTATTCTAACATAAATTATTAAACTGTTAATAAAGACGCATGCAGTATAATTTAAATAATATCCTAAATTACAAAACTATTCAACCTACCTCCATTAAAATTTTATATTTATATATATACATTTTTGTTTTTAAGTTAAATTTTAAAATATATTTTATAGAATACATTGTTGCGTATGAATTCGTATATTTTAAGAAAAATATCTATGTTTCGATATTTGGTTTGGTGCACGGAAAATTGTTAAATCCATATATGATATCACAATATATATATATTGGATGAAAAACCAATTTCCAGATGACAAATTTATGATTATCCTTTCCGATTGGATTTTTTTTCTTCTTTCACATAGACTTATATAATATATATATACATATATATATACATATATACATAATCATATGTGGGTGTTTTTTTATTTACCGCTAAAGTTATCTTTTTGCTAAGATGTCAATAAAAAATATTGAAAATTCAAAAAACAAAAAAAACAAAAAGTCAGAAAACTTATATTTATCTAAATATTGTATGTGTACGTATGTATGAGCGTATATTTTATAACATGTCAAGGATTTTAGAAACACTGAAAAAACAAAATTACATATTTTTGTTCCTTCATGCTGCCACTAGCGTAAAATTAAAAAAAAAAAAAAATAAAAACATTATTTTTTTTTTGTAAATGAATGATTTTTTGAAATTGATACGATATTTTGTGTGAACTTACACAGAAAAAAAAAGTAGAAATTTATTTTTTTCGATTATGATGGAAAGAGATATCTACATATAAATAATTTTTCAGTTCGATTTTTATTTTGTTCTATAAACCATTTTAGAACTTTTTGATTGTAAACTAAAAACTGAACTCTTTAAATTTTATTTATATTGTACAGCGGTCTTTATATCTAATTTTAAAATCTTAGTTATCCATTGCGTCGATGACAATATATGACGTTTGGGTTTATAGTGATCCGCTTCACGACATCATAATACAAACTGGATAATTACTTTGAATAGCGTAAACAATTTGAGTCTAGAATGAATTTTGTAAATGCGGTTTATAAACTTGTATTAATTTTTTCATAAAGTGCTATTTTATTGTTGATTGAGATGAGAATGATAGCAATCTTTTTACATCGAAGCTTTCTCTCCTTTTTTAGTTTTTTAAACAAAGTGGACTTAGTAGAACGAGATTAACAGTGACATTTAGGTCATTGATAAAAAAGTGCAACAGTACGACAATCTTTAAAAGGAACAAGATCAGTGATTTTTAGGTCATTGATAAGACGAATCATCCGTTTTTTACTTTATCTAATCCCAATAACGTATTACTAGTGCCAGCTCATATGATTGTTGTCTAAGACGTTTATAATATAAACTCTAAAATATTAATTAAAGCTTTATATATTTTGTAAATGAAAATGAAAATGAATAAATAAAATACAATATTACTATGGTCATCAAAAAAAACTTTAGCTTATATCAAACCGGATTTCAAAGTTATATTTAGAAATCATAAACTATATAAGATTCAATTACTACAAGCTTTAACTAAACCAAATGCATTATATACAAATGTAAAATAAATTTGTAAATATTATTGCAAAGCTTAGATTATAATTATTATTCAATGAAATTATTGTCATTGAAATAATGGAACAAACAAAATGATTGTGATTTTAAGATTAGTGAACGTTCAGTTGTTACATGAAATAGTGATTAGTTGAAAATATAGTCCAGATTTAAAATTTAATTTTATAAAATGAAATATAAAAAATTTCAATACTTTATTTCTACCATATTAATATTTAAATTATGTATTTTATCAAAAGTTACATCATCAATTTTATCAACTTGTTCTATGGCTGATTTACACTTAATTGGAATTAAATCAATTTGTGAAACATCAAATGGATTTTCTGTTTCTTGTTTTGTTGATCCTGGTCAAGTTAAAACAGCTACTATTAGTTGTGAAAATAGTTATTATAATGAGCATAATATAACACAACAAAAAATTAATTGTATGAATAATGGTAGATGGTCAGAAGAACCAATAGAATGTATATCACAATGTACTGATACTCCGAAAACATTGAAATTGATTGAAAAAAATAAATTGAATTTTCCAACTGCTTATGCTGAAATTGTTCGAAAATCTCGAGTGGAAGGAAAACCAAATTCATATCCCGGAATGATTTTAACGGAAAGAAGAGTAGCTACAAAATCAAAATATCTTCAAAATGAAGATATTCATGATTTTATAATACGAATTTATAAATCCAAAACGAATTTTATTGATCACACGTTTTACTCTTATCATTGGTTCTAATTTTTGAATTTGTAATATTTTTGCAATATTTGAAATTATTTTTTTTATTAATTTTTTAGTAACGATTATGTGGTAGATAAACACGAGGCTTTTTGTTTATTATATGTATCCGATAGTGAATTTATCAAATATGATGAAAAGACCAGACCAATATGTCAAAATATAATTGATTTACCTGAATTTAGTCAAACATCATTTTTAAAACTTCCATTTGGTTCACGAGTTTAGTAAGATTTTTATAGTTTTATTTTTAAATTAATTTTATCATATTTTTTTTTTCCATTTGATATCAAGTAATGATCCAAACACTGGTGGAACTTGTTATGTGCCATCGGTTGATAAAAAACGAATAGATCTTAAATGTTATGATACATTACGTTATGTGTTTAAACCAATTGAATGTTCAACAAGAGCAAACCTTATTACAAAACGTTGTCAAATTGGTTATAAAAATAAAAAATTAAATAATAATAGTCATAGTAGAAGAGATTTGGTAAGTCGATGTGATAGTAATATATGGACTGTATTTGGATATGATCATGATTGTGAAATGGTATGCGGTCAAATTGATAAAAACTATAAGCCAGTTTTTACTCATTTGTTATATAAAGGTTCTAAAAATGATATTACATCAGCTCCATGGCATGTTGGCATTTATACAAATAATACCGAAGAAGATAATACAAATTTTCAACAAATATGTGGTGGTAGTATTATTCATTCAAATGTTGTTATATCAGCTGGACATTGTTTTTATAATGTAGGCTATGGTAAATTATTTGATGCATCATATTATATGGTTACTGCTGGAAAACGATATCGTAGCTATGATGCATCAGAACCATTTGAACGTTTTTCTACAATTAAGAAAATTCATATTCCCACAAAGTCAGTTGATACATTGTTTACATCTTTTTCAAATATTTTTTAATTTTTTAATTTTTTAATTAAATTTTCTATTTTAGTTATGAACATCAACCTGTATCAAATGATATTGCAATTTTAGTACTTAATCAACATTTTGAATATAATTCACATATTAAACCAATTTGTATTGATTGGGAACCACGTAATAAATATAATATTGATGAAGGTATCAATGGATATGTTGTTGGTTGGGGAGCTACATCTAGTAACGATTCTTCTAGTACAGAATTACTTGCAGTTAATCTTACAACTTTGACCAATAAACAATGCAGACGGCTTGTTGATCCCAATTATAGATCAGATATTTCCGGTGATAAATTTTGTGCTACAAATGATGAGAAAGCAAGTGCTTGTCAAGGTGATAGCGGTGGTGGATTTGTTACAGTAAAACAAACTGAACGTGATGATTATCGTTATTTTTTAACTGGTGTAGTTAGTTTGGGTGTTGATGTAACAAAATATTGTTCTGATGGTTTTTTAACTTTATTTACAAATATACAATTTTATGAAGAACAAATCAAAAGAATAATTGCTGAAACGAGACATATTAAATATGGTGGTTAATATTTAATTTGATTTTAAACTTAGATTTTATTAAATTCATTTATAATATAAAAATATTTGTATTTATTCTTAATCTTTTTTAACTATCAATTTTTTGTAGTAAAAATCATTCAAATTATTTGTAATTTTTAAGCATGGCTTAATAAATAAACAATTTTGATATCCAATCGTTTAGCAAACCAAAAAGGGAGAATCTACGCAAATAAAAGTATTTGTATTTCTTTTTACAGATCAAATGTCCATTTGCGAGTTGAATTTACCAAATTAAGTATACTTTACTGTACTGATATTACTTAGTAGGTATTACCATGTAGTTTATACTTTTCTCATTGAAATTTAAGGTTTGCTTGTCATAGGATAATAATATGTAAGAATGGTCTTCCAAAACCCATATAGCTATCTAAAAAAAATATAATTTTTGGTGTATGGAACATAAATGGATTCAACTTACGATATGCAAAGAAAAATAAAAATAAAAAATAAAAATTTAAATTTAAAATAAAAAAAAATAAATAATATCGGAAATATTGGATCTATTATTATTATTATATCCTTTTTGGTCCTTTGTAAAATATTTATGTGGTATTTTCTTTTTCTTTTCACTTATTTTTATAATTCAACAAAAAAAAAAAAAAATATTAAAAAAAATGTGGTAATTTATTTTTTTTTGTACATTACATTCGGAAATTTTTTTTTTAAATTGTCATACATAAATTTCATTCATGCTCATGTGTGTTTATGGTAGAAATGATTTGTGTTGTAACTTGCAATATACAGTGTTCGGTAAAGTATATTTAACCTTTATTAATATGGAACATTTTTTCTTCATTTTCTTGAAACTTGCAACAGTCTATTTTTACTCTTAAAAGCTTGAGAAATTCATTAAACATATTCATTTTACTCAGTTTTAAGTTGTACGTTTAAGTTTAGCATATTTGTATATCATAATGGTCAGTTTGTCTACTCTAAGAACTTTTCCTTTCGTCGATATTACTTTTTCATTGGAGAACCAATAAATCCAAATATTTAGCGATTATAGAAAATTAAATTTAATCAATTCTATTGTTTAAACGAGATAAACTACTTATTAATATCTTCCAATAAATGAGAAATTGAATAAAAGTCTAATTTTTAATTTTGATTTTTATGTTACAATACATTAGGCCTAATAACATTGGACTGGAATGATAATATATAAGACCAACTCTAAGCTAAAAAGCTAAGATTAAGATCAATTGATGGCCGAAAACTTATGTTAAATACTGTACATGTATATGCATAAATGGAGTAGAAATTCAATTCGGAAAAACAATTCACATTAAGTCAATTGGAAATGAAATGAATTTCCGTTGTTATTTCTATTCTGATTGTTTTTTATTTGTTTTTTTTTTGTTTTATCAAAATTTTTGAGAAATGATACAACAATGAATCCACATGTTGAAATAAATTGGATGAATTCTAAAATTTTGATTAGAAAAATGTTTTTTTTTAAAAAAAAAAAAATTTATAACCAGAGCTTGAAATGAATTTGTTATTTAACGAATCAATTGGATTTTATTGAAAGGTGTTTTTGTTTCATCCTTTAATCAAAATTGTTCAGGAATAAAATTTTATTTTACTCAAAGTCTAGTACAAAAAAATTTAATTGGAAATTGATATATATCTAAATTTTTGAAGCTAGATATGAAGACATTAAGATTAAAAATAATAAGATCGAAAATGAATTTAAGGTGTAAATGTTAAAAAGTAGACTGTATTTTTTGCATACACGAAAACTGGTAGAATGTGTAAAAATTAATATTAAAATTGTAACAGTAGTTTAGAAGGTGCAATTTAGTTTAGAGTGAATTCTATTCTCACCATTCTCAAAACTAAATTTCACCTTGTTGAGAAAAGTGCAATTGGTGATTGTTGTGGTGGCTCTTTAAATAAATTTTCTAATCTCTGTCCTTACTTATTTTGCATGGAAATTAAGTCAAACAGAATTGAACATTAAACTTACCCAAAAAATTGTAGTATCGCAAGATCAAAATATTAATGTAGGTATTCTAATGTAGCTTTTAAGTAATGTAATTTTTGATTTTTTCTATCTGAGCACTTGCTCTTATGTAGTTTTTAAGTAACTAATTCATTTTTTGTTTTTTCTATTCGAAAGTAATTTTATTAAACTTCTGGTTATGTTATTTTACTTTAGTTTAATATCAATTAATTCAATTGTATTATGAACTTGAGAGAGTAAGGAATGAATAAATAAATAAAAATAAATAAAAAAAAAAAAATATATTATTTTTTTTGTATTTACATATAAATAAAATTTTTGATGACAATGCAACAAGTTTTGAATAATAAAAAAAAAATGTTTCCAAAATAAGTTTTCCATCTAATTAACTCTAATATTCCAGAATTCAATTACATTTTTTTAAACTCTATCAATTTCCTTCTAAATCCATTAATTATCTTATTTACAAATTACTTAATGTTTTTTTTTTTTTCAAATAAACAATTAAATCGAAACCACTTAATAACCTTAACCTGTCATAATTTCTTAAGCCAACCAACCACAAAAAACCAAAACAAACTAGATAGAAAAAAAATTACAACTGTTTTTTTTTTTTGTTTTTAGTAATAAATAAATCCTTAAATACCCCCATTTTTATGTTCTCAACACAAATTAAATTCACTTTACTAAAGAAGGCAACGATAAAAAAGAGAAAAAAACAACAAATCAAATTACAAAAAAAAAACAAAGTTCTTAACCACTCTATTAAAAAAAATATCCTTAAAATAAAAAATGAAAAAAAAAACTAAGGAAGTCCTTAATGAAAATGAAACAATCAACAAGTTAATTTCTTCCTTGTCTCTGAATCAAAATAAACAATGTGGCAAGACACAACACAAAAAAAAAAATCCCATTAACTTTTTTTTTTTTATTTTTTTCTCTTTCTCCCTCTTTTTTAAAAAAAAAAATTTATTTTCTTATTTTTTTATTTTTCCTACGCATTCTAAATTGGTCCTTTTTTTTACGATTCTATAGATGAAAACAAAAAAAAAAAAACAAAATTTATAAAAACATAAATAAAACTTTCATCCTTACAAAAAAAAAAACAAAAAAAAAAAAATAGAAAATAAAAATTATTTACTTTGGTAAGTGGGTCAAAACCATCATCATATTCATCATGATCATTATCAAGTCAATCATTATTATTAGGATTTAAAAAAAATTATAATAATAATTTTTTTTTTCTCTAAATAATTAAAAAAAATATTTTTTTTTTTTGCAAAATTATGTTATGTTTGTTCATTTGTATGTCAGTTTGTTCGTTATGGTTTATTTTATTCAATAATTTGAATTATTCGTAAATTATTAGACTTTTATTTTTTTGATTTGCATTATAAAATTTGATTATTAATTATTTCTTATAATATTCTTAACCTATTAATGATCGGCCTTTGAATCTGTTGAAATGCAAATATTGTTTCTTCTAATTCGAACAGTTATTTAAATTAATAAACCTACAATTTTTATTTTTTTGGAATGTGGTAAATTTGCCAGTAGGTGATATTATCATGAAACAATGATAGCACTATTTATAGAAAATATAGATTTGATTGTTTTTAAATTATTGTTTTGGTAAACATATAGAAGTTGTTTATCTTTCCAAGTAATAAAATCTATTTATCATACATTTGATCAAATATATGTTATATTTATTTTAAATGCTATGTTATTTTTATGTTATAACAAAGAACATATAATAAAAAGAAGTCTCGACACATACAAATTTCTATTATTTTTATATAACGGGTCGCCACATTACAACCCGTTCTACAGACAACAATCTATTTATGATATGAGATTATTTATGTTTCGAGTTATGATGTATTATGATTTATTATGACATATACATGCATGAATAACTATACATATGTATTTATATGTGAATGATGAAAAAAAAAGTAACAATTAATCAAATTAAAAAATTTCTTTGTATAGCTACTTTTCAGTATACTTTTCAATACAATAGTTGCTTAGTAATACTTTTCAATACAAATAAAAATCCATAGCACGGGTTCAAACCCCGTGAGAACCGAAAAATTTTTCAAATGGTGAAAATTACTGAAAAAAGTAATTTTCAATACAACCACATCGGTTCAAATATAATTTAATAATTAATAAAGATATAATATAACTAATAAAAAAAAATAATATAAATATGTAATATACAAAAATATATACCAAATAATTAATACAATTTAATAAAAAGGCCCACATTTCGAAAGGGAAAAGGACCTATAAAGTTGGCCTACAGATTTATCTGTAGGATCAACTGTTAAAATAAATAAATAAATAAATAAATAAAAATCCATATAAAGAAATAATGCACGTGTATAATTTTATTGGAGATCGTATGTGTTTAAATTTTTTTATATTTTTTATTTTGAACCTTTGATTTGAAAAAATATTGAAATATATCTACATGGATGGACTGAATGAATACTGTTGTATTTACCATTATTTTTATTTTAGTAAAACTATAATTACTATATTCTTTTCTCTCTTAAATTTTTCTTTTCGTTTTATTTTCTTACCCGATCGTACGCATCCAAGTTGAAAAAATAGAAAAATATCTAAATTGGACTTCTTTTAATGTATGTTTTTGGTTATACTTAAATACGAAAGTTTGAGAAAGTGCACTCATGATTGTGAAAACCTAATTAATTGTTAAACCCATATAGTACTTTTTGAAAAGATGAAAGCTCAAGGTTTCAAAAAAATTATTTAACAATTAAAAGTACAATTTAACCAATATTTGTATAATAGAAAGCAAAATAATTTCTATGTTTCCATATAGCAACCATGTGCACCAATGACTTCATTTTTGCCTTTAAATTTCAAAATTTCATTATAGCAACGATTTACCGTTATTATGTATTCTAAAGATAATTTGATAATAGAAATTTTCTGTAGTATATTATAATAACCTTGAGCATTATAAAAACCAAAAAAACTAAAATACTGTTATTACGTTAACGATATAAATTTTGATTTTCTTAAGTAAAATTTTTTTACTCACTTTTCTAGACTGTTTTGATGAAGAAAAACATCCGCCGTTATTATAAAAATAATCTTAAGGATTCTATACAATGACTAGGTAATATACTAATTCTATTACTTCTACAATTACTAGTACTATACTACTTTTACTACTACATATTTATAATTATTGCAAGAAAGTACATTTTCATTTCTAATTCTCTTCTCAATTTTCGCTTAACGTAATTTTCATTGAAGAAAATAAAAAATGCAAGGATTGCTGGCATTAGTAGAGGTAAGAAAAAATACAATTTTTATTTTTTTATATTACACTGGGTTATATTATAATTGTTATTGTAACTGTATTTTAATGTGTTTTTTTTTTATTTATTTAAATAAGGTGAATAAAATTTGTGGACCATTTTGTGAGCTATTTTGATATTTAAAAAAATTCTCTAGTGGATTATTATGAGAAGATTTTCTTCTTGTTTTTATTTTTATGTTGTGGACCAGGTTTCCAGATGAATTTTGATTGTAAATTTTTTTTCTTGTAAATTGATATGGTAAAAATGTTGTTTGTTTGTTTGTTTTGTGTTTCAAATTTTATAATGGAAAGTGTTGTAATATAATTTCGAATTGGTAAAGTTGTAAATATTGTTTTAAATTGTATCGAGTAATAAAAGTTTTAAATATTTTTTTGTTTGTTTGAAGTAGAGTGAAGTTGACGAATTACAAAAACAAAATCAAACTTCTGTTGTAAATTTAGTAAGAAAATTAATTATAGTTTAAAAATAAAAAAGAAAAATATAAATTGAATTTTTAATGAAAAGTAGTTATTAAATTTTTAATAGTTACCATCATGAGAAAATGCTTAAAGGTTGTAGATATTTATAACGGTTTTGTAAAGATTGTGTATGTTTTTACCTACAAATAACGAAAGCGAGGTTTGCAATTTTTAGACAAAAACGAGTAGATTAGTTTAAGGTATAGGAATAAGGGATTGAAAAAACTGTGTTTTATGATATTGAACCAAAACTTTATTTTAAATTTATTTCAAATTAGATGATAACTACTACTATCTTGTACATTACTAAGCTTTGCCATTTGAGAGTCCCCTGCTCCGAATTCATAATGTATTTTCAATTCTTAATACCCATTTTGGTTCAACCTCCGCATTTCATTTAGAATTCGATCATTTAAAATCTAGAAAACAAATTCATTAACATTCATTAGAAAAAGTTGAGCCCATAGCCTATTTTTAGGCAACAATTAAAGCTATTGCACCCGCAAAATAATTTATTTTGACTACACAAATGAAATTAAAATGACTGTTATTCTAGATATTAGATTGTAGATGTATCTAATATTTTTTAAGCCTTTTAATTATGATACTTGTATGTAAATTATAATTTTATGATTCGTAGCAATACCTTTTGGAATATTTGAGCAATTTAAAATTAAGATTTCATAACATTATCATTATTATTATAAAACCATAATAATTTTTATTACAAAGTGTTTTTTTTTGTTTTTTTATTTTTAAATTTTGTTTTCTATCTCTCTCTTTCTATCTTTTATTCATTCATAGTAATTTCGTTGTGTTTTTTGTTTTCATCAACGTATTCTCACAAGTTACTATTGTTATTATCAGCAGCGAGAAAAAAGCAAAACAGAGCTTTTAAAATTCAGATAGAGAAGTGGTGGTATGGTGAGAAATTAAAGAAGAAAGTAGAGGAGGCAGAGAGAGTAATGAAAATAATATGTATACAGTAGCTTTCAAAATTATTTACGTATAATATTAAGTAATATTACTGTATTTAATGTAATTATTGGTGATATAGTGATTTTGCAACGGTTGTTAAAATTGGTTTAATTAAAGCTAAATCCCAAAATTAAATTCTATAATTCTACTTTCGAAGTAGATTTTGTCGAATCAAAAGAAAATATTGTTCTAAGAAATTCTACAGTAGAATTTATTTAAATTAACTTAAATTAGATTTTGGTTTAAAATGACCGGAATAAGTTTTTCTAAAAAACTATCAGTTTTTCTGACCGATTGTGAATTTTATTAATGTCACTGATAAATTGGTATCGGGGTGCTTAAAAATTGTCATATTTTCTGATAATTGTTACAATCTGTATCAGTTTCAAATAAGTTAAGTGATTAAAATAAATTTACAAAATAATGCATACAAGGATAACATTAAAATTGTCAAATAAAATTCATTTAGATTAAAAAAACTAAACAAAAAAATTGACTTGAAAATAAAAGAAAATTATCAAAGACTAAAAGAAAAAGACAGGAGAACCAATAAAAATTAGAACGGGATTCAATTAACAACTTTTTCATATGAAATCATTTTTAATTGGTTTTGTTATTTTTTGCTTTGATATGGATTAATTTTATATTTTCTATAAATAGGTGTGTGATATAGCAAATAAAAGACTGATAGTTAGTTTGATTCAACCACAATATTTAATTAGCTTATTTTTAATTTTATTTACATTTGATTTATATTTTATTTCACAAAACGTCCTTTTGTTTAGTAAAAAAAAAACAATTTTCGAACTTATTTTATTTAACTTATATTTTTGGCTTTTCTATGAAATTACTTTACTTTAAACCTCTTTTTTATTTTATTTATATTAGATTAACACTTTTATTTTATATTTTATTTCACAAAACGAAACAAAAAATAATTAATTCAATGCTGATTTTTGAAATGTTAAAATATCAGTATTCACAATAGTAAATTTTTTTCAGTAAGTTTATCAGTGTGTATTAGTATCAGTACCACCATTCCATTTCTGATCAATTTTTTCAGACAACAACGATTGACCTCAATAACTTCCATAAAGTAAACAGTTTTTGCTAAGAAACACTTTGACTGATAAGTTCACTAATAATTGAATAATACCAAAATTCCGATAAAAAACATTATTTCGTAAATCAACTTTACTGCTTATAAATTTTTTAAATTTTTTTAATTTATAAAATAAATTCAATTTTTGTATGTATAATAATTGTGTACGAATAATTTGCAGACACACTGTGCATAGTATCGTTGTCATTAATGCCAACAGCATCTTCTTAGCATTTTCTTATTTTTATTCAAATTGTAAAAAAAAAAAAACAAAAATACAAAAAGTAAGAGAAATAAGGATTTTTTTTTTATATTTTCAAAGGATCTAAAAAAAAAAAATATTTGTATTATTTAAATAAGAAAGTGTAAAAGAGAGAGATATAATTTTATATATTTTTATATAATTTTATAATTTAAAAAAAAATATATATACATTTTTTTTTCTTCTTTTCTTAAAATTTATGTGTTTTGCATATATATATATATGTATATAAGTTTATTATATATAATATATTTGATTATAATGACGTCGAGACATTGAATTAAAAAGAATGACGACCTTCGACCTTGATTTTAACTTAGAAAAAGCAAAATGAAAAAAAAAGAAATGAATGAAAAAAAAAAAATTTAAAAACAAAAATAATATGATTTTCTTTCTCTTTCATTACTTTATGGTTTTACAGTGTGCTTTTTGAAGTTGTTTTTGTTTTTTGTATGTTATTTTGTTCCGCATCGGTATAATTTTTTATTTTTTAAGAATATTTTGTTTTTGTTTTTATTGCTTTAATATATAATTACCAATGTCGAGAGTTCCTTTAACTTGATGTTCTTAGGTTTTTTTTAATGTTTAAACATTTTTTTTTTTCTTCATAAATATCAAGGATCCGAAATTTTAAATAAAATAATTATTGAAAGTATTAAATATAGGTGAATTGTTATGGTGACACGAGTAGTAATTAATTATAAATTTTTCGTAAAATAAAAACTAATTTAGAGAATTTAAATTATAAAAATAACAAAATTTAGTACGTATTAATGGCTTTAAGAAATTATAAGGTAAGAAAATATAAATTCAAAGGTAATTTAATTCCCTATAAATATCCTTATATCTTTTTTAATAATTATAATGAACCCCTAAATAAAATATTACGGACTTTAATGTTTTTTTTTTTAAATGTCAATTCAAGCCTCCTTAATAATTTCTTCCACTACATAAATCATTTTCAAATCCCCTAAACATTTTTATTTATTCTGGATAATGATTTCATATTTAAAAATTTTGATTTTTGTTTTTTTTTTCTTTGTTTAATTTTTTTTTTGACCACATCACATATCAGCAATAACATAAGCGATGACCCCAATCCAACTTTAATGCCATCACTTTCAAATGTATTAAATTACTGTTGACCATTGCAACAAACTAACGACTAAATTGTTGACTACTTATTGTATATATGTAATATAACTGGTCAATCGAGTTTAAGTCGAATTAATATTAATTTATTTAAATATTATATGGTCAGTTGAATTCTAATATTTATGTACTTCTTGTGTGTTTTGCTTTTTTTTCTGTAGAAAAAATTCTTGCAGAGTTGTTTTTTTGTTGCCCCCTTTTATTATGTTTATATTGAGAACAAATTCAGCATGATGGCACCCTGCACAGTAAATAATTGGCAAACAAGGTGTTAACCAGTTGTTAATACAAAAAAAAATTTGAAAGCAAAATAATAAAATAGGTTTGACTGGTGGTGTTTTAGTATGTGACCTTAACTTAAAGAAGATAAATAAGACAGTGAACAGTTAAAAAGGATAATACAATTAATAAAGTTGTTTTTGGTTTGTTTATAGTTTTAATTGTAGAAGATTTCTTGAATAATTTTGAGACCAATTTCTTTTTCACAGTATGTTAATTATTTGAATAGGAAGATGTGTATACGAAAGGATATGTAAGTAGGTAGGAAAAGTTCAAAGATCAAAAGTTGAAAGATTAAAGTGTTAAGAAAAAAAACAGATTTAGAATTTTTATTTTTTTTTTTAAATGATTGCATTTTGAATGATAAAAGGGTTGAATAGAGTAGTTGCAAATTAAAATATTCTTAATTTTACACCAATTTAATTTAATTATTAATAATTTTGTTATTGTTTCGGTCCTAATTAATTTTTTTAATTGGAAATATTTCATGTGGAATTAGTTTTAGAGATTTTTAGAAATTATTTGTAGCATGTGGAAATTTTCAATAAGATATATTGATGTTTCAGACTGTTTCTAGTCATGTATAATTTCAAATGAGATTTTAGCTAATTACTGCAAGTACGGCTGGGTAGCTTTAAATAATTTTGATATACTAAATTTTATTGTTTTAATTTCATTTAATGTTTTAGGGCTATTTTTAGTCTTTAGTGTAATACATTTTTTTTATCTGATCTACTAAAAGTATGATATATTATAGTGGCTTTCATAAACAACAAATATTTGCAATATTGCCTGTATTGACAAGTATTTTGTTCATAAACAAAATGTTGCAAATGAAGTTTGTTTATAAACATTTCTAACTTAGCAGGAAAACTGAAAAATATTATAGTAGATAGAGCATGACAACCGGTTGTGTTGCTGTTTTTGTCTATAACACAAAACGGTAAATCTAAAAAATTAAAATTTTAGCCAATCTGTTAAACAACATTTTTTTTTTGCAGTTTTGTTTTTGCAGTATATGTGTTTATGAAAAGCCCTATTTACTGTACTAAAATGTTTTTCATTTTTTACTATTCCCACTGAATATTGCACAAAAAGATATAAAGCTTTTACCTCTAAAAGACGTCTAATATACTTGATCGAAGTAGTTAATTTGACAGTAGACAAAAACTCCGTTTATTATGTATTGTGTCAAATAGAAAAAATATAATTTGAGCCCGTAATTACTTAGTATACTGGTAATAAAAAACAAATTTTAATTTAGAAATTTTTAAAGTACTTAACGTTTCATGTGCACGCTTTACAGACTTTAATTACTGACTTACAGACTTTAATTACTGTATATTTTTATTTTTCATTAGAACATGAAATTAGCTACAGTTTTGTCCACAAATATAAAATCCATTCTTTACATTAATTGTATGTTTTCGAATATAATGAAATTAGTTAGTACAAATTTTGTAGCACTACATTTTATTTGGAATACTAACTATTTCAATACTATTACAGTACCATTTTCTATTTACGATATACACTTTAATATTCAAATTATTCAAGTTATGGTATGATAAATTCAAAAATATCCTAAGCTCTTCTTTAATCTCATCTCTTTCATTATTTTACATATAAAGTAAGTAGCAAGGATAATTGATATACAAAGAAACAGGTATATGTTTTGTGTGTTATATGTATACATTTTAAATTATTTTCAAATTTATCATTAAATCATGGTTATTATCCATATTTTACCATTACATTAATCAGAAATATCATCAACATCACATTTATTATCATTACTTTAAAATTATCATCCTCAACATCATCATCATCATCACCGTGAGCATCAGTATTTGGATCTTAGTAATTCAAAATAATTTTTTGTTTTTTTTAGTTTCTATGGTAGCTCATATGATGAATGAATCCTTTGTGTATATATAAATACATATGTACATATGAATATATGTATTTTGTATTAAATGTTTCGTATTTTATTTCCAATAACGGTAAAAGAAGTTGAATTCATGTTTTTTTTAGCATTTGTTGTTATTATATTTTTCACAATACAACACAAAATAAACCCGATATTAAAAATATCAGAAAAATAATAGAGAAACAAAAAAAAAAACAAGAGAAATTTTTAACAACGAATCCTTGGAGATTTGTTCTTAGTGTCTTTTAATAATAATAAAAGCAACATGACAAAATATATAATAAAATATAGAAAAAAATAAAAAAAATATTTTTGTTTTAGAAATGAGCTTTAACATTTCTCATCTTTCAAAGGATATTTTTGTTGTTGTTATTTTTTGATTTTATTCTTAGGTGAATATTCATTTTTTAAATATGAGCATATATATACATATATATATATATATATATACATATTCATACATAATGTATTCATATGTGAATAGAATGGGCTGATTTTATTGACAATTTGAATGAGTTTTCATGAAAAAAAAGAAAAATTCAAAAAATTACACCTGAATACCTATGATGTACATTTATATAAAATAAAATCCTTTTTTCATTTATTTTTTTTCTTTGTTTTATTATTGTTTTTCTATTTTGTAAATTTTCAATTTAACTGTTGGATTTGAAGGAGAAATAATATAATATCAACCTATATCTTAAGGCATTTTTAGATTTTCTTATATATATATATATATATACATAAATTTACATATGTACTTAAGTATAAATAGATGAAAATCGGTGTACATATCTAAATGTATGTAAATAAAGAATAATGAATGTTTGTTGATTAAAAGTTAAAAGTCACTGTTGTTATTCCTTGTGTCGATTATTTTAAGGTGATATCAACGTTTATTGTTAAATTAAAATATTCAAAAATAAAAATAAAGCAAAAAAAAAATTTGATACAGGGTGTTTTAAAAATTAAAAATGAATTTTATATTCATTTACTTTGTTGTCAAAATTATTTTAATTCGAGAAATTTTCAATATTAAATACTTGAGTTAGAATTTATTTCCCATTTGAATTACCTTCAAGAAGATTTGGTACACGATCTACGTACATAGCTATAATGAACGAACTAATTGAGTTTTTAGAATACTATAACTTAATATTGCTTACTATCATTTGTGTAACTTAACAATTTGAATGCATTTTGAAATCCTGCAATAAACATTTCTAGACGCTTCTATTAATTGAGACTAATTGTATCAAATGCTTAATAAATTTATATAGATTAATATTTAGATTATATTTATGAAAGCTCACTGTTAAAATAGTAAAGAATAAAATAAATAACTGTAGTGGTTTCTAATAAATCAAAATAATTATTTTGCTATACCTTAACTCTTTTTTGATTATTTCTTAGTGAACGATAATACAATATTGCACTTCAAATCTTTAAGTCTATTATTAATTACGTCTAAATTTACGTAATAAGTGTAATAAAAAAGCACTGCATGGTAGTGACGAAAACTAATAAAAACTATATTCAGTTGACAGTGTTAAGCAATGAAATCATAGCTAATTCTATATTGTACATATTTTTAAAAGGAAAAATAATTCATCATTTATATCTTTTTCACTCTCTTTCAGAGTATAGGCTAGGCAGTATATGTCTTCAACATAGCTCAAGCTATACTTCAGTTGTAGTAATTCTTACTTTCACAAAAAAGTTGACTTAGTCTAATCAAATCTAGTGTCCTTTGAGCTACCTATAGTCTTTTTTCTGCCATTTTACCGATTAAGCTATATAGACGGAAGTATAATGAATATAATGAGTTGTTCGATTCACATATTTTACAATACAAGTTTACCTTTTTTCAAATTTACCAATTATTATTGTTATTCATTTTGTATACTACAGTAGCTTCTATCCATAGACCAACCTATATATCAACATTATGTATTTAAAGTACCATGCATCAATTCTAATCTATATAACATATTCATGTTCGCCTACGAGTATTTATAAAATTTACATACTGGTGATGATGGTGGCGGTTATATAAATACGACGATGGTTAAAATAAAACAAAATATTAAATGGAATGATAAAGAATCCTTATACATATTAAAAAAATAAAAACAATAAAAAAAAATAATAAACAAAGTATCCTACATTATTTAACGATTTCATTTTATTTCAGGTTAGCTCTATTAAAATCTATTGTAGGAAATAAAAAAATAAAAATTAAAAAAAACAAAATAAAAACTAAAATATTTTATTCTTAAAATTCAAAATAAAGACAAAAAAATAAAAAGAAGAAATTATCCTGCGCGTGTGTCAATCGATATAAAATAATAACGGTTGATAAAGGATGAATTTAAGCTTATCCTTTATTTTTTTTTTGTTTGTTCAGATCCTTTTACCGTTATTCTACTTCAACTTTTTCTAAGGAATTCATTGAAGCTTAAACCAAAAAAAGAAAAATAACAACAAGAAAACACTTATATGAACCATATTTGTATATATATATATATATATATATATATATATATGTATATTTAGATTATATTTTGCTCCTGTATTCTATTATTTATTATAGATAGGTTGTTAGGGTGATGGAGCAAGGATTTAATGTGTTGTCAGTGAAACATTAGAAATACATTTTTTTTTTGTTTGTTTTCGTTGTTTTTTGTTTTGTTTTTTAAATGAATTTTTATATGTGTTCGATTGTGTGAAATCATCCATTCACTTACATTATGTATTATATAATATATGGTTGTATGATTGTAATATAAAAGTTTTGGTTATTTTTTTGTTTTGTGTTTAAATTTATATAAGATTCTATTTATATAGGTATTATTACATTGAGTTTATTGTTGTGGAGATTTTGATCCTTTTTTTTTTGCTTTCTTTTTGAAAAAAGAATTGTTTTATACTTAAATATATTAATTTTTATTTTTTTTTTTATTTTTTGAAAAAAGATTTTTAATATTTTTTTTATATGTATAAGTATATGCATGATAATAAATTGTATGTGATTGTGTGAATGTCTATATTGGAATAGGAGAATGATTGATGTTAGTACAAGTGTATTATTGTAATGAAGGTATTTAATAGAATTTATTTGAAATATTTTCAATCCGGATGTCCTTCAAAGAAATGAAAACAATCCTAGATCTGTAGGTTACAGAAACCGCAAATTTGACATATTAGTGAACGTAGAAGCTTTTCACTCCCTTGGAGAGTATAGATAGGACTTCAGCTCAAATATTTTCAGATTCAGTCCCTGCTTCAGTTTCTTATAATCATTATGTTCACAAAGTAATTGATTAGTTTAATGTTGCTAGATCTAGTATCGCTTATACAACATTTCTTCTACTAGAATATGTACAATATTTTAGATTGATTACAATTTTCTACTATCATACTGATTAGTCTATGGAAAGATAGATTATTAGAGATAATTCCATTAAACTTTCATTATTTCTAAAAGTCCAAGTTATTTTTTAGTTTAAATCTTAAATCTAATTATAAATTTTTTTTTTTTTACACTCTTGACAATAGCTTAGGTAGAATCATCTTTTCGTGCTTAATTAAGTACGGTACTGCAATTTTACACTACAATACTACAATATTTCGAGTATTTATTTAACAAATTACTGATGGCTTATCAACGCAATTTAATGTGAAAAACTCCTGCTACTGTCAGGAGCTAAGCCTTCTTAAATAGAATAGTTTCATTTTATTTAATTTGTTACCAGATTATACCCAAATAACTTCCAATTTTCCAATTCAGAAATTTTAGAAATTCAATAAAATAATTAATTGAATATAGTTCAATGATATTTTATTATACATACATATATTAAAAATAAGTTTTTATCCTTTCTAGAGGTCCTTAAAACAAA
The DNA here is from genome assembly GCA_963942445.1 of Argyra leucocephala. NCBI lineage: Eukaryota > Metazoa > Arthropoda > Insecta > Diptera > Dolichopodidae > Argyra > Argyra leucocephala. Next base: position 136,140,926 of record OZ012681.1, on the reverse strand, counting down.
AATACTAAAAATCTAGAATACAGATTTTTGTTTTTTAAAAGCCTACTAGCAATAATTTACCTAAATATTTTTTTTTTCTTCTTCTTCTTCTTTTATTTTCTTCTCCAATAATTATCCTGATTCTCTCTATATAAATGAAATATAATTAAAATTGTGCATATCCTTAATTTGAATAATATTATTTTGTATTTATAAAAAATCGCTTATACGAATAATAGGTAAGTACTAAAAGAATTTTATTATGTTATTTCTTTTATTGATATTTATAAAAATGTATAAACAATAAGAAGAGCTATTTTTTAACTTAATTAAAAAAAATTTTTTTTAAGGAAGTCTTTGAGAGTACTTAAAAAATGAACAAAAATTTTCTACAATATAAAATAAAATAATAAAATTTTCTAGAATTAAAAAATGTAACTATTTACATATTATATATATATATATATATATATATATATATCGTATATAGTTTTTATTATTTATTCTTTTATTTAATTTTGATTCTATATATACAATCTAGTATTTTTATTAGAGTTTTATTAGAAGTCATTACAATAAAAAAAAAAAAAACAAATACAATATTATATACGTATATAGCAGAAAAATAGTAACAATTATTATAAATACATAATATAGAATCGTTTTTTTGAATTTTGCAAGTATATATTGTAGTTGATTAAATTATTTAACAATTATTACAAAATCAAAAAATTGAAATACAAAAAAAAAAAATTTATTTTTTATTTTTGTAATTGTCACGAATTTCTGAATTAATCCTTCTTAAATTATTTAAGTGTGCAGTTCTTGACATGCACAATAATTATAATATATTTATTAGTGTATTAGTATAATATATTATATTATATAGTATAATAAATAATTGGTATACGAAAATAATATATGTATTATGAATATTCGAATGAGATAGAAATATATTCTGTTTGAAGTATGATGATTTTTTTTTTTTTTTGCAATGAAAATTCTCCATAAGAATATTGTTAAGTGATGTAAAAGAGGTTAAGCTGTGCGATATACACAGAGTAAAATTAATAATAATTTAATTTTCTAAAATATCAAAAATTCTGAAGATTTTTTGATTTTTAGGTTCCGAAATAAGACTTGAGTAAAAGAGTTATGTTATGAATATTAGAGCATGTGACTTATGTCATAAGACTACTGTCATCTAAGCCAATTTGAAATTTGAATATTTTTTTATTTTTAAATTTTCAAGTATGTTTTGAAGTATGAAGAGTTAGTCTTAGCCCATGTTGATACGGGTAGAAAAGTGGTAGAAATCTACCAAAATTTATAGGTGAGTGTTGATTTCGGTATATGTGTAAGCAAATCTAACAAAATTTTTAATTTCTGGTAGATTTTTGACGTTTAAATTTTTTTTCTGGGAATATGTCAGTGTCAAAATATTTTTATTATTTTTCAAAAAACAAGGAAATTGTTGTTGACAACGTAATTTCCGGATCGAATATTAATCAAATAAAAAAATATAAATTTACAAATAATAATAATGTTGGATTGACACTAGAATAATATTAAAAATTTATTTATTTATTTCTTTGCCAATAATAATTTCAATTCAGGTCATTTTGATATTTCAATAATCTGACAAAAATAATTTCAGAAATATACCAGTTTTTTTTTTAGTTGTGAACATGAAGGTAGATCTGCAGCTGATTTCTGCCTCGTATAAACATAGACTTACGCAAAACAACTGTCATCATAACTGTCACCAACCTGACATTTTGATGGTTTTTCTTTTTTAAGTTCCAAAATAAGACTTAATCTATACCTATTGCAAATGTTATTAACCATTTAAGTAGTTATTTTCTGAACTATTTAAAGTATATTTTTTTACAAAGAACATTTTAAATTTATTGTATTGCTAAAACTTATTTCTAAGTCACCATAATTATATTTAAATTGAAGTTGGTAGTTAAGATGTATATATGTATAGTTATATTAAAATATACTTGTTTTTTGTTATTAATTCTTGTAAGTATTAGTAACAGTCAATACTGTTCTCTTAGAAGGTTAAAAAGGAAGAGAGTTCCATACCTCTTTACATACCGTGTATATAATGGTGCTTGTCAATCAATGGCGGAAATTAAGTTTCATATAGTAATACATGCACCACATGGTGACTGTTCCTACCATTGACTGTTTTATACTTTTTATTACCTACATTTACATCTACCATTGACTGCTTTACACAATCTATTGTTTCAAACGGTATATAATTATATGTAGTTAATATTCATCTTAATTAACAACCACAATTTAAATTGATTTTATGTAAATTGAAATTACATTTCACTACTTTCAATTTGCAAGTAAAATAGGGATATTATTTTCGGATGAAAATATTTAACTTTAACTTTGTTTTAATTTAATTTAAATTAATGTTAATATTACCTATCTTAATTTTAATACAAAATGTCAAACTGAAAAAAATAATTTTTAAGAAAATTTTGCAGATATTTATGTTAAATTCAAATTTAGGTTTTTAATAATAAATTTGATCAAAATTTGACCCAGAACCGGCAATAATAGAAAGTTAATAAACAATAAAATATTTAAATTTGCATGGTTCTTTTTAAAGCTTCAGTTTCTTCTCTTTCTATTTACTTTGGTGAAATTAAGGATACAATTATCAAAATGTCTGAACAAAAAACGAACTAATAATTTAGCTGGACTATTAATAATGTTAAAAAAGGGTGCGTCACTGTAGTCTGACAAAAATAAAATATCTATTCAAATTCTGGTACGTCAAAATCTTAACATTTCAAAATTTCGTTAGTTAAAATTTCACCAGTTAAAATCCCGATTCTTATAATTGAAAAAATATATAAATTACATAATTTGTTTTTAAGAAAATCTAAATAATTATATTTATTTGTACTTTATTGAACTAACCATAAAGATATTGAAATCCTTTAATTTATTTTTTCAAGTTGAGCTGGCATTTCTCTACGAATTATTGTACGAACATTTGGAAAAACGTAAAATATTTTAGATATAAAATAACGTCCCGCAAAGAAGGATATTTTAATTAACGGGATTTCGAAATGATGATACTTTGATAAGCGTGGGGATTTTTTTTTGGGGAGATGTCGTTCGTCATTCGTTAAAAAAGCCAAACTAAATTTATAAAATTAATTTTAATGAAAGAGTTTTGTAATAGCAATTTACCTTTAAAGTACATTGCCTAAATAAGTCTTGATCGTTTGGTGAAAATTGCAATGACTGGAATAGAGAGTTCCAAGACGGCTAACTTGAAATCTACCTAGAATATGGTATCAATACTGGACATCACAAAATTATAACAAATAACTAGAAATTAGAATATTGTATCGTCAATATTGTATATCAAGAGAAGAAGATAAAGACAAGAGTCTAGTTTGATCATTAAATATTACTATTTTCTCAAATGATATGAATTGTGGTTATTGAAAATAGTTGAATACTTCCCTTTGAATTATACTAAAGAAATCATGCAGCACTGCATATATTTCGTTTACTATTTTTTGTCATTTATTTTATCCCATTGATAAAGGGTATTGAAACAGGTTGAAAAATCCTTAAAGAACTTTGTTTTTGCTTCATCGAAAATCAAATCTGGTACGGTTGAAAAGCAGGTGCTCCACTTGCTTCTTAAAGGCTTGTTCAGTATTTTGCACTAGACTAAGAAAATAATTGAGTTCTTGAATGATTAATTAGTTCTAGTTTTATGACATTCCAATGAAATACATAAACTTATTATAAATTAATTAAAACAAATTAGTTTTAAAATAAAAAATCATTTTACTCTACCCTATTTTCCTATTTAATACGTAATTGTAATTCAGATTTTTGTCACAAGATGGCTAAAAAGTCTTTAACTTATCACAAAGAATTTTTTTTTTTTAATATGCATTCAAAAACTATAAATTTAATCAAAATTATCTCTTCTGTCAAGTTGTTTTGAGACTTAAGAGTAATGCAATTTTATCTTGAGAGAAAATTAAAAAAAAAAAGGAAATAATTTAATTTAATTCTCATGAGAATTAAATTTAATGTTTATTTTGATTTGATTTTGTGGTGGGAGAGAATAATGAAGGAAAAATAGAAGTAGTAGAGAAGATTAGTTAAAATGATGAAGCTTAGAAGATTTAATTTATAATTTGAACATATATGTACGTATTTAGATGAATAATTAAAGACTTATTATTGTTATTGTGGTTTTTGGTTTTTTGAGTTCAAAATTTTGTTAAAATTTTTTGAAAATTATATGAAAAAAAATAATTTCAATTTTTAGCTTACGATGAATATATTAGAAGTTTTTAATTTATATATTGGATTTTAATTAATTAATAATTTAAAGTTTCATGTATCTGTCGGTTTTCGTTTTTAAATAGTAATATGCCTTTTTTTAGAATGCTGTGTGGAGTGAACGTACATAGTTACGATTTACAAATCTCAACTTCAATATTTATTTAACTTTTTTACTCTAAGTTAACTGAGTAGATGAAATTAGAAATAAAATTTATGAAACATGAAACTTTAACAGTGGAGCATATATGATGAGGGTTTAATGGGGTGGTGATGTATTTTATTGTTGTTGTAATTCAGTTTGTGCCAGTTAGCCTATTCCAATCAAGGCAAACTTTAACCCTGGTAACTCTTATTAACGATTGTATCCCAACTCGGTTGCAGTAAGAAAGAATATGCAATAGAAGAGAGGGGAAGCATGAAATGTATTGAAAAATGGTGAAAGTAGTAAGTGAAGGCGAAGTATTTTACCTAATGAATTTTTGAAAGGACTTTTCCGTAACCGTATATATGCATTGTCTGTATTTGCTAATTAAAGTTGCTAAAATAAATGTTTGTACTTACAATGTATGTACATGTACTGGCTGGACATATCAGAATGTTATATTTGAGCTTATGATGTTTTTAACACCTATCTGAGAAAATGTCTAAGGGTTAATTAAATGATAATTCTGGCCCAAAAAGCAATTTTGGCCCAAAGAGTGAGTCCTTCTATGCAGTATTAGCTAAATGACACATCAGATTTAGGATTGTTGCATATTTCATATCATGCTATTAAAAATATTCATTAATTTAAAATGCTGTTATAAATAAATATTCATTAAATTAAAATATTCATTAATTTTAGTAATATTTTGATTACGTTTAATTAAGCATTTATAAATCATTTTAATACTACTCACTTAGGTGGCCATCATTTTGTTGTAGATTGTATCATATGTGCATACTAAACGTTATTTAGTGTATAGATAATAATTTGAAATATTTTAAATAATAATATTTTATTAATATCTAATATCTTCAACATAGTTCTTTGATCAGTGCTTGTGACAAAATTAGTCGATATTTTGAAATCTAAATTTAATTTTTAATATAACAAATTGCATGGGTATTTTATTGTTATTCCATTCCAATATACAATATTCATGTACTGAGTTCGTTTGAATATAAAATATTTCGTTAGTTTTCGTTACGTGTTTGTCTTCAGTTTTGTGTGTAACGCTGTTTTGATTGCAAAAGCATGAATAAATATTAACAGAATAAAGAAGGGAACTGAATTATTATAAATATATAGAAAATAAAGTTAGTAAGTTTTCTTGACTCAATACGGTAGTGTAAGCATTCAATAATTATAATTAAAATTAAAATAATTCATAATTTTAAATCTAATTAATTTATTAAATTAAATAATAATTTAGCTCAAAGAAAAAAAAAATGAAGATGAAGACTAACTATACGTATTCTCATTCAATTTTGAATTTCTTAAAACTATATACAACTTGAACTAAAAAATTGAGCTCATCAAATTGAAAAAAAATGTATATATATACATTACATACATATATGTATATACGATATTCAAAGGAAAAGGACTTTATAAATTGTAAATAGTACCTACATACGTCATTCATACATAAATAAATATATATGAAGTCATGCTGAATGAATGGCAATTCTCAATAAAAGAAAGAAGGAAAAAAAAACAAAATACATAAAATAGAGAGATTCAAAGGAATGCTTGAATAGATTAAAAGAAAAAAAAAACTGGGATAGAAATAGTAGATATAGAGAAATGATACGATTCATTGAATAAATAGTCCTGATCTTCACCCTATATATATATTTATGTATATATATATATATATACTACATTAAGAGAAATTATATAAAAAGCAATGATACTGATGCAGAAGAGTGATGATGCTCTTCTGTCCTGTTTTCAGGAAAAAAAACAAAGAAAAAAAATGTTTATTTTCCATTCAAAGTAAGAGTTTTGGTGCTTCGTTTTTTTTTGCTTTTTTTTTACGGGAATTCAAAATAAAAATTCTAGATTTGAATTTCATCTTAAAAGAAAGTATTTTGTTGTTTCTTAAAGGAAGTGGTTCTAACTAGAGCGTAGATATAAGTTAAGAATGAATTTGTTTTATTTGATTTATAATTATAATTTCTATTGAATACGACTAGAAATCTTTGATGGTTTCTATTTTAGGGGAGATATGAGAAAAGAGGTATGGTTTTATGTTTTATTGATGTACCTATTAACAAGGGACATTGTATTTATTATATTTTTACAAATACATACTAAATATATTTATTTTATTAACAATTTCAGAACTATGGGATCAACACTCTAACTGTGATTAGTGCATTCAGATCACGTTAATACTGTACGATAATCGGGTTTTATTTGATTTTTAAAACTTACATGACAGATTTTATTTCAGCTTAGTTATTGAAAAAGCTTTTACTCTTTGATAATATTTCAAACTAAGTTTACGACTTTGTTCAAATAATTTTGTTTCTGACCAATGACAATAATAGCTTGTATAAGACTACTAGTTTTACTTTTATTGTTGTATTATAGTACAGGATGATTTATATATAATATACCAGACTTTATATTAATTTTTTAATTTGAATTAATTCGATACTAATTCAATCACTTTTGTGCATTACACTTTGGATTAAAATATTTCCAATATTTATCAATATCAAATATATTTATGTGGTACACCACAATTCTATTCCATTATACCAGATAAGTTTTAAGACAGTTTTGTATATCAAAATCTTGCACTTCATTAAAGACTGCGAATAAAGCCCCATAATCTAAATTGCTTGGTTGGTTTGTCTGAGTACAGTAGCGTGCTGCTATTTTGTTTTATAAAAGATTTTTTCATTTTAAAATTTGGTACCATTTAAAGCCAAAGTTCAATGAAAATTTCATTTGACAGCGATATCTATGTATCAGCGTGCAGTTAATGGCGCAAATGTAAAATTCTGTAGAATCCCGTTTTTATTTTTTTTACTTTTTCATGCCCTGCTATATTACCTAATATTTTAAAAATTAAATTATGTACTTTCAAATGAAGTTAATAAGTTAAATTTGGATTAAATTTAATCACTGTTGGTTTGATGTATAAATGTTTAAATTATTTTCAAAATTAATGATTAAAAATGGCTTAATAAAAATATAACTGTATTATTATATGGTCTATTCTTTTTCCAGTTCATTTATAAATTTATATTATATTTATATTATATATATAATCTTTAAATTTGATTAATAAAAACTGATGATAACAATAATAAATAATGGAAAATGAACTTAAAGAAGTCCATAAGATTTTTTATTGTTAATTTTTGGAAGCTCGTAACGCCATTTTTTTTTAATTTTAATTTTTTTTTGATTTTTCAGTTTTTTCACTTAGAAAAATTATCCAATATTTTCTTATCCTTATCCTAAATAGCTTTGAATTATATTGTAATTGTAAATGACTGTGTATATGCTTATGATTTTGGGTGCGTGTTTGTTTAATACTTGGAAAATATAATGTGTTCGATCATTCACTTATTTTTTGTGACTTTTTTTTATGATATTTAATAAAATTTCATATCGGTGTTTTTTTTCTTATTCGGTTTATATTTTTATTATTATTTTTTTTTTTATTAAAGTGTAATAATTTTACACCCATATTCTATATAAGAAATTGTGATGGTTTTTGATGTGCCAAATACGATTTTTGGGCATGGTTTTTTTTTTTATTATTTTTATTAAAGATTTGCGTATCTGTTTTTTTTTTATTTTGCAAAATTAAGAAAAAAAAAACATATAAAGGTTTTTATTTTTTAATTTTTTGTATTTTTTTGTATTTTTATTGATGCTTACAAAATGATACTACCATAAGAATATAATATTATATAGAGCACATTATCCTGATACTGCTGTCTAAATGTGGGGTAAAGTAATAAGAATAAATATTTTTATTTTTTTTTATTGTTTTTGTTTTATTTTTTGTAGTATGTTAGTAGTAAAAAGTCCTTTAATGCGTACCGCCGTTTTGATTCTTCAATCAGATATTCCTTTGAGATTTATTAAACTGATTATCCCTTCTGTGCTACCTTATATTACTCACATATTTAATTTCATCTTGACTACTGGTCAATACCCTCTAATTTGGAAATGTGCCAAAGTTGTTCCCGTTCCTAAAAAAAATAATCCAACGATTGATGACCTTAGACCCATTAGCGTACTGTCCGGTATTTCGAAATCTTTTGAACGGTTATTGCATGCACAAATGAGTCAGTACGTTAGTGATAATAATCTCTTATACGAATTCCAATCAGGTTTCAGAAAGCAGCACAGCACTACCTCAGCACTCCTAGAATTAACAGATAACATTTACTGTGAAATCGATAAGAAACATGCTGTATTATTGCTTCTTCTTGATTTCACTAAAGCTTTTGATTGTGTTAATCATAACTTATTATGTTTAAAACTTAGCGCAGCTTTTAATTTTGAATCTTCTGCTACTACTCTCATTCAAAGTTACTTAGATAATAGAAGTCAATTTGTGTTTCTAAATGGTATTAAGTCTAATTATCTACCTGTTGAATGTGGGGTACCCCAAGGATCCATATTGGGTCCCTTACTCTTTAGTCTATTTATTAATGACTTACCCCGTTGTTTGTCTGAATCTCATTGCCGGTTGTATGCAGACGATGCTCAACTCTACATCAGTGGTCCTATAGCTGATATTAACCGCTCTATTGCTAAATTGAATGATGATCTTGATGCTGTTGCTTTCTGGTCTCTAAACAATGGTCTTCGATTAAATCCGTCAAAATCCCAGGTTATGTTAATTTATGTTCGTAATATTGATACAACTAATCTCCCTAATATCAAATTAAATAATTCTGTGGTAAAATTTGTAAGTAAAGCTAAAAACTTGGGTGTTGTATTCAATAAGACTCTAACCTGGAATGATCACATTAACTTTATTTCTAGAAATGTTTTTTGTAAGTTACGAAAACTCTGGAAGTTCTCTTTCAATATTAACGAGTGGGTAAAAAAGAAATTAGTTATATCTTTAATCTTTCCACATTTCACTTATTGTGAAGTAGTTTATGCTGGGATGAGTTTGGGCGAGTTTTCCAGGCTCAAGGTTATTTTCAATGCTTGCACTCGATTTGTAACTAACCGTCGTAGATTCGATAGCATCAGTGATGTTTCTAAAGTTTTGCTTGACTGTACTTTCGAAAACTATCTAAACTATAAGTACATCTGTTTTATGAAAAAAATCCTATCTAAAAATACGCCGGTATATCTTCTTAAGAAAATAACTCCTGGACGATCATTAAGAAGTGCAAATTTAACTATTCCTAGACACTCTGGTAGATTAAGACATCTATCCTTTTTTGTAAGGACTGTCGGATTGTGGAATTCTTTGCCGAGCGTAGTCAGGTGTGAGTTCTCTATTTCTAAATTCCTTGAGCTTTGTTGGGTATATTTTAAGGAAAAAGTGTAGTCATTAATTAAGAAGAATAAGAAGAATAAAAATTTTGTAGAATAATGCTTGTTAGGTGTGAGACGTCTGAAAGATAGTTTTGTTTGGAGGAGAGACTTTCTTTCTTTCTTTTTTTAAATTTTCTTTTATTAATTTCTTTTCTTTATAAATTATTTTCATTATTGTTAATTTCTTTAGGTTAAGGTTTAATTTAATTTAATTTAATTTAAATTAATTTAAGAATTATGAATTTGCTGCACATTATACTTTATATACTCCTATAGAGACTTACCGTCTCATGTATATGTACGAAATAAAATGAATAAATAAATATCAGATATACATACATGGTGTGACAGTTTCTTTTTTTTTTATTTTAATTTTTTATTTATTTTTTTTTTTTGCACAAGTTTCCTTTTCAATGGTGTATAAAAATTTACGAGATAATGGCCTAAGAATTGCCAAAAGAAGCAAAACAAGGCAAAGAAAAAAATAAAAAGTAAAGAAAATTATTACAATTTTTGTGTGTGTTTTTTTTCTGCTTTCTCAGATCATTTTTTTTATTACATAATGTGCTCTAAATTTTGAATATCCTGTGTATAATAATGAAGGAGAAACAGCGTGATTAAGTATTTATTTTTAATATTATTTCAATGGTTTGGTTTGTTTGATAATAAAATTTTTATTCCCGTTATTTTGAGTTCAAATGCCTAGGCTTTATAGTTGCACATCGCGGTCTATTGTAAGTGTAAGTATAGAAATTAGAAGCTTAAGCCGAAAATGTTGAATAAAACTACTTATAGACTACAAAACCTTATTTTATTTATTTATTAATAAATTTATTTATATAAGGCTTATCATAACTTTATCAAGCCCGCACAAATGTTATTTGAAGTTTTAACCGACTCAGCCTTTTACAATTAACAGATTTATCAATAAATATAAAAAAGTTGAGCAATAATTAGTATATTTTATTCGTATTCATCAGTTTTTCTTAACAGCAACAGAATGCAACATGGTGATATGTGTGCCAAAAATAAAAACTATTGTTATAGCCAAGGAAAGAGTTTCAAAGATCTAAGACACATCCAGAGGGCATGCAAAGTAGAATAAACTAATGGTCAATGAAAAATTTCTTCCGTAAGTTGGAAATTAGGCCAAGCTATAAGAGGAAGAAGAAGATGATTTCATAAACGATTAACCAATTGATTCTGTCATCCGTAAATCCCCACGTTACATATAAAAACGATATCAACTACTAAATATATTTTTTAGGTATTGTATAGACTCATAGAAGTTAAAAACAAAGTATTTATTTTTGAAGAAACAATTATTTGAATACCAATTTATAAATTAAATTTTAATCATATTTTGTATAACATTTTTCGTTTGCAAACTTACAAATGTATACTAATTTTTTACTCGATCGGACTTCATCGTCGGTACTCTAATTCTTGTCACATGTAATTTTGTTCATAATTAAAAATTTATCAATCTTTGTATTCTTTTAATCTCACCCTACTCGTTGTTAATTTAACTTCATTCAACTTCCAACTTTTTCAAGTGTTCAATATTAATTTTATCCTTTAATTTTAATTATTAATAACTAAAACTTTTTATTCTACTGTGTTCAACTTTTTGTTGCTTTTTTGGTTAATTTTATAACCATAAGCTTTTATCAAAAATTTTACATGTATATGCGGGTAGCACGGTTGCACTATCAGTTCTACTTTGTAAGTGTCACCAATACGTTTGTTAATTTTCAGTTCAATAAAGTTCAATTCAATTAGATACTTTTAGAATGATCTGCCATACAAAATGCTATTTATGTGATTTAAAATATCGTATTTCACATGACGCGGATGGAAAACTGTTCGGACTGATAACGAAGGTTTTTTTTTTCTTAAATCACTCTGTTCTTTCATATCACTTGATTTCGTTTTTTTGTGTGTTTTTCATCTTTTATTATTTATTTTATTTTTTAGTTATTATAATTTCTCTATATATTCACGTTAATAAAACGATATCGAGAGCATGAATTTTGTCACTTCAATAGCAAAAGAAAAAAACAAAAACAACAAAATAAAAATGTCCTTAATACACATTTCCTTTATTTCCTATATATATATATATATGCTTTTTAACATACATTCAACAGACAACAAACAAACAAACATATATTCATAATATCATGTAAATTACACAAATATTTTATCGTTTTTAACGGAATATGATAAAAAAATAATCATAAAAAAATAAAAAAAAAAAAAAAAAATTTATGCGATAACTGTATATTATATGGGTGAAAATGAAAGAAATATATTACTGCCACCCAATAAAATTTTAATGGCTACTCACTGGCGAAAAGGTTTTTTTTTTATTGTTATTATTGTTTTTTTTTTCATTTTTATTTTTGCAAATAATTGAATACACATATATGCATACACATACACATCCATATGATATTTTTTTAAGTATTAAAAAAAAATCATATTTTTATTTTTATGATTTTCCATTTTCTATCTTCTGAAATGTGGTTTTTTTATATAATTTTTTTGCAAAATCATTATTTTTATTTTTTTTATCATATATTGCTTATGACGTCAATAATTTAAAGGATATAAAGTATCAAAGAACGATATTGGTCTGCGTTAGCGTTCCCGTTTTGGAAAGAAAAACCTTTAAGTACAGTAAAAAAGTAAAAAAGTGTGATGAGATAAAATTATATGTATGTTAAATTAAATATAATGTTTTCTGTTCTATATTTTTAAATATGTAGTTAATCAATAACCTAGTGTTGAGGAAATTTCTAAAGACAGCCTGCAATTAAAAAAAACTTGTCTAAATTGTATTTAATAGTGATTTAATTTTTTTTAAGTTGATTTGCATTTTTCGAATAAGTTTATTCGAAATTATGTATTTTGGATAGGTATTAGGCCATTAAAGTATAACCTATATCGTTCTCAATTAAGTTAATTTACATAGGATTGCTTTTTCATATAAAATTTAACAGTCTGTATTAAATTTTGTGTTCTTCCCCAATTAGTTAGTGTGTGTCTTTTTTAAATATTCGTTTTAAGATTTGTGAACTGCTTATTTCTGTACAATTTAGCTACCAGGAACTGAAAAATATAAAACTTATAATTAAGTTGATAAAATTTAAAATGTGAATCTTCAAAAAAATTAAGAACAAAAAAACTGTTAATTTACAACTGTATTGTTAATTTATTTAATTTACAGTTGAAAAAATTTTAAATTTTTTTTTTTTTTATTAAAAGAATAGTCTTGATACTTTTTGTTAAGTTCAATATCGCTTGTTATTACACTTTTATGAAAAATTAACTTAGTTACTATCATTTTTGGAACAAGAGATATATGTGTAATTTTCTTCAAAAGCAAAAAAAGAAATGGCCAAAATATCTTTAATCCCAATGTGTTTAAAACCGTTGGAATATATATTTAAAGTTCCATTCATATTACCACCTAAAGAAGTTTTAAACAATGGCATATGGCAATGCACTTGTTGTATACTATATAACTTTGTATGGTATATAAAAATAAAGAAATGAATATCAAACTTAAAAAACCATTTAAAGCTTCAGAACCATCAGAACTGTAAAAATACCTATATTAAAAAATTATTTTAACCTACTATTATTTAAATCATTCTGTTATCAGACTATAGGTTATATAGTATATATACCAAAACTATATAAAAACTATATAAAAAGTTTGAGTCAAACTATATAAAAAATTATTCTCGAATCTGAAATAAAATTTATAAATCAATATCGAACTAGAATTAATACAAACCATACATGATTGTTACATATCAGAGATTGTACAAACATTAAAGTTTAATATATAATTTAATAGAACAACAAATAGTAAGCTCTTCAAAGTTAATACAGAGAAGAATAAGAGAAGCTCCAAAATAATAAAATATCAATTTATATGCAAAGGGATATACAATTGTATATTTTTTTTTTTTCTCCAAATTTATAAATTAGAAAATGTCTGTTATAAAATTATTTCAAATCATAATATTCATAAATATATCAATTCACACATAAGTTCATATATATACTGTCATAAATATGTAAGTATATACTTACATATTATATTTCTAAAATAAATTTGTTAAAATTTGATTTTATATTATATTCAATGTTTTTCTTAATAAATGATGTCTATACTTTTATATGTATTATATATATAAATATATGTATATATAGAGCTTTTAGGCATACATATAAATTATGCAAAAAGATAAATAATAATGAAATTCATTTTTAAAATTTGCCTATATAATATTATGTACACCTGTCATTATTTTTGAAAATTATATATATGTATATATGTATGTGCATAATTTAATTTTTTTTTTCAGTTAATTTTTGTTTTATTTCAAAATTTCATTTCTAATCAAATTATGTATAATATAGTATGTGTACGAGTATGTAGATATATATGCATATACATATTATATATATCAAAAAATAGTATTAAAAAAAGTTTTTTTTATCAAAATGGCCGACACAATAAATATATTCGCCATTTATAAGCCTCCCTCTCATCATTATTATAATCATTACCATCATTATAATCATCATCATCATAATCAAAAAGAAAAAATTACAAACTTATTTACATATACAAAATACACCTATATGTGTTTTTTATGTAGGCGAACATATATTATTATCCTTTAGAATATAATCATTAAAATTGTATAACGTATCCAGTTTTCATCATTATCATCATGATGATCATTATTATCATTTTTGTACAGGATACTATATATAGATGAGTATCCTGTATAACAGTAAAAATAATATATATGATATTTATATATGAATGAATATAATATGTATGTTGACGATTTTAACAGTGATGATGGTGATATTACGATATGCGATGTCATGCCATAAAAATGACTGTTATATATTTTGTTTTTGTTTTTTTTTTGATATTTTCTATCATCATATTATCTTCTACTATACACTTATTTTTGTTGTGTGTGCATGTCAAAAATTGTATTATAAATATATGTGTACAATGATATTTAGAGATATACCAATGTCCTATATTGTAAGTATGTTGTATGATATCCATTTGCGTCCTCTCACCAAAATTAAATAAAAGGATATTTATATATACTACTCTATTGCAAAAAAGTTGCCCTATACCTTGTTTGTATTGTCAATAAGAGTACTGGCATAATGAGTTCACATTTTTCTCATAAAATCTCAGTAGATTCGATATAAAATCAAATCTTGTATAGGTAGTTATTACCTACAGATTATTTTTTATTGTGATGATAAGTTTAAGTAAAAGTGGACCAATTTTTTTGAAATAGAGTGGTATATTTTTATACCGGGTGTTCCAGAGAATACGTATCAGTTTTCTCAGAGGGGAAGGAGCCGTTATTTCAAAATTAAAAAATTAATTATTAACTAAATCGAGTGTGCTTTATCGATTGGTGATATTTTCAAATTCCGGGAAGGACCAGAAAAGGGTTTTTAACCTCAAAATTAGCAGAAATTGGCGGAAATTGATGTCTTCAAATGGGAATAGGTATTTTGTATGCAAATTTTGATTCTACGTCTAAAATTTTGTAAAGCATTTTTTTTTTTTTTTTAGTTTAAGCTTTGTAGGTACCCAAAACTGAGATAAAAAATATGATAGAAATGATTATTATTAATTTTGATTTACCAAAGAAAAATATGGAGGATTTTTGTTTTATTTTTAATAATTTTAAAGAAAAATACTCAGCAAACAAAAAAAAATCATTTTACAATAGTTTATTATTTTTCGTTGTAGAATCCGAATTTGCATAAAAAAATGCCTATTCCCATTAGAAAATCCCGTTTTCGACAAATTTCGGCGAATTTTTAGCTTAAAAAACTATTTTCCGGTCCTTCCCGGAAATTTAAAATATCCCCAATCCTCTACTTCTTTTTTAAGAAGCTGATACGCATGCTATGAAACACCCGGTATATATACATAATTTATATTTCATTTATATTTAACAAATATATAATAAATATATAAACAAATAAATCTAATTGTATTGTGAATATAAATTTAAACTTTTATAATATATTAATATGTATACAGGGTGTTGTTGTTGCTGTTGCGAAGGTTTGCAAAACCAATTCCGAAAAGATTTTTTTGTATTAATTATTATAAAAAAAAATTTAAACAGATTTTATTCTGCTAATACTATTCCCAAACAACTAGGATATTTATACCGTTATTTTGGTAAAATATAAACCAAAATTGTCCAAACTCATTGAAATCACTCTGTATATTAAAATTTACATATGTAAAAAGAGATTGGAAGAGATGTTCAAAATGATAAAATTCATACAATGAAATAAAGTTTGCTATGATTTCCGTTTTTGTTTTGATGTTTTGCTTATGCTTCTGTTCTTTTTTGTTTTTTAATTTCAGTCCTTTTTCTATTTAAACTTTCATTATGGATTGAGTATGAAATGAATCGAATGGAAAATAGTAAAGATGTTAGTTTACACTACCATGTACTTAGACTTGTTACAAATATTTAAAATGATTGTTTTCAGATTGTTGACAACATTAGTGTAGAAGTTTTGTTTTGTAGGATTCGAATGGAGCTTTTATGATTTTTAGGAAAAAGATTGTTGTGAAGTATGTAAATGTTTGTTTCTATGTTTCGCATTGAGATTTTTGGATCTTTATAAAAAATATTTTTTATTAAGATTACTACAAAAATCTCTTTCAATCACATAATGGTTTGAAGAAAATATCAAAAAAAAAAAAAAAAACAAAAAATATAACAGTCATTTTTATAGATAATCATTTATACTTAGCCGAAATATTCATACATTTTTAATATGACTCAAGTGATAAAGTTTTAATGAGACTGAAGCTGAAAATTTTGTAAATCAATTATTGAAAGATATTTCTATTGGAATTAAAGGCGCATTGCTATCAGTGCTAAATATTTCAAATGGTGTTACAAAATTTCTTGTAGACCAAGCCTGAAAAAAAAACTTAGAAATTTCTAGTTTATTTTATGCAGAACAAAAATTGAAGCCGAATCCTTTTTGTTTAATAATATGACAAGATACTGTAAAATTTATATAATATATTATTTAAAATTTTATTTCTATGAGAACCATTTTCAAATTCAATTTTTCATATATATATATATACAATATTCACATACATATATTTATATACTTATAAGAAACATAATGAAAAGTAATTTTTGTTTTTCTAATTTGTTCAGTTTATTTTTTTTTTTTTTTTTTGGTAAAAGTTTTAAGTAAAAGTTTTATCCTTTTCTGTACTCTTGTATTTTTTTTTTTTATTATTGTTTTCTTTATCTTTTGTCATATGTGAATTCATATTATAAAATGCCAATGGTTTCTTTACTGTCATTTTATATTAAATAAGTTTATCTATCTATATGTATGTAGGGTATATATATATATATTATTTGAACAGTGAATAAAGTCTTAAGGCAAAAGGATATTTTCTTATCGTATCCTTTTTTTTTGCTGTTATATTATTCCAGATGGAATGGTATATTCATTATGTATATGCATGTATGATATAGATTTTTTTTTTTAACTAATAGTAAACATTTAATATAAATATACAGGATGGTTTGAAAAAAAATTGTTCAATTGTAATAAGTAACTTTCAAAACCTTATTATTATTAAAGAACAGATTGTGTATTCAAATTTTCGTAGAAAATAAATGTTGACACTAACATGGTTTATCATATGTCATTGCCCATTTATCAAACATCTGTTCAAAATTGGTAGATCGAACACAAACAGCTGCAAATTTTGCTTAGAAGAATCCTTCTCTTATATTATATTTATTTGCGATCTCATAGCTCAAAAAAGGCATAAATAATTCTGGGAATACAATACGCATCGCCTAATCCTTAAATTGATGTCAAAGCAATCGTTCATCATTTTAGATTTTTGGATCGCCCTGTAAATAATATTAAAAATGTATATGTGCATTCATATATGGTTGTTGTCTATGATAAAAGGACATCATAACGGTACATATATATATTTTTGAATTGTATATGAAGATGAGAAATGATGAAAAATTAAAGATAAAAACTTGAAAACTTTCATAAGTAGCAAAGTAGAGAATACAAGTATAAGAAAACATGTGTGTAGAGGGTGGGGTTTTATTTTATGATGAAAGAGTATGAAAAAAGGTAGATTGAAAAAAATTTTACTTAATTTTCTATTTATTTTATTCTTTTCTTATTATTTGTTTTGAATATAAAATGTATAATTGTAGTAAAATTATATAAATGTGAAATGAGAAATGAGTGTACAAATGTTATTTGTATCTAAAGAAATTATTTTTGTTGTTTTTTTCCGTTTTGGTTTCTGTTTTTTTTTTTTTGTTACAATAAAACAAACGGAAAGGAAACCAAAATCTAGATTTAAAATAGAAAAAAAAACAATTTCAGATAGATTGTATATGTGTAAATGAGTGTATTGTAGTGCATGTATTAAAATGTATATTCATAAAATTTACTTTAACAAAAAATGTTGTTAATTAAAAAATTAAAAAAGAAAAAATATGAGTCGTGAAAATTGCTTTATAAAAAAATTAGAAAGATAAGCTTAAAATGAGCTTTGAATAGTGAATAGTAGATATTATAGGGAGTTCAATAAGAATGATTAAAATTGAAAAAGACAATAAGAAATTTACTGGAAGATAAAATAAGTCGTAATTTACAGCTTATATATTCAAATAAGCCGTAACTCGCTGCTTTTAGGTCTGTAATATTTGTTATTCAATGTAATTTTATCTTTAGAAAAGATTGATTTGAAAATGGTTTTTTATTCAATAGCTTTGGATGACTTTTTTATATTATAAGCGTAAACTTAAAAAAATTGTGGAAGCAGAACAGAACCACAAAATCACAACAGAGTTTGAAACTATCAAGGAATGAAATCAATCATTCTGATCAATAAATTAAAATAAGGGAACAAATTTGATTGGAATTTAGTTTTATATTGGTGCAAATTTCCGTTAATAAATACATTTAAATATTCAGAACTTGTTTAATAATAAACAAAATTTATCATCGTATAAAATTTAGGTCCTAGATTCAAAAGAAAGCAAACAAAAACTAACATTTTCATCCCAAATATATACTACAATAATAACATTGTCTATTTAATTCAAAATTCCTTTAATAGATATAAATATCTAGAAATAAATATGAATATATTACCTGTTTTTAATGCTTTAAATAAATTCAAATAAAAAAAAAACATAAAATCCATTTAATTAAGTATTTAAAAACTAAATTTAAATCTTTACTAAGCCATCACTCACTCTCACAATATTTTACTCTTTTAATTTCATCGCATAAGTCCTCGAATTATTAAATAATTTTGGTTAAACAAAAAAAAAAAAAAACTAAAACCCAAATATTAAGTATAAACTTTTCCTTAAAATACAATACAATATAAATGCAAGGATAACCCAAAAAAAAAAAAAACATTTTTCCGTTTGTTTTTTGTTTTTTTGTTAAAGAAATAAATTTTTTTTTTTAAATTGAATTTTCACCTATAACGTATACAATACAATTTTATGTACAATATACAGTATAAGTATTAAATTTAAGCTGGTGTATGTAATATATTTAAAAAATAAACAAAAAAATAAATAAATTTTCCAATTTTCTTTTGTTATTCCATTTCGTAAAGAGGAAAAACAACTCCCCCCACACTCCATTAAAAGGAAAGGGTAACAAAATTCATCAACAAAACATAATGTACATTCAATATATACTTACTTTTTATACATCATATATAAGATATTCATATATCAGACATACATACGATTTTATATATATATATATATATATGCATTTGAACAACCATTCATTTATCCATCTATCCAGTGATCCATCCATCCATCCATCCATCCATCCATCATTGTCCTTGCCATCAACCATTGTCACTTCTTGTTATTTCTCTTTTTCTTTTTACTCTCTGTGGATCCACATTTTTTTTTTCGTTTTGTTTTTATTTCGAATCAATATACATGAATATAATTTGCATATGTTGATATGTATATGAAAAATTTGTTATGGGCGGCAGCGGGCGGCTCACGTTTTTTTGTTAATTTTTTTTCTATACAGTATACAATAAACCATTATTTCCATACGTTGAAATCATTCCCCAGCCCTCTTTTATTTGGTAGAACTTTGTTCAAATATTCAAACAAAAAAAAAATAAGCAAAAATATTTTTAAGTAATATCCTTACTAAACACACACACACACATGAATATGAAAAAAAAGAGGCAAAACAAAAAGAAAATTATCAAAAACTGAAAATGAAAAATGAAAAAAAAAAAAAAAACAGTGAAAACTCATTCAATTTTTGTGTGTACACTCAGCTAAAATAAAATAAGAAAAACAAATAAAAACAGAAAATCAAAAAGTTTTTCCATTTTATTCATATATCCAATCTATGAAAATGAATACATGATGATGATGATGATGATGATAATGATTTTGATATTGATGATGAGATTGATGATATGAATGATATTGATGATGTTGGTTCAGTTATTGATGATGATGATGATGATGTAGATGATGATTGTACATATATATGGAATATCAAAAAGTTTGAAAAGGAATTGAAAAGGGAAGAGTGAGGGAGAAATTGTTCAAGTTTTCTAATGGGATACAAGTATAATGCTTTCATATATGTTTATAAATTTATACACATATTATATCATATATGTATATAGGAATACAACATGTAAATTTCTAATATCCTTTGGATATAAACCGAATCATATAAACGTATTTAAAATTCGACCCTTTTTATATGGAGGACTCTTCTCTATTCGTTTTTCTGTATTTCTATAATATTTATATAAAAGTTTTCCTTTTGTTACTTTGTTCTTTTGTAAATTACACTTAGTAAAAAAATTATATCAATACAAATTAGTGAACTTAAACAAATGAAATAGTAAATAATCTGATAAACAAATGATATAGTAATTTGTTACTGTGATGTTTTAGTAAGCTATGTTCCGAAATGTATTATTGGTTCTGTAAGCAGGTTATTATTTAAGCATTTTGCGATGATCTAAGTATATAATATATTGCTGATAAATAGCCCGGTTGGTATATGTGAGTTAGAGGGTGATAAATAGCCCGGTTGGTATATGTGAGTTAGCTGCGACATTGAATTATAAACCATGATTAGACATGACTGTCGTCACCTACTCTATTGAATCGTAAAAACAAACCAAGTGACCATGTGAGTAGTTAATATATTTTTATAGATCCACTCTTTGAAACAAGCATACAAATTTTTGTTACAATTTCTTGTCAGTTACATAATTTTATAATACTGAACTGAACTGGATAGTTATCCAGCCAATAAATGATATATTACATTACAGAGATTCATATATTGCAATATTCTGTGTATAATATTAGTAAAATTTCATCATCATGTTTAGTGATAGTTGAGTGGTAGTTGAGTAGCCTCTTTTCGTTCTTTGGCCACTTATCATTTGACAAAAATAAAAATAATTTTGTCAAAAGATTCGATCAGAATTTATAATCTTAAAACATTAAATCGTATTATATCAATATTTTGATATAGTCTAATCATTTCGAGATAAAGTTTTTATTTTATTTTGATGTGTTATTCAACAAATCTGAGTTAATTTTTTTACCACTCTGTGATGACGATCTCTTCAGAAAAATTACTTCAAATAATGATTTAGTGGAATTGTACCATTAAAACCAATTTTGTTTCAAAAACCATATAGAGAAATAGAAAGAAAGAGAAAGAGATATATCAATATTATATTAAATTCTCAATACATTCACATATATATATATATATAACTACATATGAATTTATAAGTATACATATTTGATTTGGGAATTTCATTCCATAAATGGGGAGAACTGTTTTTTTTTTTTTTTAATTTATTCGAATACTCAGTTCATATAAGTATAATGGTTGTCTATTGTTTTCTTTTCATTTTTCTTTCTTGTGAAATCTCCTGGCGATTTTATCGTACCCACTTCAATACACACATCATCAGAATTTTCTTTTAACTATATACATATTAACTTTACATATTCTTGCTTTTAGATTGATTCAAAAATACCTTATCGTTGAAAAAATTTATATATATATATATATGTATATATATTAGAATCAGGACACCTCCACCCTGCGGTCTTTTTCTTATACAATGTACATTCTAAAAAAGGATAACATGTATGGATATATATATATAATATACATATATATAATTTGAATAAGCATAAAAGGATCTATAATGGAGAATATATATATATATATATATATATATACAAAAAGGATATGTTGTTATGTTGGGTAGTATACAAATATTTTACATACATTTTAAGCTGATGTTGATATTGATGATAATAGTACTTTAAATGATGGTATAGTGATTGGTGATGAGTTTGATGGGTAATGGAGAATGAGGTGGTATATTATAAACAAATCAAAATAGGGTGAGTTTAAATTCAGTTTATTCAAAGTATATGGAATGAACAATATTTTCTATATAAGTACATATATAAATATAATAGTATATAGTATGTCGGCTTGGAATATCAAAAGGATGAAAAGTTTTAAGGGGAGCTTTTTCAGGATGTCAGAGCCACAAAATAAAACAAAATAAAAACAAAAAACAAAGTGAATGGCAGGTTTACAAAAATCTATATGTATATATATATATACTAGTATATATACATTATATATATTAGTATAGAAAAATTAAAATAAATATTATATGTACTCGTTGTATATGTAAAAAAATCCTTTTTAGAAATTTGAATTGTGTATCCTTCACAAATAATAAGATGTAAGGATAAAAAAGAAAGAAATGAAAATAAAAACAAAATAATATATCGAATGGCTGAAATGGATGGTAAAACTGACTGTATATGATTAAAACAAAAAAACAAAAAACAAAACAAAAAACTAAAGAAAATTTAAGGTAACTTGTAACAGGACACACACATACATTATTATTTGTATATTGATTGGAATATTATCATATATAATATATTTAAATATATGTGTTGTATATTAGAAATGTATCTAAATGTATTACATAATAAGAGTAAATTTATGTATAATTAATGTTCATAAAAATAGTTATATTCTTAGTTAGGTAATTAAAAATTGAAAAATTTTGAAAAAGATGTTTTGGTAATCCTTGTTTTAATATTTAATTTTGGTATCTAGTAGCTATGTATATTATATTAAGCTATATTATGTAGATACATATAAATGAAATTTTGTTTAATCAAAATAGATTTAAATGGAAATATTTGTATATGAGTGATTAAAATTAAATGTAAAAATGTCTGTGATAGCTGGTTAGTAAAAAGCTCAATTATTGTAATGCATGAACTGTAAATTCAAATCATGAATGAAAATGAAAATTCAAATCGAACAAATTTTAATGTTAATATCAAACTGTTAATGTGAGAAGTTTTTTGGAAGTCTTTAATCATAATTTGCAATGTTATCCTTTAATTTTCTAAGCTTTATTTTTCGTTTGCATTATTTTATTAATATGATAACATTATCTTACTATCTACATCTCGGTCTGTTGTTATTCCATGTAGAGACCATGATTTAACTGAGCATATTCTGACACGGTCTTTCCTCTTTGGCGTTTTTTTTATGTCAATTGTCCCTCTTTAGTTACAAGATTGAAACTAAGAAAAAAGTCCTTAATAGTTCAAATAAAATTGCAAATTAATAAAAGTTATAATAGAATTAATAATTTTACTAAATATGCTTGTAATACAGATAAACATATTTCGTCTACTACTTACAGTTCAATTTGCTACTTGCTCAGTAAAGATAAGGAAGACGATTTTAAATTTATTTGGTCAATTTTTGATGCTATAAGAACTTTTTGTATACCCTTATACTAATCAGTTGACTGGTTTTCTTATAAAAATTCTAGTTTTCGAATACTGAAGAAGCAAATATAGCTTACCTTGAATTAAAAAAATCTGTAAAAGGAATCTCTGTTTAGATTATAATTAGATTAGGTAATTTCGGGAGGAGATTTTGCCTTCGATATCACCGAAGCCACTAATAAGCTTATTGTGATTACCCGTAATAATGCTATTAATAATCTAAGTACTTAAGGCTATTTTATTTAGTGATCACAGGATACAGGATATTCTTCATTGGTATGCTGGACAGCGTCCAATGTTAGTGAGTGATCTTTGCATGTACAGAGCAGTTGTTCAATAGATTACTCCTCTATTTCACATATTCTGCATAAGTTATTTTCGTTGTGCATAAGTTATTACAGTGGTTTGTTGTTATTCCTGTCACCTGTTTCCTATTAAAGTTCTTTTGATTTACTGATTTCTTAAATGTAGAGTTTTAATTTTCTTGACCGAGTGTTTTAGCATGAGCATTTTTGTTTTACGATTTCCAGTGTCGTTGGCCCAGAAATCCTCATGCTCCACCCAAGCTTTCAATTACATCTTAACTGTGTTCATAAGAATACCACAGAATGGACTTGACCCTTTGAAAGGCGTATCCAATGTCTTTCTTGCTAAATAATCTGCAGCTTCATTTTGTGCTATGCCAGAATGCCCAGAATGCCTCTACAAATTATGAAATCTCTGTTACATTCAATAATAAAACAGTTTAAATAAATTCAAATTTTAGAACTATTAAAAGCAGAAAGTTAAGATTATTAGAAATTTAAACAAAATGGAAAAAAATTAGACGTTAAGGAGCAGCAAGTTAAAATTAGAGAAATCTAGATAAAGTATAGAAATAATCTAGATTTCAAAGGGATTTAATAAAAAAGATATTTATAAGAGGAAACTCCATTGAGTAGAATGTTTTTTATTGTTTCGATAGTAAAATAATCACAGGAAGACCAAAGGTCGATGGATAGACTATAAAGCCAAAAAGCGGATTTAAGGAAATTTCTAGTAATGAATTGGGGAATCGGGAAGAACAGGTTAGATATATAATATAGAAGTTTGTAGACAAATTGTAGGAAATACGATGGCCGATCTTTAGTTGTAGCATCACTCAAGAAAGAAAAATAAAATTGTCTTGTGTAGTTAAAAATAAAAGAAAAATAATGATATTTAAGACATGTGCATACACATAGTTCTAAATTTACTTTAAACCTATTTTTTTGAAATCTAAAATACCTTATAATTTTCTATATGTTATTGCATATATAGTCCCTATATATAGCATACATTAAATAAAATTTTCTATTGAATTCCCAAAAGTTTTCTATATCATGCTTTTCGCTCCATTGAATATCAACTTTTCTTTTTTTCTTTCTCCTTCCTTAAATTTTTCTCTCTCTTTCTAATTTTTCTTCTCTTGTTGTTTTTTTTTTCTGTTAAAATCTCTTTGAAATGTGAATGAAAAATTGGAAAACTCTCCATAAAATATTATTGAAAACTTAACAACAACAACAAAAAATAGAAGGAAACAAGAAAAGAAAGGGAGGAAAAACTTTTCATATATCCTTTTATTTTTGTTATTATTTTTTGTTGTTATTTTCTATAGAAAATTGTATTCACATATGTAAGATAAATATTCACATGTATATGTAGGTGTATATTGAAAGCTATATAAAATATAAATTTAATATCGACCAAAAAATACCTAGCAATTATAGCAATATACATATATATACTCATGTATATATTTTTTGTCAGAGCATAACAAAAAGGATATACGTATTTTCATACATATTTTTGATATATTAAAAACACATATGAATGAATGTATGTAGGTATAGTATTAAAGAAAACAAAAAAGAAAAACAAAGCACAAAAAACATAAAACTTTGAGGTTATCTAAAACAAGATGGCCGACAACGGCCTGTCACGTTATTGGGAGTAATAAGAAAATAAAAAAAAAAAAAATAAAGTAAAAAATAAAATGAAAAATAAGAAAACAGCAAAATGCTTTCTTTAAACGGATTTATAAGGATGATGGGGAATGAAAGGATGCGAAAAGTTACCAGTACTTTCTTCGAAAATTCTATACAGCTTTAATAAATATTAGTTAGGTTGTAGGGGTTGTATTCGTGATGTGGTGGCAGTGGTGGTGGTACTGGATGTTTTTAGTCAGTTTCTTTTTTGTTTTTATTTTATTATTTTATTTTTATTATTATCCTGTCATTTAAGTATTCTACTTGCCCGCGTCACTTTGTAAATTTTTCATTTAAAATTTTTTTTTTTATTTTGTTTTCTTATGGGAAAATAAAGGATAATGGAGAATTTATGCATGTATGTGTATGTGTCTTTGGTGGCAATATGAAATGTATAGATAGATAAGCAACTTTACTTATTTCACATATGAATGTCGTGTACTTTTTTCTTTTTGTTGTTTTTGTTATTGTTGATTTTTTTTGTTTGTTTGTTTTTGTATTCATGTGAATTGAAGGACTCGCTTTTATTTAGTAGGTGGAAAAGAATTATAGTTAAAAGAATTTTCGGAAAGGAATGAAACATATGGAGAGAACCCATTATGCATACCGTACAAGGACAAGAACATATCAAATGGGATAGAATGTTGTATAGATTCGTTTGAAAAAAAAAAAAAATACAAAACAAAAAAATGTGAGGTATGTGGAATGAGAAATAAATTGAAAAAATAATATTGGGATGAGAAATGAAGTAAGAAATGGAAAAGTTATACGTGATGGTATGCTAGGACTAGGCAAAAATAGGAACCAAAATGTTTTCATGTGTGTTTTGAAATATATTTTTATTTTTTTGGTTTTTTATTTCTTTTTATTGTAAAATAAACAAACAAAATAGGATTTTTTTTTTTGTTAAGGACTTATAAAAAATTATTGAAAGAATGTTTTTTCTTTCTGCTGTTTGTCAATGTGTTCTGTTGGAAGGTGGTTAAAGTAGAGATCACTGTATGAATAATATGTGGTGTAAAAAGAGTAGGGGGGTTTGTTTCCAAAAACAAAATTTTTTTGTTTAAAAATGCAAATTTGGTGTGTAGAATTTTTATTTTTGTTTTGTGTTTGAACACATTGAAAATAAAAATTTGGAATATATAAGGTGTAAAAAGGACCATAATGTATCCTTTTATTTTTTTTTATTATTTTATTGAAATTTTGTTATTGTATTATTGTGCTTGTTTTTTTATTTTGTTTTTATATTGAATATACTTAGTTTTTCTGTTTTTTTTTTATCATGAATTTACATCAGTTAACACTAAAGTATTTTGAAAAATTTGATATAGGAATTATGAAGAACTTTTTGGTAGGGTTTGGTTCAAAATGATTTTCAAGATAGAAAAGATTATTCGATAATTGATAGCAAATAGTTTGTTAGAAGCTTAAAACAAGCATTTGCAATTGTACTTACAAAAATAAATAAATTTTAGTGTTACAGAGAAAAAGATCGAAAAATTTAATATATAACACGAATTGTTTAAAAATATACTCTGACGGCTTACAAAACAATGGTAGGTACCTACTTGTATTCATTATAAATACTTTGGAAGAATTATTGAAAATAATTTGAATGTTGCTTAAGAGCAGATAAGTGTTCAAATACCTTAAAAAATTAATCGTTTCGAGCAACTGAACCACAAATCTTCAGAACTGCAATTATAAATTCGAGCATAAGCTGAAGAATATTTGTTATCGATATACAGCTGATGAGCTGTATTGTATTCGATATACAGCTGATGAGCTGTATTTGTGTTTTAATAAAATTAAAAATTAATTTAAAATATTTTCACTAAATCAGAAGACTGATGATATTGTTGCAATCAATATCAATAAATATATTACTTACATTTAGTGCAACGTACATTCATTTTTTAATTTAATTATTTTAAAATGGTGTACTTAGAGCCTACAAAACATATTAGATTTCCTTATTAAATTTAATTACGTTAAATTTAAATATTTGGATAAAGTGCCAACTATAGATGAATAAGTTCGGAAAACTGTGTATAATTGCAAATATACAAAAAATATAACCGTTAGGTGATTATTAAATATACAGCGGTTATTATAATGCAGGTTATCACTGACAGGTTAAATATAAAAATTCGATTCATATTATATACATTTAAAAAATAAAAATAAATGGTTAAAAAAAAAAAATGGTAAATGGATTTTCTTTTGGTTTATTTTTTAAATTTGGTTTTTTTGTTTTTGTCTTTATATTTTTAGATAGAAATTGGTTTTTGAGGCTGTATCCTGCTGATATGGTTTTCACACTTTCGATTTTTTTTATTTTTATTCCACTTTTTTTTTTTTTTTGTTTTTCTTATGAAAACAAAAGAAAAACTTACTAGAGTATATCTTGAGGTGGAAAAGATTGATTGATGGTTTGCAGGAAAAATAAATGCGATTTTTTTTTTTTTTACATTTTGACAAAAAAAAGTAGGGTGAGGTAATTTTTGTTTTTGTCGTTTTATTTATGTTTTTTTTTATTTTTTAATGTAAATGTTTAAGGATATGATGGCGTAAATAAATGAGAAAAATTCTAATCGCAAAAAAACAGAGTTTATTCAAAGTTAATTTTTTTGCTTTTTTTTCAGGGAGTTTTTTTTTTTATGTTAAAGTTTGTTTTTAAATGAGTTTTCTATCTATTGCCAAAAAAGAAAAACCAAATATTTTGGTTTTTTGTTGTTATTACTATATATTGTTATTGCTGTATTTGAAAAAGGTTATCCTTAAAGTGTAAAATATTTGTTTTTATATGATGTTGAGGAAAGAAATCATTAAAATTATCGTTGAAAAATTTTTCAGGTAAGATTATGATCTAGGAAATATTTATGAACATTTTTAAATTGATGTGATATTTAAAAAAAATATAATTTAATATTATTATCGATTTATAAAGTTTTAGTGTACACATATAGTTTGAATTGATATCTTTTAAAATGTTGTCGAAATTAGTATAGTAATGAGGAATGGAAATCTTTACTTCATAATTGTAGAAATTAGGTCAAATTAGAACTACTAAATAGAACGAGTGTTAACCCTGTTTCGATAGAGCACCACAAATTTACCTAAGTTATAGCTTTATAAAATAGACTGTTTGTATCCTGGTCAATTATTATTAATTTAAAACTTCTAACAACTGCATTCAAAATTAATAATTTTCAAATAAAATACAGATTCAAATTAAATAAAAATAAAGATATCCACAATCATAACACGAGAAATAAATCTTGATTTATCTATCTCTCCTGAGCTTCAGTTATCAAAAAATAATTGTTTGTATAATTGTTTAAAAGGATATACATACTTATATAATGATTTATCAGGATAATTGACATTGATTTTGGATTTAAAATTGTTTAAAATAAAATTTAAAATAATTGTGTTGGAACAATACTACTAATCAATGTAATTTTGTATAAAATATTACATAAAACAAAAATATGTTATTATTTATTACTAATAATGCTTTTAAATAGAATATTTAACTACAAACTGTATTTAAATTAAATTGTGAGTAATGTTAATTTCAATAAATTTTATAAAATGTAAATTTAAGAAAAAATAAATGAAAAAAAAACTATATGTAAATAAAAAAAAGTTTTCAGAAAATGGAGACCAAAAGCTTTGTTACATAAATATTAACTTTAATTAATTTTATTTATTTTATTTATTTATAAATTTACTTATCTAGGGCATATCACATACATTAGGACATATCAAGCACTTTTTTAATTAATTAAAAATTTAAATGTTAATTAATATTGTGAATAATAAATGAAACCAAAAATTTTTAAAATGTTCTTAAACGAAATTTATAATATCGGAAATTTAAATGAATACCTTTTACTTTCTCCCTTCAAAAATATTTATTATAATTTAAATAATTAAAATTATATTTTTTTAAAAACTCTTCTACTTAATTATATTCTTTGAACAACTGAAATTAATAAATTTTAAATATCATGTCTAAATTTAATTTAAAATTTATAATTTTGACAATTTAATAAACCCAAAAGGATCTTCAATTATGATTATCCTTAAAGTTTAATTTAAAAATTAAATAAATATTATTACTGATTTGAAAAGACAAAAATATTTTCTTCTTAAATCAAAATAATTGTTAAAATACAAGAACAAAATGAAAAAATTCAGTAACTTTTTAATTGAAATGAGTTACTAAATAACACCTCTGATATTATTCTTAGAAATATCATCATATTATGAAAAGTCCTTTAAATATTTATAAAAATATTCATTTTGATTAAATTATCCCATATGAGTCGTATTCTATGTAATATTTCTTAATTTAACATTGTTTATTGGTAAATTTTCATTATATCCTTTATTCAGGATAAAATAGTTATATATATGAAAAATTCTTTTGTTTTTATATTTAATTTTAAAATTTATACCAATTTATGTTATGATGAGGTATTTAGACTTTCTTTTATAGCTTATAATGAAGTAAAAATATGTAATAGGAAGTAAAAATATTCGAGCAAATTTATAATGTGTGTTGAAATCCAATTTGAATAGAACTCGATTAATAAAACAGATTTTTATATGGTCCTATAATATGAGTACATATACTATTGAAGTGCATGAAAATGATTATTTCAATAATAAAACATGCCTCTGAGAGAAATGGTCAATTATACGATATATACCAGAACTATCAAGTTTATAATATAATGATGAAATACTAAATCAGGTTAGATTGCACCAAATTCACTTAAAAATATATTTTCTTATGCTTACGTTCTGGAAAATATTTGCAGAAGTGTAAGATTTATTTGTATTTAAAATAATTAAGAAGATCAATTATTGACAAAGGAAGAGCAAACGATCTCATAATGTAGATCATGTGAAAAATATGCAATAGATGCTCATGAATATTCGATTATGAACTCACTCAGAGAATAGAATCTTTAACAGAGGAGTAAAGACAGAGGTATAATCACAACATTCTGATTGTCACAAAGTTTATTTATGGAAATATCCTATATTTATACTACGCATCCGAACAAAAAAAAAACAAAACAAATGAACTGAAATATATTGTCAGAAATGACGTTACCCACATTCAGTAATGAAATATTATGATTGTCAAGTAAATAAGAAAAACAAAGAACAAAAAAAGGATTTACTTTCTAAATTTGTTTTTTGTTCTTCTTCTATATTTCATTTATATTTTTTTAAAGAGTTTTCTTGATTAAATTATAATTCTACTTAACATATTTATAGGAAAATTTAATAAGCAACAAAATAACAAAAACAAAAAAAAAAATTAAAAATTTTTAATCCTGCAAAGAAATTTTTTTTTTGTTTTAGTAACAATACTGAGTTTTTTTGTTTTCTAACATATTAGAAAGAAGCTTTATTTTGTTTTTGCTTTCAAATAAAAGAAACATAACAACAATAATAAATAAATAAAAAACAAAAAAAAAAAACAATAAATTGAAATGGATTAAGTTTTGACAACTTTTGTACTCGCTTCATTACGAAGTGTTTTTTTTTTGTTGTTTTTTTGACATCACTAGGACATCTTTGTTTTATATTTTAAAGAAATGTTTGTATTTTTTTTTTGTTTGTTTTATTAAAAAGGATATGTACTCATATGCATGTATGAAAAAGAAAATTAATGATGAGTATAAGTGTCATAACCATCATATATATTATATATATATATATATATGTGTATAGTAAAGAAAGAATATCCTTGTTATTATTTAGTAGTATTTAAAAAAGAATTATATTATTAATCATATTTATACTTATTAAAATAATACAAAAAAAAAAAAAAAAAACAAAAACAAAAATCAAACAAAAGACAAAAACAAAGTTTAATACTTATATGAAAGTATAACAAAAAACAATATTTTATGAAAATGTTCATCATGGGATGTCTGATAATATTCAAATGAAATGTAGTAATAGTAGTAGGAATTATATTTGGCTTGTTTTTTTTTACTTAAGGACAAAATTATCCTTTAACGGATTTTATAAGACGAAAAATTTGAATTTCTAGTTTAAAACCCATTCCTATTCAATACTGAACATATTAAAATTATACATAATATACATATCCTTTTTTTTGTGAAAAACAACAACCAAAATGTAAAATTAATATATGGGCAAAATTAATTAGCTAATATATAACATGTGTGTACAGAATGGTTCAAAAGTATTTTGTTTAAAGCGTTTTATACTTATAGTTATTTGGAAAGGTAGATGTAAATAGAGAGATATATATATATTGAAAAATTCATATTATTTTCACATAACATAATATTAATATAACTTAACAAATATATAAATAATATAAATAATAAAAAATTATATAATTTTTGTAATAATAAACTACATTAATAAAAAAAAAAAGATATTGAAAAATATTAATTCAAAATTTCAATTTGATCCAAATATTCACAATTAAATATTTTCTCTTCTCTGGGTAGGTCATTGAACATTTTTATACCTTTATGTTATATGATTTTGATCCGAATGATTTGAATGGTCTCTCCGCAATGTCTGAAATCATTATAAAGTTTCAGAGTATATACATCTATGGATCACGAACATAATTAACATTTCTTAACATATATTTCTGTATTTGTTTTTTGGTTTTCATCTTTTTTACCAATATATTAATCAATATTTGCGGTTTCGATTTAAATTAAATTAAATGATTAAATAGTTTATATTTAACCATTTAAAGGCACACACCATTCAGTTTATACTTCTAGTATACCAGTATAGTAATTACAGCAAAATATGTTTTCATACAGTTGTTTTGTAGTTTCTGCAATCTCTCCATATTATTTTCGCTGCATATTATTGAAATTATGCTACAATTACCCAAATGGTATGTTACATTTATATTATAAATATTTATCGTTGTAGGTACTGAATTCCTTTTTCTTATTTGTTTTAGAAAACACTAAAAATTCTTTAAATCAATAAATACAGGGTAATTCAAGAAAATGTTCACTTTTCCAAAATGCTTTTATTAATTTTCGCTTTAAATAATTTATTGAAATTTATGAAAATCATAATTTTGAAACATCTTCTGAAAATTGTACATACATATTATATCCTTTTTAAGGAATTGAAATTTTTTTCATCTTAAAAATTTTGTTTTTTTTTTTTTTTTCTTTCTGTTTTTATTCATTGCGTTCATTTATGAAATTTATGTGTCAGATCAGTGTCAACCTCAGTTTTTAATCTTAATAAGGATCATTTACTTTCTAATTAGATAAAATTAATCATATGTGAAATCTCAAGGATTTGTTTCTTTTCGTATTGTGTATGTGTGTGTGTGTGAATAGTGGGATGGGGAGATATATATTGTGTTTCTAAGGATTTGATATTATATTTTATATTCTTGACAAAATAACAAAAAAAAAAAAACAAAAGTATTGAATATAAAATGAAGATTTTGTAATCAGGATAAGAAGGAAAGTGTGTTCTTACGAGTATAATATTGTTGGTGTTTCAATGAAAATGGGTGGTTATTTTCTTGTTTTGTTGTTGTTGTTTTGAGGGGATATTTTCAAAAAATAGAATTTTTGGTGTTATTTTTTTTTTATATATAGTTCTAATTTTTCAAGAATGTTTAATTGTATTATTATGTATGTACATAAATATATATAATATGCGCTAGTTCTTAGCTAAGCTTATTTAACCATTTTAATGTCATTTGGGATTTTTAATTTAAAATAATAATATTATGAAAAATTCATGTGTAAATCATTGTTTGTTTTTGTTTTTTGAAAATAAAATCCTTGATTTGTTTTTTTGATTTATGTTTTTTTCGTTTTTTTTTTTTTGTAAATGGATTGTGTTGGTATAATTAAAAATTATATCAATTTTTGTAAGTCATACTAAATTTTCTGGGAAATCATTTTGGTGGCATAATTTATGTTGCCTTCTTCAAACTAAAAAAATTGTTATTATTTTGTTAGTTTAGTTATATAAAAATGTGGTTGTACTTTTGAATTATATTTATTCTTACTATTATATAAAATAATTCGTAAATATGACTATCTTTTTTTTTCAAGTTTGAAAATTAATACTAAAATTATTGTTATTAAGAAGATATCCGGAATCCAGAAATTTTATATACGAAATATTTTCCGATATTTTGTTATTTCAAATTGAAATTCAATTTAGGAAAAAAAAATGGTATGAATTTATTGACAAACTTTAACAATTAATGTGTACTCAAAAACAAATAACCAAGTTGTTGATGAGTTAAAAGTGATGAAAATTGATAGAAAATTAAGTACTTGAAAAACCAATTGGCTATCAATGATCAAAAGTAACGGAAATAGATTTGAAACATATTATTAGTTGTATACTTATTGTTATTTGTTATCACCAACTATCTTGTACTATACTTACAACTATTGTACAAAGTGTATAATAAATCGTATGATAAATTATTTGAATCTTAAATCATAGTTTTAATATGGTTTGCATTTTGAATTTCTTCAACATTAATTTGTACAATATTGATGATCACTAATCTCTCGAATGTCCTTTATAATATAACAATACTGTTTTATAATTATGAAAACATATTTTTATTACTTAACTTATATTAATCGGTTTGAATCCGTGCGGTTAGCAAAGTTAGCAGTTTTATGTTAAGATTTTTTTCATCTGATTTTTCCCACCGTTGTAAGCTTGTTTACAGTAATTTGTCGATCATTGGGTGAATCAAAAAATATAATCTTTTGTACAGCCCTTAGGGCAACCTTTAATTCCTTGAAATTTTATATTATTTGCTTGAAAGAACCAATCAAAATAATGTGAGTACCGTTGAGATATTCCAGATTCCATTTCATCTTAGCATGGCATTTGTACTGATTACTAAAATGCTTCATAAAGTTAATTCTAATTTAGCATTTTTTAACCGTTAATTTAACATTATAACTGTCAAAAGTATAGATTGCGTTATAGTTTAAGTATGGCTGCAACTGATTTATTAATAATTTGTTTGTATTTTGATTTCTAACAACTTGTAATTATTTTTAATCGAGTTTATTAAATTTTAAAGTAGATTGTGATTTTATAACAATATTTTATAATTACTTTACTAGAATAACTAACATAATATGTAGCTTGATTAATTAAAATTTTATTATTACGGGTAATTGGTGTCATACTAAAGCCAGTGGCAAGATGGTCTGTTGCACAAAAAATGTAGCAAAAATTCATTCAATAATATACTTCTGATGTGTTTGTTGTAAGAATTAGTTATTTGACAGTGTATATATACAAATTTATTTTCAACAATTTAACTTTATTTGTTTACCTTATGTTATATACAACTATTTGTGAGATACTAATATAGGAGAAATACAAATATTTTCTACAATCAAAGTCATTGATATCAAATTTAGAAAAATTTTAATTTAATTTAGGAAATTTTATTTTTCTAAACCCCTTTTTTTTAATGAAATTATTTATTTCCTGAATATTTAATTGGTTCAGGATGTTTAAATATAAACTACGAAATTAATTTAATCAACCCTTTTACTAAAATTTCAAAATTTTATTATTAGAAAATTAAAAATTATTTTTAAATACTTTTTTTTTACATATTAAAGAAATATATAAAAAAAAATGTCCTTTTTCATGCAAATGAAAAATTAATGTATAGAAAAAAGTTAATTTTAAATTACAAAAAAACAAGAAGAAGAAAATTAAAAATGGAGAATTTTTATTACTCATATACACACATTTGAATATATTCATATGTGGATAATTTTCACGGTAATTTCAAAGTTTTATTTATTTATTTTTTTTTATTTCAAATTTTCGTCCTCTCCTTTTTTTCTCTTATATTCGTTGATAAATATGCGTAGTTCATTTATTTAATTCATATGTCCTTTTTTGTTTTACTTCTACTAAATTCATATATTATCTCTTAAATAATATATATATATATATTTTTTTAAATGAAATTTTTGTTATTGTTGTTTATCATGTTTTTAGTTTTCTTTATCTTTACAATTTTCTAGTGGTGCTATTATCCTTAGATATCATTTAGTATAACATATATATAGGGGTGGTGTATAATAAAAACAAAAAATTGTAATATTAAATAAGAAAGTATAAGGTAACAAACATGTCCTCGTTTATTAAAGTTAGGATGGCTGTTATTAGTTTAAATTTTATTACCGTATCAAAGGATATGAACCATTTTATCTCTATATATATATATATATATATCTTTTTACATTCCATTTCTTTTATGTTGCTTTTTCTATTATGCTACCCATAAAAGTACCATATTATACTGTCAGTATATGTGTACACTAAATTAAAAGTAAAAAGAAGAAATGAAAGAGGGTGGATGAGAATTTTTGTTTTGTTTTAGAAAGTGGTCATAATTTATGGGACAAAATAAAAACTTATTTTAACCACCACCCTCTTCTTATATATGTTTTATATTTTATTATATAATATTAAAAATAAAAAGGATATTTATACGTAAATGCATATGCATGGCGTTACCCATATGATAAAACAACTTTAACTGATTTACATTGAATTCGAAAAATAAAAGTGGAAAAATGCGTATCTGTAAAATAATAAAGGATGCCTGCCATAGCCAACATTATCCTTAAATTTTATGTCCTTTAAAGCAAAATTTATACCATTGTTGTTTTTCTACCTTTTTTGTTTTTATTTTGTTTATTTTGTTTTTGCTAATGTACATTTTGAAGTACATATAGAACACAGAATGTGAGTACAACTATGTATATGTACCAAAGGACGATATGTGAAATTTTGTTGTTGTTTTTTTTTAATTTTTTTTTGCTTATACCACTTACTAGGCTTAGGAAAATTCTAATTTTCTTTTATATTTCTATTTTGCAATTCCCTTCTCTTATTTATTTTTCTTATTATCATTTTTTAAGTATATTGTTATTGTCTATTTTAACTATCTTTTATCTTTCAGTGTTGGTTTTTTTTTTTTTTGCTTAACGAATTTCATTTAATATTCGTTTCTCTGTGAATTTAAATTGGATTTGGAAAATGTGTGTAAGACAACACTTTCTATTTAAGGTCCTTCATATATGGAGTGTAAAGTAGTAAAACATGATAAAAAACAAAAAAAAAATGAAATAAAAATTACATTGTTTTTTTTGTGCGTTTTGGAATTCTATTTCGGCCATTTTATTTTTTACTCCGTTATATTCTTTTTTAAAAAAAAAAATGAAAAAAATGTTTTTTCACGTTTTGCTATTTATACTTGACTATTTGGAATGTCGCGAAAAAAAACAATTTTTATCATTTATTGCCAATTTGGAGAATTTTTGTATGAAAATTCTAAGGGTTCTTAAAATGATGCGTCGTATGAGGTAATAATAAAAAAAAAAATTTAAATTGGATTAAGTAGAATAAGGAAAGTAGTAGGAAAATTTTAGACGTTCTTTAACAGTGTATATAGATTTTTAGGTGTTTATATGGTGGGTATATGAAATTATGTAGTGTATTAAATTTTGAAGAATGCCTCTAAATAAATTAAAACTTTAATTTGAATTGTTTGTAAAAAGTTTGGTTATTTTATAGTAGGTTTTTGTTACTGTAACTGTTATTGATGTACCATTAGTTTGAAGCGATTTTTTTCTTACCCAAAACGGTTTACTTTATTTATAAATTCTTATTTTTAATTTTAAATTCAAGCTCAAAATCTATCAAAAAGCTTAAAATTTACACAAAAATAGGCTTAAAATAAATCTTTAATGACTATTCCTAAATTAACCTATAAATCTTTAATGAAAATTCGAAAACGTCTTAAAAAGAAAATTCTTATTAAAATAATAAATTAATTTTTATAAATAACATCCTGTGATATATTTTAATTTAAAAAAAAAAAAATGTTCTAAAGTACTTTAAGAAGTGTAGAAATTTAAGTATCGGAATTCGACATATAATTCTATTCTCATCGAATATTACACAGGAGTGTAAAAGTGAAAATTTAAATAGATACTACAAAAAAATCTGATTCAAATTGTTTGTAAATATTTAATGTTTATTTGCGGGGAAGGATTTTTTTTTAACTGTCAATCAATTAATCCAAGCGTATATTTTTTGTGTTAACTTTGATGAAATCAAATTTAAAATATAACAATATATTCCATGGCATTATATTCCAATTTTTTGGTGTAAGTATGCCGAACAGATAATGTGAAATCATATTTTAGTATTTTATCCACCTGCATTCCAGTACCAATACAAAAATTTCCATTTAATGCGATTTACTGATTTTGGTGCCTAATACTAAAATGGTTACGTACAATCCTAACTGTGACTTATTTATTTAATATAGTTCCACTTCCATTTACAAGATCCTCTTCTTTTTTCGTTTTTCTAGAATTGAATTATTACTTGCTCTTTTCCAAGTCGCTATCATGCTAATATTAAAATTTATTCTATGAATAAACAAAATAGGATCAATTCAGTGTGATTAGTTTTAAGCTTTATAGCTTCATAGTTTTAGCTATAATGCGTTCGCCGTATAGCTTATTTCAATTAAAAGTCGACTCACCTGGTTTTGGAATCTAAGAATTAAAACGTCAACACAAAAAAACTACTCTTTTTACAAACGTATATAATTTTAGTTATTTTCGTAACACTCCGGCTATTAGTAGTCGAACCATGTAAATGAACCAGTGAAATGGTACGTATTAGAATATTAGTGGTCGAGCCATTTTGTTTATAAGCATTAAATTGATTGATCATCGATTGTCATATTTTGAAATTGCTAACTCTTATATATTTCTTACTAGTAGTTTAGATGAAAAATTCGGATTAAGATTATTATA
Organism: Argyra leucocephala; assembly: GCA_963942445.1. Classification (NCBI taxonomy): domain Eukaryota; kingdom Metazoa; phylum Arthropoda; class Insecta; order Diptera; family Dolichopodidae; genus Argyra; species Argyra leucocephala. Next base: position 136,102,207 of record OZ012681.1, on the reverse strand, counting down.
ATCATTAAGAATAATGTCAGAAATACTTTGACGTACCAATACACATAGTTTGACAGAATGAATTAAAATTTTAATAACAAACTTATATAATTTTTATCATATTTCCAAAATAACATTTTCAAACTATTTCAATCATAATAAACAACAACCAAATACACATATCCTTTCATTAATAGATTTACAAATAAAAAAAAAAACATATCAAACTTAACTGTTTTTCTTCTTTTTTTTTTAATATAAATAAAAGCAAAAATGAAAAATTCAGGATTCATTAAAAATCTTTCGAAATATTTTCTTTCTTCATTTTATCATTTTATCTCTACATATCCTTTTATTTAACATTTATATACATATATATACATATAATATTATTATATTTTCAAAATTAGATGAGAAAATGGAAAATTATTTTTTAATTACAAGAAAAACAAAAGTAAAATAAAACAAAAAATTATAAAATTATATTTTTGAATTCAAACAATATACACATACACACAACACACCATACAACTTTTTACAATTTATGTATACATAATCTGATTTTCATTTTAGAAAAACAAAACAAAACAAAACAAAAACAAAATTCTTCAAAATGAAAATTCCAAAAGAAGAAAAAGCAAAAACAAACAAAAATACAGGACCATACCACCCTTATTTCATTAACCCTTTCTTCAGATATATTTTAAGTTAATTTTTGTTTTGTTATTTTTATTTTTATTTTTTTTCATTTTACACATATGAATTTAAAGTGTATTTAAGAAGGTTTTGCAAACACATACATATATGATGAACATAAAATAACCACCCCCGGGGAATATTTAAGAATTTCTAAACGCCATTATCCTTCATAAAAGGTAGAATGAAAAGACAGTAAGAACGACGTCAGAAACAACAATAATAAAACAACAAAAATAAAAACAACAAAAATAACATCTGAAAGGATTCTAAAAACTTTTATGGTTTTTCTTTTTCATTTGCTGCTTTTTATTTTTATTTTTTTTCTACTATTTTAGAAAACAGTTCATATGTAGAAATGTAATGGTTGCTTTGGTAATGATTTGGAATTTCTTCCAAAAACAAAAAAAAAAAAAAACAAAAACAAAAAAAAAGTATCCTATGCCCGTATATAATTTTACGTTATTATCTATATATGCTATACATATGTATGAACCAAATGTTCATACATATACATATAATTATCTTTAAGTAAAGAGTTGTACTAAAATGCCAAACCGTCATAATGAAAATTTCAAAAAAAAAAAAAAAAAAGGATCTAAAAACGAAAAGAAAATTTTAATCTTATTTTACATACAAAGTTTTCAACATACATAAAAAACGTCCTTTTTCTTTTTTGTTTTTATATAATATGTGGATATGACAAAGTAGATTTTCTTATTTTATTATTTTTTAAATGAAGGTCCCTCATTGGAACTTCAAAATAAGAAAAAACGAGAATAAAAATTTTTTTTTATTTTTTTTTTGTGAAAAGAGAAACTTTTTAAAAGATAAAACTTTTTTTTATGTGGACCCCTGAATACTGGTACATGTACATCATTGTACATATGTACAATATGTAAAAATAAAATTAAAGAAAATTAAGTCAATTGTAGTCTAGGAGCTATTGTGAGTTTTAAAATTTATATAAAAATATTTTGTATTACTAGTAATGAGCACCAGCAATATTTGGCACGATACTGTGTCTGATAACAAAAGGATAATGATGCTGTATTTATGATGTCCCATTTATTTTTACTATTATTTTTATTATATTTTAACCATTATCTCGAGAAAAAAGTCAGGCAATATGAGTTTAAAATGGTGAACGAGGGAGGACAAAAGAAGGACTTTCGGTTAATAAATAAAGATTTTATCTATCTAAAATAAAATATAACCGTAGGCACCACTAAATTTGATTTAGTTATATGATTCATATATACTACCTGGAATTTTAGTTGTAAATAAAAAAAAATGGAATAACTCTTGTTTATAGGCACTATTTTGGACACAATTAACTATAGTTTTTCCTTGTAACATTAAATTTAAACTCTAAAAAAAGTCTCTATAAGCACTTCTTCTTCTTCAATGGCCCACATCTCCTGAAGAAAACGGGCAAAAGTTTTTGCATACATATTTATATTTGTATGGATAATAAAATTCAATTCAATTCAATTCTTCTTCTTCAGCTACATATCCACTACTGAATGTCTGTGATATCATTTCTGAAGCTCTATTTATCCTGCGCTGCGTGAATTAGTTCCCCCACCGTTTGGAGACCCGCCCATTGCCTGATCTTTCTTAGCCATGACATTTGTTTTCTGCCAACACATCTTCTGCCTTCAATTTACCTTGTATAGAATCAGTTATGTAGAATATAATATTTGTCATTTCACATCATATGATCCAGATAAGTTGTTTTTCTGCGTTTGATTGTTAATAATAACACGCTGTCTTTACCTATATTCTTATTTGAACCTCACTATTATTCAGTGGATATACCCATGATATCTTCAGTGTTCTAATACGGTATATCGACATTTCAAATACTTTAGGTGTGTAAATACCTGTGTTTATTTATAACGTAGAAGCATCATAATATATAATAGTTCCTTAAGACAGATTAGAATGAAGGGAAGAATGTGAATTAGATCAAAACTAACTGTGAGTAAATGTTAATAAAGACAGCTATAGACTTTTTTATAGAAAATTAGTTTGAGCAATAATCTAGCTATATAAAAGTTGGCAAATTTATTGAAATAAATCGTTTGAAGAGTTCAGCTAAACTCTCAGATTTCTAATATTTCTTAGGCAATTAGATGTTTAACTATAGAATTGTAATTAGATCTAAAAAAAACTACTACTACTTAAACTACTTTGAAATTATGTATTATTTTCTGTTGAAAATGTTACTATATATATAAAAAATATATCATAATATAATCGCTTTTATATATATGGAATATTGGGTAATATAATGTACTCATAACGTTACACATTTGTTTACGTACAACACACGTATTCTCATCATTTATTATTGTGTACACTTTACATTTAACTTGGGATATTAAAACTTAAGTTTTGTTGTTTGTTTGTTAATCTTATATAACCTTTCAAATTCTATATATTGTAAAGTCCTGAAAAGGTCTTACTTAAAAAACAAAATTTTTTTTTTTAACTCGTCTTCTTATTTTTTTCTTTTTTTTGTTATTATTCTTGTTAGCTTTACTTACCCTTATATATGTAATGAAACAATCCTTTCGGGAAAATAAAGTAAAATTTTCCATTAATTCTTTTTCGTTACTTATTAAAAACGACAAAACCAAAAGCAAAAACAATGGTTTTCTTTTTTTTTTTTGTAAAGATGTTAACTAATAAATAAATACACACACACGCTCAAAACAACAATTTTCGTATAAAGAAAAATACATATTCCACAATTTACCGTAATACAATAATGTATGAGAAAAAGTTTAAATTTTCTTAATTTCCTAAAATAAAGGCATAGACACACACACATACAAGCAAATAATATTTTTCTGTAACGGACGTTCATTATTGAAAGAACTAGAAAAATATTAAGAAAATTTGCCAACTAAAGTATTAAAGTATATAGAAGAAGAGAAGGGTTTGAAGAATATTTGATATGAGCTCAAGAAATTTGATATTTTTGATTGCGTTACAAAGAATTTAAAAAAAAAATTTTTTTTTTTTTTTTGTATAGCAGTAAAAAGTTTATTTGTTTTAATAAAATTGAAAAGTGGTGAATTTGAAAAAATTATGGTGGGTGGATATGGTGAAATTTTCATGTATGTATCCTAAAATCATATTTAATTTGAATGTTAAAAAATATATGTGTATGTAAAAATGGAAGATGAATGGTAAAATGTATGTATATTTTATAAGCTCAAAATTACTACTTTTTTTGTTATTGTTATTTTTGTTGTTTTTAATTAAAGGTAAACATAAAGTTAAAAACAAAATAAAAAGGACTGTAAGGGTTACAAAATTTTCCTAGAAAAAAAAGAAAATAAAACAGAAAAAAAATTGAATTTTTGAATATTTTTTAAGACCAGGAAGAAATTTTTTACTTCTTCTTCCATATACCATCCTCCTTTTTGCTTCATAAAAATTCTGTTAATTTATATGAAGCCTTCAGGATAATAAGAATTATTTTATGAATGTAAATGTGTGTATATATGTATTTTAATTGTTAAGGACATGACATTAAATGAATTTTAAATTAAATAGAAAATTTGGGACGTGTATTATTGAATATACATTGTGGTATATATATAGGTATAATATTTATAGATAATATAGAGCCCATGTGTAGAAAATTTGGAGTATGCGTCGTTGTAATATAGTTTCAATTAGTTTTATAAAATTATTTTAGTTGATATTTAATTATTTCTTTTTTATTTTAATTAAAATTTGGATTTTTAAATTTTGTTTATTGTAAAGTCTTTTTAATCTAAATATTTATTTATTTCAAGCTTAAATTAAGCAGTTACAAATTAGATCTACTTACATCTATAAAAATTAACATTTGAGAGAAAAAAAAATTAAAAATAATACAAAATACAATTAAATTTATTTATTGTAGTTTTAAATTTAAAATTGTAAAATTTAACTATAATATTAGTAGGTGTGTAATTGGTTTAGTTAGTATATTTGTTTTTTTAAAAAGATTAAGGCATTACGTTTACCTAGTTTGATTTAAGAGAATGTAGAAACTAATCAGTGAATTATTGCGACTCATTGTAATATCTGTTCACTATTCAAAATTACTTTTCTATGACATTTATCGTTGAATTTATTCTTATGATATCAATCCTTCTATAGATTGTCACTTGTTTCTGTTTTCCGACTCTTGTCTCATATTTTTTTTAATTATTATATATATAATTTTTCTGCATTTATCTGGATGTTTGTAAGTTCGACGGAATACTCCAGCACATATACAAATTACAATATATAGACAAATTGTAACATCATGTAATTGTCATAAACATAGTATCTGTTTTTTATTGCTTATATATGCCATCTGCCATCTGTCATTTGTCATTTGTCATTTGTCATTTGTCATTTGTCATTTGTCATTTGTCATTTGTCATTTGTCATTTGTCATTTGTCATTTGTCATTTGTCATTTGTCATTTGTCATTTGTCATTTGTCATTTGTCATTTATCATTTGTCATTTGCCATTTGTCATTTGTCATTTGTCATTTGTCATTTGTGATTTGTCATTTGTCATTTGTCATCTGTCATCTGTCATCTGTCATCTGTCATCTGTCATCTGTCATTTGTCATCTGTCATCTGTCATCTGTCATTTGTCATCTGTCATCTGTTATCTGTGTCATTTTGCCCATCATTTCATAATGATTGTTCAAGTGTTAAATTTAGATGGCGTCATAGAACTTTTTACTTTTATTATGTTTTAATTAATTTCATTTTACAGTAGAACGCTGCTATGATTGTAAAAATATAAAATTATTGTAAGTTTATATTATATACTTAGATTTTGTTTTAATTAAAAATATTATTTGAATTTAATATTTCTATATTAATTTAAATTGAAATTATCTCTTTGACTAACTTATATTATAATTAATTGAATACAATAGAATGTCTAAGAATATTGATTAGTTATAGAATTATTGAGGTCTTAGGATAATATATGTTTAAATTTCCAATGAGGGCAAATAAGATGTCGTTAAAATGATCGAGTAAATAACCCTTAGGGAATTGAAAATTTTGCACCTTACTACAAATATTCGGTTTATATGGTAATTAAAAGCATTCTAATAATTCTAATAATGGTATGATATTGATAAATTAGTAAGCAAATACATATTTTTCTTAAACTTGAAATGAAAACTCTAATGAAGGAAGAAATGCTAGAATTGATTTTGCTTCCGTCATTACAAAACTAGTTTTCTATATTATTCTTGGAAGGATACGAATTTTTCCTGTTAATCAATTCATCAATTTTTTTAACCCTTTCATTGGCAATTTATTATACAATTAACTAACTATTTTAGTATTAATACAATATTCATATGTTGAAAATCTTTATTGCAACCATTCCTATCTCAATCAATAACAAAATAGTACCATATGCCAATACAGCAAAGTATCTGGGAATGACACTCGATGCTAAGCTAAGATGGAAGGAACATATAAGAAAGAAAAAAGAAGAGCTAAACATTAGACTCAAAAAATTTTACTGGTTACTTGGGCGTGGTTCTGAGTTATCAGTACAGAACAAAATATTAATATATAAGCAGATATTAAAACCTGTGTGGACGTACGGTATCCAATTATGGGGCTGTGCAAAGAAAACCAACATTGAAATGTTGCAAAAATTTCAAAATAAAGTGCTCCGTGGTATAGTAAATGCACCATGGTACATACGTAACAAAGATCTCCACCGTGACTTGCGCATTGAAACAGTCACGGAAGAGATCAAGAAACATGCAGTCAAACACGAGCAGAGACTGCAAACTCATGTGAACTCGGAAATGGCAGCAGTTCTTCATATCGACAGCAGTATCCGTTGACTCAAGAGAACGAAACCCCACGAGCTGGTCACGACCTAAAATGGAAAATTCTACGATAATAGTTTCCTTTACGGAAATTTTTATTTCAATAATTTTCCTTTGCGAAAAAATCTAAAAAATCTTCCCACGCGGAGCTATTGCTGTGACTATCTCCTTCACGGGAAATATCATAGTGATAAAGTTCCTACACGGTAATTATTATGATGTTAGCGATCCTCCACGGAAACTATCACTATAATAATTTCCTAAAGACGCGGCCGAAAATTTACGAAAAAAAAGTCATTAGTCGATCTTACGTAGATTGGTTATAACGGAAAAAGATAGGTGGGCTTTAGTGGGTTCGATTCCTACACTATCACGATGCACACGCGGCTGGAGCTCTTGATGTCCTTCGGGGATTACCTCCTATCTTTCGCAAAAAAAAAAAAAAAAAAAAAAAAAAAAAAATATGTTGAAAATCTAATATTTTCTTTTTTAATGGACGTAGGGAGTAAAACGGTTAAAATAATTATTCTTTTGCTCTTATTCTGATTAAAATAATTTGCAACAGCTATTTTCTAGTAAAACAGACCGATATTATTTTCTATCAATTGGATTAGAGACTTTTGGTCAATATAAGCCAAATCCATTATTCTGATTATCCATTTCTGATTTTCCTCCATTATTTTTTTACCAAAAACCAGAGATAAACAAAAATAAAATTGAATTATCACATAGCTATATATTATTATAAAAAATGTTAATTTAGAAATGATGAGTGCATGTTTATTATGAGTATGATGCCGCGATTCAAGGTTAATATGTATGATTATATGATCTACACTTTTTTTTATTTATTTTTTGTGTACCGTTGTTACGTTTGGCATTTGACTAAAGACAAGTTTTGTAAGAAAAAAAATATGAAAATATATGAGCACAATTACGAACGAAGGTTTTGATAGTTGTCTTGAATGTGTGGAGACCAGAAGTGAAAAAAATTAGCTTTGTGGAATACATTGGATAGAATTTGGTTCCCACATTCACCGTTTTCTGGATATATTTGGAGTTATTTATCGGTTTTCGATCCGAATTTGAATCTTTATTAAGTTGGTTTGATCTAAATTAGTTTATATGTATTTAATGAAAATTCTATAAACTCCTAGAGGTTGTTTTTAATAAACAATAATAAACCAATAAATGATATGTTAATTGGTTCCAATATTTTACAATTCCCATTCATTCTTCTAAATCTCTATTATTTATTTAGACTTCTATTTATTTCGCATTTATTTCATCTATTTTAATTTTATTGTGATGTAATTTATCTTTTTAAATTTCTTTAGCAATTATGTATATTACGATTTCAATTCTTTAATAATTTCAAATTAATTTTTTTTAATTTTTTTTTGTTTAAAATATTTCTTATGTGACTCCTTTTGGGAATTCTAATTTTCTTTCATTTTTCTATTTCTTCAGAATAATATAAAAGGACATGTACAACTGTGCATATGTGTATTAAAACTATTTAAATTGCACGTTCTACAAAGATTTTTAAACTCTTCTAAAGTCATCTTATATAAAAAAAAAAAACAGAAAAAAATAACAAAAAAATAAAATAAAATTTTAATCTACAGATAATGTAATTTATTTCTTTGAAATTACAAAATTAAAGAACATTTCACATATACACACTCTTGCATATACAGAATCACATATAAATTTATTATAATTATGACAGTAATTTATGAGCAACATAAGATATTTTATTTAGGATGATTGTACTAGTTGTTGTTATTGTAGTAGTTCTAGTATAGTAGGAGTATAGTTGTAGTAGTCATAGCAATGAAGAAGACAGCCTTTAGCAGTCCAATTAACAAACATTTTCCGAAAGTTTTATTATTATCTTAAGTTTTTTGTTTTTTATTTTGTTTTTACTAATTACAAAAAAAAAAAAACTTTAGAACTTCTCTTTTCCAAGTGTGTGTATTGTAATATTTCAAAACAGCAAGAAAAACAAAAATAAAAAACAAAAAAAGAAATTAAGAAAGGACGAAGAACATCTTGATGTCTACGATTATTTTTTGTTTCATTGTTGGTAATTTAATATTTTTATAATTATTTTTATATATAATATAATTTCATATAATGTGATGAGAGCATATTTTTTATTATATTGCTGAAAATAAAAAATAGGATATTTTGAAATTGTCATTTGTAATGAATTAAATTTAAAATTTAGTTCAATTGTCCATATAATATTTAGTTTCTGAAATGTCTTCTTAGTTGATTTTTTGTTGAAAATTTATGACAATATTTTATAAATTTATGACACAGTGGTTAGTTTACGATACTTTATACGTCACATAAAACTAATAATAAAATTGCATCACAAATTTTTCAAAATGATCTAATTGTACTCAATTTTAATTTGGTTCAATAGAATAGCAAATTATGATTAGCTTTTTAGTTTGAAATTATTTTGAAGATGTATAGTCTAAGCGATAAAAGTAGCATTGATAATATTCATACATATTTTTTCGAACGTACTGCGGACCCTCAAACCTATTTACCATCTCTATTAGGGTGAAGGAGGACATAAAGGGTTAAAAGCCTACATGCCAGCCCTGACATAGTAGAAATCTCCGTAACTCCACTTCAGTAAGGAATAAAAAAAAATGCCAAATTTACAGCTCTACACATTTGCTATAAATTATGAAGTATATACATATACGAATATATCAATTGATTGTACCTATAATATACACAATTTCAACAAATTGTTAATTCGATCAAATGACAATTCGATATTTTACACAAACCTATCATATATACTTAAATTTTGAAATAAATTATTAAAAAAATATTCCAGCAGCCTTTTATTTTTATACATACTTGGATTTACACAAAGCTTACTAACGTTTGTAACAATAACAACAACAACACCAACAACAAAATCCTATTTTGATCGTTTTACAGTTATTAGCAGACAATTTCTAATATATCTTCTCATATATATGTACATAATATTTGTGTAAGAAGATAGGATTTTTATTTGTGCAACGAATGGTATTAGGTTACATTGAAGAAATCAGACTGCTCATAAAACATTTTTAAATATAGTATATTATAGATGATATATTACATAATGATGATGAAAATTTGAAAAATGAATGAGAAAAATAAAACTATAAAAATATTTTTCATATAAAATAGGTTTTTTCATTTAATTTTATATTATCCTTAATGTCCTTTTTTTGACAGAACTAAATGTCTTACATCATTCGTTTGAATAAATTTTAATTTTTCCAATTAATTTAATTTAAAGATATTTTACATAAACTCAAATAGTTTTTGAATGTTCTGAGGACGTAAAAAAGTTGATTGTGTAATTTTGATTTCAGTACGGAAGTACTAGTAAGATTGATTAAAGGCTAAAACTGAAGAAACACGTATATTTAATAATGTTATATAATAATCGATAAAATTATAAAATTGTGTGACTAAATATAGTAACATACTCTTTGATATGATATAATGAATGACCAACTGAAAATAGTATAAAGGATTTGATATTTTAAAGATGTAATTTTTGACAACCCATTGATACATTTTATTCAAATACTATATCCAGACACTTTGAAATATAATTTTATGTATTTTGTTTTTCGAAATTAAGATATCAAGGTAATTTTGATTAAATATTTCATAATTCAATTCACAGATACACATCAGATATATATGAGGGGTTTCATCCACGATTTTGTTATTTCCTACTAATTGTGGCAAGGTGTGTTTAAATTTAACAAAACATTGTTACAAAATTAAGAACAAGGCGCAGGTTGTAATTTTTGCAAACTTTTATTGTTTTGAATTTGTATTTCTTAAATTGCAACATCTTCATTACCGTGTGCGAGTTATTGCGAATAATGCAAATTATCATTAGATTAAAATTAGTTCTATGGTATATGAATGATATGTGGTGTTTGATCTATATACAAAAAAAAATTTAAGCACATGCAACTTACATAATATAAAGCAATATCAAAGCAATGCCTTATTCTATACTTTGCATCCATCTGCTATTATAAAGATACACCTTGTACATCTATATTTTATTTATTATAAATAAATAAATATAATATAACATATTATAATAAAATTAAAAAAAAATTCTTAAGTATTCAGGTATCCTTTTTTGATTCATTTTATTTCGTTTCTTAGTTACAACGAATGTGTATATATATATAACGATTTTGAAAATAATATATATCTATATATGTATATATACTTAGTTATGTATTTATGTATAAATAGCAGAAACTTATAAGAAGCTCATATAAAAAGTTAAAGAAAAGGATATGTATTTGAATATGACATTTGAAAATGTATATACATATACATAATATGTATATAAACATATACAAGATTCCCAAAGCAAAAACAAAAAAACAATGAAAAAAGAAAAATACTACTCTATGTTCCTCATAGCAACGCATGAAAATTCAACATTCGAATTTGCTATATTAATAAATCCATATATAACATGTGTATGTGATTTAAAATAATAACGATTCTAGTGATTTCAAGACGTAATAGTAAAATAGAAGAAGAAACAAAAGAAGGTGGAAGAGTAGATGAAGGATGAAAGGATATTTAGTTTAATTTGTGTAAAAGAAATTAAATTTGTGGAGTATTTTCTAATATATCTATATGTATATATACTCGTTGGTGTATAGAAACAAAGACGTTTCTAATTGGTTTTTGCTTGTTGTTATTTTACTAAAGAAGTGGATTCAATTTATTCGTTCGAAGTTATATTTTCTCGAATATATAATTATGTAATACATTTTTGTATTAAACAAAAATCGTATTACATTCTATCACTACAAAAAATTATGTAATTTTATTGAACATCGTGGCATCACAATGTATACCCTACTAGTCTAAGACGTGTGTCGGCGACCATTACTACCTACCTACCTACCTATTTTACATACATATTAATATTTAATAATATTTAAATTCAATATTTTTATTTAACAGTATTTTCTTTCAGAAATAACAAATTACTTTCATTACATTAAATTTATAAACAGAATTTGTCATATATTAACAAGAAATATGTTTATTTGCCGTATAAAATGATCTATTTATTTTAATTATATATTCGAAAATTTTTATAAGTGCATTCTATGAGTTACGAAGATCATTCAAAAATATTTTTCAAGCTAGTTTTCTCTGTAACGTGAATTAACTTTATCTAGCTTATAAATAAAATGATAGCTGAAAGTAATTTTACACTTGAAAAATGTCCTACTGAACTATTTTTATGTAATTTTTTCATCAAGTCGAAAACAGTTCGTTAAAATTTTTTTTATCGGACTTTTAAGGGCAACATAGATTTAATTTATATTCGAATAAATAATTTTTCGAAATTTCGATCGCATATGTATTTCATATTTAATATCCTTTCATTTTTAATTTTCATATATTGCCTTAAGAGAACTTAGTAAGCCTGTTATCCTACCTAACTACAAGTATTCCATATATGAGTAATAAAATTACAAAAACAAAGAATCATTGGTAAAACAATATGAGAAAGAAGAAAAGTGAGGTATAGAATAAGAGAGGCAAATAGGAAAACAATTCCTTTCAATATCCTTTTTTGTTTTCTTGGTTTCTATAAAATATTTTACTATATGATCACTTCTAAGGGTATAAAATATATAGTCTTAAAAATCTCTATATATAAATCAACATTGAAGAGGCGTGTGTATTGGCAAGTAACAATAAGAAATTTTCAAACAGAAAACATCCTTTATTAGAACATCTAAATATGTATATATATATATATACATATATATATATATAAGAAATTATCTCAGAAAGTAAGTAAATACAGAAATATTCTTAAAAGGTAAGGATATACAGTTGAATTGCATATGCTTTAAATTAATTTTAATTTATTTGTTACAGCTACATCTACCGTTAGTTTAGTTAGTCAGGTGAATACAAAATAGAGGTACCTACTTTTTTATATTAAAAAAAAAACAAAAAAAAAAAAAAAATTCGTCCTTAAAAAACAATTTAAAAATTTCTGTTTTGTTGCTTAGATTAACATCGAAAAAACAAAAAAAAACCAAAAAAAATAACGAAATGAGTTGTAACTTAGTTACGTGGAAGAGTTATAGAAAAAGATAAAAAGAAAATGAAAAATTGAATAAAAGGAAAACCTCCAAATAATTTGAAGAACTTTTCTTCAAGGTATTTCGGTTATTTTTTTGTGTTTCTATTCTATTGTTGTCATAAATTTTGGATATTGCGTGTGGGCATGTATATCTACATCTGAATATGGAATAAGATTATTTAGAATAAGAAGCGAAATAGTAAATTTTTTTTTTGAATTTTTAAATAAATTAACACTTTTATATTTTGCATTTATATGAGTAGTAGGAACTCTGTAAAAAAATGATGTTAGATTTCGGCTTGTAATAGTGTGTATTTAAGTTATTTCAAAACTATTTATATTCTATTTTTCTGGTTAAGAACAGATAAATTATAGGCCAAGTACATTTGATATTGTTTTCGAATAACAGAAAATGTAGTTAAAACATAATTTAATTGGTTATAGGAATATGGGTATTTGGGTTGCTGATTTCTGATAAATTCTCAAAAAAATAAAAAAATATTAATGATAGCAATAATAATGATAATAATAATAATAATAATAATAATAATAAATTTTTTCAATTTCAATTTTTATTTTTTAGTATACTTAACACAAGCATATTACAAAAAATATTTCTAAAAATTAGAATAAAAATTAATATTAAAACAACAAATATAATTTTTAATTTAAATATAAAAAAAGAAAAAGAAATTAGACTATCATAATTTTTAAATATATATTCAATAAATTTTACTTATTATAATAATAATAATAATAATAATATTAATTAGATTAACGGCTTATACTTGTAATATATTGTATACTTTCAGTTGTTTATATTCTAGTATCTCAATCAACCCTACTAGTACAAGTAACAATTTTTTTTAAGACTGAAAGTTTGTTTAAATATTAGTACTAGTGTACTGGTATTTGTAAATTCACTAATCAACACGACCAGTATTTTTAAAGTAAATTTATTTATTTATTTATTTATTTTAACAGTTGATCCTATATGTAGAGATAAATCTGTAGGCCGACTTTATAGGTCCTTTTCCCTTTCGAAATGTGGGCCTTTTTTATTAAACTATATTAATTATTTGGAATATATTTTTGTATATTATATATTTATATTATTTTTTTATTAGTTATATTATATCTTTATTAATTATTAAATTATATTTGAAGCGATGTGGTTGTATAGAAAATTACATTTTTCAGTAATTTTCACCATTTGAAAAATTTTTCGGTTCTCACGGGGTTTGAACCTGTGCTCCTTCGGTCGTTACATTACTACACTCGAGTGCTTTACCACTCGGCTACCGAGGCCACAGTAAATTTATAAAAACTAAAATAATAGTACGTGCATATATCTAAATTCATTTTTATACCACTTTTCTGAATAGTGAACTCAAAATTAACCATAACAAACCAAAGCCTTTCAGTTAGAAGTTTGATATTGGACTATTTAGTTATATAATTGAATAAAGTATATAATTTATAATATATATATATAATTTATTAAATTAAATTATATATTTGAAAAAAGTTATGCCTTAGAATTTTTGAAAAAAGAATTAAAACTATAAAAGTTTGAAGGTCCATAACTTGTAATACCTAGTCCTAAAGTATAAATAAGTATAAATAAATGCTAAAAGAATTTTACTTAATTTCAGCTTTGCACGTGGTTCTGGTGGGCATTATGATAATCTTACAAATAATTATTTTTAGATTAAGAGTTTGGGCACTTTCCTAGAACATATACAATTAAAACAGCATACAAAAAATGACAAAAAAATCAAAAATTGACGATCACTTGCAATAGCAACGAGTGTTGGAATTCATGATGCTAGCACCAAAAAATTCATGATTTTTGCAAATTGCACGCCAAAGACGTTCTGGCAAAATGTTTTGGACTTAAAGAGATCTTATTTGAAGATTTATAAACCTTTAAGATTCCATTTGCTGTCTTTTTAAAGACATTTCATATACTTGACACAAAAAAAAAATACGTTTTTTGTTTTTCTTCGGTAAACCTTCTTTTAAATTTTTCTATTTTTATTTAAATGAAAATTTTTGAAATTCCTACTTTTCATTGATATGTTATATTTCCACAATATCGTTAATATCTCATTAGTTCTATTGTTAATTTTTTACATGATATTTTTGTACCTAATTTTGTTCAAATACGTTGTTTTCGAAATTGTTAAGATACTTCATCATTTTCTCTAACTGTTCTGGTGACTATATTAAAGTGTTATTTAAAAAATATTCAAAATTTCACAGTACATTATTAGAGACAAGCACCTCGTGTAAGTTAAATTTTATAGAGATATTAAAAAAACCAAATCTTGAGTTTTATTTTATCTTATCTCCATAATCCTATCTTTTTGTTTTTTTACCATCAACAGTGTTCTATTTATAACCATTTTACTAATCCAAATCATACAATTTTTATTTTCGAAAACAAACACTCATCAAAATACAATAATACAAAAGAAAAAAATCATACAATAAAAAAGGACATCATCAATGATAAAAAATGCAAAAAATGATCATTAATAAAATGAAAAAGAATAACAGTAATTCCAGGATTACACGTCACCGCATCTATACACATCTCGTTAGAATTCACATTTTTTTTTTTTTTAATAATATAGAAGAATCCATTGACATAAATCAAATCAAATATCCATTGTTAAAATTACCATGCGGTAACGGTAGTATCAATATAAAATTGACAGTTGGGTGTCATGTTTATATTTTTTGAAAAGCAAAGCAAAAAAAAAAAAACAACAAAAAAATTAACAATTTATATGATACAATTTTTTTTGTGTAAATGAAAGAGAAAAAGAGATATAAGATAATTACATTAGGTTGACTTATTTTGTTTTACGAAAAGCTGATATATGAATTTTGAATATTTTTAAATTTCTGAAAAGAGTTAAATTGAAAGTTAGTGTTACCGTTTGTAAATATTTTTATTTTTGATTTTAATTTTATTAGATTTTAATATTAAACTAAATAATTTTATAATAAAACTAGTATAATGCCATTGCTAATCTACTAAAGTTGAGCACAGCTTAAAAAAGTATGCATATTACAACTCAAAATACCAACAAGAATGAAATGTAAGTATGTATCATCATACGTATCATAAATATGGTAATTTGTTTTAACATGTTGAATTTCATCCTCATAATTAAGTATTTAATATTTTATTTTAGTTGTAGTTTTATTCCACTTTGTAAATTTAGTTTGTTCTGATTTTGTTTTTGATTTTTATTAGTTTTAGTATTGTTATCATATTCTATACACTTACTTAGGTTATACAAATTGTAGAGACTAATCGTCTCATTGTATATCGAATACATATACAGTATAAATAAATAAATAAATAAATGAAATAATACAGTTGTTTTGAAACCGATGTTGTATACTTTGTTCACTGTATCAATGCCAGTATCAGAAAATACTACAGTTGGAACAATCACTGATAACACACTTATTAGGAGAGTAAGGAGTACACATAGTAAGGAGCTTGAAATACCTGCTGAATCAGTTCAAAGAAAGTCAAAGTGTGTATAGTATGCTCTTGTTTACCATACAATATATAAATTCAGTTTAATCCAATAAACGGTAACACTTTTTTAAAGGTTACTTATTAAATTTAATTCAATAATTTTAATTCAATAATTTTAAACTGATGATCTGAAACCTATTTCAATGTTGTCTCCGTTAAGTAAATAGATATGTGTTATTCAGGATATGCTAATGTCTGGGGTTGAATTATTAAAAAAAAAACAAAAATTTTCTATTTGTTGTTTAAAATTTTATGCATGTTGTGTTTATATTTTGTTATTTTTATTGTTGTTTTATATCATCAATAAATTTTCTTGAGCATTTAGTTTTTTTTTTTTTTTTTTACAAATATTTATGCGTGCACGGTAATTTATTATAAATTTTTATTTTTTATATACTCATATGGGTACGCATATCCTTTATATAAAAAAAATATATATTTTTTAAACTTAGACATTTCATATATTATAAAAAAAAAAAATAAATAAAAATTAAGGACAATAGGAAATTTGATTTACATACCAAATACGCGCTCTGTTAGATACAATTTTCGACCCCAGATTTTTCATATATATATATATAGGTATACATATATCCTTTTCTGTTCATTGTTTCATATAAATTCACATATGAATTCACACAGGAATATTGAAGTTGTCTCAGTTATAAGTATAATATTTGAATATATGTTTTTTGTTTAATAGAAAGGGTATGATAATTTTTTTTTTTTAATGCGAAGAAAGAAGAAAAAGGATACCCCTTTGATTGTGATTGTGATTTTTTTTTTTAAATTAGGGGTAACTAACTAAAAAGTAAAAAAAAAAAAATGCATAATAAATTTCTGCTACTGAAATATAATTGTTGTTTTTGTATGAATTCTCAAAGGTAACTTTCAGATCCTTGTTAGGGTAAGAAAATATTAAAATAAAAAAATCCCTACTGTCATGTTGTGTCATATAATTTTTGTTGTTGTTGTTTTTTTGGTTTTTTTTTTATATTCCTGTTGATTTGAATTGTCTATGAATGTCCTGTTTTGTTGTTTAAACTTTAAATTTGATCACGTATATTGTGTTTTTTTTTATTAGTTTTTGAATTAATATTCATTTTTATTTGCAAATCCAAATTCATAATATACAGATTCAAATTATTTTAGGTAATGAAAATGTTTTTAACCCTTATGTGTGACTTATAGGTTTTGTTTCTAATTTGTTTTAGGTTCTACCTCAATTGAGCGATTATTGTCTTGCACCTTCCTAGAAAAACCTCTTTTATTTTAGTATTAACAAGACTTAAGCTTTGTGACGTGTCATATGAAAAGTTTAATTCGAACCATTTCGTGATAAGGCTTAGTAGGTATGATAAGCTTGAAAAATTGAATGTTCTTTGAAATAACTGAACGATCAGAATTAATTAGAAAAATTTATGAAGTAAACTATTCCAAATATTCTTGATTATCATGAGAAAATTTTTGACTCGAAATCCCAGCTGGAAGCTGTTAGGTAAAATATTTCGAACATTTTTTTTTTTTTTTTTTTTTTTTTTTTTTTTGCGAAAGATAGGAGGTAATCCCCGAAGGACATCAAGAGCTCCAGCCGCGTGTGCATCTTGATAGTGTAGGAATCGAACCCACTAAAGCCCACCTATCTTTTTCCGTTATAACCAATCTACGTAAGATCGACTAATGACTTTTTTTTTCGTAAATTTTCGGTCGCGTCTTTAGGAAATTATTATAGTGATAGTTTCCGTGGAGGATCGCTAACATCATAATAATTACCGTGTAGGAACTTTATCACTATGATATTTCCCGTGAAGGAGATAGTCACAGCAATAGCTCCGCGTGGGAAGATTTTTTAGATTTTTTCGCAAAGGAAAATTATTGAAATAAAAATTTCCGTAAAGGAAACTATTATCGTAGAATTTTCCATTTTAGGTCGTGACCAGCTCGTGGGGTTTCGTTCTCTTGAGTCGACGGATACTGCTGTCGATATGAAGAACTGCTGCCATTTCCGAGTTCACATGAGTTTGCAGTCTCTGCTCGTGTTTGACTGCATGTTTCTTGATCTCTTCCGTGACTGTTTCAATGCGCAAGTCACGGTGGAGATCTTTGTTACGTATGTACCATGGTGCATTTACTATACCACGGAGCACTTTATTTTGAAATTTTTGCAACATTTCAATGTTGGTTTTCTTTGCACAGCCTCATAATTGGATACCGTACGTCCACACAGGTTTTAATATCTGCTTATATATTAATATTTTGTTCTGTACTGATAACTCAGAACCACGCCCAAGTAACCAGTAAAATTTTTTGAGTCTAATGTTTAGCTCTTCTTTTTTCTTTCTTATATGTTCCTTCCATCTTAGCTTAGCATCGAGTGTCATTCCCAGATACTTTGCTGTATTGGCATATGGTACTATTTTGTTATTGATTGAGATAGGAATGGTTGCAATCTTTTTGTATGTAAAATTTATATGAGTTGATTTGCTTTCATTAAGTTTAATGCGCCAACGTTGGGTCCATAATCTTATTTTATTCATTGCATTTTGAAGTTTTGCTGTGGAGTTTTCGACAGATACGTCAACTGCAAGAATCGCAGTGTCGTCTGCAAAGGTAGCCATAAAAATGTTGTCAATTTGTGGGATATCTCTTGTATATAGCAGGTAAAATATTGGACCAAGAACACTTCCCTGTGGGACTCCAGCAGATATTTCTTTTACTTCTGAATATTCTTTGGCATGACGTACACGAAAGCATCTATTATTCATATATGATTTTAATATTTCATAGAATATTTTCGAACATTGACAAAAACAACTTTGTACGTTTTGAAATAGTTGTGTCGAATCGACTGAAAGGTAAAATAATTGTGATGGCTTGTTTAGTTAATGTACAGTTAAATTTATATGTAATATGTACAAAAGGACGAAATACATTGAGAAATTAACGATTTGAAACAAATATATTGAAAGTATGGACAACTTTTTAGTTAAAATTATTTATATGTATTTTGTGTCTTAACGGATTTGAGCACACAAGATATCATGAAAATATCAAATTCTTGTTCAACATACCTGCTTTTTTCTAAATTTGGATTACTCCTTTTATACCATCAAATTCTATTTACTTTAAATATTTTCAGATATCTTCACAATCGACAAATAGCTCCTCGTATAAGGAGATATTCAACATAAAAACATCAAAATTTTAATGTTTAACAAATTCATATCAACTCAGTTATCTCTGCATCCTGTTAAGGGTTAATACTTTTGTTATTTAATTTGGGTTCAGTAGAGGATAATAAGTAACAAAAAAAAAAACAAAAAAAAAAAAAAATTGAATTTCTAAAATTGGTTTGTTTAAAGATGATACCTACAATAAAAAATGATGGTCCTTGAATCTATGAGAATCAAATGAAAAATATTCAGTTTTTTTTGGATTATTAAAATTGCATTTTGTGCATATTCATAAAAGGATATCAGCACATTATATTAACATCACATACAACTAAACGTGAACTGGATTAAGCTAAACTTTAACTACGTTACGATGTAAGGATAATGAAGTAGAAATGAATATAAAAAAGGAGAAAATGATTTGAAAGGGTTATTATAGGTGTATGCAAAAAATATAAAAAAAGGATAAAAAAAGATATGTAAAATTTGCTTTAATTTTAATGAAGTAAATAAATTACAAAAACAAAAAAAAGTTATATTGCAAAAAAAAAAAACGAATTATACAGTTACTTCTGGTTATAAATATCGAATTGCGCATAACATATTGCAAAAATATTTGATTAACAAGAAAGAACAAAAGTATAACATAAAAAAAAGGTACATAAATATTTGATATGTGTCAATTGAAAATTAATGGGAACGTATCCTGACTTTAAAAAAAAAAAATTTTTTTTAACAAGGATTTTTAATATGTTTTTATTTTTTGTTTTTTATGCATTGTTATAAAGATAGTGGTTACAACTGTCAAATTTTGCAAAATAATATACATATATGAACAGAAAAAAATATAATATTAAAACTGAGTCTATATCTATTAAAAATATCCTGGTTTGTAATTAGGAATTACAATCACGGTTTTGCAATAATTTCTATTTTGCAAATTTTTAACGGTATTTTTATTTAAAATGCGTAAATGCGTTTCTTAAGCTCTAGTTAAGCTCGACTTGTTATTTTCATATGATCATATTCAATAATTCTAATAATGATTTAATTAATTTACCTAGAACTATTGATGTTCGAATATGAAAATAAATGATGATATGAAAGTACACAGTTTTAATAGATTAAGCTGTTTGTGTATTTAGTTGGTTAGCTTGAATGATTTTTATAAAGATTTTTATTTTCAGGTTGTGAAATAAATAATTTTTTTTTGAATTATGTTTTCTTGATATTTAATCATAATATTTTGCTACTTTTCCATTTTGTACACAATTTTTGTCATCTCAATTTCAAATATGTAGTGATATACATTTGTTAATGGAATAAAATTTTTAGTTTAGCTTCTATGGCAAATTATATTGCACAATTTTGATAATATGTTTTGTAAAAAGATATTAAATCATTTATTATTTAAAAAATCGCTAAATTAACAGAGCTAATATACTTGATAATAAAGCTTTGACTTAATTCATCATAAATTAATGAAGTTCTGTAAGGTGTCTGCTTTATATGCATATTAATATAACTGTAATAATATAGTACTAGGTGGTACTAGTGCATTATAGCACTGTATTATAATGCTAATAACTATGATAATTGTAATTGTGTAATAAATTAAAAAAGTGCTTAAACCACCTCTGACCTAATCAAAAATAATTCAAATAAATATCTATCAGATTCATTCAGAAGTTCATCATGTAGTTTTTTTTCCAATAATTTTAATAGGTATTCATATTTGTATTCATTACTATTGTTTCAAGGTGTTTAATTCCTATATTTTATTATATTCTTTTTTTTCCAATATCCTGAGATAAATATCTACCCTAATTTTCGAAATAATTATTTTTGTTCAATATTTCATAACCTCGATCGAAGTAATAGAAAGAGTTAAATTTTTGAAAATATTAGGATTAAGAAGAATAAATCTATTCTTACAAATTAAGGATTAAAGAAAAAATTACGATAATGAATCACATTTTCTCAAACCAAAACAAAAACATTTTAACTTCTTATAATTTTATTTTCATATATTGCTAATGAAAAAAAGGACGATCGAGTTTTTATTAAACTGTTATATGCATTATAAAATAAAAAAATGAAAAATATTTTGTATTATTTCATATATGGATAAATAGAAATTTATATATTAATTTTTATTGTTTTTATTTTTCTTTTCTTTATCCTTTCTAAAAATCATTGTTCTGGAACTTTTTTTTTTTCAAAATTTTGTTTTAAAAAAAATTAAATTCATTGCAAGATTTTTAACCCCTTTACATTTTTTTTTGCAAAATTTTTTACATACCCTAATACCTTGTTGTTGTTGGTGTTATTATTGTTTATGCTACTGCTCATAGACAATCATCAATTCTGCATGTATGATAATTTTTTGAAGTAAATACGAAACCCAGACATTATTTTTATTTTTATATCCATAATAATTATCCTTAAAAAAATCAACCAAAATTTAAAATGTGTGCATGAAAAATTCTCATCATAGGGTTAAAAGAACTGAAAAAAAACTGTTATAATTAGAAATGGTAGAATTCTACAGGTAGATTTAACACTGATTATAAAATAACTGTTATTTTAGATTCCATTCATTCTATCTTAAATTTTTTTGTATACAAAAAAAAAAAACAGATAATTTATTTTTGTTTATAATGTCCTGAAATGTTCATTTCAAGGATAATACCCAGGATTAATATTGAATTCTGTATATAGATATATATGTATATATAATATTGTAAAATATTTTTATTTTGTTTTATAACGATATTAATTTTGGCGCCGTTGTAAATATTTGCAATATTTTTAACACATATGAATATGCAAAAAAACAA
Source organism: Argyra leucocephala (assembly GCA_963942445.1). NCBI lineage: Eukaryota > Metazoa > Arthropoda > Insecta > Diptera > Dolichopodidae > Argyra > Argyra leucocephala. Next base: position 136,079,908 of record OZ012681.1, on the reverse strand, counting down.
AATAAAAATAAAAAAATAAAATAAAGGGTTAATTTTTTTTTGAGCACAGAGTAATAAAGTTAAAGGAAAAAAAAAACCAAAAGGATTTGATATTTTTCTATAAAAAATCTTTAAATACGGCTTGGTAGAATTTATTTCCAAAAAAAAATATTTTAAGAATAAGGATTTTATGGTTGAAGTTCGACAATGACAGAAATTCAGTACAATACGTTTGTAATTGAATTTGTGATATTTTGTTTAAATTTTGTTTGTTGTCTTTTAAAAATTAATTTTTATTAATTTATTGGAATATTTTTAATTATTTAAAGTTAAAGTTGGGCTTTATTTCAGCATCAAAAAGGCACAGTTAAGTGCTAATTAGTTTTCCAGAAGCAACTGGAATGGCCAGTTCTACCTACCTACCAACATGGTCTTTCTTTCCATACAATTTTTTTATTTTATTACAAATATAAGTATTTTAAAGCAACAAATACTTCTTTCGTCTTCAAATTGCGACTAACTTAATTTTAATACAATATTTTTTCCAATTTTATTTTGTAATCCTTAATATTTAATTTTGCATGTATTTTACCTAAGCTTGCAAACTATATTGAGGTACATAGTCATTATTGGTTGGTGTAGAAGTCGAAATTTTTTTCCACTTACAATTAAAACTGGATTTACGTTTAAAATTTATAATGATATCATTACTAAATGAGTGAGTGTTGCAAAACATTGTTAGACTTATTTTGAAACACATTTAGTAGTCTAATTTTTCGAGTATAATTTTTACATGTTCTCTGGAAATTCCTAAACTTACTTTCACATTTGCCTGACTTATTTATTTTCTGTAGCTATTTTATTGATACTGATTTACTTGGGATTGTCCATTTTATGTGTAGAAAGGTAGTGTAGTTCCCTCTTTCTTATGATATTTATTTTAATATATATCCTTTATATCCTTTTATATGTATATCAATTTTTATGTGTTGTTAATACAATTTCTTTTTGAAGTTTTCCACTAATAATGCCTATTAACCACGATAGAAATAAAATTAATCATGGTTTGCCAGTAACAGGATATAGGAATGATAATGTGATTGGCATAGAATAAAATAATATAAAATAATATGAGTTAACTAGAAATATCTAATATACTCTAGTAAAGAGAAATATTCTTAGCTTGATAAAATAAACTATTGTTTGAAATAAATTGAACAGGCAATTAACACATAAATACATACAAGTATAGTTCCATATTTAAAAAAGATTAATTTGTTTTGTTTTTTCTGTATTAGAAATTTTAGTTTATTTTTAGTGATTTAAAAAAAAAATTTCTATTCAAATTCATGAAATTCATCTCCAAAATACCAATTATAAAATTGTAGAAATTAATTAAAGGATTTGATTGTTTTCGCTTTTTTTTTGTATTTTTAAGAACTAAAATAGCTTATTTCATTGTAGTTGATTGTTATATTTTATTTTCTTTATATAATTATAAATAACTTAAAAAATTAGGATGCATATCAAATCAAATAAATTAAAAGTAATATTCAATAACTATACCCTATTATTGAAGACTAAATAATAATAATAATAATAATGTAAAAAAATCTTACAAAAGAAAGAGTAAGTACACTTCTAATCAAAGCAGTCTACTATATTGTATATATACATATATATTTTTGAAACTACTGTTATTAAATAACAATAAAATTTATTGTTATCTTTGAAAGAAAATGAAAATCAAAGCATTTTTTCAGAAATCTCATTAATAAAACCTTATTATATTAACCCTTGTGTGGTTTAAAAAGAAAATTAAAACAAAGATAATTGAAGGTAAGTAAATCTGGTAATGATGAACATGAATGATTCGACCACGACTTATATTCGAACATATCTATATAAGCCCATTTCTGGCTGCGGTGACAGATTCCCTACCGAAATTTAAGATGTATCTATCTATACTCATAATAACATTATCTTCTGGCTCTGAATCAGTTTTTTTTTTCAATAAAATTGATTAACCAAGATGGTGAAATGATTTAAACCATATTAAAATAACTTTTATTAGGTCCTTCCGGTGTCACTGTTAAAGTGCAACAATGGATAGTGTACACGTTGTGGAGTGTAAACGTAATACAGATATAATTATTGAAACGCAACGATAGCATAGCCACTTAAACTATACTTAATGAAGATCAGTTTGTTGAAGTAACTGAAAATGTTAGCTGCTTTACATTAATAACTAAATTTTCAAAGGCTTGGCGACAGAAAAATTGAAATTTGATTACCTGATCCTTTTACTAATTGATTATATCAAATGTGTAATTATCAGTGTGCTCAACGAAAAAAAATAGGGTAAATTAATATTTCGGCTAAATCGGAATACTATAAAAGTATATTTCTAGTAGTTTCAGACAATCAGACAAAAATTCGGAGGAAAGTCAGAATTTTTAAAATATGTCTTATTTAATATCGATGTCGACACAAAGTTTTATTTTCCATTCACACCAAAAATTTCATAATTAGCTATGTAGTATTTTTCAAATCAATCAAGTGATTATTATAATTGACTATATTTTAGTTAAATTTAGGATACGGTTAACAATTGCATAACAGAAAAGTACAACATTTTGTGTGACTTGAAACTATTTCTTTGTTTTGACTGATACTGTTTGTTTGTTTTGACTGATACTGTATGTTTGCATGACTCATACAACATATTCTAGATACATATCGATATCATTAATATATTTGTGTTAATGGTTAATTTTGATCCCAAGATGATACAAAAGGAATCTAATATCATTTTTCCACTTTATAGTTTGACTGATACTGTTTGCTTGTTTCAACTGATACTGTTTGTATGTTTTCATGACTCATACAACATATTGTATGACACATATCATTAATATATTTGTGTTAGTGGTTAATTTTGATCCCAAGATGACACAAAAGGAATCTAATATCATTTTTTCCACTTTATATCAATAAAAATTATGACCTTTTGGAAAAAAATTATTATAGTCTAGGAGTAAAATTGTTCAAAACTTATTTATTATGTACATACAATTAATAAAAAAAATCACTTAAAAAATTATATGTGGTGAATTTTCAGAGAAAAAGCTGAAGAACTAATTAGCCATAGAGAGTTTTTTTTTTATTATTTTGATATCACAATTTATATTTTTGTTTCAAGTTTTCGATTTTTTTAACAAAAAGGAAAAAATTATTAAATGAAAAAAAAAACTCCTATATATTCTTATTAATTACAAAAATAAATAATCCAAAATCATATCATCCACTTATCCAACCATCGTCATCATTCATCAATTATATTTTATATATATATATATATTTATATATATTGTTATATAATAAACATCAATAAAATGTATTTTTTTTATATTGAATATCATCATCATCATTAACAATCAATATCATTAGTAGTTATTATCATGAATGTGCATCCCTTAAAAATTACAATTACAATAATAATAATACTAGCAAAATAAGAAAAATAAACAAGAAAATAAATAAATGAAATGGGAACCATTTCCAATTCATCCATCCATTCATCCATTTATGCATGATTCTGATGATCATCATGAATTTGAATCTCATCTATGTCTCTGTTTTTTTTTTGTTTTTCATACTTTTAACGTATACCACTTATATAGTTGTTCCAGGGTACAAACGAAGGTATAGGTAAATAATAAGAGTAGGTACAATAAAGTGATTCGTTAGAGCTCGTTAACTATATCTCATCTGGAATTTTTTATTTATTTATTATTTTTTTTTTGTTTTTACAATTGTATAGGTATACATCTCCACCCATTTCATCCTTTGAATATCCTTGATGTTGTTTTTGTTATTGTTGATAATATTTTACTACTATTGTCGTTAGTATACTATACTTCTAATTCTACTACTACTGATATTGCTGTTGCTACTGCTACTGCAGTTACCATTGAATCAATTTGCCCCCAAAGGTAAAAAAAAATAATATAAAATACAAGCCAAGGACTTTTACTTTTCCAATATTCGTTCATTGTTTACTTATATTTGTTGGGGATTTTTTTTTTTGTTTCTTTAGTAGACATAGAAAAATTTAATGAATTTGTGGGTATTATGTTTGTTTGTTTGTTGATGTGTGAGTGTGGAATCAGAATTGTAGTAAAATAAAGAGAAAATAAAAATCAAAATAAATATATATATATATATATATCTTCAAAATCAGTATGGTACTCGATAGTTCAGAAATCAACAATCAAAAAACGTTGAATCCTTTTTGATTATTTTTTTTTCTCTTTTGCTAATTTTTTAGTTTTTGTTTTTTTGTTTTTTGTTTTTTTCTCTTGTTTATGCAATAATTGAGTTTCTAACAATTCTCTTTTGAATAATAATTGTTGAAAACATTTCTTTCCATCTACATAATGGTATGGTATCGCAGTAGTGAATTCTATATGTATCCAAAAAATGCATCCAATAAAGACGATTTTATATTCTGGGCAATTCTAAATTTTATTTATTTGATTGTATTTTACTGCTCAAATACAAAATAGTTGGTGTATTAAGCAGATTTGAAAAACAAATAGTTTTAAAATTTTAAAAGGTTTTTAAAGGTGTAAAATATGCTTACAACAGGGTTTTAATAAGCGGATCCATTTGTTAAATCACTCCATCACTTGTGTTACATTAACTTAAATATTGAGTGTAATCATAAGATAAGTCTACTTATGTTTTGAGTCCATAAAATTTGTTAACGATTGTTTTTGATGAAAGTATGAGTGTGATTAAAATTTGAATTGAATCAAATCCTATATATACAACTTATAGTTTATATATATATAATTTGTGTAGTCTTTTATTGAATCGAATTTGAGTTAAATGATCAGTTGACTTAAATGAGTAGAATTATTAGTTAAGTTGAGATTCTAGTAACTTTCAACCACAGTTTAATTTGCTGACAAATACGTAATGAATTTTTATTTTTATCTTTATAGGGCAATATGATGAAATTCAAAGGACTGATATAAGTCTAAAGTAACTTCAAATTAAAAGCTTGCTGTGTAACATATTTTTAAATTTACACCAATTTTTATACTATTGAGTAGTTTTAGATTGATTTTATTGAAGAGCTGATTTGAAATGAATTAAGCTCTTTATTGTTTTTTCTTTTAGGATCTACCACCATATTTACTACCAATGGGAAGTAGTTTTGAATATTTTTTTTTTATGTTTCAAAAATTTTCCTATTTTACGAAAGAAAGGATAAATAGAAAATTTTCAGGACAAAAATAAAAGGAAAACAAAAAAAAAATATATATTTAGGTTTAGATTGTATCCTGTATAGATGGGTCCTATGTGAGGTAGGTTTTTTTTTTTTTTTTTGATTTGATTCTATTCATTTTGTTTTGAATTGGAATTAAATGTCTGCGACGATATACACAGTTGAATGGTCTGTGAATCCTTTTTAGTTGTTTTGTGTTATTTGAATTTTTCATTTATGTTATTTTTTATTAATTTTTTTTTTTTTTGTATCAGAATTGCACAATTTAGTCTTTAGAATTGGAATAATATACAATGGTGAATTTTTTGATTTTCAATTCTTTCTAGATTAGTGATTAGGGTGGTGATGATGATGATGATGATTTAGAAATAAAACAAGAAATAAAATTAAGTAGTTGAAAGTATTTTGATACCAGTGCCTCATTTTATTCCAATTAATTTTTTTGGTAAAAAAAACGTTTTTAAAAAATATTTATGAATATTTCAATTTTATAGTTTTAATATTTTGAAGTACTTGAGGGTAAGCTGAAGAGTTAAAATTAGAACAATCTGTGATTGCCAGGAACTAAAGCTTTTCAGTATAGAATGATTCCATTTTATTTGAGTTATTACCAGGATATACTCTAAATTATTTTTTGTAAGACTATAGGTACTGGATAAAGCTCGATATACTGTCGAATAAGACAGTTGAATATATTTTCAATTATTTTTTTTACCATAAATCATTTTTTCTTGCCAAACGTTTTTGGGTATCGAACTTGAGACCTTTAGGATAAAAGATAGGCGATCTACATACTGCTCTATCTAGCGTGTACACTGCGTGTATACTTAAAATATTAGAAATACAATATTCATAAATTTGCGGAAGAACTCTTTTCAATAATTTGTAATGAATGACAAAAAGGTTAAGGTATGAAGATATTTTTCCAAAAATTAAATTAAAACATATAGAATTAAATCCTTGAAATATATTTGAAAATTCTGTTTAATTTATTGAAAAGAGTGATTGTTACTTATCAAATTCTAAATTTATATATCAACTTAAGCATTATAAATTGAATTAAAATAAAATTAGTTAAATTTATTTTTGAATAACTCCATTTTAAGTAGAAAATTATTTTTATATTTGCATAATTATTTATTTTGTATTTTTTGATTTAATTGTAAGGATTATAAATCAACATATTAGAACAAACAATCTGAATGTATGTATAAAAGAAAAAGCCAATTAAAAAATGTTATTTGTTTATCGAGAAAAAGAAAATTGAATAGGAAACAATAAAATAAATAATAAATTCTATTCTAAATCATGTATTTAAGAATTTCCAAGTTACAATATTTAAACCCATCCATTCACCCATCAACATCAGAAATTAAAATTTCAATTTGAAATTATTTTTTTTTTTTTGTAAAAGTAATAATTTTTATTACAGAATAGGGATGTAAGTATGTGTACTTGAAAAATAAGTAGTCTTGTCTCATTTTAAATCATATATATACATATATGGATACAGGGAGTGTTAAAATCGTAAATCGATCAATTGCTTTTGTTCAAACCCCAAAATATTATATTTATAACAAAGCGTTTTAAAAACGTCAAATTGAGAGCTCAACAAACACCAAACACTGCATAACTGTTGCTATTGATTGTAGCAACAGGTTCTGAGTTGTAAAATCTAACTATATAATTCATCATATTTTTTTTTTTTTTTTAAATATATATAGTTCTTTATTTCATTAACTACTACAGCTAACTTACATGCTAAATTCACAAAATAATATAACAAATTAATTCAAATTTCTTAGCCTAGTACTTTAATGAAATATATATATATATATATATATACATATAAAATTTAAACTATACAATAGTGAATTCACACTAGTCATGTATAGTCATTTAAGTCATTCTTAATTTTACTTAAATTTACTTTTCCAAGAAATAAATTGTGGGGTTCCAACAAAGATTAATACTAATTTAATAATAATTTTTAATCTAATGAAATACAATAGAAATTATGTAAGTTATTTTTTTTTTTTTTTTTAATAATAAAATTTGTTTATTGCTAGAATATAAGTGGATAAGTAGAGCCATAAATAATTTAAAATTTCTTTGAACATAATTTTATCATATACATCTATATAATTGTAATCGCAATCTAAGTAAAATCTAGCGTGTATTAAAGAAGAGCAGAAGAAGAGAATTTCTAAGCAAAGTACTTCAGGTCAGATATATTATTACTGATAAACCATTTATAAAAATAGATTTCACAAAATTTAGATGAAAAGCGATTTCTAATAGTTCCATTGCAGTTTGAAACTAGAATAAATAATCTAATTGACGTGTAATTTACCTTAGTAGTTCAATCTCGTAATAATTTATATTTAAAAGCCATGTTTTACAAAGTTTAACAAATTTATTTAAACAATTTTAATTTTTTATATTCATTGGAAGATTATTAAAGTATTTTGATGCCATATAGTAAAGTAAAATTTCTCATAGTGTGTCTTATTACAGAAAGGTATGTTGACTATCATTCTATAATTTATTCTTAAGTTATACCAGTTTGAATTGCGAAGTCTCAGTATATTTAGTTCTTGGAATAGAGACCAACAATTGAAGGTTCTATTTTTAAAGTACATGACACGGAGAATACATTTTTGAGCTTTTAGTAATGGTTCAATTGTATTGAAATATGAACCACCCGAACTAGTTATACCATACTTTATTTTAGAGTGAACCAGAGCCTGATAAATATTTAATAAAAGTTTTTTTGAACAGTATCGTCTCAATATATAAAATTTTCTAACACATAACAACATATATTTATATAAGTTATCTAGATGAGGTTTCCAATTTAAATTTTTATCAATAATTATTCCCAAGTACTTGTACCTATCAACAGATTCAATTTTAAAACAACCTACTGAGCACAAACAATTTAAATATGAGCCAACATGACAATTGCAATGAGACGCATAATTTAAACGAACACAACCAGTAGAATGAAATTTAATTTCTAGATCAATGTCAGAAGAATTTCTTAAATTAAAAACAATTATTTTAGTTTTATCACTTATTATAAGTTTATGAACTACGAACCATTTTCTGAGCAAATCTACATCAAACTCCATACTTTGTTTTAGTGAATTTAGACTATGTTCACAATATGATATAGAACAGTCATCTGCAAAACCTGCTATCTTACCTTTAAAAGATTGTAGGAAAATAGAATTATTATATTTATAATAACAAACAAATACGCCAATACGAAGCTAGAAAATACGCAATACGATATTAAGGTGAATCAACAATATTTAGTGAGGAAAATTGAAACATCAGAACTTGGTGACATAATTTTAATTTTACTGTGGACTTGCTATATTCGCAAAATTAAAAAATATTATTAAGAGAATGATTATTGTTTGTAACGAGTGGAAATGATGGTAGAAGTAGTCCACGTATATCACATATAAAAAAAATATAACAATAACGTATTAATTTTTTTTAAAATAATAAATTTAAATTTTGAGTAGTCCCTGTATTTTAAATTTTAAATTCTAGGAATCAATAAATAATGAAATGTTAAAACAAACACAAAAATTAATGGGAATCTTATTATAATAACAAAAAATACAAAAGAAAAAAACAACAATAAATAATTGTTTTTCAAGAATTATTAAATCCATCATATGTGTGCTTGCTCTACTAATATGGTCTAACAACATCGTACTCTCTTCGTTGTAAAATTTCTCGTAACAATAAATATCAAACTTGAGAAAATTAAAAAAAAAAAAAAAAATTATATTTTTTTCCAATCAACAATTTTTCAGGACTACTGCTCCCGTCATTTTTTTTTTTTTTTTTGTATTATTCCTTTGTTATATCCTGGAAATAATGTGGCATCCTTTTATATTATAAGTGTTCGCTTATTTTTATTTATATTATCTCATAGATACCTGAAAAAAATTTTTCACCTGAAATTTTCACAGTCTAGAAGAGTATACATATTGTATTTTTCCTTTCGGTTTATTTTGTATAAAACAAATAAACCAAATATAAAAACAAAAAAAAAAAATAAGTAAATTTTCCATGGTATTATTAGGAAAATAGGGGTTCTTAAGAAAATTCATTGTATTGTTGTTGAATTTGTTTATTATTTTTGCAATTTTATTTTATTTGTTTTCAATAAATCGAGGTCATAATATACGTATTCGAAATGAAATAATAGACACAATAATGAATGCTTAGGGACATGTGCCAGGCTCATATAACTTTTGAGTATATGAAAAAAAAATTTATTGAAAACAAAAAACAAAATATAAATAAATTGAATAAATTGTTAAGATATAATTTGATAATGAGAGACTTGATTGGTACTAAAAGTCTACTTAATAATATTAGATTAATCTTGGCTTATTTATTAAAATTAATTTTTTGTAGGTTGAGCTTGGGATGGGTCTCAACTTGCTATTTCATTGAAAAATTTTCATTTAAATGTGTATATTTGAGGCAGACAATTTCCAATGATATGAATTAAGAGAATTTATGTTGAAATTTCTGTTGAGTAATTAACATTGTTCTGTAACCCCATCAAGGGGCATAAGGTGGAATAGTTGAGTAATAGAGTCTTGGAAATATTTCTTTCATACCGTATCATAATTGTGACATTCAGAACAACAAATATGAAGGTTAAAAATGTTTCATTCTTCAAATCTATAAACAAGAGGTTAGCTCAAAAGCTCGAAGCACCTGAATTATGCAATTTAAGAGATTATGTAATGATTTTACTCTAACCTGCTAAATTCAAATGTCAAACATATTCAGTTATTTAATACAATTCAATTATTACTGTTAAAAAGATATATTCTGAGGTTTAAAGGATTAAAAAAAAGATGTATGTCGAAATTTTCCCTCTATTCTGACTACTTCTGATGTCATTTAATAATTTTACTTAATTTGAAATTACAGATCAATGAAATTATGATATGTTTATACTGCAAATGTAGCAACAACAAATGAAACAACCACTGCCACTTTCACTGATGTTACGGCCACATTTGCATCGCATAATAACCTAGTATATCCTGTTTTCTGCAATACAGCATAAATAAAATTCAGCAATGACTAAAGAAGGTGGAAAATCAGAGTGAATGAAGCAAAATCAACACATTTATCCTGAAGAGAAAAACTATATTATCCGACGGTGGTGTTAAATAACTAAGTAGTTGCACAGAAAGAAAGAGTAAAGTACCTGGGCATTTAGATAGAAGATTTACATGGAAAATCCATATCCAAAGCAAAAACAAACAACCACTGGGGTATAATAATTAAAATAGTCGAATATTTTCCATTTAATTTTACTGATATGCTTATGATACAGAAATTATGATTGTTGGGGTTGAAATTAAATATAAAATGTATATTGGATGATTAGCCGTAACTCACCAATGCCGCTGGAAAACAAACTTCTAATTTATAGAGCTATTTTAAAGACGATATGGGAAGTATATGCAGCAATTTTAATATTGAAATATTACAGCGATTGCAATCAAAAGTATTAAGAGTAATAGCACACTTGTACCATGGTTCGTAAGTAACGATATTGTACGTCAGTAGGTCTTGAACGATAAAAACTATAAAGGAGGAAATAATAAGTGCCAGCTGCAAATACCAAACAAGATTAAAGTCTCATACAAGTACTCTACCAAACAACTTGTTGGTATCAAATTGTGCTAGTCGATTTAAGCGTCACAACATTCTGCAACTACTAAAAAATTTGATTTTAGGTATTAAAATTCATCAAAGTCTTTAATTACTTAGACTAACCCTTTCAATACCTAAGTCTTTTACAAGGAAAAAATGTTTGAGTTATATAACAACATAATAACGGAGTACCTACCGTAAAACAATTGTTTATGTTAGCTTCATCATAGCTCGGTATTGAAAGTGATAAAATAATAAAAACAGATTCCTTTGAACTAGGTTTGAGTTGATGATGTTAATGAATCAGATAAACATTAATTTTTATTTTATTAAAATTATTTTTTATTATAATTCTATTTATTAATAATATTTTTAATAAATAAATTTTAAATTTTAAATTCTAGCTTTACACATTCTTGATTTTGAAGTTTATACGGAATATAATTAGTTTTTATATCTCTAAACATTTTTTGCAACACTAATATTCGATTTATCGACATTAGATTACTAAGAGTCATAGGTTCGAATTCCTCTAGTGGTATGGATGTATGTTTTAAATATGCAGGAATTTTCAAATCAAGCTGTCTATTTGAAATTTAAAGATTTCGAAGAGCAAAACAGTTTCAAATTAATTTAATTAGAAAAAAAATAGAAATAGTAAAATAAAAAAAATAAAAAACAGATTTTAAAATTTAAAAGCACGTCTTATTTATAGTAGAAAATTTGTAATAACGATTCACAAAAAAAAAAAAAAAAAAAAAAACAATCTAAAGGAATTTACAACAACGTTTTTGGTTATGTTTTTCCTCCCAGTTTATTTTATATATTGTTGTTTTATATTTATTTTCTCCAAAGTCTGATGTTTTGTCATTTTTTTTTTTTATTGTTTTTTTGTATCTCTCTGAGTATTTGTCCAAATTAGATCAACTTTTCAATAAAAAAATTTTACAAAAAAAAAAAGAAAACAAAGATTTTTGGTTTTATTTTTTTTTTATTTTGAATCTTAATAATAGCAAATTTCGTGGAATATTCTTTCTAGTGCACAGAAAAAAGGACAAAAAAAAATAATAATAAAAAAATAAGAAAAAAAACATATCAAATTTTCAAATAAAATGAATATTTGCTTTAAGGAAATGTATTTATATATTTATATGTATTATAAAAGTGCAGTATACTTCAACTTTTTAGTTCTCTTATTAAATCTATATAATACATGTATTTTTGTGTATTTGAGCTCTTGTGTATGTACTCCAAAATCCTTCGACAAAAAAAAAAATTTAACAAGAGTAGAAAATATCGTCTTGTAAATTTCCGGATTTTGTTTTGTTTTTTTTTTTTTTTTTGCAACAGAAATGATATTTGATTTTCGGGGTTTCACGGTATATTTTGAAAGGGTATTATTTATACATTTTAATAATATTAAGTGGTATTATAATTTTTATTATTAATATTTATTTATAATAAGTGCATTATTCTATAATTCATCATTTTGAGGTTTATCCCGTTAGCTAGGTTTTATCTAGCAAATATTTTAAGTCTTAAAACATTTTGTTGGCTTTAAAGAGAGAGATAACATGAAATGAATAGGGATAGTTATCTCTGACATTGGAATATTTTTCACACTAGTGGGGGATATTATATTTTGCTTCAGAACTCTTTTTCAATGGTTTTTTGAGTAAATTTATGTAAAAATAAAATAATTTTCTTCAACAGATGATTTTGACGGCTTAACAATGTTGTTTTGTGTATAAAATATATTTCAAAAATCAAAATTTTTTGAAGCGATCTATTTTTTTTTATGTTCAATATTCAATAATCTAAAAAACAAAATATTATTATACTTAAAATATTTATCAGCTAAAACTCACCTTCACCGAACATCAAAAATTGCTTTTAATTCCGTAACAGATTCATCAATCAAAAGTTTGCAATAAATTGTTATTGTAATATTCTAGGAACATTCTTAGATTTTGTTGTGTTTCTGTTGCATTTGTTGTTTAGATTTTATGATATAACTACTTCCAATGCCATTGTTGCTCCCATTTTCATAATTTTTGGTTATAAATTATACCGGGGCTTGATATTCCTCAAATGAAAATCGATTCTATAATATTAAATTCATGTGGTTAATAACGACAAAGTCTAAAATTGTGTAAAGAAAAGTGTGGTTTAGTGGTTTCTAGGATTTGCTATGGGATATTGAAACACAATTAGTTTTTATTCAGTATGATTCAATTTAGAATTGATTATTTATAATACATTTTGCTAAAATAATGCAATGCGAAATTAGTGGTGTAGGGGTTATATATCTAAAACTAAATACTTTTTTTTTTAAATAGAGTGCGTTATAATATCGTAGTAGCGCGAGAGAAGATTGTGTTGAAAAATAGATATTTTGTTTTTTTGTTTATATGACCAAAATAATGGGGTACGCACCCTAACTGCCTTCCCAGAATTTAAGTCATATTTAGATGAAGAAAAAAGGAGGTTAGTAAAGAGTAATAAAATTAGAAAAAAATTCAAATAGAATAGAATAGAATAGAATAGAATAGAATAGAATAGAATAGAATAGAATAGAATAGAATAGAATAGAATAGAATAGAATAGAATAGAATAGAATAGAATAGAATAGAATAGAATAGAATAGAATAGAATAGAATAGAATAGAATAGAATAGAATAGAATAGAATAGAATAGAATAGAATAGAATAGAATAGAATAGAATAGAATAGAATAGAATAGAATAGAATAGAATAGAATAGAATAGAATAGAATAGAATAGAATAGAATAGAATAGAATAGAATAGAATAGAATAGAATAGAATAGAATAGAATAGAATAGAATAGAATAGAATAGAATAGAATAGAATAGAATAGAATAGAATAGAATAGAATAGAATAGAATAGAATAGAATAGAATAGAATAGAATAGAATAGAATAGAATAGAATAGAATAGAATAGAATAGAATAGAATAGAATAGAATAGAATAGAATAGAATAGAATAGAATAGAATAGAATAGAATAGAATAGAATAGAATAGAATAGAATAGAATAGAATAGAATAGAATAGAATAGAATAGAATAGAATAGAATAGAATAGAATAGAATAGAATAGAATAGAATAGAATAGAATAGAATAGAATAGAATAGAACAGAATAGAATAGAATAGAATAGAATAGAATAGATTAGAATAGAATAGAATAGAATAGAATAGATAAAGCAGTTTCTGTAATGCTAACTTAAATAACTCTTTTTTATTTATAAATAAAGAATTACATGCTTCCTACAGACTCCATTTCTGGTTTTTGAACATTAAAAATTATATTTCATATCGTCAAATAGATATCTAGATAGTAAGATATCTATTAGAACAAAAACATTTCGATCAAAGTTATGAATTGCATTCGTTCTGGGCTATAAGAGAATAAAAATAGTATATCCGATGTTTAAATAATGTCATATCCTATATATGAATAGATCAACTAAAACTGTCCTAATTTTTTTTTGTTTTTTTTTGTTGTGAAAAAATTTGTTTACCGTTAGGATATTTTTCTTATTGTACAGTTTTTTTTTTTTTTATTTTTAAAAATCAAGAAACAAAAATAAAAATCAAATCCCAAACAAAAAAAAAGTAAGGAAAAACAAAAGCAAGAAAGGATAAATAAATTCTTATTTACGTGCATATCAGCCTCGTCATTGTTATCCACCTGAATGTCAAACAAAGGATGAATTTTTTTTTTATTTTCCATTTTTTTAAATTTTATTTTATTTAATTTTTTTTTTTTTTGTTGTATTTCAGGGGGTTTTGGGTTTTGCAAACAAAATATATATGTATATATGTATATGTACAATTTTTTTTTTTGCAATAATGCAATCTAAGAACTCATTCAGAGAGACATTTGTATTGTAAGGAGAGTTTAAGAAAAGCAAAAAAAAAAAAAAAACTCGTGCATCAGTAATGAAGTCATTGGTAATAAAGGATGACATTTGTTAAAGGATAATAATGTGATCTGTTATTTTAGGTTGTTATTTTTATGTTTATTTTGTTTTTTCTGATTCTACTTTTGGTCCTTAGAGCTTTTTTAGAGATATTGTAAGCCAAAATAAGAAAAGTAGAATAAATGAATAATATGTAAGTATATATATATATATAATTTTTAGGAAGTTTTTTTTATTATTTGAATAGATTTGTATTGAAATTTGATTTTTTTTTATTATCTGTTTTTTTTTGTTTTATTTATATTGGGTATGTCCTTGTTATGTAATTTGATGAGTATTTTAATAAATAAATAAATTTTGTAAAAAATTTCAATTTGGAAAATTATTTGAAGAACATGCTGTTGTTTTTTTGTGTTTTTGTATAATGATGTTAACAAAAAAGAATTTTTGAATCATTATTAAATTATGTAGTTGGTTGGTATGTTTTGGAAATTATTAATTTTAATAAGTGGAAGTTGTAATTTTGAAAAATTAAATTACTATGTTGTGGATAAAGGATGCACAATTTGAATTTTACTTATAACTGTTGTGATTTTCTATAAAAAAGAAAAATGAAATATACTTTTTTTTCCGTTAAAAAAATTTTTTGACTTGAAGAACTCTTTTTTTGTTCAGAAAACTCTTTAATTTGATTTTTTTAATTTCTTCAGATTCTATAAATTGATCAGAACTCTTATAATATGTTAAAAACATATATTTCTACCAAAGAAAAAGAATATATAAATAGTAAGAATTCTCATTTCATATACATTTTTTTATTGTGGGTTCGCATATTAGACCCACACATAAAGGAGGAGGAAAAGGGGTGAGGAGAATAGCTAAAACTAAATTCTCATTTTTATTTATTTTACTTTCTATGAAAATTTAAAAATATACCTACTTTACGTATGTATTTAAGTTTTTTTTTATATTTTTTATTTTGAACCTTTGAATTGAAAAACTATTGAAATATAATCTACATGGAAGGTTAATCGTTGTTTACTGTATTTTTTTTTGTTTTTTATTTACAAAAATATATTTCTTTACGCCTTTCGTTTCATTACCCGCCCGTACGCACCTAAGTTCAAAAAATTGAAAAATATATAGATGCGACTTCTTATTATTATATGTTCTGTGGTTATACTTACTGTTATGAATTTTAAAATTCATCAAGGAATGTGATTAAAACTCTTAAAATATGTTCAATACACCCGTTTTCAGATGTGTGCACTGTTCGGAAAACTGTTTTACCTAGTTTACAACCCCTTCATTGAATATCATTAAAACTTATAGAATATTTTGAATTAACATTTAAGTTAGATGAGTTTATATCATGTTTTTGAAATGTGTATATTTTTATGAATATTACCATAATTTGTATTGAAATAATAATTTCAAATTTTTATTGTCAAAATTTTTATAATATGAAATGCTGATTTTTTTATTCTTAAAATATTTGAATCTCTCAGTCTTAATTCATCTGAAAAATCGTAATGTTATTTAGCTTTAGGCTTCGTTTCATCGATGTTATTTTTCAAATCAAAAAATTTTCGAAAAAATTTAGAATATCCAAGTGTTACAAAAAGACTTGAAATACTCTGAAAACATTTAAAATTATTTTTAATACAATGCAGAATTTGGGCTTAATAATTTCGAAACAGAAATATTCAATTTTATTTTTTTGAAAATATTTTCTAGATTTTCAATTTTTTATAAATTATTGCCTTTTTATAGGATTATTATTACTTCGTATGTAATACAAATTTATTACAATAATTTCTTAATTACTTTTTTTTACATCAGTGATTTGGAAAAGAAAGTCTTTTATCATTACTTAATATCCTTTATAAAATTTCCTTTTTATGTAAATTTTCCTAAAAACAGTTTCCTTTAATTTAAATTATTTACCATTCTAAAGGCAATGTACAAAAAAAAAAACATAAAAACAAATTATAGTAAATAACTTCTATTTAAGTATACATATAAATTAATATTGAATCCTATTTCGATCCTTTTTACTTACAACAGTTATCTTATTGCAGCGCGCGATATATAAATTATCTTGATTGAAAATATTTTAATAAAAGCACTTTAATACAATGACTTAAAGTATCCTACTTACACCTACCTATCATAAAATATACAAAATATTTTTAAAATAATATAATATAGAATATTAGGTTTTGTAATTATATGAAGTTGGAGAGGAGGAGCAGTAAAGACTATATGTGTATAACTAAAAATCCTATAAAAGAAAAAAAAATAGGATTTTTGAAGAATTTTCTCAGTTGCAATACAATTATTAATATTTTATGTTCTTTTTTTTATATACAAGTAAATTAATATCATATAATATGTATGTACATCGATATATAAATAAATTCATACACAAAAAAAAAAACTAATTTTAGATTCTTGCTTCTCATTAAAAAGCTAGGAAGTAGCTAACAACAACAAAGTAAGTATTTTATAGTAAGAACTAAACAGTAGAAAATTATTGAAAGAAACCATACATATGAGACCACATTTGCATCACAACAATTATCTGATCCTTTTTATGTATGTGTATATAAATCAAAAAAAAGAAAAAAATTGCAAATTAAAACAAAAAAACAACAAAATAAAAAAAAAACCTATTTCAGAAAGAAAAGAAAATTTCCAAATTTTAGTAATGAAAAATTTTCTTTTAATTTTTTTTTCTTTATTATTTTTGTTTCCTTTTTTTGTTATTTTGTTCTTTTAATATAAATTTTTATCATTTTATCTTTTTTGAAAACGTAATTTAAAGATTTTGTTATTATTCGTGGTGAGTCTGTTAGGTTTAAGATTTCAGCTTGTTCTTCTTCTGAACTATTTTTGGATGTTAACGATTAGATATTTGCAATGATGATGGTAAGTTCAGCTTCTGGCTGTAAATTGGAAGTATAGAATTTTGTGAATTTTTTTTTAAATGTAGCTTATTAAGTTTCAATCAATAAATTAGACATTCTTATGGATTCATATGCATGATTGCATTACTACGGCTAATCATAATAAGTCCATTTGCGGCTGCGGGGTCTTGGGTCTAACTAAAATCTAATACATAATACAAAAATACAATAATCAGAACTGCTCTTTTTTATAACTTAAATAAATAAATAAATAAAAATCTACTATAATTCAATTAAATTTTAAATTTTCGGTGATATCCGATCCATAGAACTGTCCGTGTTCTAATAGGGCTATTGTATATAAATTCTCTTATTTAATTTTTGTATATCTACTAATAGTTTAAAAAATTTATAACTGATATTGTCGAATTTAATTTTATGTAATACTTAAATATATTAAAATATATTGTGAAGTGATGCCTACACCTGAAATGACTTATTGAAGAGTTAAAAATCGAAATATTTTATTTAAGTTTTTCAAAACAATTGTTTTCAACTGAAAATGAAATTGAAATATCGATAAATATGCATAAAATGAGTATCCCTCGATGCTGCCATATGTTTCTGAATAGTGCATATTACCAAAAGCAACTTAACATACACATGCGATGCACCATTTTCAAACGAGCCATTTTCATTAAATTCTGAAGTGATTTTTCGAGCAGTAATTAAATGTCAGTTGTATATAAATAACTCGTGTAAAAAAAGTTAATTTAATACGCCATCAGTAATTATTGTTTTTACAACAAATAATTATACAAAAAAAAAAATTATTATTGGAAATTTCATATACGGTGCAATTTTTTACATATTATATAAGAAAACTATTTTAAAACGCACTCATTATATGAATACGATTGTTGTTGCTGCTGTTTTCTATTATAGAAAACTATTATCTATTCTTCAATATGGTATTTAAGAACATATATCCTTTTTTTCCCTCTACATATACATAATGTCATTTATATATATACATATATATATATATATATATATATATATATGAATGTATTTATACATAAATATTAATTTAGTTAGAAACAAAAGTTTTTTAACATTCATTTTTGTTATGTGCTGAATTAACATGAAAGTCAGAAAATGCATCGATAACAAAAATATATCATACCATTTCCTTAAAACCAGTTTTTCTTCAAATGAATTAGGTTGGATGGAGATGATGGTGGCTGGATACATATGTAGTTCAGAGTTTTTTTTTTCTTTTGATCCTGTTAAGATTTTCTAAAAATTTATTATATTTTGTAGTTTTATTGTTTTTTTTTTGTTGTTGTTGTTGCCTAGGCAATAATTTAAGTATATATATATCTACATATATGTATATAATTACACTATAATATTTCATTTTATAATAAAATTACAAAAATAACTAAAAACAAAGTAAAAAAAAAAAAAAAAATACTTTTTGAAAATTATTTCTTTATGATAGGAATTTCTGGTTCTGATACTTTTACTACAGACATTGCATTTCTTCTGGCATTTAACGTAATATTTTAAATGTTTCTTCCTTCAATTCATTTGATTACTTGACAAGGATATGAATAGGGTATTCAGATGATATAATAATATGATGATTCAAAAATGATTCTAACTGGATTTTTGGTTTGAATTAAGTTGTTGAAAAATTTTAATCTTCTCAATATTCACCCATTTATAGCTCATGTTACTGGGGCTGTGTGGACACATCTACCGCATCATTAGAGACTCTGTTTCACCTAGAACCCCTTCATTACTTTATACAAAAAGAAGTAATGGTTCACAGCTACGAATGTATTACTGGTGATGATCCGCAAATTAGAAAAATGGTACACCTAGAACTAATTCGTGTACTTCAGGAGGATGATACACTTTCGATAGCATTATCCCACTACTGCTTGCCAAGAAATAATTTTGAGAACTCTTTCAATATAATCATGTCAGGCAGAGAGACGCTGGAAACCTGTCACCCTACTTCGAAAATGGCTCATTAGTATGATATACTGACGTCTCCAATGAATGGAAAATGAATGGAGTAGGATCCGGTGTATATGAAGCAAATATTTATTCAAGCCTAGACTATACAAATACTGGGGAGCTATACAAATACAGCACTTAACTTATTACAAATGCTTTTTTTGTAACAAAACACCAGCGTCACAAAATTTTTTTGGCAGCGTGTACTTTGAAACGCTACTTTGGGATTGAAACAAAAAAAAAATTTACGAAACATTTCAAATATTAAATGCTGCCAAAAGTAGCGAAACAAAATTAAATATGACGAAACAAAATTAAAATTGGCGAAACAATTTTACGTGATACCGTTTTTCAAAAATAGCGTGACAACATGTTTGTAACAAGTTACATGCTACCACCCCAGTTTTCTGTGTGCGAGAGAATTTAAGAAGAATTTACTTTCGGGCAGAAAACCAGTAATACCAAATCATAATAATGTGGCCAGCAGAGCATTTTGCCATAGCAAGAAACGAAGCTGCAGATTATCTAGCAAGAAAAGCATCGGATACTCCTTTCATAAGGCAAAGTCTGTTCTGTGGGATTCAGCATTCCTTGAGCCCAGCTAATATGCAATTAAAAACTTGGGTGGAACTGGACCAACGCTCCTGGAAATCGTCAAGTAAAAATGTTTACGCCTAAACGCTCGTTCAAGAAAGCCAAAACTCTTCAATTGAATTTAAACAGCAAACTGGTATACATATCTTGACATGGATAATAACAGGCCACTGCCTAAATCTGCCTAACTGAAAACATCTAATGCAGAATATGTGAAATAGAGAAAGAATTTATTGAATATCTGCTCTGTGTATGTGAAGGGATCATACGAAGAACAGACTTTGAGCTATCCAGCATACCATTGAATAATATTCGGAGTGAGATCACAAAATCAGGTGTCTTTAAGGACTAAGAGACTTAATAACAAACACGGATTACCATAATAAGCGAATTTGCAGCTGCGGTGATATAGGTGATATCTTAATCCCTTTTTGTATTACCTTGCGGTCCAGAAATTTATTAAAAGATTATTTTAATATTTTGTTAATTAGTTTTTCTTTCCATTAAATCTGGCAACCTAAATTTTTTTTAATTTTATATAAATTCATCCAATCATAAACAAGTACCTCAACAACACATATTGGAACGTCATTGGTAACAGTAATATGGAAAATTTTCTAATTTTATATGATATAAATGAGAAAAAGTTTTTCTTTTCTAAAACACAAAAAAAAACAAAAAACTAAAGAACAAAGACAAAAACACTAAAAAAACTAAAAAAAAAAAAAAAATAAAAGAAAACTCGAATGCCGCGGTGATTTTACCACATATGCTTATATAAAGTTTCTTTTCATTAGAAATCTAGTAAAAAAGAAAAACAAAAATACCAAAAAAAAACAAATTTTCAGAAAACTTCTTGAGTGGAAGAGCTATTAACATTTTATTTCACAACGGTACATTTTATTTCCTTACATATACATATCTATATTATTTACTAATACAAATAGTGTGTGTGTATATGAATATATCATACACAGGATACCATACAACTATTATTATTATCAAAGAAAGTTGATTATTTTGCATTTGAAACTATATAGCTGGAGGGATGAAATTAATGGAATATAATATTGAGTAGGTACATAGAATGAAAGAACCAAAATGTTGAGAAAAAGGGAATATATTAATATTGTATTGAATCAACTGGAGTAGGAGTAAATATTTTCTATTTAAAAGTTTCAGTGTTAAGAGATCTCAAAGAGTAGTTTCCTATTGTTAAAGATGGTTGCTGCTATTTTTAAGTGATGATTAGAGTTGTGGTATTAAAATATATATCTATATATATTTGTACATGCATATATATGATCACAGATATACATATGTTGTTTTACGAAGAAATTAATTTCTTTATATATGTTGCATATTTTGTTGCGTTATTATTATTCTTTATTTTTACTATTTTAAGAAAATTCTATTTTATATAACAAAATATAAATGAAGAATATTTTCTTAAAAATACTTAAAAATGCCAAAAGGAAAACGTTTATTTTTTTTTTTTTGTTAAATACTATTCCCAAATGGTGGATGTGGTATAATATTTATTGGAATCGTATATTTATAGATTATAGTGACTGCTGCAACGCTACATTTTTAAACTAGAATTCGAAATGGAAAACTTAAAAAATGTATGAAGCTACACATACATATACAAAATAAATCATGGAATTTAACATTTTCTAAGTTTATTTTTGACTATTGCACACCTTGATTCTATAATTTATTGCGACAAAATGTTAGACCATATGACCGTACTACAGAAACGGAGGAAATCGGTACGCGATGTTAGAAGCAAAAGTAGCGCAGATATCGGTCGTGATCACCATTTGGTCTTCGCATGTATGCAGTTGAGGACATCAGCTGTTAATCGGCGCATAATCGGACCGGGAAGAAGAGTTCATTTCAATGTAGAAGCGTTAAAAATTCCTACCATATGCCGTAATAGATAGAAGACAATATCAACAGCAAAATAACAATATGACGGATGCTTGAAAATGAGCAAGGTTTATCGATAGATGTTATGTGGGATAATATTTATATAATTCGGGTCCGAAATATTACCTTTAATATCAACCCAAAGACATCAACAGATATCACAAACTTCATGGGATAAAATTGCTAATCGTAGTTCCTTAAAGTGGAAAATTAATGCAAAATTCAATCAGCTTACAAGTATAGATTAGCACATAAAGCTGCACAGCAAAGTGTAAGACGTGACAAACGGAAAAAAATAAAAGATATTACAGAGGAAATTGCTAACAGAAGAGATGTCAAAACCCTTTACAGGATTACAAACCAAAATGGCCAAACGTAATAGTAAAGAGCATCAAACAATCTTGGACGAGAGTGGAAGGCTGTTGGTATATCTATAAATGATCAAAGGCGAAGATGGCAGGATTATTTGTGCATATTGTTAAACAAAATGTATCCAAAAGCTCCGTTATACCAACAATACGCAGATCATTTAGGGGTATCGATGTGGGAGCCCCAAGTAAAAACGAGATAAAATCAGCGATTCTTCTTTTAAAATTCAACAGAAGCAGATGAGATACCAGCTGGATTCCTGTAAGCAGATCCAGATATATCAGCCGATATTTTGTTACCATTATTCTAAACTATATGGAAACAAGAAATATATTCAAGTGAATGGGAGAAAGGTGTTATTACTAAAGTACCAAAGAAAGGTAACATAAGTCATTGCAATAACTGGCGAGGTGTGACTCTACTCTTACTCTTCTCAAAATTAATGGCTAGAATAATACTTGAAAGGATTAAAGGCACAAAGCTACGCTCAAAAGACACCAAGCAGGTTTTCGCAGTGGCTATTCGTATGTGGATCACGTCAACAACAACTTCAACATCCCGAATGTTGAACCAAATTCCATCTTATGTGTTCCCAAAACATGACAAATTCTATATTAATGATCTAAATAAATTCAAGACGACCATTAACACCTTCGTTCGTAATTGACCTCCTTCCCTTTTACCATCCTCCTTTCCTAATTTTCTTTTCCCACCCTAGCCAAACGTACCAATCGGTATAAAAAGTCCCCTAGTGTTTTGGCTATGCAGAAAAAAAAAAAAAAAAAATAATCCTTGAATCTTAGTAGGGGAAGCATTCATTAATTAAAGAATCCTAGAAAGATGTGAGATGTTGGACAGCTGAGAAGTTGCTTCGAGGTGTATCAGCGAGTAAGGCAGGACTGTATTTTACAACCCATATTGTTTTAGTAGTAATGGAGGACATAATGACTACAACTGTGGGTTTAAACAAGAACAATGGTATCCAGTGACGTACGACGATGGTGTGTGCTTATTGTCACATACGAATAAAGGTTTAAATGGTATGTGGAAAAAGCTGTATGACACTGGACAAAATGAGAGCCTAAAAGTCAATACAGCTGAAAACAAAATCGTGCGCACAAATCGCACATCACAACATCCGATCCTCCATGAAGAAGCGCGAATCGAAGAGATGAGTATGTTCAATTTCTTTATCTGTTTTAGATATAATATTTTACTCATTTAAAAAATTCTTTATTTTTTATACTCTATAGTGTAAAAAATATTTTAATTTATGTTTTCCAAAACCATCTGAAAGTAAAGATTTTTAGAGAAGAAATTGAGACAGAAAATTTAATTTATTTCAACTTATTTCAATAATATTTTTTATAACCGTTTTCTTTAACATGTTCTCCCTTCATTATAAAATATTTGTAAATACATATTTATCAACAAAAAAAAAAAAAATAATTAAACAATAATATTTTTAAGAAGGTGTTGCCAGCCACATTTCTTAATTCTAATTTATACATAAAAATAAATTAATTTTGATTTTCAAATAATACCATGTATTATACAATTATTAAAGGACATAAGAATATGGGACGTATAAAAAATCAAATATGTAAGTATAAAAAGAAATTTTCAGTATTTTTTGTTTTTCATAAAATTTAAAACAAAACTAATTTGATAGAAAAGCACAGCATGATTGAAATAATATTTAAAACAATAATTAATATTTCTCATATGTAAAAAAACAAAAACAAACAAAAACAAACAAAAATATTTTTTATCCTTGAATGTATAAAGAATCTTCGATTCATTTGTTGTGTGCAATTAATTATAAAAATTTCCAACAAAAAACAACAACAATTCAACAACAAAAAGAAAGAAAAGGATTAAAAGTCATTTTTTGAAACTATACAAGTGACGTATTAACACATTCAACTGTCAATCATTATAAAATAAGAAAAAAAAGCAAAATAAAAAAAAACAATGAAAAATTAAGAAAAAAAAATAATAATAATAAAAAAATGGTTCTTTTAAAACAATAACTCCACAGTCTGTAAAAAATTATTCTTTCTAAATGTGTATTTAAAGAATAACGTCACAAACCGCATATTGAGTAGAATTAAAAAAAATAAAATAAAAACAATTAAATCAACAAAGTATCCCTGTAGTTTTTAGTTATACAAAATTGATTTGAATTTAAATTTTTTCGTTTTTGTTTTTTTTTTTTAATTTTTTTCTTAAAGCGAATTTATTTATTTTTTTTTTTAATAAAGGATAATTTATCATTTTTGATAGCATTTCAGGTACTTGTTTTTATATGCAATTTTTGATTAATATTTTAAAAATTTTCTACTCTCTTTCTTCGTTTTTTTAAGACTGTTTTTCTTTAATTAAATTAATTATTTTTGGTTATTATGTACATATATCAGTGATTCTCAATCTATTTCGTTCTGTATCTGATATATGTACATATGTATGTATGTATTTTTAAAGTTTAGCCAGTTTTCTTATTTGAGTTCGTGTTTTATGATTCAAAGTCGTATTGGAGATTCAAATTTTTGTATGATTTTCTGAAACGTATAGACTTTGTTCATTTTGGCTAATACAACTTAATTGTTTTTAATAAATCTGTATGTATGTAAGTATATTTAAATATTTGTTGAAGATTGAAATTAATATCACATTAAAAAAAAAACATGTTAATATAATTAATCTAAAAACTTGTGATCAACAATTTTATACACTCTATACGAGCGAATGAGCTCATTTGAGAAAAAGAAAATAAAAATAAAATAAAAAAAAATTATTTTTCCTAAATAATTACGATAGAATGTCATCACACTGATGTAATAATGCTACAATATTAAAATTTTGTGACAGTTTTTTTTTATAGGACTGCTATTTCAGAAATATTTTTTTTTTTTTTTCAGAATAAAATCTATTAAAAACATTGTACACTATACACAGTATAGTGTGAGCTTAAAAAAATTGGTTAGTTTTGATGTGGTTGTCTATGGTTCCTTAGCAATTCCGTGGGCTCTATAAATATTGTTTTTATATGTAATTGTAATGAAATCTAATTTTATTAGTGATTAGATTTTCCACCACACCCATTATTAGAGGGTGTTGTGTATATAAGTGGCAACACTATCTCTTTATAATTATTATAGTATAAATATTAGTATAAGTAGGTACAGTAATACAAAATTGTGAATATTATTATATTAAGAATGTAATTATTTAAAGCAGTCTCATAAGAACATAATAAAATAACATACATATCAGAGGGATCATTTCAAAACAAAGATCATACTAAAGGAAATCTTTGTATAAAATATAGAAATATTTTTTGACTGAACGATTTTGGCTTATTGTATATGTTGTTATAAATATTCCCATATATTCAGGAACGTTCGTAAATGTTCTCTTCAATCTGTTAACATTATTAAATTTAGCAATATTTTAGAATATCGATGTTTGTATATTATGTATGGTAGATATTTCTGGAATAATTAATAAATATAGGAGTAGTTTAAAGGTAATTAATCTAGGGGTAGTAAATCTAGGATAACTTCCTGTCTTCTACTTTGTTATTTTTTTTGTGATAATTCTGCTTTCATCTTTTTCTAGCCATCAAAATATATTTGATGTACACTAATAATGTCTGTAAAGCTTTCTACTTAGGTTATTAATGCAAGAACCAGTCAAATGAATGCAAAAACTAGTCACAGGGACCCACGGAAACTTAAATGTTATTATTTTCCAAATAATTACCGCAAAAAAATACCTATTAAGAAATAAAAGATATTAAAAAGTACAAATTTTGGTGCCCATCTTTCAAATAAATCATTTATAGAAAACATATCCAAGTTCTAAACCCATATAGGAAAACTATATATTTAACACTAATATAAAATAGCAAAACGTTATAAAATCAATAGATTATGAAGCTTTTTTAAATTAGCATCAAAACAATTAAAATTACCTAAAAGATAAAGTTCCATGTAATAAATTTTAATTTCCCTGGTTTGTGTCTTTGAATTAGCTACCTCGAAATATTTCAAATTAATCAATGCAGGCATATATATCTTCAAGTTCAAATAAATGTTTATTTTGTAAAGCAGAAAAAAAATATTTCTATTTATACCATGTTGGTAAATTTGGCCTCGCTATCTTTAAAAATTCACTAGATTTGCTAAAAATGCTTCTTATGGGAAAAACACCAGAAGCAAGATATTGTAGAGAACACATCAAGGGCAATATTGACAATATATTTTCAATTGATGATAAAATTACAAAACTACCATCTTGTTCATCTCCAAATGGTGTCTCTGGTTTTTCAACCAGAATGGACAGTTGTGCATCGATGACTCCACAGAGGTAACAACAAGGGGATTATAAAAAGAAAAAAAAATCTTATAGGAACAAAAATGTTAGGCTTAAATTGGTTTAAGGATATGCTAAGTAAAATTAATTGTTATGCGGAAGTAGATTTAAATATTTAAAAGAAGATATAAGAAAATATTGGTTTAATGTTGGACCGATGAATATTATGTGGAGAATATGTACTTTTGTATATTCATGCAAAGAGGCGAAATTGAAACAAAACTATATTGAGTATATTGTTGAACACACTAAAATATTATTCTATATTATTCAACATGACTTTTGTAACAAACCACTGACATCTTAACCTATACTGTTATCTAAAAAATATATTTTAAATCAAAATAAGTAAAAATATATTTTTAAACATTTTGTAACATTAAATTATTAGTAAATTATACAGTTATTATGGTAAGCAGAGAATTATAATTAAATTTAGGATAAAAAATCTATTTTCAAAACATTTGAGAAATTTTTCCAATTTATTTGATTTTAATTAATTTTTTTCGTTTTAAATAATATTTTTTAAAAAAAATTATTGTATTGAAATAAAAAAAAATAATGAAAAAACTATGTTAAATAAAAAATTTTTATAAAATTAATTTAATTTTTTCTTTAATTAATTTTAATTTTTTATTTTTCAGAATTCAAAACAATTACAAATCCTTGTTAGTTTTTGAATGTATATCATATAGTATTAGTATATTTTTAAAAAGAGAAAAAAAAACTTTTTAAGAAAATTATGTTACAAAAAAAAAAAAATTAATTCTCATTCCAAAATTGAAAATTTTCTCTCCTTTGTTAAAAGAAAATTTTAACTTTATCTATAGTTTTTCTAATTTATTATTTTTAATATAAAAAAAAAAGTAAATTCAAAATTCAAAAGTAAAGATAAAAGAAAACTAAAACATTTTATATTACATACATACATACATTACACATGCATAATCTTCAAAATAATAATGAGCAATAATAATAATAATAACACATAATATGGTAGTGAGTGAAAAACTCTTAAGGATGCCAAAATTGAAAATTAAAATAATTGAAAAGTTTTCTTCAAAACCTACCAAAAAAAAAAAAAAACAACAAAAAACAAAAATAATAATCAAAATATTTTAAGAAATAGTTTTAAATATACATGCGTACATGAATATTATACAAATTAATTTTACCGTTAACCTATTCTAAAATTACTCTAAGTACATAGTACATACAGAGTGTTAAAACAAAAAATTCCTAATCAAACTTTATTGTTTAGTTAGAACTCCTGAATGAGAGCTGATAGGTGTTCTATGATATTCTACCAATTTGTGAAGAATTTTCAGATTATGGACTCGAATCGTGATGTTTAATAATACAATGATCGCTGGTAAATATCGTATATGATTCTGTCGTTATTGAAAAATACCGATGAAGCTTATTGCAGTTTTGGACGTAATGCAAAGTATTACAACAAAACTAACTAAATTTTAAATAATAAAATCAAATGACTCTAGATATGTATGGATACTACAGAATGGCAGCATACCACACGATAATCAACAGATTAGTAACTAAACCAATATCAAAGGTTAACTTTGAAAAAGAAAGACGTTGCATAAAAGACGTGGCAATGAAAAATGAATATAATGAAGAAATCATAGACTTAATGATAAAGAAAGATCTTGTTCCAATAAAATAAGGATTCAGAAAAAAGTAGAAGGATTTGTGTAACGCACTCAACATTCACCGAGAAGTTTAAAAAAATGTTCAATAAACACAATTTTGAACTAGTAACAACTAGCAGAAGTCAAAATAAAATTTCCATCATACTTGGATCAGCAAAGAAAGGAGTTAACGGCATAGATAAAATATCATAATAGGACAAAAAGTATATATAGGACAATCAAAACGGCGAATTAAATTACGGTGTGATTGCAAGAACATTTAAGGGAAGCTGAATTGGCAAGAATAAAAAATACTACAAATTTTAGGTCCGAAATTGCTAAATACATAATCGACAAACACCATAAAATTCATAAGACCAATTTATTATCAATAAAAGAGTTACACAAAATAAGCAAACTAGACACATACGAAAGTTCAGCAGTTTCGAGGATACGAGGTAGATAACAGATTGAATAATGATTTAGGGAATGAATACTCACCGCTATTTAAATTAATAAAATAATTTGAAAAAGTACAGATAAAATAGGTATCTGGTAGGGAATAGGATATAAAATAAAAAAAAAATAGAATTAAGATTAGTCACAAGCACTGATGAAAGAAGCATGTTGCTTCCAAAATATCGATATTTGCAATCAAATATTAAAATAATTATTAGTGAACGGAAACGTGGTAAAACAATTAAATTATTTAATTTAAATTATTACTATTAAAAATAAAAATCCAATTAATAAATTATATAAAAAAAATTAATGTAGATAATGTGTTTCATTAAATTTAATTGATATCTTGGTTGATTTCGGTTGTTTACATCACATTAGAAGACTGGGTTATTGCAAAAGGCATCAGTTATAAAACATCTAGAGTTAAGTGTAGGTAAGTGAAAATGTCAACTTTCTTTGCTTCCGGATGCACAATACCACTAAATTCTACTTTTTGATGCCACATTTTGAACGATTACCAACAATGATAACAAATACACGCATTGTTCACTAATTCTCAGGATTATTCACTAAGCTTAGTATTAGATAGTTAACCTGCGCAATTGATAAAGTAGGTACTCTGAAAAGTGGAATATTTTTTAATTTACTTTGCCAACTATTTACATTTACATTTTAATATGTAGTTATACATTTGGTCTCCTTCCACGAATCAACATGATGACAACGATTTGAACAATGCCGAATACAAGCATTACTATTCTAATAAATACTTGTACAACGAAGCAAACATAATTAGAATCGATAATTTTATTATAAAATTAATTCGAAGACATTATGATAAAGTACAAAACACTCCGGAAAATGGTTTAATATCGCCTATGAGGAGTTCATCAAAAAGACCTTGCTCACGAGCTTTATAGCTCCAGAGCATTTTATCTATTTAGATAAAAACGGTTATATTCAAAACCGTAATCATGTCCCTCTATTATACCATTATAATAGACGGGCTACATGTAAATCTATTGATTATAACCCGGGCAATATTAACGGAGAGAATTTCAAATTTGAAATGTTCATACCAGATAAGGACAAATTAATTAAAGCAAACTATTGGTGGTTGGAAAACTCTAATTATAATTAGCACATAGTATAATATACATTATTTTTTTTTTAATTAGGTTAAGCAATTTTAGATTAAGATAGACTTTAGATAGAAGTTAGGCTAGGTTTTTAATAAATAACTATTGGTTTTTACCTCCTACTTTTCCAAAAATAGAATTCAAAGACAAAAAACTTTGTAAAACTTGTACACAGTATAAAAAATTCCTAAAATTTTACGTAACACTAACATAAAAACGAAAAAATTGTTTAGATGTTAATAAAATTAGAAATAAGTAGCTGTTTTCGTAAATTTTTGTGGGCTAGACTAGTGTAAGAATGTAAAAATAGTGGGAAAAAAAAAATATTTGTTGAACGATCATCACACTCAAATGCATAACTAATACCAAATAAAAACTATTGAGTAGGGTTAGACAAATTTTATGTATTCGCTATATTTATTATTCTTCAACAAATTTTTATTTAGAAATGAATGAAATTTTTATTCACATATAGATAAAAAACATCGCAGTGATGACAAGTGGAAACGTAAAGTGATGGTATATGAAGCATCATTATGATGATTCGTGGAAACAGACTCATCTTGAAATTATAAGTACAGACAGCGTTAGTTAGTGTTAAAATTATATAAAATTTAGTTTTAAGAATAAAATCAATATAAAGTAGGTCCACAGGATATCTATATGTTTAAGCAGTTATAGATATATGTTAGTTGTTTTTAAACGAACTAACTAAAAATCACTTAATCAAATGTCAAAATATATTATGTAAATAATTTTTAAAACTATCTGTAAAAATATATTATATATATATATATATACATATATATATATAGCTAAAATTTAAATCTTTGGATCTCTATATAATTATTGTTTTTTTTTTCTATTATTTTATTTTTGAAAATTTTCTTCCAATCAAAATATTGTTACGTTTTGCTTCGAAATATCAGTAGGTATCCAATAAACTTACATACATTTGTACATACATAATAATATATATAGATATTTTAATAGAAACTACAATTTACATATTTACACTATATTTTCACTGATTATTGTATACAAATATTATATATATGTACTATAATGTATATAAAATAATATTTTTAAGAAAATTTTTGTTCAATTAGAAACGAACGTCGTCAAATCCTTTATGTCTTTTCTTATAATATTTAATTTTTCTTTTTTCTATTCTATTGTTTTTCTTATTTTGTTTTTTTTTTTACGCTTATTCTATATCCCTAACTCCTACAACTTTTTAGTTATAATTTATATTAACTTCTTTTGTATGTGTGTACATCATACATATTATAATGTATACTACAAGTTTGAGGATAATAAAATGTTGGATTCAAATAAGTTTTTTTTTTTTTCGTTTTATTTTGTTTTTGTTGTTGTTTTGTGGTGTATTGTAATAGTTTCATTTAAATGGTATAATAGAATTGATTATTCTTTTCTTTTGTATATTTTAAGTAATTTTTAGATATAGTGTTGGCTAAAATAATTACTGAAATTTGTTGATGGCATGAGTATAGAGAATTCGAGAATTAATAGCTGCTTGTAACATAGTTGTAGTTAGGTGTTCAATCATACAACTGGGACTTGTAAATAATGATAACTGTTCTCAATCTACAAGGGTCTTGATACTTAGGAATATATTAAACATATCAGTGATAGCCCAAATATAGTTAAAACAAAGCTTATGCGGTTGGGAGGGCATATTTTTGATATATTTTGGTCTGTTCGTAGAATAGGTGTACGGTACGTGCCCAAACGCATTGGCCAGTTTGTGCATACCATTACTGGTCGATAATATGTGAAAATGACTTATGTGGAGCAAAGGTGACTTACATGTGTATATGCATACACTCTTGCCCTGGTACAGTTACACATTAGATTTAGTAAGACTTTTTTCTAATTAAATAAAACAGTGTTTATAAAATGATCTCAAGCGAGTTGGTAATATATAAATATACAAAATACAACATGTGTGCTATATACCATATATATATACATACATTTTGATGTTATAATACGCAATGGTGAAAGTTCGTAATGAAAGCACGTAGTCTAGTGTCGTGTGTCGTGTCAGGAAGAAATTGCTGTGGATGCTACTACCTTTAAACCAAAACTGTTCACTCACTGTGATTTTATTCACTAAGACAAGTACGGTTAAGTAAATAAAATTAGAAGGCAATGAGAGTGTTAATAAAATATTTTCAACTATTACGATCTTAGTTTCAATAACACGGTGTTTAAATGAAAAATTTACAAAAATCACTTTCATGGAAGGACTCGAAATGCATGCTTAATATTTGATCAGTAAAATATTGAACTAGTTCCAGTAATGGTTTGTTCACTGATGCTTTAAGTAGAATTTTCTACAAATTTTCCATTGATTTGTATTAACAAAATTTTTTTGACTTGATTTTATTTCACTTCCACAAAACAATTTTATTCATACTCATGCAAATACATTCATTTTTTGTATCTTAGAGTTAGGCTTTTCAGATCAACTATACTTCAAATTTGTTTTTATAATGTATTCATTTTGTTTCAGAAAACTTCCTTTCATTTTAATAGAAAGATAATAATTTATAGAGAAAATATCGTTCTTTTGATGTTCTCATATGTGAAAATATATATATATTTTTTTTGTTTTATTTTGTTATGTTTTCGTTTTAGTTTTTCACTATAGTTTTCATTTTATATATCTTCATATTTGTGTATAATAAGTTGCAAGAAATTAATAAGAAAAGAAAAGAAAAGCATCGAAGACAAAAATTAAAACTTTTTAGGAAGATTTTTTTTTTCTATTCTTTTAATTTTTTTTTTTTTATTTTGTTTTGTTACTTTGGTGTGCTTCTGATGTTGCTTATACTACCACAAAACAAAAATTTTATTTCAAATATCTCTTTTTTGATATTTGTTGTTATTATTTTTTTATTACTAATTTTTAGAATAAAATTTACAAAATTTTATTCGATTTGAAAAAATCTTTACAAGCATTATTTTAATAAATTTTGTAGGTTTTAATCTCTTATTTTTATTGCGAAAATTATTATTGACAAGTTTCAAACTCTAATAATAACTATGATAAATACCGAGCCTTTATTTCTAACGATGTTTTTATTGTCCTGATCATATAAAATAGCTTATTGTTGATTGTAGATGTTGGATCAATTTTTATTTATGTCTGATGCAGCTATAGGAATATTAAAGAAGCAAGAACAGAAGTTAAGTAACTGAAGCTATGCAAGATCAATGCGGATTGTTTGTCTAGACATTAGTATAAGATATTTATTTTCTTTTTTCCGTTATTTACTGTATCCATCTTTTATATAGAAACTAATAATTTGTTTTCAAATCTTATAATCTAACTTTTATTAATGATCCCTGCCGATTTCGATTAATAAAAACTTATGAGCTATTTATCATGACATATCACTGTCATTATGACATATGTAATATACCGTATATGGAAAAAACATGTAAATGTCCATAATCGAAATATGCGGCAATTGAGTTAAATCTGATTAGTCGTTAAATTTTCGTTGAGCATAGAATTCTTCTGGTAAATTTCATCAAAACCGGCATAATATGTAATGTCTTTTTATTTTTGTTTTTCTAAGAAATATTTTCTCATGTTATGTCATTATGGGTGGACATTTTATGCTTTGACAAATATTTATGTTAGCTTCGTTAGGCAATTTGATATTTATATATGGTTCTATGTCAATATAGTTAGCGCATTACTCATCAAATTTTTTTATTGTTTTTTTTTTATTTTTGTACTTTTTTAGGTTATGGTTACTTTTCTTATTGTTATCTGAAATTAATGGACAGTTGCAAACTTTTACAAGAAATGTGTTCTAATGTTGCAAGTTTTTGGAAAGAAAAGTAAGAGAAACAGGACTAATAATATTAATTCAAAATAAGATTTTGAATGAAATTTAATTACGGATTTTGTCACGTTGAAAAAAAAATCATTTAAGAACAGTCTTTGAATATCAAAATAACATTAAAACTTACAACCGAGAAAATTTTTATTTTATAAAAATAATTTTTCTACAATTTAATAAATAAAAATTTATGATATGCGATCATTAGTTTTTTTATTACAGTTTTATGGGCTTATTTGATTGTTTAGAACATTTTTTCTCTTTAATCGGTGCTGACCTATGTCAAATAGTAGATTTCTTGCTGTCAGCATTTTTTACATACCATGGTGCAGCCGTTGTTTTTTTTAATATTTTGGATAGCACTTTTTATTTTTTTTTTTCAATATTAGAGGGCATTGCCGTTACCCATAGTTGAAATCTATAAGTGCAAATTGGCTTGATTATGCTTTAATATTAAGGTACTTTGTATTCTAATGTTTAGACTATCTATTCAAGATACACCTCATTTTGGTGGTTATTTTTGTTTCAATGTATTTTTTCATCTAAGTCTTAGGTCCAAATGCATTCCCTCCGAAGTATTTGACATCATTAATTATGTTGTGGTACAATTTTATTATTTTCCTTAATAGTAGGGCATGTTTCCTTTCTTAGCGTAAATATTATGTGGGACTTTTACGATTCGTTAATTTTGATTCTCCATAGATTTAGAAATTTTTATATTTCTTCTAAATGATTGGTTAACATATTATGTTGAAGCTATTTTGGGACACGCGTTATAACTTAAAATTGCTGTACGCAAGAGTAGAAATGGTCGTTTAACTTTTGGTAGGCATATCTGACGTATATAATAAGTATAGCTAGTAGACCTAGGAAACTACCTTGATTTAATTAGATCTGCAAATAAGGAGTAGCTTTTGTATTCGATGATGAATTTTCTCTCTGTGATATAATTTTTCAATAGCTTGTAGACACTAGATGGCATATAGTTATAATGATGGCATATATAATTTATCGAAAGCTTAAGATATATCGAGGAATATGGCGGAACATTATATATACGCAAAAAAAAATTATTTTATTATTATATATTTACATTACCACACTAAAAGGTGCTTATTATTGGAAAGATAATAAAAATATAACATTATTTAAACTTGTAAGTCAAATAAAACAAAAACAAAAAAGATAATCATAAAACTATTTGAATATTAAATTTTCTCAATACGACCAGACAGTTTTAGCCTTAATTTTTAAATTTGTTAATAATTATTACATTAGAAATTTGTTAAAATCTTTTTTATTTAAATTATAAATTATAATAATTTAATATAAAACATGTTCTTAGTTAGTTTTTAAGTAATAGTTGAAAATAAAGAAAAAGAAAAAAAAAAAAAACATTATTGTTTTTCTTCGAAAAAAATTGTTAATTTGACTGACTATTCGATATGGATTTGTTCTGAGGTACTATACTTTTTTCTGAAACCAAATTGATGATCAGCTACAGTTCGGTTTATTGTGATTTTTTATTAATAATTTCTTAAATAGCTTAGAGAGAGTTGGTAACAAACTGATAGGTCTGTTTAAAGCTGCCGGTGCTTTGTCTTTTCCTTGTTTTGGTATCATCGTGATTTGGGACAGGTTTCATCGGGTGGGGTAATAACCTAAGCGTAGGATTGCATTGAATATGTGCATAAGATGTGTAACAGCTGTTATTGGTGCTTTTTTTTAACATTTAGTTTATTTTTAATTGAAAGTAAAATATATTAAATAACATTTAAATCCGCTATAATGAAATTGTTATAGTACGAATCAAATTTATAAACTACCAATTTTGAAAGCCAAATGTTATGTCTTATTGTTGATAATTATAACTGGCCCAACGGATGTTCTAACTAACATTAAATTCTACCTGGAATGAATTTTACTATCAAGAGATCAATTATACCTCAGAAAACATAATTTCAAATATTTTGAATAGGTAAACAGTTTTCATTACCAACTTGCAAAATTTAGAAATTAATAAATGGAACAGTACAAAACCCCCCTTAAGGTTACAAATTCAATAATATAATTCTAAATTTAAAAGCTTTTAACGTTGCAATGCCACTTATAAATCCCAATAAGCTAATCAAAGTTAGATTAAATAATTTCGGTAAAATCTAATTTTATTTCGATAAAATGACAATTGAAATTTTAATTAAATGAGAACAAAACCCAATTTTCAAATTGAAATTTCAAGATGCTACTGTAAAAAAAAGAAATTTACAAAAGTTATAACATATGAAATGATAAATTTATACAAGCATTTTCAATTCAATGTATATGTTTTTAATTATTTATATATATATATATATAATAATAAAATATAGGATATATATATTATATATTGTTTAATTTATTCAAAAACTATAAGCAACAAGGATAATAGATAACGAGTCCTGTGTAACATAATATATTAGGTAAGAATAATAATGTATATGAATGAATGAATATGTGTAGTATAAAGAAATTAAAAAACAAAAAAAAAATAAAATAATGAAGAAAGTTAAGAAAATCTAACCACCTTCAAGACAACACCCCCTTTCTTCACCCAAATTATCTTCATGGAAATTCTAAAATTTCATATTCTAACTGATGAGTTACGTTTTTTTTTTTTTAAATAATTTCTTAGCTAAGGCAAATTAAAGAAATTCTTTTTATATATATATAACTATACATATATATTTATAAATATGTGTCTGTTTGTTTGTTTGTTTGTGTGTAATATGAGTTTTAAAGAAAAACTTTTATTTTTAATATTTTTCAGCTTAGTTAAGTGAAAATGCTTTTCTAAAATGGAAATTATTTCAGATATTGTCTCCTCTTTCTTCATTTTTACATTCTCATACTCATGATATATTTATGGATGTATGGATGTATGTATGCATATGAATACAAATGGATGTATGGCCACGTAACGTAGTTTTGTCTTTTTATAATTGTTCATAACAACGTTTTTAACTATTTTCACCATCGTTTAATTTCTATACTCTATATTATGATGTATGTACAAGTTTGTGTTGATTGTACGAGTGTGTGTGTGTTTTTTTTATAGGAAGTGTACATACATTTGTTTATGAAACGCATATAAATTAAGAGAAAATTAGAAGAAGAAAAAAAAAAAATAAAAAAATTAAATCGTAATGCGAATTGTTTAAAATAGAATTTTATTTGAACTTTTTAAGATGACCGACACTATGTAGAATAGAACAACAGTACACTGATTAGTTACTATGTAGAGTACGTAATAAATTTTAAATAAAAGTTTTGAAGCTATACAGGATGTGAGCTATATAGCTATGACGGAACAGTAAAGCAGTAGAAAATAGTGGTAAAAGTAATTTCAAAAAGTAGTAGAAAAAGGACGAAAACACGAATATCACAAACGTAAGTTTAGTTGTTATATATGGGAATCTAGGCAAGCATTTAAGCAGGTTATTTAATACGTAGGATCAATATTTAGAAAAAATATATTTATATATTTACTAAAGAAAACATTATTCCAAATATTTCTTTTAACATCTCGATATTTTGCTTTATATTATAAGTATACAGACAGCGTTAGTTAATTTCAAAAGAGAAATTATATAAAATTTAGTTTTAAGAATTAATAAAGAATAAAATCATTATAGTAGGTTCACAATATATCTATGTTTAAGCAGTTATAGATATATGTTAC
Organism: Argyra leucocephala; assembly: GCA_963942445.1. Taxonomy (NCBI): domain Eukaryota; kingdom Metazoa; phylum Arthropoda; class Insecta; order Diptera; family Dolichopodidae; genus Argyra; species Argyra leucocephala. The sequence goes on along the minus strand of OZ012681.1, from coordinate 136,041,927 downwards.
TTGTTTTTAAACGAACTAACTAAAAATCACTTGATCAAATGTCAAAATATATTATGTAAATAATTTTTAAAACTATCTGTAAAAATATATTATATATATATATATACATATATATATAGATAAAATTTAAATCTTTGGATCTCTATATAATTATTATTTTTTTCTATTATTTTATTTTTGAAAATTTTCTTCCAATCAAAATATTGTTACGTTTTGCTTCGAAATATCAGTAGGTATATCCAATAAACTTACATACATTGGTACATACATAATAATATATAGATATTTGAATAAAAACTACAATTTACATATTTACTCTATATTTTCACTGATTATTGTATACAAATATTAGTTTAACTATTGTTTGTTATTCAGTTAGATTTGGTTTATTATTAGTTAAAGTTCCTGAAAACCATATTCATCCTGAGGTGATTTTGTTTTTCATGTAACCAATTGTTATGTTGATCAAAGTCTTCGCAGACATTTTACATCAGTGTGAGTCAGTGATGTAAATGTATTTTTTTTATAGAATCATTACAAAAGATTTCAATTACACAAAAAACTACAATAGACATCACCAAAAATCGATACTAAAACAAAAAATTTATCATAAGGATGGACAATTTAAATATTTATCGTCAATTTTCTATAATTTCTATCTAATGAAAGGGTTAAGAAGGAAATTTCTACTTATACTTATTTCTACAATTTATATATAAAATGTGTTAGTTTTTAATTTGTAATTTAGTTTTTTTGTTTTTTTGTTCTTTTTAATTTTTGTTGCTATTTTTATGCCTCAAAAGGATATCTTAGAGCAGTTTTTCAAATCAATTTATACTTGGTTGCTTGAATATCTCATTCTTAGTTTTTTTTTTTTTTTAATTTTTATTTTCTTTTTTCATCATGTTTTATTTATTTCACATAGACATAAGTCAAGAGTATGAGAACATACATGTGTATTTTAGTTTTTCTTATTGTTGTTCTTTTTTTTTTTTGCCGCTCCAGCAGCTTTTATTTAAAAGTTTTTTGACGATGATGAAAATAACTTTTAATTTTTATTATTATTATTATTATTTTTATTTCTCTTGTTTTTAGTTTTTGTTTAGTTTTTACACATATCCTTTTTATTAAGATAAAAACAAAAAAAAACAACAATAACAAAAAGAGAAAACAAGAAATTTTGTAATATTCTGCTTTTCAATTTCAAAAGCATATTTGCAACATTTTCAAATTTCTATAAAATGTTGCTTATATTCTATGATTGAGTAGGAGGTAGAGAGTAGAGTTAATAGGAAATATAAAATTTTGATAAGATATTTTTGATGGTGGACTTTGTGAGTTGGAAAGAGGATAATTCTTTTGGTAGGTAATAAGGATTTCAAAAATTTCCTATTTTAGGCTTTATTTAATTATTTGAATATGTATATATGTATATGTATTGCAAATATGCAATATAATTAAATAATATAGCTTAATGATCTTAACCACAAATATAATAATATCTATAATATATATAAATGTATGTTTCTGTGTATTTCGATATGAGATTTTAAAAATGGCGGAAGAATTATTTCTTTACAAAATGAATTTTGTATGATAAAACAATGAAAATCTGTTGATGATGTGTAAATTTTTTGAATTTAGAAAATTTATAAAGAATTTTATTTTCGATTTTGAAATTTTTTAATAATAGTTGTTTTTTATCATTTCAAAAATTGTAAAAACATGATTTGATATTTAAAAACTTTGCTATGGATAATATTTGAAATTCTTAGAAAATATTAAAATCGTTTAGAGGCTTTGATCTTTGCAAAATATTAATAACTTTTTTGTTGTAATTATTATTGATAATATTTTGGATAGTAGTTTGCCATCATTTGAAATAACACTGCTAGCTGAATCAAGAACTGACACAAAGAGTATTTACTTATATAACAACAGGAAATTTTCTTAAAATTATTGAATATTAAAACGTAGAGAAATTGTAAAATTTTGTCTTATCTGGATTAGGAATATACCGTGGAAGAAGTATCGCTAGCTTCAAAGCTTTTAAGATCGAAGAAAAAGTTGATTGGGGAATAAGAACTTATGGGATGCACGGTATAAAATTATCCACAATATAAAATTATTAGAAAGTGAATCAATAAAATAGATACAGTCATTGTGTTAGACTAGTTTAATCATTTGCAGTCAAAGCAGGTTCTTGAGTTGAAATTTGAAGCTACAGTAAGTTTATTAGTGACATTATAGGAATACAGTAAAATAATAACACTACTGCTAGCAATTCTATTCTTATAATAACACTTTAACTCTTGTTATAGGATTACGCACTGTTAGAGTTATAAAAACATTGCTGTAACACTTGCTGAAAATCCAATTATATCAACTTCCGCAATTTCTATAAGATCATCCTTAGCAATATTAATCACATTATTCCCATAAATACATCATTATAACACCTTTAGTGCTTATCGGGAGTCATATAGGGGTCACATTCTAATAGCGCCAATTTTGTTTTTATAGGATTAAAATGTTACGTGATTTTAATTTAAAATTTTTAAAGTAAGACTAATATATTATCTTATATGTATATCATATTGGTGTAGGTGTATGAGTTCTTAAGTCCAGTTTATCCTCTCACGTAACATTTTATTGTTATAAAAACAAAATTAGTGTTATAAGACTCCTGTATGAGTCCCGATATGCACTAAAGGTGTTATAATGATGTTTCTACAGGAATAATGGGATTAATATTGCTATAAGAATGTGTGCTTGAATTCCAATTAACACTAATATTTATAAGAATGTTTGTAATAGTGTTATAAGAGTACTCAAGAGTGTTATAGCAACAAAATTGTTACGTAAGTGGTTTAAAAGATATTGTATTTAACTTTGGTTAATGAAGATATTTGATTTCATACCATTCTATGTTCATCAATTTAATTTTACCACCAACCATATGAGCAAAGGCTAAAATTAATTGATCTGTGTACATTGAAGTTTAGGCGTCTGGTGTATGAAAAATCAACTTTCATTTGCAGTAATATCATTATTAGAAATTTGCACCGTCTGCGCTCATTCAATTATATTTATTTAAAAACAGTAACTATAGGACTAATTATGGCAAATATGAATCTATTAATAGAATGTTTATTATAAGTATCAACATTGATTTTACACTATCAAAACATTTAAAAAACAAAAATTATATACAATCACTGGTTTTAGGATATTCCTATTCTTTTATTTTGTTTTATTGTTTTATTAAAGTGTATATGCAATTGTTTATTCAATTTTAATTTGATTTGTAGTAAATATATAATAATTTTGTTCTGTAAACTGATTGTGCTAAGCAATATAAATAAATAAAAAAATAAATTGAACAATCATCTATTGAAAAAAATTACTATTTGAGGAAATAATAGTGGCTAATAGAGTAATGGAATAAAAATGGCATAAAAAATTAAAATTAAAAATTATTGCTACACTCCGGCAAATAACAAACTTTCCATTTCAACATTGTAAAATAAGAACTTCAAAAAACCAAAATATTTACAAATAAAAGAGCTCAGTTTAGTTTCACAGTATTTAAATGTATAGTTTGATCCTTTTAGAAAGGACAAAAAATTCAAATTTATTTAATATTTATTAGAAAACTCCCTTTTTGATTTTCTTAAAATTAAATGTCAATTTATGGAGAGTTTTTATGAAGTGAAAGTAAATAATTTAATTCTTTGGTTTATGTTAGAAAATAAAAAAAAAAAAAAACACATCACCAGATCCATTTTTTTTCACCGAATTCTTTCTTTTCTCTTATCATTTTTTTTTTTTTTTATTTTTGCCACAATTGTTCATATCCTTAAGGGAATAATTTTCAAAATTTTATGTTATATTTTTCATTTTAGGTTTTTTTTTTTTTATTTCTTCGATTATTGCAATTTTTTTTTTAATAGTATATTTTATAATATTTTAAAAATTATCAGTGGCAAATGAAATAAAGAAAATCACCCCGTGCAAAAAAAAATATATATATATTATATATATTTGCTCTTTATCTGGCATTTTTGCGTATTTATGAATAAATGTGTGTTTATGTATGTATATATTTGTATTATGATTTCATCCCATGCGATTTAACACATTCATTCATGCAATTTATTAGGGACAAAGAATAAAAATAGGAAAAAAAAATAAATAAAAAAAAAAAATATAAAATATAAAAAATAATCCCCATTCAATAATAATTTTATAAAAAGGAAAATAATGTTCTAAAAATAAAAAAAAAATAAAAGAAAACGTTGGAAAATTTTCTTCGATTTTCCCAATAAAAAAAATTATTATTTTTTTTTTTTTTTGATGCATGACAAAACACATCGCCATCATCATTAGTTTTGTTTCTTATTTTTTTTTTTTTTATATATTTTTGTTATTATTATTCCGTAGCTTCTGTTATAATACAGTACAGGATGCCATTAACTTAAAAATGAACACCAACCAAAATCATATATACATCTTGAGGGCGAGTATATTATGTTGTGTTGTTGTTTTTTTCTTTTTAACCATTCGAATTGCCATTTCGATGCTTCTATTGTGTAATGTAGAATTCTACCTTTCAAAAATATGTATAGTGTAATACCACACCATCAGTATAATAACATCAGTAATACAGGCTATTATAAATATTAATATTTTGTATTTATTAAGAATTTGAAGGAGCAAAATTTAAATAAAAACGGAAAGTTGAAGAAGTTTAGAACGATGTTGTTATAATTTTAAAGAATTTGAAAATATTGAGAGTAGTTTGACAGTTATATACAATTCTATTTTTGTAGAAGTAAGATTAGAATGAATGGTACATTTTTTAGTATTAGGAATATCTCAACTTTGCAAGTTAGATTTAGAATTCAGGCTTATCTTAGCCTAAAAAAAAATATATTCTAAAAAAAGATTGAAGGAATCGCTTATGAACAAATATCTTAAAATTTGCTTGAATTCATATAAATATTATACATGTAATCAGCTTGAATTAAGCTTGTAAAATAAATAAATAATTAAATTAACTTTTCTTGTTAACCCAAATTATGTTTAAACAACCTTTCGGAATAACTTATGCCACCTACCTAAACTGACTAACGTCCTGGAGTCATAATTGAGTCGTTTTTTGCTTTCCGTCCACTTTACATTCTCGTTATATACTTAAAATTATTTTTTTTTAAATTAATTTAATTTAATTTTATTATTTCAAACTGCACATAAATGTACAGTCAACAAAATTTAGGACCCTTTTCAAGATAGGGTTTGGTCAGTCTAGCAGTGTATTTTGTATTGTGAAGTATGTTGTATTGTTGAATGTATAGCAATATGCACATGTTGATCTAGGTGCTCCGTTCAGCATGTACCGGTTTCAAGGTAGGATGTGGTCAGTCTAGCAGTGTATTTTATATTGTGAAGTGGTATATTGCAATACATATGCACATGTTGATCTAGGTGCTCCATTCAGCATGTATCGGTGGGTGGCTTTTGTACAGCCCAAAGCCCCGGATCCTGGCGAGTTTCACACGTAGTTGTCTTGTACTGGTTGTTTGTTTTATGTAATCGTCTAAATGAATTTGACTGGTCCCATGCTTCTTGTCTTTTTGTCTGGTTAAAGTTTTGTATTTATTTTTTTTTGCCTGTCCATATGCTTGTGGTGTTCTCAGTAATAGACTTTTAGTTTTTTTTTTTTTTTTTTTTTTTAGTTGCTAAATGAACAAACAGAAATTTTCTTATAAGATTGAAATTAGTGAAAAATTAATAGCAAATGTATGGGTACCATATAAATAATGAAAGAACACTACACAAAAGCTTAAAAATAAAATGGTTCAAACCTGCTGGAAACTGTAAACTTTTTCACATAAGATGAAAAACTAAATGAAATGATCAACTTCCATCGGTAAGCATTATATTATTATTACCTATAGAACAAAATTTATTTTTTACACAAAATAATTTCAATATTTTCCAAATACATACTTGAATAACGGTAATCGTTATAAACAGTACGCGCAATACACATATACACTATTACCACTATACAAAGGATCGCCATAAAAACTTGTTTTTTTTTTATTATTTTTTTTTTTTTTATTTTTCCTATAAAAAAATTCGATTCAATAAATATATATAGCCATAGGGTGCCATATCCGGTACGCAGGCAACTCAACGAACAAAACAAAATAAAAAAAAATAAAAAACTTCAACTTTTCCTGTTTCACAATAATCAGTAGCATTTGAAAAAGCAGCAGTCGATCTCATAAATGTGACTTTATGTTATGTTTTCATTTTTTTCTTCAACATTAAATGGATTTCTTTAGATTACCACGCCACCCAAATCAAAATACTCAATTTATAACAAAAAAAAAAAAAAAAAACTAAAAACAGGACGTCTTATCCCATATAACCACCAGCGATTCACTTCGTGTTTTTTTTTTCCTTCTTATGATTTTATTTTTATCCTGGGCTTTTTGTTGATGTGCAAAAAAATATTCAACCCCTCAGTTTCAATTTAATATCGTCATTTTTACTCTTCAAATTCGATTTACTTACTCCATATTATATCCTTTTTTTTGTTTTTTTCCTTCTCGCCCACATTACACGTCCCTTTGAAATTTGTGTATTTGCAAAATTGTAAAAATAAAAAAAAGTATGATGAAAAATATCGCGTTTGTTTGCCCAGCGGTACATACTGATGGAGCATCACAAATTATTGTAATATACTCACTACAAAACAACAACAAAAACAACTAAAATAATACAATAAAAAAAATGAAAAGTAAAAAATAGAAAAAGAAAAAACGCAAAATACATATAAAAATAAATACTGAAGAAATAACAAACGAGCCAAACGTCATTAAAATTGAAGGCAACAATAATAATAACAAAAAAAAAAAAAAAAATTACAATGAAAAAAATTCGCGAATCCCTTCGCCAATTTACCTTTCTTTAAAACATAAACAGAATAAAAGAAACAAAAAAACTCAAGCCTACAAAATAAAGACGATTTCATATCAATATGATGAGCGTGTTTTATATATATATATTCAAATAACCAAGTGACGAGGCTGTATTTAGTATTATTTGAGCTATAGACATTTTGAATTTAGTAGTTTTTATTTATAGTTAATAACAGTAAATAATAAATAAAAACAAAAATAAAAATATTAAGTTGTGAGTTAATAAAAATATTTTTTTTGTATTTTTAATATAGAGTTTTTTTCTCTATTCACAATCAATGCTTATAGTTTCCCTATAAATTGTTTAAAAGAAAAAATAGAAAAATTAAAAGTATGAAAAAATTACTTTTGCTTGTAAGAAAGTGAAACAAGGAAAACTTGTTTGCGGTTGCAGAAAAAGTATATACAAAAATTATAATATATCCTCTAGATTTGTGCTGAACTATCACTGGTGAAATTCTTTTCAAAATACTTACAACTTATTTTTGTATTTAATTGTAAATCATACACTTCAGTTAGAGTGTTTTCCATCAAACTGAATATATTCCAAAACTCTTGCTTTTTACTGATACCGAAATTCAAATCAGAATTATTTTTTTTTTGATATTTTGGTAAAAATAATTGCTATAAATATATCTATATAAAACCATGCAATATGACTATAGTAGGTACCGCAAGCAATTGAATCATAAAACTAATATATAAATGCACTTGCACAAAATCTTCGGAGATGAGTCAATGGACCATGATGGATCACCTTGAAAAAAAATTGTCACAACAAATTATTTAATATCGTTTAATAGTCCGTCCTATGCCCCACGGATGGGGTTACAGTGATGATGATGTTCTAATAGTGACATTCTGTTATTAGATAAATAAGATAGATTGTAACGGTAAATAAAAATATAAAAAAAACAAAATTCGACAAAATACGTGGCATCAAAAAATTGAGTTTTGATTGAACTCTAATACTACATTAATAATATGGTACGTGCCTAAAGTGAACGAAGTGTTGCAATAATTCTATTCCTGTTTTAATTCGAAACGCTTTGCTACTGTTCATTACATTTTAAAAATTAACAAAAAATAGCAGAACCAAATACAAACGAAAAAAAAAATAAATAAATAAATGTGCCAAAAAAAAGGATATATCGAATATATCCTTCATTTATTTTCTTTTTTTTTACTCCCGAGTGGTTTAACTTCACTTCACTTTATCGTGAATTTTTCGATTTTTGTTTTAGTTTTTTTTTTTTTTTTTGTGAAAATAATATAAACACCAAGCCATACCATATTGACATTCCCTGAATCACCTTAATTTCATGGTCCCCTTTACAAAAAGTAAGAAACAGAAAAAAGAAAAAAAATACAAAGAAATTCTTTTGATTTTCAAATTACTGATGGAACAGAAAAATAAAAAAAAAAAAATTAAATATAGAAAAACAGAAATCGTCCTGGATGTTGTTATCCTTTTACACATTACGTAAAGTATTTGCGAATTTTTTTTATAAATTTCTTTTTTAACACTAATATGTACACATTTTGTTTAGTTTGAATATTTTCGATTTTTTATAAGTATAAAACAGGTTCACTATAGGGAGTTTCTTTTATTTCAGACAGTGTTTCTGATTTTTGTTATTGACGTAGACCGTCTTTATTTTTCGGAATAAATAAAATATAAAAATTAAATGTGTGAGATTTATTTTCACAGATGCATGGAAATTAAGTTTGATAACCTATTGAACACAAGAAGATACATTTAAAACAGAAATAAATAAATTAATGTCTCTAGAGCATCCTACGAATTAAGCTTCAGAGACAATTGAATGAAAGAAAAAAGCTACCTAACAAGAAAAGTTAGTTGATTTGAAAAGTAGAGTGTGAACCAAAACACTTGAATAGAGTGAAGAATGCTAGATTAAAAATTTTCTTTTTTAAATGTTTACCTGCAAGCTACTAGACATATCCACTACAATGTCCCACCATATTATGTGTTGGCCAAAATTCCGATTGATTTATTGCGATTTTAAAAGAAAAATATTGTTCGAAAGTTTTTAGCATTAGCAATTTCAATAATCTTTATTGTGAAAATATTTATTCAACATAGAATTATAGGCTTGTAAATTGTAAGGTGGTACTTAAAATCCTGAATTTTACAAATACCTATTATTTTATGATTTTACAGTTTAATTTTCGTTTTTGAAAACTATTTTTAACACATATTTTATTCTGACTAACGATTACTTACTTGCTTTTTTTAATTATTGAGAATATATGATTGGTTCATTGATTTTGAGAATTCGTTAGTCGCAAAATTGGATGTACAAATTGCTCAATAATAATTCATGAGTCTTTGGTTGACTTTGAAGCATTCGTTAGTGTAGAATTTATGATTTCAAATTGCTCAATGATGTTTCATTAGTTTTTGATTGACTTTGAAGAATTCGTTAGTGTAGAATTTTTGACTTCAAATTGGTCAATGATGATTTATTAGTCTTTGGTTGACTTTGAAGAATTCGTTAGTTGAGAATTTTTGACTTCAAATTGCTCAATGATGTTTCATTAGTCTTTGATTGACTTTGAAGAATTTGTTAGTGTAGAATTTTTGACTTCAAATTGTTGAATGATAATTCATGAGTCTTTGGTTGGCTTTAGAGAATTCGTTAATTGAAAATGTTTTACTTCAAATTGCTCAATGATAGTTCATGAGTCTTTGGTGGTTTTTGAAGTATTCGCTAGTTGAAAATTTTTGACTTGAAGTTGCTCAATGATAATTCATGAGCCTTTGGTTGATAATTATTGAGTAATTATTAAGAATAGATGAGTGGTTCATTAATTTTGAGAATTCGTTAGTCGCCAATGTGGATGTACAAATTGCTCAATGATAATTCATGAGTTTTTGGTTGACTTTGAAGAATAAATTAGTTAAGAGTTATTGACTTCAAATTGCTCAATGATGATTCATTAGTCTTTGGTTGCATTTAGACAATTCGTTAGAGGAAAATTTTTGACTTCAAATTGTTCAATGATAATTCATGAGTTTTTGGTGGACTTTGAAGCATTCGCTAGTTGAAAATTTTTGACTTGAAGCTGCTCAATGACAACTCATTAGTCTTTGGTTAATCTTGAACAATTCGTTAGTTTAGAATTTGTCAGTTATGGTAATAAAATTCAATTAACAATTTAAAATTCAACATTATTCATGTTTTTGTAACTCCTCTATTCTAAAATGAAATCGAAAAAATTCTTATATTATAAAATTTTCTTACCCACCTTTTAATTATATTGTTTTCTTCGCTTTCTTTTTTTTCCTCATTTTCTTTTTTTTTTGGATGATCACGCATTTTCTATTGTCCTGGTAACTCGCCGTTCTTATTACTCACCCACACAAATTCACATATCATTTCATATGTAATAATATATATGTATCTCTGTGAACACCTATGGTAATTTTATTTTTATTTTCATTTAATCAAATTTTCTCCTCGTTATCCTTCAAGAAAGAACAAAAAAAAAAACAATAAAAAAAAAAAATAAAAATTGTTTTTGGAAGGTATTTGCGCAGCATGTGTGTAAAATGGATTACTGTTTTTTTTTTGTAAATATTATGTGGGCATGAGATTGTTGTTCTGTTTGAATGTATTAATCAGAATAATCTATATATATATATATATATGCATATTATATATATACATGAACTTTCTCTGCTTTTAGGATAGCTTATATGTTTTCCAATTTTCAGTTTTTTGTTTTTCTTTTCAAGGAGATTTATCAATTTATTTCGTATTTCGTTTTTTTTTTTATATTTTCTGTTTTTACTTAGATAAAATTCGATTAATTTTTGTGTCCTTTCTCTTAAAATTATAAAATTTTGTATTGTACAAAAATAATATGGGGGGGTGGTTGAGTAAATTTATGTATGTAGATATTTTTGAAGGTAGAATATTGTAATGACACGTAGCTATTTAAAAATAATATTTATGTAGAGTGATGGTGAGCTTGGAAGGGGGTTGAAGATTAAAGGGAAATTTTAATTAATGTGGAGAACCAATGTGAAATATAGAATATCTAAATGGTGAAATATTTTCTTTACGAATCGGTGAATTTACTTGTTTTCTCTTTTTTAATGTTGTGAAATCTGACTAAAGAAAATGTAGAACAGTTTTTTGGTACAAAACCCCCTTCGTTTCTGCAATTCGATATTTTTAAAATATTTGTATACGAATTAAATCCCTTAAAATTATATCAATCACTTTTACTTTTTATCTAAATTTCGTAGAGCAATGGTAAAATTTGTTGTTTTCTGTATAGCAAATATTTTGACCAAAAAACGTTATGTTCTCCTCCATGGCTTAGTAATAGATGTTCCATTAAGGCAATTAAAAATTATTCTATTAAGGCCCTATTATTTTTTTCAATTTCGTTTTATTTTAATAGGCACTATAAGTGTTCCGTTTCCATTTTAAATTTGAAAATATTGCTTTTGATGATCCTGTTAAAAGTCTTGCAATAAGAAAAATATTTAAAAATTTAAATTTTCTATAAAAAAAAACTGAAAATAAAAAAAAATACTTTATTTTTAAAATTCTTTACATTTATATTTACATAAATTGTTGTTTTTATTTAAAAAAAAATAATTTTAAAATTATACTATTTAATTGAAAAATTGCTAAATTTGTTTTTCTCTTTTTATGTTTTTCTATTTAAATATCCCTTCAATACTTGTACAATTTATAGATAAATTATTTTTAATGCAATGTGAATATTTTCCATTGTCAAAATCATTCATTCATTTAATTTTTGTTTTAATTTTTTTTTGAAAAAATAAATAAAAAGAAACAAGAAAAATGTTTTTAAAACAAGGAAATCAGCTTTTTAGCAATTAATAAAATTTGCCTCAAAAACAAAAATACAAGAAAAAATAAATTCTAATACATTTACGTATAATAATATTATTATCCGGACATTTGAAAAAATTTAAAAGTTTACTATCCTAGAAATTTTTATTGACGTAATTTTTTTTTGTTGTATTTTTTTTTTTTTCTTGTAAGCTATTTCAATTTTGAAAATTTTCATCATTAAACTATAAAAATTACGAATTTGAATTATTTTGAGTATCCTTTTTGTATCCTTTTTTAATTTATATTATTTTATACCTGTTTTTAATATATACAATATATATATTAACGTATTATATATTCCTGTACATGTATATGAATAATTGTTTTTTTTTTTGTTTTTTTGATTTTCCCTATAAATAAACTAGTCATTTTCATTTATTTGTTTTCTAATAGAAATAAAATAGATCCTTCCTTTAAATATACTATTCATTATTATATACATTTATATTGTGTATTATAATATAAATGAATTTTTGTATGAAAATATTAAAGTTTGTATAAAATATAGTAATATTTAGGAAATTATTACAGTTAAACTTGATTAAATGGGAATCTTTGAAAAGCTTATATTGAATCTGGTGTTTTTGTAATTTTTAGAATTTAATTTGTTATTATTAATAGCCAGAAAACATGATTGATTTGATTCTAAGTTCATCTATGCATTTTGTGCTTTATTGATTTTAAAAAAAATTAGAGTTGATGTAATGTGAGCGATCTTGTTGGCTAAATCTATAATACAAACTCCCACTTCGCCTAATGCTATTTCGTATAAATTCGTATTTAACAAATTTCATCAAAATTCATCAAAAAATCAAATAGGGCGCTTTGCAACTAATACTTCTCACAAAAACCCACTTAACCAATTAATTACAACTGCAAGTACAGTAATAATTATTTTAAGAAAGTGAAATTTTGCTTTATTCTGTAAAGTTATATGAAAAATTGAATGAAAATGGAAAAACATATTTCCGGAAAATCTAACAAAGCACCACTATTTCCCTCAACTTTTTGAAGTTGTTTTGAATTAGATCAAAAAAGATATTCCACGAACACAAAATTATGTAGAATCGTACCATCACAGGATACATGCAATAATTAATGGAGAACATATTGAATTTTATAGAATTATGGATGGGTTAAAACATAAATCAAATTCGTAAAGACGGAAATAGAGAAGTTTGAGATTTGTGAGAATATGTGGTAAAATAGAAAAATGTGTTTTTTAAAAGAACAAAACATTAAAAGAATTTTATCAAAAAAATATGATTATAAAGAAGTTAAATTACTATACTTTTAATAGTCGATTATTTAAATTTAAAATAAAACCACTACTTAGTATTAATGTATATTATATCTCAGGTATATATACATATTTGTGTTCAAAATAAATGCTTTAAAAATGTATTTGCAAAAATTATTATTTTTTTTTTTTTATCTTCTTGACAGTAACTTAGGTAGAATCACCTTTTCGTGCTTAATTAAATACGGTACTACAAGTTTACACTACAATATCTACAAATATGTCGAGTATTTATTTAACAAATTACTGGCTTATCAACTATCATTAAATGTGGAAAACTACTATGTACTACTATTCTACTATTATGTAATTTTACAGATTTAATTTATTTCGAAGAAGATATTTGACAAACATATAATTTGCAAATATAGTATTTCGAGTTTAGACAAATTGTTCCAAAATTCAAATACTTTATTTGCAAAATATGACAAATGTCAAATATCGTTTTGTAAAAGTGTTTCATTATGCCAAACAACCATTTGTAAAATGTTCAAATATGTCAAATGGAAAGGTTTTTTGAATGTACATTTTGCGCCAAAAGATATTAGGTGAATTGGGCAATTCAACATTCGACTAACTGTATACAAACCAGAGGCAATATCAGATTAAATTTATTATTGTGCTAGCACTTGTAATTAACGTAATTGGAATAAAATGTTACAGTTAGTGGTTAGCAAACCTTATTATAAAACTATAATTATATAAAAGCCCAATAATTTTTGATATTGTATTACACTATGTTTACATTATTACTATGTTATATAAGCTCAGCTTATGCATGTACTGTATATCAATAGATTAAAGACAATTAAATTCACAAAGAAAATACAATAAAACTGCATCATAATTGGTTAAAACAAGGGTAAGTATACTAACAAGAGTTGATATAAGTATTTTTTTAAATTTATTTAATTTCTGTGCTATCAGTATTTCTACCTACTTATCTATATTGAATTCATAAATTTTTGTAAATTCTAAAATGTCGGTAATCAAAAAATAAGATTAATTCAAAGAAATTTCCATAATATTCCAATTGTTGTAAAAATTTTTGTTTAAATTTTTTTTCCATATTGAATAAACAAAATTAACAGGACATTTCGTTGGCTGTATTCGTACATAATATCGACCACAAGCAAAATGTTGAGAAAAGGGATTTTTTAAGTTTGACTGAAATTTTGACTGGAAAAAATTAAAAATAATCAAACAAAATTTGAATTTTATAAAAATTTGATTAATTTTTTAACATCTAACATAGTTTTATAATTAAAATTATAGTTTTATAATTTTAATATTTTTAATATTTCGAAATATCAAAATAATGTTTTTTAAAAAATGTTAGTATGTATAGTGTAAAGTTTTTTCATATGTGTTTGAACATTTGGGAATAAAAATGGTCGGTTAAATATTTAAGAATACAAATTTGTATGACTTCCCAGTACATAAACTGTAGTTTGGATAAATAGGCACAAATTGAAGGTCTAAAAAGCGGAAAAATATAGACTGTTTGGATAAATCAGAAAAAAATATTTCGAAAACTATAAGAGATACGTTTATTTTGACTGCAAATTCGGATAGAGCATAGTCGAAAATGTTATAGTACATTGAAAATGGTAAATTTGGGGAAAAATGGTCTGTTAGATGCATAAGAATGCAGCTGACGAATTTTATAGACATCAAGAACAGTGAATGTATGTAATACAAGTTATTTTTACTGATTTGAGTTTTGATTAAAACTAGTTCAAAATATGTAAGTTTTCCTGTGTTTCAAAAAAAGTTGTACGTATAAAATAGAAATCCTTTTTTTTCTCTTTTTTAATAAAAGCAATTAAATCCTTGTTGTTTTTTGTTGTTGTTTCTATTTTATTTTTCTTATTTTTATTATTATTATTATTATCATTTATTTTATGAAAAGAAAACTTTATACTAATGTTAGTGATGGATTTAACCATAATTTAGGTAAAGAGTAAAATAAACTTTTCCAATTCGGGGGAAAATTAAATGTTGAAATCGTTCTCAATTTATTGTTTTTCTTTTTTTTTTGTTATTATTTTTGTTTTTTGATTTTTTTTTTCTTAAATAATGGAATAAAACTAGGAAAATAGAAAAAAATAAATTCATTCATTCTCTTTCTCCATCCATTCGAAATTGAATATTTTATAATAAGAAGAATGACAAGACCACACATACAGTGTACAGGCAGGCAGTCAGTGGGTTGTGATCTAAAATCTCTATACGTATATAAATATTTATGTATATATAGGGGAGACAAGAGAGTAGAAGGATGAAAAATAATTCTCTAAAGTGGGTATGGAATAGAAAAAATATAAAAAAAAAAATAAAAAGAAAATACCTAAGTAGACTCAATTTAACTTCAAGGTATAATCCTTTTGAAAAAGGATTATTTTTTGTCATGTAGTTTTGTCAATTCCGTTTGAGCTTTTCAGTTTTTGTTTTCGTATTTGGTTTTGTTTTTGTTTTCTTATTTTGATTATTTATTTAATTTGTTATTTTTGTTTTTCTTTTTTTTGTGATTCAATTTAAGGATTTTAGATATTAGGACTGAGTGATTAGTGGAATTTTTATATTCTGTTTTTTGTTTGAAATGAAATGTTTAGTCCATCCAATACCATTGGAATTCATCACTATGTATTGTAGTGTTTAACTATTAAAACAATTTTTAATTTTGTTTTGATAACCAGATGGGTTGGGCATACAAATTATGCGATAATTGAAACATTCAACTTTTTTAAAACTTGTTATGAATTATGAATTTGATTTGCAATAAGTAGATGGGTCTAATGTAAAAATATTTTCTATATTTGGGACCATAGAGTACTACTGAAAATCGATGAAGAATCAAATTAAATTAATTAAGAATTTCACAATTTAATTTTTTTTTAAAAAGGGCTTAACAAAATAGAATATCCCGGAATAGAATATTCTATACCTAGAGATGAAACAGAATTCAATTTATAATTTCATACTTAAGTAGATGAATCCAGTAGTTTAATTGTCGGTTATGGACAATTTAATTGCAACTATGTCTTGAAAACTGTAAATTGAAGCAGAGGAAGGTGTTTGTTTTATTCAAATATTCAGTTAATCGACATATTACATTACATTATGGACAATATCTCTATTCACAGACCACAGGCTATTTATTTATTCATTAATCGAAAATGCATAGTGTATTTTCCTATCCTGATTATTTGATTGAAACCTATAAAGCTATTTCGTATTACAACCATCAAAATACTGACCGAAATACTCTATTTGTTTGTGCAGAACTATAGTTTCTCTAACGATCACAAAATGTTTATGTTATAGATGAAAATTAACTGTATTTTTCGGTTTTTAGTAAATCTAATGTACATAGACTCGGGTCCGACTTACTTTGTTTTCTTAGAGTAAAAACCACAAATAATAAAACTAAATGCACAGATTTCTAAGTTTTATAATTAATAGGCTTTTACAAGTATTTTAAATCACTTTGTAAAAACAAAAAAAAAATTCTATTCATATATCAAAAAAAAAAAAACAAAACAGCATAAAAAAATTAAAATAAAAAAAACAAAAAATAAATTTTCTAATTTAGAAAAGCTAGCTTTAAAATAGGTAGAAAATATCATACACGGCGTCAAAAAAAGGATAAAGAATGATGAGATATCCATTTCTTTCCCACTCTCTAACTTTCTTTTCCTTTTCTCTATATATTCATATATATATATATATATATATATATATACATATATCTATATTTAATTTCTTTGAAAAGGATAATACCTTTCTTTGTAAATTTTATTATTATATCGTATATCGTTTTTATATATATATTTTTGTTTTTTTTTTTTTTAATTCCCCATTTTTTTCTATAGGTACTATTTATATACGGTATTTGAATATAGTGTAAAAAATGTATGTAGGTGTATTTGCATATATGAATGGATTTAATAGATTCTCTGTATATGTAGGTATATATTTCTAATGAAATAGAAAAAAAAAAAAATATCTTGTTTTATTTTAGAAATGATGTTGGCGATATGATATGGGACAAAAAACAAAAATTATTTGTATAGGATTTTGTTGCTGTTTTTATTGTTTTTGCTTTTTTAAATATTATTCTGGGATATAAGACATTTTATAATAACATATACGTATATATGATTATTTTAAATCTGTAATGTATGTCAGAAATTCGAAATAAGTTGTACTCGTGCCAATATGAGTAAATGAGAGAGTTTAAATAGGCTCACTTCAGATAATAAAATCAATGATGTAACTTGATATTAATATGTTTTCTAATGGTTATGTATCCTTGCGTTTTTTTTGACCATTATTTTCAAATGAACATTGAATATAAAATGTGTAGATTGTTTTGTCCAATTCCGTATACTAAATCTATTAATTTTTTTAAATTATATAAAGTTCAGTTCAGTTCAGCTCTTCAATTGGCCATTAAATTTACTCATAATACTTGCTCATCCGTCCTATACCTCAAGGATGGGGTTACAGGCCAATGATGATGAATTGCTCATACTAATCCAGATTTTTCATTGTATGCATTTCATTGTAAATTTTGGTATTTCTCAATATTCGTAGAACATGGACAAAAAATAAATTCTGAAAGATAGTTCCAAATGAGTGAAAGAGAAAATATTTTTTCAAATTGTAAGCAAATCTGTGTACAGATGAATTTTCATGTCGAATAAACCTTGTAAATAATTTTTTATACCTAAACGTAAAAAATACATTTTTTGTATATTTACAGTCTTCTAAACACTAGAGAAAACTTTTATAAAAATTGAGCAAATTTTTATATAATCAAACCAACCGTTACGCAAACTTATCTAGCTTAAAGCTGTAATCGGAAATGACAGCAGTCAGCTGCATATCAAATGTAAAAGCATCTGACGTCAAAAAATAGCATTTACAAAATTTAAGCGTTTGGCGATTGCTTGCAAAACTTTTATTTTTACTGTTGCGATTACTGTTGCGAAAGATAGACACAAATGTAAAAGAAAAATAAGACAAAGAATTTGATTTAGGGCAAAAATATAAAAGATGATGAAGCAAAGAAGTTAATTTTTTTTTTCTTTATTTCAATTTCAATACAATTTACTTAACCTAGTCTTAAACTATATAATACATTAAATAAATCAATGTTTTGTGACTTAGCTGGCTGTCTGGTCTAATTATTTTCCAAAACATTCATGGAATACAGATAATTAAAATTTATATACAAAATTATTTAAATGTGGAATTTCGTAAAATAAATGGATTTAAAAACTAATGAAAGTTAGAATATAAAATTAAATTTGCTGAAATAAACTTATCAGCTCTAATTTTTTTAATAACGTAATCGTGTATAACAGTATCATGACTCTGATTCAATGTAAATACTATCATTTCAATCTATTTAAGTTGTAGTTTCTATAATATTTCTATATAATCTTAAGGGTGGTGATACTAAAATCGTAAAAGAAAGTGATATGGAAGTAAGTTGTATGGCCGTCAATCTATGCTCATAAGTTCTTATGACTTTTCCAATATATGAATACACATGATCGTTTTACAAATATATTAATTTTGTTTTTGTCGCAAGGGGAAAAATAATTGTATATTTGGTAAAATTTTGTTTTTTCTCTAAATATTGGTCAAATAATTTAAATTTGACATCCCTGATGCATGGGATAAATGGGTAGTCGTATGTCATGAAAAGGAGAAGGAGCTTTTTTGTTTGTTGTTATTTTATTTTTATTCTTGTTATTTTTAAGGTAAGATTAGAAGAAACAAAAATTTTATACAAAAGGATTAAATCATATATACATATATGAATGTGTAGGTATATACAAAAGATAAAGGCTTCTGGCTGTTCTTATAAAAAATATTGTAAACTATATATATATACATGTATAAAGGAAATTAAATTCACCGTTATAAGGATCAGAATGTACTTAATGTAGGTTGTTTTTTATTTTTTGTTATTTCTCTTTTTAATTTTTTTTTTCTAAGTACCTATAACCTACCTACATACCTAATATCCTATACAAACAAGTAATAATATGACTAAAAACCAAATATCCTGTATCCTTGTATTTTTTTATTTTCTTTAATCTTAATTTTAAAGTGTGTTATTTTTTCATCATATTAGTTAAAAAAAAGGATATTTACGGATATAATATAATATATGGGGATTTCATTTCTTATAATATTTGAATTTTTGTCGTTTTTTTAATTTTTTTTTTTTTTATAAAGATGAACATAAGAAGAAGAAAATTGTTTTTTGTAATATATTTTTAATTTTGTGTACCAATATTATTTATATAATATAAGTATATACTTACCGTTAATAAGGATTAAAAAGAACTTTTTTTTTTAAATATGGTTATTTAAAAAAAAAAAAAAACAAGATATACCAAAAATAAAAACGTATTTTACTTTTTTTTAATTTGTACACATTTTAAAATAATCAATTTCAGCATTATTCTTTAATTTTATAGAAAAACATATAGTAACTAAAACTAGAAAATTTTTTAAAATTAAATATTTATAATAAACTGTATATATAATAAAATATAATATATTATTATTAAAATTTAAATTTTATATATATGGGTAGAATGGCCATATCGTTGGGTGTGGGAGAATTGTTATTGTAAGATACGAAATGTTAACACTAAAAAGACAATGTTATTGAACAACTGTTGTAAATGGAATACAAAAATTTAACAATAGCCTTAATAATAGTCTATATAAGTGTCAAACATGTTAAATTACGAATACGAACTCCTCATTATGTTCAGCAAATCATAAATTAAGTACTTGAAACGAAAATGTAAATGAAATTGTAACTGAATACACAATGAAACATGTCGATTCAAATTTTATTTTTATTTTTATGAAAATTTTAAAATAAAATATATAAGAAAATTTTAATAATTTCTTAATATGTGAAACAATAACAAATGTTTTATTTAATTTAATTAAATATTAATAAATAAATAAATTTTGTATTAATTTCTAGAAATTATATATTTCACCAAGTAGCAACCAAAAAATCTTTAGATTTTTTAACGAATGAAAATATATTTAAAGAAAATCTACAGGTGATCGCTATGGGCTCTAATTTATAATAATACAATTTTATTGAAAATGACTAAAACTATTGACCCAAATGTCTAAAGCAACGAGCCTAAATATTGGCGTTCCGGATTAATTCCGACCGTATAATAAATGTGAAATTAAAGTAAATTAAAATAAAACTATAAAATTAAAACAAATATTAGTTTGGTTAAAATAAAAAATCATTGTTTGATCGTATTATAAAATTTAAATTTATAATAAATCACAATTTGATTTCATATAAAAAATTAATTGTAATAAAATGTTTTTATTTAAAAACATTTAAACATTTAAATAAAAATTCTAATCATTCAGAACCATTTTGAATGAATCAAATTAAAAATAAAAATCGTCAGCAAACTACGCTTCTCTCTATTTTATGATATTTAACCTAAAAATTTGATTTACATAGTTCTCTGAAAATAAAGAGACACCTCTATCAGCGTTTTTAAAAATTCTAGTTGGTTCGAGTAGCTGCCATACAACTCCTTTCAATTAAAATGGCTTAATGAAAGATTAAATTAAAACTAAAAGAGCTACAAACCTACAAATTTGTATTTTGACAGTTCTCTGAAAACAAAGAGACACCTGTATCAGCGCTTTTAAAAATTCTGGTTGGTTCGAGTCGCTGCCATACAACTCCTCTCAATTAAAATGGCTTAATGAAAGATTAAATGAAAACTAAAAGAGCTAAAAACCTACAAATTTGTATTTAGATAGTTCTCTGAAAACAAAGAGACACCTGTATCAGCGTTTTTAAAAACTCTGGTTGGTTCGAGTAGCTGCCACACAACTCCTCTCAATTAAAAAGGACTTATGAAAGATTAAATGAAAACTAAAAGAGCTTCAAACCTACAAATTTGCATTTAGATAGTTCTCTGAAAATAAAGAGACACCTCTATCAGCGTTTTTAAAAATTCTAGTTGGTTCGAGTAGCTGCCATACAACTCCTTTCAATTAAAATGGCTTAATGAAAGATTAAATTAAAACTAAAAGAGCTACAAACCTACAAATTTGTATTTTGACAGTTCTCTGAAAACAAAGAGACACCTGTATCAGCGCTTTTAAAAATTCTGGTTGGTTCGAGTCGCTGCCATACAACTCCTCTCAATTAAAATGGCTTAATGAAAGATTAAATGAAAACTAAAAGAGCTAAAAACCTACAAATTTGCATTTAGATAGTTCTCTGAAAATAAAGAGACACCTCTATCAGCGTTTTTAAAAATTCTAGTTGGTTCGAGTAGCTGCCATACAACCCCTTTCAATTAAAATGGCTTAATGAAAGATTAAATAAAAACTAAAAGAGCTAAAAACCTACAAATTTGTATTTTGACAGTTCTCTGAAAACAAAGAGACACCTTTAACAGCGTTTTTAAAAACTCTGGTTGGTTCGAGTAGCTGCCACACAACTCCTCTCAATTAAAAAGGACTTATGAAAGATTAAATGAAAACTAAAATAGCTTCAAACCTACAAATTTATATTTTGAAAACTCTCTGAAAACAAGGAGACACCTGTATCAGCGTTTTCCAAAAATTCTGGTTGGTTCGAGTCGCTGCCATACAACTCCTCTCAATTAAAAAGGACTTATGGAAGATTAAATGAAAACTAAAAGAGCTTCAAACCTACAAATTTGCATTTAGATAGTTCTCTGAAAATAAAGAGACACCTCTATCAGCGTTTTTAAAAATTCTAATTGGTTCGAGTAGCTGCCATACAACTCCTTTCAATTAAAATGGCTTAATGAAAGATTAAATTAAAACTAAAAGAGCTACAAACCTACAAATTTATATTTTGAAAATTCTCTGAAAACCAGGAGACACCTGTGTCAGCGTTTTTAGAAACTCTGGTTAGTTCGAGTAGCTGCCATGCAACTCCTCGCAATTATAAAGGTCTAATGAAAGATTAAATGAAAACTAAAAGAGCTACAGACCTACCAAATTGTATTTTGGCAGTTCTCTGAAAACAAAGAGACACCTGTAACAGCGTTTTTAAAAACTCTGGTTGGTACGAGTAGCTGCCACACAACTCCTCTCAATTAAAAAGGACTTAAAACCTAAAATTTTGTATTTGGATAGTTCCTTGAAAACAAGGAGACACCTGCGTCAGCGATTTTAAAAATTCTGGTTGGTTCGAGTCGCTGCCATACAATTTCTCGCAATTATAAAGGTCTAACGAAAGATTAAATGAAAACTAAAAGAGCTACAAACCTAGAAATTTGTATTGGGATAGTTCTCTGAAAACAAGGAGACACCTGTATCAGTGTTTTTAAAAATTCTGGTTGGTTCGAGTCGCTGCCATACAACTCCTCTCAATTATAAAGGTCTAATGAAAGATTAAATGAAAACTAAAAGAGCTGCAAACCTACAAATTTGTATTTAGATAGTTCTCCGAAAATAAAGAGACATCTGTATTAGCGTTTTTAAAAATGTTGGTTGGTTCGAGTAGCTGCCATAGTTTTAATGTTATAATAATATTAGGTTTTATCGCTTAAAGTCCTAAACTACTTTACACATTGCGCTTTCCGGTAAGAAACAATCCTTGAAGTCTCTTTCACTATTGTACAGCGGTTTGAAATTATACTACACTCAATTAAATTGTCATTTAATATAGTGTTGTTGTTATGTCCTTTTGTTGTTATGTTGTTATTCTTTCAATAAAAAACTAATAAAATTAAATAAATAATTAAGTTGTCCTTGTTTCTTACAAAATAATCACGGACATTATTAAGTGGCTGAATAATACAGAAAATCAATCCTTTTTAATAAACTTCTACTTCAACACTTCTCTTGACTTGAAAATTTACCTCATAAACTGACCATTACGGTAATTAACCTAAAAAATGTTTCCTTTCAATTAATATTCCTTAAGGAAAATTCATTTTTTCTAAAATATTTCTTACACCCTTAAGATATTCAGTAATTCATTTTTGATTTTAATTTATTTGCAGCACACGTCTTTTTTTTCAAAAACTATGCAAAAAAAGGACCTTTTGGCTCCTAAAAAAAATGTACACAAAATGACTTTCCACCTTTTAGAAATCATTTTGTTTTTTCTTCTCAGTTTTCCATTTTTTCTTTAAATGTATTTTTACAGTAATTGTCGTTCTTGTTGAGTCCTTGTAAGTAAAGAACAAAATTATTTTTAGTTTAGAAGTTTTTTAATCAAAAGGGTCAGCTTTAAAATTAGACAGAGAAAAAAAAACTATTTCCATTTAAATTAAAAAACACGTACAATATACAATACTATATAACATATATATATAATATATATATATATATATATATATATATATATATATATATATATATATATATAGAAACAAATTCATTTAAAATAATGACAAGGCAACAACAACCATCATTGATAGAAAATTATGAGCTAAATTTTAAAGTAACCAAGATTACAAAAAAAATAATGAAGGGTCAGTCAAATTGACCGATACTGATGTTGACAGCATGCGCAATGACCTCTCTTGCTTTTATCTTATTCTCTTTCCTCTTCATTTATTATCTCTTTCTCTTTCCAACTTTCAATATTATTCGTTTTTCACCCTAAAAATAGTAAACATCAAAAATTTTAAATTTTACTTTGTATCCTGAAAATATCTTGCAGAGAAAATTATTTAAATTAAACAGAGAGGAAAAAAAGGACATGGCATTAACGTAAAGGACAATACCATTTGATTTGAATATCTTTTAAAAAAAAATAGTTTTTTTTTCCTTTTTTAATATTGATGCCATGTTTGAATTGCACCATAATAAAGGATGTATTGAAGTTTATGGGTTTTATGTTGAAAAAATATTCAGTATATGTCCTTAAAAAAAGAAAAAATGAAAAAAGAAAAAACGGATAACAATATTTGATTTTATTTTAATGGCAGAATTATGCAAATGACATGGTTTTTAGAAAAATAAAATGTAAAATAATTTATTTGACCATTGGTCAAGGATATTAGTTTGTTAAATTGCATTTACTAGAACGATAATGTTAATAGGGAGTGAACACAACAAGCTGATCATAATATTCATAAATTTTTGGACATTAAATTAAAATAACTTTTAGGAATATTTACCTTTAAACAGTAATAAATCATAAGATTTAAATATTTTTTAGAAAAGAATCATTCGAAGTATGTCCTTTATTTGTAATATTTTAACTAGATATAAGAATATTTTAAAATTTTTAATTATTTTTAAGGGAGGTTTTATTTTGAAAGTTTTATATATATTTTTATTTTTTTGGTGAGTAAAGGATAATGCAATTAGTAAATTTGTTTTTGGGCTTAGTCATGACTCGTGGTCATAATATTTTTATTTGATAATTTTTTTTTTGCTGTTAAAATTTCCCTCAGTCCATTGTTTAGTATTTTTTGTTTTAATAATTTAATATTAAAATTTATCAATGTCCTTTATTAAAATGAAAAAATAATTTGAGAGAAAGAGAAAATGAACACATTTCCATATTGTTGGAGTATCAGATTGGATTAACCATTGTGTACATTAAGAAGGTTAAGTAGTACATAAACCTATGATACACGATTATACATGTTAGTGAACAAAACACTAACATAAGGCTTTTAATTTAATGAGATTTGTTTCTTTTTAACAACAGTGAGGCTTTGAAATGATAATACAAAATATTTATAAATGCTATTACTGGTATGAGTAAAACTTTAGACATCATTCACACCAAAACCGTAACGTGATTCAACTAAACAAGAAATCTAATGAAAATATCGAATTAAGGATGTATTTTTAACTCCTTAATACAATATTATTTCAATATTATTTCTCACTTAAAGCTGGTATATAATATAGGTACATTAATACAAGAGCGAATTGTTTCAAAATAACATAATTGCTTGGCATATAGTTTATAACAGTTGTTTAATGAATATTTCCACTAAAAGTGGTATCTATTCTCCTTTTTCAAGGCCAAAGGTGCGAAAGTATTAAACATAAAGCTTTCCCTGACTTTAATTGATGGCCATTAATTAAAATAATTAATTCATTCTACCACAAACTTAAGTAGCAAAACTGAAACTATTATATCAACTGCAGTCCAAGTCTTAACCATATACGAAGAAACCAATCATTCAAGCATTATATTGAAAAAATATCATATAATTTTATTCTATAATCGTATCTAAATTGCACTGACTCAAATTTTATACTTGTAATATTAACAATCATATAAAATTTTATGTTATTTGGCATCGGTTCGCATCATGATTTGAAATGATTTTTATGTCCTTTTTCTTATACAACAAACCATTGATTATTTGTAAAGGAGATTTCGATAATGATGACATTATTTCCGTTGTAATTTTTGTTTTTTTCTTTTAGTAATTTTATCATATAGGTATATACATCCTTTTATTGTTGGTGTATCCTTTGGAATTCTAAATTCTCTTATCGGATAGTATTGGAATTTAATAGTTTACCATATTATCAAAAAACTTTAATGTATTTTTTTTTGCAGTGTTATCTTTTGGTATATGATATTTCTGTATAAATGGCTATTTGTATTTGGATTTAGAGTGGTTTTACGAAAAAAAAAAAAAAGTTGAATGGAGGATAGAAAATATAGAATCGTTTGCCAAAATTTTGAACATTTTAAGATTTTTTGTTGTTTTTGTAGTTTTACTTTTCTATTTTTTACTTTTTTTTTCTATTGAAAATGAAATTTGGAATTTGGATAATGGCCTAATAATGTTAAACTAATCCAATGGATTAAGGTGACAAAATATTTGTTCGATTTTTGGTTTTTTTGATTTTGTTGCCAAAAATATTTTTTTGAAAAACTTTAAAAATTTAATATTGATCTTTTAGAATGTTCCTTTGTATGTAAAAATCGAAGATAATTTAAGATGTGAGGAATAATAATATTGTTTGGCATCAAAATATGGAAGCTATATAATTAAGAATTAAGAATTCTAATTAACCAAGAGATCTAACAAAGAAATTTAATAAAGATAATTTTATTGAAATGTATATGAAACAGCCCAGAGTTTAATGGAAGTTCATATTTTTATGCAAAAATATTAATTTTACACGTTATTTACCTGTTCAAAATATAATCAATCTTTACTGTGGCTGATGGTCAATCAATAGTAGTGAATGTAGAGTATCATGATTTTACTGTATACTTTTTTTTTATTTAAAACGGAGTTGGCTCTAATATGTCAAGGCCGGCATGTAGGCTTTTAGTCCTTTATTACTTACCTGTATACTTAATTATCTCTATTGTATTGTAAAACATCTTATTGCATTCTTACATAGTACCTACATATATACAAGTACTTATATATATGATTTGACATTGATTTTGATTAAAAATTTTGTTTACATTTTCACCCAATTACCGGGTTTTTGTTTTAAAACAATAAATTTTGAAATAAGGCGTATATCATTCCTGTTAGGATGAACTAAAAAAGTATTATGGTGTGTTCAGAACACTTGAAAAGTATTGAATTAGATTATGCTTAGACATTTTCCACGTAAGGTCATTTTTTTTTCATTACGAATATACTTTATTCTTCATAAACTTATAACCAACAATAATTTTTTTAAAATATATAGGTTACATTCTAAAATTTAATGTAAAAAATTAGTTGCAAATGCAACTTTAATTTAATTTTAAACATAAAAATATAAACAATATTAACTCAATTATTAAAACAAAAAAACTTAAATAATACATGCTTTCGCTTTTACTATAGACCTTTTTATATAGCTGCACAAATGATTATACCGTCTTAGTCGAAGCAAATACCCAACAACAAACGTGACCCCAACTGAAGATCCTACTCGCATATAGAATTCAATGAATGACGTTTATTTTCATTCGATACCCCTCCTATCGGGTCCTAGATGAACGATGAAAGCAAATTATTATCTTATAATAAAAATTTAAGTATATTAAAATTTTTCATTCAACAAAATTAAATAAAAAATGCGTCTCGATTATCATCTTATATGTATATTCATTTTATATCCATTGATTAATCAAAGATCTCTAATTAAAAACAAAGAAAAAAAAAATCAAACAAGAGTTCTTTACAATATTCCTATAACTTTTTGATTATTTCAACCGTTATTAATTACATTTTTTTTTCTACTTTGCCTAACTTTCTTTTTCAAGAAAAATAAAACTGTATACATATGTGCAATCCAATTAATTTAAAAAATAATACTATATATATATATATATATATATATATTCAGATCTCATTTATTTCTTTATATACAATCAAAACTTTTATACTATTCTTCATGTGTATAATCTTGACTAGTTTTAAGTCAAGCTAATTAATTTCTTACGGCCTCTTTAATTTTTGTGTTTTTTTTTTGTTTTTTTTTTTTTTGCTTGCCAGCTATGCTAATTATATTTTTCTCTTCTTTTCTTTCTTTGTAAATTGTATAATATTCTTATTATAGCCATTACTTTGTATTTGTATATATTTTCAAAATATGATGATAAAATAATACCGAAATCATAATATATGTAATTTTCCTTTACATCTTCATATGCATGAAATATATTCACACAACCGTTTCATTACATCGGTCTTTTTCATTTCAAAGGACAACCCTATAACAGAAAATATTCATAAGCGACAAAAAAAAAACAAAATCCAAACCTATACTCTGTATAAAACTATACCTGAAGTAGATATGAGAAAAAAGAAAGCTTAACTTAAACACAAAAAAAAAAAAAACAGAAAGAAAAACAAAAGAAGAAAATAAGTAAAAAAAAAAAACCGGCATATAGTAAAAGAATCCTTTAAGAAAATAACCTTCCTAAGTTCTTTAGTATAAAAGTAAGTAAAAAAAAAAAAAGAAACAAAAAAAAATATTCTCTTATTATCCTTTGAAGTTTTTAGATGAAATCCTTTTGGTAACTATATATCTATATTTTAACAAAAAAAAAAATAGTCCTTAATTTGTGTACATATAAATTTAGTTTACTCATTAAGTAGATGAAAATTTTATTCAAATACCGATTTTTCATATTCGTATTTTATTTGCTTCTGATCGTTTAAGAATTTTATATTAAATAATAAATTCATTTTTCTTGTAACTACCATTGCTGCACCTGCTAGAAAGTAGACGAGAGAGACACTTTTGAACGCTAATAGCATAACTATACCGATTTTGCAGCATAACCCTTGCAGCATAACTATACCGACCCCAAAAAAAAAATTAAGATTATTTTTCATTATCACTGTCTTGTAAACCCTTTCCGTAGGATATTCGGCGGAAATGATCTTTCCATCAGTTTCTATCAGTGGCTAAACTCTTCAAATGTGGCTCTTTGTTGCGTACTTGCTTCGGCTAAGACTATAGTTTTTACTATTTTCCCCCTCTTTCTGACGCAACGTGTACCCTGAGAATTCCATTCGAAACATTGTTTAGCGATGTTGTTTTCATGTTTCTTCAGAGTATGCGCAATCAAATACCATTTCTTTTATCGGACTTCCGATATCTGCAAATGCCATTTCTTTTATCGGACTTCCGGACTATGTCTATTTAGTTTTGATTCATTATTTGCCACATCATTCTGTTGGAATAAGTTTATGGCCAACGAATGTTTAAATGGCCGCTGAATGCATTTATTGATGTATAAGCTACGATTTATCCTGATAATGTTTACTAAGACTTTCCATGTTTCATGAGGCATACAAGTGAACAGATTTTACACTTGCATTGAAAATTCTTATTTCTTCTTCTTCATTTAGTGCTATAGCTCGGGGTGAGCTAGAGCCTTCTTCGTGATATTCCTCCATGTAAATCGATCTTCTGCAGAACTATGCCAATTTTGTACATTCATTTTTTGGCAGTCATATTCGATATTATCTTTCCATCTGATATTTGATCTGCCTCTTGCTCTATTATATAGTGGTCTTATTTTGAAAATTCTTTGTTGAGGGCGATTTTCGTTTATTCTTATCATATGCCCTGCCCATCTTAGTCGTTGTGCCCTTACGAACTTTACAATATCTTCATGTTGTATTTTATTATTGATTTCTTCGTTATTCCTTCTTTGATATTCTCTCTAGATTATAGTCTAGATTATTTTTCTTTCGAATATACGTAAATGTTCGTAAATGTAAATGTTTAGTGCGCAGAAATATGTTGTTGGCCTGAAAAAGTACATCATCTATATTATTTATATTCAATTGGTTTTTAAAGTTTGTACATTTTCATCATTTATATTGTTTTTATTTAATACCAGTTGCTTGTATCAATCTATTAATCTATTTACAGTCGATTATGTCAGTCGGTTCCGTACAATTGAAAAACCAACTGGAAAAAATTGGAGAACGTTGATTAGTCAGGCCCAGGACTTATATAGTCCCTGTTGGACACCTAGGTAAGTAAGTAAGTCGCTTTTATAATAATATTCAACAAACGCTTCAAAATTTTGTGATAAATGAATGTTTCCAAACCAAATTATCACAATTCTTTGTGTTACAATGATTTCTTGTATTTGCTGTTAAATTCATAACAACTTTTTTCTAAATCAGTTTCAAACAGTGTAGTTCAATGAATCTATCTACCTTAAAAGTCTCATCAACAATACTCCAGGTTTCTAAAATTGTTTATTTGCTGATGATGTACGAGTATATATTTGCATTAGCATGGTCCATCATCCAGCTTACAAATTACATTGCCAAATTTAATCTTGAGCTTTAAAACGCTTGAACTGCACATCTAATCAACTTATACTAAATCTTGCTAAAGCTCATGGTACATATTTTCATATTTTCCAAGGACATACTTAATGCTTTCGTGTATTTAACGCTGAGCGAACGGTGGTAGTATTCCATTTATAGAACTAAAACAAATACCCTCAGAATACAATTTACAGTAAAAAATAATGCTTATAGTTCTGAAAATGAAATAATAAATATACGAAATTAAAACTTTAAAAATATTAAATGAAACTTTAAAAAATTTTAAAAACTTCGATACAACTCTATGTTCTTCATTCACTGTACGGATTGTAGAAATAAAAAAAATTAAAAATAAAAACAAAAAAAATATTTGCTCTATTAAAAAATTATTACAAATAATAAACTTTCCACGGAAATCCTTGATTATATCCTTTTTATACGTATTATATGAAGAACTTTTTATTACAACAACAACAACAACAACAACAACAATAACAACAGAAAACTGAAAACAACAAAAAATAAAAGATTTGCAATACTTAAATGCAAGTAGTTTAAGTTGCTTTGTACCAATCCATTTTTGAAAAGTTAAAAAGCTTTAAAGACCGTTAGTCTCCCTTTTGTCCTATTTCAAAAAAAAAAACATTACATATATATACCTATTCATAATATGAGTATGTATAAATGCAATTATGTATATATGTTGGTAGATTTTTAAATTTGGATAAGACTTATCTAATATTTGCATACGAGTCTATTCAAATAATAAGCACAAGCCAAAACCCAAGAAAAAACAAAAAAAAAATTATAGTTTTTATATGTTGCTTTAAAACATCCTTCACCGTATCACTATATACTACAGGTAGTTTTTATATACATATATATTATAGTTTTTTTTTAAGTTGAAATGCCGCCGCAAGAATTGTTAGAATTTGTGATAATTTCAACCACTACTATTTGCTCATACTCTGCAAATAATATGCAAATACATATAATAGTTGAATCAAAGAATTATAAAAAGAAATCCTTTAAAGAAAAACAAAAAAAAAATTGAAAATAAAACAGAAAATCCTTTTTCTCTAACAAACAAAAAAAAAAAAAACATAGAAAATTTAAAGCAAAGAAAAATGAATCCTTGGCAAATAAACTAAGCCCTCTATATTTATCTAGTCTTTTGTTTTTTTTTTTTTTTTTTTTTTAATTTTATTTTTGTGTTTTATGGTCGTATAATACAGGGTGATTTATAAGACTTTTAAATGCTCATATGAATGCAAAATTTCTATATAAATATTGTTATAGGAGCATCCTTTAAAGTATGCCAGGATATATATTTTTTGTTTTATTTAAAAGAAAAAAATTATATTTTGGTTGTTGTTTGTTTTTTTTATTTTGTTTTTTTTATTTGATATGATAATCTCAAAGATGGCTACAATTACAAGAATAAAGATGAGTATATAGATAAGGATAGGTGGTTTTAAATATCATAAGAGGTAAGGAAGATGAAAAAAACGACTTGAATAAAAGTTTTCTACCTGAATTTGTATTTTTGTACAGTGATGGATAATAATTTGATTCATTTAATTATAGTTAGTTAAAAAAAAAATCAAATAATTAATTTTAACCCTTTAATTACTTAGGTCCACTTAAAATGAGTTGAATTTTGAGTAAATGGCAAAATATTTGAATCATATTCTTTCCATATATTATAGTATAAGGCGTAGTGGTTTTATATTACTATTTTATCATAATTCGGTAGTTCAAGAGAGTTGACATAAATGTTGATATGCCCAAAGCTCTATTCAAATTTACTTATATATGTATTTTATTTTTCTATTACTTCTCGTGGGAGTATAGGACAACAAATTGTCTCCTCCATTGTTCTCTTTTGTCATGATTTGTATTTCATTCTAAGTTTGCCTATATTTTGTTAATTCAGAAGTTGTAGGTCAACGACAGGTTCGACGATGTTTTTGGGCTTTACTCGCCTTCTGCTACCTTGAGGGCTTTATTCTAGGTTCATTGTGGTTATATTGTTTGATTGTTTTCTTAAAGTGTGGCATATTCGCCTCCATTTTCTACGCTTAATTATTTGATACTTTATTGGTTCTTTCCCTTCTAAGTTTATATTACTAATGACAATTTAAATAGATTAGAACAGTTATTTTAATCTAATTATTCAATTTATTATTATTCAGTCGTACCGGTGAATTCGATTCGATATGAAATTATTCGAATTTCCCGATTCGATTCGATGAGAATATCGTAACGGTGAATTCAATCGAAAGACTAATTTTGTACTCATTTCAACGTAGAAAAAAAAAATAAAAATAATATTATACAATTTTGAACGAGAAAATTTTCGATCAAAAATATTCGAATTTTTTTTAAATCGAATTCGCCGGTTGAAAATTTACGAACGAGTACTCGATTTTTATTCGATCGAATTCACCGGTACGGCTGTATATTATTATTTTATTTATAGCCTTAATGTATTTGTACAATATGTTATTTTCATATATATATTAATTTTATATTTCAAGAGCATATATTACTAAAATGTTAACAACACCTTTGATTTGTAATTATTTAGACTAACCTGACTTAATTTGCAAAGGACAATATGGCAAGTAAAAAATAATTATTCCAATTGAAATTTATAAATTTAAGATAGAAATATATTGCAGTACTTGGCGTTTTAAGTTTTTGAATATTTTGTAGTACAAACAATAAACTTGAATATTAATTAAATTTTAAAAAGTCGTAGAAAACTAAACATGATAATGCCAGGATGAATCAGATAGGAAATTAAAAATCGTCAATGAAGAGGATAGGAAAAAATATCCTACAGTGCTCTTTTATGGTTAATTAATTCTCACTAATGAAAAATCAAACTTAATCATTAACCCTTGTATCACCACTCCTTCCCCAATATGGTAAGAATTTCGTTCATTTGGTATCGATTGATTTTAGTTCAGTTATTTTTTCGATGTAAAGGTGTTGTTAATATTGAATTGTTTTGTTTTAACATTTTAGAATGTATTGGAAATTAAAACTAAGATGTTTTTTTACCATTGGACCTGTATCAAATGAAATAATCAATATTTTGGCAATCCAGATTATCCAATTAGTTTGATATTAATGACAATTAAACTAAACTTGTGAAAAACAGGTTCAGTTTGTACATAAGACAGGAAAAGAAATGTTATATATCAGAACTACCAGATAGAGGCCTTCAACTAAAACTTTTTGGTCTAACGTTACTAAACTTGGGGTAATCAATAAGAGTAGTATTGTATTGTGTTCATGATATTGATATAAACAAGCAGAGTCTTCAATTAGTTTAACTGTTGATAGGAGCTCGGTAGCGAATTGATTTTCTTTTCATAATGTAGCTCTTGAAGAGGTATATTAGGCTGCTTAAGAGATAAGATCTAATGCAATGGGACCTGATTTTATTCCCTTGCGCTTTATAAAAATTATTCTAACTGCTATTCTTCTCTTGTTGACTCATACTTATAATTCGATTTTGACCGCTGGAGTTTACCCCCAAGTGTGGATGTGCTAAGGTCATTCCGGTATCGAAGAGGACTATAATCAAATACAAGCTGATTGAAGACCTATCTTTGTAATTTTTGAAAAATGCCTTTGCGCACAAACGCATTTTAGAATTTAGTTCTAACAGGCTCTAGTTCTAACACCATTGTGTTAAAATGTTCATATATCAAATTCTTTATATTTAGCATCTTATTTTAAATCTATTTTATTCTCTAGGAATTATAATATGTTAATTTTTTTATCTTAAAATTTATAGAAATTTGTATTAGTTTTGTGCGTATGAGTTATGCAACACCCATTTTTCTTTTGAGTGGTTCTGGCTTTTCTGGTGGTGGTGGTTGTTGCATTCTAAAAAATACTTTAACGGCATCAAAAATAAACCATTGTGCGGCTGTTAATGTATTAATCATGACCTAGATTCCAAACCAACTAATTGTCCAGCCCAGCCCAATTGTTTAGCAACATCAAATTCTGAAACTCTTTTCATTTGATTTAATTTTGATACAATGGTATTAGCGAGATGTCATACAACGGTGCAAAATACACCAGCAATATAACTGGCTGTGAATGTCAACAACCAACAGTACCTTAATTTAATTTAAAAACACAATAATCGAATTATGTATGACTACCACTGTATTTTTATAAAACTATACACATATATTTATATAAATTTTCTATTTATTTTAGTATCTTTGGTCGTTGAAATTTCCATGTGAATTTACCTACTTTGAGATATGACAATCCTTATTTTTTTTTTTATATTTAATTCTGATATTAACCTTAATCAAATACAGTTTCACCAATGTATTTAGAGTTTCATATATATATTTGTAGATGTATATATATACATATAAAACGATAGGATTATAAATTTTTTGATAGCAAAAAAGGATTCTAAAGGATAATAAATAAAATAAAAAAAAAAAGCAAACAGAAAATAAGAAAGACTTTCTATACGTATTTGTATGTTAATTAGAAGTAGAAAAAAAAAAAAAATATTTGTTTATAAAAAGTCAAATTGATAACTTTTGAGTGATCTGCATATCAAAGAATCGCATTGAGACCTAACATATAGTAGAAGAAAGAAAAAAAAAATCAAGTAAAGAAAATTATTACAAAACAACAAAGAGTTATATATACAGGAACAACGAGTTGGAGAATATTTGATGATGGAAGGGCTGTAGTATAATTTGTTTATTTGCTCTGTCTTCTAATTAATTCAAAAAAAACATATGCAGGAGTTTGAATTTTTATAATACCAATTATCAATGTTCCTCCTATACATAGATTATATTATTTTCTTTTATAATTTTTTTCTAATAAAGAAAGGACATGAATTTTTAATTTTTTTTTTTTTTAAACTAAACCAGGTTTTTAGTTTGTTTCTCAGTTCTTTTAATTAAATTTGTTGCAATTATTATGTCTTCTTGCATTGGTTTCTTGAATGATTCTGAGTTGTTGAAAATAAGATTTCATTAAAAACATTTACGTGGATTGGGAAAGAGAGTTATAGTCAGTGTCAATTACCTTTTAAATCAAACACAATTCTAATGTTAAAGTCTGATATATCTGTTGTTGTGTATTAAATATAAATTAATTGAATGCTGATTGATTTAACATTTTACTGATTGATACAATTTTTAAGCTTGTAAACATTTGTGTTTTTAGTTTGAGAAGAAGATTAATAATTATGTTATTCAACAACTATACAAAGTGAGTTCATCAAATCTTTGATTGAAATGTAAATATACAGATTAATTTAAATTAAATTTTTGATTGAAGGTAAAAGTTACCGCTCATGTATCATCAGTTGATAATATTAGCTTAAGAGGACTGAATAGAAATATTTGGAGAAAAATAGAAAATACCTACAATAAAAATGGAGCATTTATTTTGATAATACCTTGTTCTACACTCTTAGCCATTTTAAAAATTTAAAAAAATCTATCTCTAAAAAGCAAAACTGACGAGAGAAAAATTTTTGTGCAGTATGAAATTTTCATAATGCGTAACTGACTTTCTTTTGCTAATTAATTTTGTGTCATGTGATTTTTGCAATGTAGTTTATGAACTGAAAACAAATGTATAAATCATTTATGAACACATGACGAGATTAATGTATTGCATCATGTGTTTGTGAAAAAGCCTTATGTGTATATATGTAATTTGTTTCTTCATTTATTTTTACTGATCAATTGTGATTGAATTTTTCAGTTAATATTATTTTCTTACAACTTATTAGACTTTAGAATCTTTATTATTTATTATTATTTTTTTTTTTTTATTTATTATTCGTCCTGTATTATTCATCATTAATTTAATGTCATATTAACAATTAACAATAATTCATTAAGCAATTCAAATACAATGAATATTAAAGTATTAATCGTGACATTTATATTTTATAAGTAAAAATAGTATCAATGTCACGAGTTTTAACCAAATGCTAAAACATTTCAAAAATATAATATTTAAACTCAGATATGATTAATTCTGCGTCTCTATATAAATCTCTAATATAAACTTTAACTGAAGCAGTGTTTCATCTATAGTCCATTCCACACTATACAGAAACTGATCAGTGGGTACATTCAAATGTTTAAATACCTATACAACTCTTTGTTTTGAACTCTAAATTTTTTTCTTTAAAATATTTTTTTTAAGCAAATAAATTGATTTCTTATTTTTTATTTAATAAAAATAGTAAAACCGAATAATAATATAAGAGAAATTAAATAATTTCATCTGATCATAAATTTTTTGTCTTGCAGGAGGGATGATTTTTTCATATCATATGAATTTAAAAATAAAATATTACAAATTGCTCCAGCTCCGAAAACATTTTAATTAGGCAATTGGTCGATAATTACTAAATGTAATTAAATTGTGATTGTTTGCTTTAATCACTTCTTTTTTATCTATTTTTTTGTTTTTTTTTTATTTTCGATGCTTTGTTTAGTTATAAATTGGTTTAAGTCTAGTTATAAGTTTGTAAGTAAAATTTTAAAAAATTCAATTAGTCACAAGGTTTTTGTAATTTTCCACCATTTTTCCTTGTATCAATTAAAATAAATTGTAAATCAAACAACAAATGTAATGCAAAATAAAAATTAGAGTAAAATAAAACTTGCAGTTGTTAAGATACTAATAATCTAAACTCTAACTTAAGTATAAGAAGACTCTATCATTATAAATTATGTGTTAACAAATTTTGGAAATAAACGAACTATCTAAAACTAAAATGTTGTAGTATTATGGTAGTCTTGTAGCTCAAACTGCTTCTCTATCTATTTGTCAATTAAATTTAAAAATTAAAAACTACTGATAAGGATGACCATTTAACAATATAAAATACCTACTTTATATAAAATACTGTCAGATTTCACAAAACAAAAATTATTTTATTTCCATCACCATCTTTTCATCTTTTCAAAAACGAAATATATCAAATCTACCACCTACTTATTTTATTTTCCATCTTTATCGTAATTTTTAAAGAATTATTCTTCAATTTATATTCTTATTTCTATTCAAATTCAAATCAACGTTATCGTTGCTATGGTAATATTTTCTTGTTATCCCTATACAGATGATAATAAGAAAAGCATAAATAAAATAAAATATCAGAAGGACTAAAGAAAAACTTTTTGAATATATATATGTATGTACCCATATATTATACAATATGTAGTGGTCACCCCTTATATACAAGAAAGTTTACGTGTCAGGACTAAACATTTTTTTTTATAGTTTTGTTGTTTTATTTTTATTTTTTTTTGCATTTGAAATCAATGAATTTCTCCACAGGATATAATATAAAAGTGTATTAATATTTTCTACTCTTGACTTGGTGTTATATATATATATAGATAAATGTATGTATATGTATTATATATACATATATATATATTATGCATAATGCTTTTATATTTTCCATCGTTCTACAAAAGTCCTTTTTTTCCAATTTCATTTTAAATAAATTGATTTTATATA
Source organism: Argyra leucocephala (assembly GCA_963942445.1). Classification (NCBI taxonomy): domain Eukaryota; kingdom Metazoa; phylum Arthropoda; class Insecta; order Diptera; family Dolichopodidae; genus Argyra; species Argyra leucocephala. The sequence continues at coordinate 136,004,381 of OZ012681.1, read as the reverse complement.
ACTATATAATAATATATTGTACATATATGAAGAGTCCTTGCTGTTTTTTATCCACTTATACACATATATAATATAAATCTTCAAAACAAAATAAACCAAAAACAAGAAAAAAGTAAAATTTCGTTATTTATTTGTTGATTTGGATAAGGATAGATAGAGTCAGATATATTGTATATACAGAGAAAGTGGGAGATTGAAAGCAATGGAAAGAGAAAGAAAGAGAATAAAAAGAATTATTTTTTTTTTTTACTTTTTGAAAACTGTTCTCGTCGAGTACCAAAAGTCTACCTATTATCCTTTTTTTTGCTTTTTTTTTTTTTTTTTTTGATATATTGCTTTTATACTTTATATATGTAAAGGACATTTGAAGTTTTCTTTTTTTATTATTATTTTATTGTGTATTTGTGTGCGTAGATAAATTTTCTATAAATATAAACATATATGTTGGGTATATTTTTAAGCAAACTAATCTATGTATATATATATATATATATATATATATATATATATTATATATATATATATATATATATATATATATATATATAAATATATATATAGGTACTGGAAATATTGAATTTTATATTTCAGAACACATGCATACACACAATTATACATCAAATCCAGTTGTAAACGCTGATGTACGTGTTCTGTAAAATGATTGTTGAACTAAACAGAAAAAAAATAAGAAAAATAAAAAAAAAAAAAAATTTTGATATCCTTTTCTTAGTTTTTTTGTTGTTTTACTATTTTATTTATGTTGCCGTAGTTATTTTACTATTATTTTATTGTATAGATTGGTATACATTTGTAATTGAAAATAATTTTGTTTTTGTTTTTGCATGATAATTTTTGGCATGAATGTTTGGATGGGTTGTGTAGTGAAGATATGATGTATGTTTATTTCATTGGATATAAAAGTAAAAAGAAAATAATAATCTGTGTTGTGATGTATTGAAAATAATAATTGTAACAAGGATTCAATAATTTTATTTAAATAACTATAAATATATAGTTTATAGTTATAGTCATATATACCTATATAGAAAATACGTATATATAATTATAGGTTACTATAGAGGAATGTAACAATATTTGTATAAGATTTCATAAAATAAATTTGATTATTTCATGTGGATGAGTTAAAGTACATTAAAAAAATTTAAATCAACAAATATTGAAAAATTGAATGTACTTTCTAAATGAGTGTACTAAACTACATATATATAAAATAAAATCGCTGATGCGATTGGTCTTCAAGAGTATGGATGAATAATATGTCAAAGGAAAAGACATCGCTGAATGTAGTTTACATTTAAAATTAAAATAAAGCAAAAAAAAATTGTTAATTAGCCCTACAGGACTAGATCGCAATATAGGAAGGGTGTGGTTTAGTGGGTAAGAATCCCACATGCAATGTCAACCTACGGGGCTCATATTATCTTTTGCAGATTATCACCAGCCTACGGATAAACAAAAATTATAAAATAAAATAATTAAAGATAATTATGATATAAAATGTTATAAAAATATTAGTTATTCTAATTCTATCATATTTTGAATTCCAGCATTAGTATTTTTCATTTATCTTAATCCTGTGGTATAAACTTTTTTGTTATAGATATAATGGAAAACAAAATATACCTACATCTCTTGATCATTTCATACATCATCTGATATCATTTAATTTTTATTAATAAATTGTTTTAAAAGATTTATAAGCACATTTGAGCTATAAAAAAACATCTAAAATATAACTTCCGAATACACCTTTCAAATAACATTGTAATTGTTATACATTTATAATTTATTGATTCATAATATTGTGTTTCTGATATCTCTATTTGTGAAGATAATAAAATTTGAACTTATTTCATTTAATTTGATATGTTTTTTGGCCCAAATAAGAATTTTTGAAATATATCTACTAAAATAGTATGCGACACAAAATAACAGTAAACCAGAGAGAGCATGAAAACGTGTAAGTGCCAGTTTTTATATTTCAAGACGTGTAATATGGCTACAAACAGCATTAATGATTACAATGAGCATTTATTACAAAACCTAACACAAGGCGAAGAAGAAGAAAAAATTAGCTATAATTTTATTTTGGAGTATCCTCAATATATTTTGTTACAGTGAATAAAACTGCTTGACTTGGATTTTATTACATTTCTGGAATATCGTTTGAATATAATTAAGATAAAATTGAACCTAGGTAACAACGTTTTAGATCACCTGCATTATTTTAACTCAGATAAGAAGTGTAGATTTATTTCTACTCCATTTTTGTTTTCTACTATTGTCCTTTATTTGAGGTAAACTCAATTTCTGTAATTAAAATGTTAGCGAATTTCGTTAAATACCCATTATTATATTAAAATGTAAATATGTATTATATAAATATCTATAATTTATACATCAAATTATATTAGTCAATCTAAATTATATACATGTTATATTGAGTCTTTCTTTTTTTATTGCTCGATTATTATATTTATTTTCTTGTTTTATTTTAAACAATTTATCTGAATTACTGCACAAGGTTTTGTTTAGTTCATTGTTTTCTTGAAATAGTATATCAATAACTATGTACTTTTCTTACGTCGTTTTGAATCATAAAACATCTCTGAAAGCTTTCCATTCGTTATCAGACTTGTGCGATGCATTTAGTTTTACTCCATGTACCGAATTTTTCACTCAGCCATCCATCCCACTTATCTCCACCATCATTCATCATTTCAATCATCACCATTGATTTGTTTTTTTACTAATTTTCCGAACTTTTTTCACTTTACATTTTCTAGCGACTGAATATAGCTAAATTAAAATAAAATATTTTTCTGACCTAATTTCAAATCAAAATATTTGCTTTATTATTTTTTTTATTTGCTTTTTATTTTATACTTACAAAAATTTTAAATCAAATTTTCATTTATTCAAATTTTTCATGATAATTCATTTAATTTTTAATTAAAATTTATTTCTTTCATTCCTCAAACATTTAATTTAATCCTTATCACCTGAGCTCTATATATAAATCATAATATATGAATGATTTATATATACATACCTATTTTCAATTGATGTGTTATATTATATATGAATCAGGATATATAGGTAGGTCCTATAGAATTCAAAAAACCAATTTATTGAGTAACAGAAAATTCTATACGAATGTTTAAAAATATCGAATGAGAAAATGCGAGATTTGTTTTGTATATTATTTAATATGTTGTTGTTGTTGTTTTATAGTTTTGATTTACTCTTTTTTTTTGCATTTTCCTTTTTGTATTTATTAGATATATGTTAAAAAACACAAACAATTTTCTACTAAAAAGAGAATATTAAACAAAATAAATTGTCGTTTATACATATGAATATATATATATTATATACAAAAAGGATATTCTTCAAACACATAATATCATTTTGACTCAAAAAAAATTATCATATGAGTTTTTAAGGATATTCATGTCATTACACACACATATAAAATCCTTTATCCATATACATTTTTGAAGTTATCACCAACCTATACATAGGTTAGTTTTACTCATTCTTTTAATTTTTAACTCAACTCTAATGGCACTCTATATTCTCTTATGATATGAGACATTTTTGTTTTGTTTTGCGAATAACAATTATGTATGTTTAGGTACAGTAATATATGGATATAAAGTAGCAATAATGGCATTAGTAGTGGTATGTATATGAAATTCATATGAGAATTTTATATGTCCATATACACACATATGGATTTCTTTTGGACGTATGTAATAAAAATAATAAAGAAAATAAAAAAGAAAAACAACAACAACAAAAATCGACCATACATCTTCGTCATTTGTCATAAGGAAGAGTAAAAAAAAAAAACAAAACAAAAGCAATAGCAAAAATAAAAATAGAAAAAAATTGTTTTTGTACATATAAGTATAATAAAACAAATAGTAAAAGGATATTAATGGGCAAGCGTTTAGGACACACATGTGCAATAGAATGAAACGAATGAAATAAACAGTAAAAAAAAGCAATGTATATGAATCAACTAAATAATATTAGTGTGTTGTATAACTGTAATATCCTGGCAATAATCTAAATAAATATATGTAGGTAGCGTATATAAATTAGCACATATATTTCAAAATTCATATGAATATATCATCATCATATATGAGTGGACAGATGTATGTGTTGTGTGAGGGATCGGTAAATAAAGAGTAACATTTAATTTTTTGGTATATATAGTAAAAGAGGCGCATAATTATAACCAACCTGTGATGTGATGTGATGGCCATACCATTTATTGTATATATATATATATATATATACATAAGTATAGTAAATAAATGGGTATCACATATGTGTATACGGACATTATATTATTGATAATATGTAGCAAAACAAAAACAACAATTATATAACGGTTTATGTTTTGCCTTAGCAAATTTTGTATATATATGCAATATATATATCCATATATAGAAAGTGGATAGTGGCTAGAGAGAGCATTTATTGACGTTTTTGCTTTTGAATACAAAAATTAAATGCTATAGATGGCTAAAATGTGTGTAATGTGTTATGATGTGTGTAAACTAAATGTACTATATATGAATGTTCTATCATATATATATTTTCTATAATTATTGTGTATATAATAATATGTTGCAAAAAATACATTTAATACAAAAAAAAAATAAGTAAATAAATAAATAACGGGATAAAGAATATGATAGAGAATGAGAATAAGAAAATAACGGCAGCGGCGACCATCATACACGTAGATATAACAAAAACAAATGGTTTAAATTTTTATTTTTTTTTTTGCAAAATTTATTCTTTTGTTTTGATGAGTGTGGGTTCAGATACGAAAGAGGAGGTGGTAAAATTTTTTGTTTGAGAGGTAACAGAAAAAAATAAATAAAAATATATGTATGAGTGAAAGCAAAATAGCTAGGACTACTGCTGAATGAATAGTAGTAGTAGTATTAGTAGTAGTAGAATAGTAGAAGTAGTAGAGTAGAAGAAAATGAGGATGGGATAATGTTTGGCGATATATGATTTATATGCTATGAAATTATTAAAAAAAAAACAAAGATAATGTATTGAAAAATACTGTTATACATATTTGCAATAAAGCGAAAAAGAAAAAAAAAACAAAAAAAAAAAGATGAGAAATAAAATAAAGAGAAATAAAAAATACAAAGAGAATAACGGTAAAAAGCCAGAATAAAATAAAATGATTATTATTTCTTTTTTGTTTTTATTTTTTTGTTTTTTTCGTTTTCTATTACGTTCGGTCGTTGGATGTAAATGGATGATGATGTTATATTGTTATTGATAATATTTATGATAATGATTGAAATGATGGTCAGAGATGGAATGAAAATTGTAGAAAAACTTTTTAATGAGCCTTGAAACTCTCTTGGAACAGTTCATTTTCAATTGACATTATTTCTTTCATTGTTCTGAATCTGAAATTCATTGATGTGCATGTGCTATAGGTTGTATTAGTGAAGTATGTACATAAATATTTGTTATAATAAATTTCAATTCAAAAACTAGTTTAATAAAATTATTTTTTATGAACTGATAATGACTGATAAATTTAATATGTTCATGTACCTACATGTAGTAAATTTTTTTCGGTTTGGTTGCAAATCTATCTATTTCTAAAAACCTTTACGTTCTATGCCGTAAATGCTGTTCATTGAAGTCCAGTTTATTGAATAATGCAACTTTTGATTTTTTTTCACCAATTATTGTACGCTATTCGCCATTGTGAATTATATCGGCCTATATTTTACAAATAAAGCTAACGCCATAGTTATCATACGTCTTATACTCCTTTGCTTACAAAAAAAACTTTGTAGAGGTAATTTTTGTAGACATAAGAGTATTAAACGTATGTTAACCATGGCGTTACACCCTTCTTAGGCTATTATCCAGATATTTTCTATATTTTCTTGCTAATTATAACGTGCGAACTTCATATTCATCATTACAACGTTACTAATGCTGTTCGCATTTTAGATTACATCAGAGTATAATCACTTCTTACATATTTTAATCGTTGAGCTCATTAAGGGTTAAATAAGAAAAATTGTAATTCTGTAGGTATATCTGGGGATAATTAACTGGAACGTAATTTAGTTTTTTCATTGTTTGTTTTTGTCAAAAAATAGTTGATTTTAAAATTATATTGGTGTAATTTATTTTGTGGAGATTTCGAAATTTCAGGCCTCTGATAATTATTTCGGTTTTGCAATTTTTATTTGTATTATTTATATTTTTTAATCGTATTTGCAATTAATTTAAAGGATTGAAAACATTTGGTAGCGAAATTTATACATTTTATTTGTTCTGGTAGTCAAATGACATAATAATTTTACCATAACGATCGGCTTAAAAAAAATGGTTTGTAATATTAAGACCTAGTCCATATGAATTTTTGGATATTAGTTATTTGAAATTTATTTATTTAGTTTCATTATTATCATGTCATCGTTATCCTGTAACATCATCATTTTTGCATTATTTGAAAACTCTCAATTTGGCTTCATCATCCCATTTGTCCTATAGTCCCATCAGTGTGACATAAAATAGAAAAAAATATTTGTGTTAGACTAGTTAATTTTTGAAATTAAAAAAAAAAAAATATTTAACTACCTAACTATTATCATTCAAAAAAATTGCTGATACTGATTAAAATTTTATTAAATTTTAGGACTTCGCTTGCAAAATTTTATTAAAAATATTAATTTGGCGTCGGTATATTGTTACTAATAATACGAGTAGTAAGTAGTAATCATTTAACATTTGAAATAAGTATGATAAAACTTCATACTCATGTGTATGTCAGTATATGATTAAACTTCAGCTCTATATTATATTAATCGATACAGCAAAAATGTGCTATATTCCACGAACAGTGTTAACACCATGGTTAACATACACGTTTCACACTCCTTTGCCAACAAATTTAATTTTGAAGAGGGAATTTTTTTGTAGACAAAGAGGTATGTACTCTACGTCTACAATATAGCCTCTCATCAGTATAGACATACGCCAATATTACCCTTAATAGTTAGCATTTTCACCGGCTCTGATAATGGTGATGATTCTTTTTTATAAGAAGATTTCATTCTCATATAAAATATTTCAATTTTTTTTTTGTTTTCAAGTTATTTTATGTATGGCGAGTTGAATGGATGTGATGAAATGGAATATAATATAATATATATACGAATACATAAAACATGAGGGTGGGGTGGATTTCATATGCTGTTTTTCTGATATGTGGTGAACTGTATGTATTGAGATATTGAATTATTTTTTTTTTTGTTTTTTAAATGAAAAGAAATACGATATTTATTTCATGAAAGAAAATATCAATAATAAAAATGGAGACTTGTGTGTTATATTTTTTTTTTTTTAATTTTTAATAATGGTCGTCGACCATATTATATACAGAATAAAACGATACGAATATGTTGTCGTTGTTGTTTTTTTTTATGCAAGGATATGAGGTGAGGGATTTTTTAAGAAATTGACGAAGTGAATTTGCAAAAAAAAAAGAAATTTTTTTTTGTATTTTCGCGGTGGTGGGGGTGTGTTTTTTTTTTTGATAAAGAATAAGAAAATTATTGATCGATTGGTTTTTGTGATTTTTCTTTTGTATATTCAATTTTGCAAAAAAAAATTTGCATATACACCAAATCCATATTTATATATGTAGGTATATATATATCTTTTTAAATGGAAATTGTTAATATTAGAGAAAGAGGAATATAAACACAAAAACATAAAAATGTATGTATGTATGTATTACAATATATTGACTTATGGGAAATATCGTAATAAAAATATGGGACTTTTTGTTTTTAAAAATGCATTGACAGAAATATAATAAAAAAAATATTATTAAAAAAATTGCAAACTGAAATTTTCTGGAAAACAAAATATCTAAATTTGTTTTTTTTTTTTGTTGAATGTAGTAGTTTAAGAGTTTGTAGACATTAAAATCAGTAATTGTATTTTTGACATATTAAATTTTCATTTTTAGTTCAATTTGACTTTTGTATGTAAATTTTTAGTTACTTGGATTCTCTTAATCTTTTATTAATTTTTTCTTTATTACTTACTATATTAAATCAAATTTAATTGTTTATGATCAGAATTAGTAAGTAGATATTGATTTATAATGAAAAATAAAGATAGTTAGTAAATATGTAGTTATTCTGTACTACATAATTATATAGTACTATTTCTATCTTGTAATAGTATGTATAAATATTTTAAAATAAACTTAAACAACCACTGACGAACGGTAACGACCAATAATTATTGATATAGTATAATGCTATCGAATTGATTCAAGTCCAATACCGAAACTTGTCAATAAATTAAATACAATTTCAAACTCTTTACAATACAATTATATACAATTTCACTACAGGTATTCGATGTGTACAATCTTCATCGTAAATTCCATACAAAATACAAGATCGTGACACATAACAGAGATCGATTAATTGTATATTTGTTTATCATCGGTGATTAAAAGAATTCAATTTAAAAAATATTTCATATTCAGTGTACTATATTCAAATAAAATAAAAATAAAATAAATTAAAAATCATCTATGGAGGTAAATATGTCCAGCAACTTAGATACATCTTCCAAAGAAGAAAACTTTGGGTAAGAAAATTTCCATTGTACCTACAATTATCAAGCAATTTATTATTTATATGATCCTGATTTAAGAATGATTCAATATTATTGGTTATCCACATTAACAACATACTATAGGGAGGTTCCATTTGGTAGGTACTATAATTTTATCATTTCATCAACCACTAGCAATTTTCAGACTTTTTAGATGAAACTTGATTTCGTTTGTCTTCATTTTTGATCAGAATTCCATTCTAATAACTTTTTTTTTATAATGTCCTTTATTTTTTATTACTTTTTTTATTTGTCTTATAAACTCAAATCATAATAGAGCAAAAAGAAAAAAAATTAAAATCAAATTTAATAAAATTACAATTTCGATTTTCTGATCAATTTAAAAGTTCATATTTTTCGAGGAAAAAAAAAAAATGGCATAAAAAAACAGTTCTCATAAAAATATTCCAATTTCTAACATAATTTTATTCATTTCATCGTCAATAGAAATTATTCAATTCTATCGCTATATGCAGAGATCTATATAGGTACATACGTTTATATTAAAGCAAAGTTATTTGGGTTTCGTTGGTATAGTAATCAAATCAAGTTTTTTCAAAATATCGATCGAATTCGGCCATTCTAAATAAATTTCATTTTATTAAATTACAGATTTAACAACAGCAACAACAATCAGACCTGTATATATATAGATTCTATTTTAAATATTTTTCGTTGTCCTTATCAGGATATTTAGCTTGTGCAAAAAACCAAAAGCAAAATTTAACAATGTATAATAATTGTATAAAAACATTTTTTTTGTGTATGGATGTATATGTTGTTATTTATAGTTGTAATATAATATTATTGTAAAATGTAATTTAGAAATTTCTATCACTATTCTATCAATATAATAATATACTTTTCGAGTTTTGTTTCAGCAAAGAACTTACCATATTTATACACACATATGTATATATATATACATACATATTAATGTTGAGAATTTTATACTGTCCATTCAGATAATTTTATGAAATTTTTCGATTCATTTTCACCCTTACTTACTTATATCTTTCATACCACCCTTACCACCCCTGTTTAAATTCCTTTTTATATATCTATTTTCTCCCCTTTTTATATTTCTATCCATTTTCATCAATGGATGGATGGCCCATCTCTTTTATACTTTCTTTTTCCCACCCTCTTCAAATTTTTATCTTTCTGTCTCTCTCAATCATATTTCTAATAATGTTTTTGGTTTCAATTTTGATGAAATAATTTTGAAAATTTTCAAAGTTTAAAATTTGAGGCGAAAGACGTCAACATCAGCATAATATTTAATGTTTTATGTTGTATAGAAAATGTTAGAGCAACTGAATCTAATAAAAAAACAAAAACAAAATAAAAAACAGTAGAAAAAATGGCAAATGGCATCAGGAGCAGTTATAATAATATACAAGCCAACACTAAAAAATTTAAGGTAAGTAAATATTATGGAAGTATTTACTGAATACGTAATCGGAGTTGTTAATAATAAAAATAATAATGATAATAAAAGAATTTTCGCGAAATTGGAGTTGCTAATAATAACTGTTTAATAATGTAAAGTAGCCATTTTTTTCTATAATTTATATACATGTACTAGCGACCCGACTAGCACCGAGGTTGTTCGGGCTAAACACAAAATATATAAAATTGCTGCCATATTCATGTTCACCAAATGAAACTTTGCATGCTCACCAAATATTCACACGAACAGTCGGCAGCGTGGTCACGATAAGATAAAGTATATTTATACCAAACCTATTTGATTTAATCATCTATTGGGTCAAAAAACATTATTTATATAAATTAACTAAGTGTTTTTATGTATGTAGCTATGTATGTTCCAGAACAACTCCAAAATAAATGTAGTAATTTCAACCAAATTTAACCAGAAGACGGTTATAGGCTGTGTTTATTTCTGTTCCGGTAAGCGGTTTCGTTGTGGTATAGACAATCAAATTTTATTCTTACTAAACAACTTAAATTTGAATAAATGTTGTAATCACTGGAGTGGGTTATGACTCCATTAAATCGTTTGCGACAAATCGATCTGTTAAAAAATTTGTTACAAGATTAAAAAATAGTTTAAACTAAAATTTTATTTTAATTTTGGAAAATTTTAAATAATGTCGACTTGTTCTGTACAATCTAGGACAATAGTAAATATATATTATATATTATTTAAAATGAGTGTAAAAGGATCAGAAATATATTTATATCCTTTTAATTTTATATTTATTATTATTCATAAGATATATTTGTATGTGTTTAATATACATAAATATATATAGCTATAGTAATATAATATATATGTGACGTATTATAATCATAAGAAAGTATAATATAAATATCCAACAAATTTGTCTATATTAACTGTCTATACTCATATATATATATATTTATTTATTTCTATCCATGTACATACTCTATGTTTATATTATTAGACATAATATTCTAATTTTAAATCCCCTCTCGGTTTTTATTTACATATATTTTGTTTTCTATATTATATTTTATTAAAAAATATTTTATTTCTAAAACAATACATTTTTATATACATATTTAAATATATATATATTTATATATCCATGTGTATTAAAATGTTATTAGAAAATATCCTAGAATTCATAAACATAATCATGTATATGGTATAGTGTATAGAACTAAATCAATGATAGAGTTCTATATAAAATTGATGTTTTTTATTTTCTGGGCAGATAGAGTAAGGACACTGATATAGCCCATAAGATAAATTCAAAAAAAAACAAAAATAACAAACAAAAAATATATGAGAATTGAAAGGACATTGAAAGCAGCAAGCAAAAAACAAAAAAATATAAAATTCTAAGAAAGTCCATTTTTTATGATAATACCTTAAGCTTGGCATAGACTAGGTAGTGTTGTTAAATTTATTCGTAAATCTATATGAATATAATATATATATATATATATATATATATATATATATATATATATATATATATACATGTTTATATAAATGTCCTTTGATATTAAATAATCTAGTAAAATAAAGGGGGATCAAAATACACTTGTTTTCTTATATTTCTTTTCATGTCATTTCTTGTTTTTTAATATGTAGTTTTATATATATATTTAATATATATTTATACAATACGTGTACATTAGAAAAATGTCCTTGCTGGATATTTTATATTATTAAATTATTGTGTTGTTGTAGAAAATTTTTGAAATTTACCAAAATAGGCAAAATGAAAGCAATCAGACAGACCAGTTGCAAAATATTATTTTCTATATTATGATATTAGTTTGGTCGGAGGAGGCAGAGTGGATTTGTCTGTATATGTATTTTAGTTTTTTGTTTTGCTGTCCAAATGATTTGTACCAAGGGGACCACACTTATTTATTTTCTTTATTTTTTTTTTTTTATTGAAATACTAAGTCGACATGAATATCCAATTTAGTTTCTTAGTTATATGAACATTTTAGATTGTTGTTGTTTTTTATGTTGTTTTTTAAGGTTTCTTAATGCAAAATATTTTTTTTTTCTTAATTTTAAAGCAGACGTTTAAAATAATGAAATCTTTGATTAGATGAAAAATTTAAAGTGCTTCAAATATGGTATATTAGAGATATTTTTTTAAATCTGAAATTGAATCTTGATAATTTAGTTATTTAGATATAGTTGATATCTTACTTCTATAGTCATTTCTATGGATAGAAATCTGTCTAGTAAAAATGGTTTTAGATAATTTTTAGATAAATTTAATACCAACAGAAGTGTAGATCGAAAGTCAGAATGAACTAAAAATTCGAATGCAACTATTAAACTATTCGGAACATATGCCTTAGGTAAAAACCAATTGAGAATGTTTTCTCATATTTCTGATGGATAGCATGAAACTCGTTGGTTCATCCGAGTAGGCTAGCAAGTAAGTTGAATGCTAAGTATGTAACAAAATAATTTCTATTCAATTATCGTATGACTATTTACTACGTGGTAGGTGCATGCTTTACATCTGTCATTTTCTATGTCTATTGCTTGGCTTGACTATCTTGCTTCAGTTATTCCTCTTAGAACACGTTTTGGTATTCTAGGGTAGTAATATATAATAGTGTAAATTTAAGTTATATTATTTAGAAAATTATAGTATGTAATCTTTAATTGCAAGCAATAATTTTGTAAATTTTAAAGTTTAATGATTTTACAAATACCATTTGGATTTATTAAAAAAATTTGCTAACTTTTTCATTGAAATTTTATTGATAAATTCTTAAGGTAAAGAGAAAAATTTAAATCCATTATTGATGGAAGACTTAGTAAATCGGGGGTATAAAAATAAATTTACTTACTTATTTAATTAAGTGGCTACCATATAGGTTTGACTATAGAACAGACTATGTAAGTCTTTGGCCTGACTCATCAACGTCTTCAACTTTTGTGGGTTACGAGCAGCTTCAATCCGGGTACAAGTTGTAATCCAGTGATGATGTCAATGTTGTCGGCATAATTTAATAGTTGGACAGATCTGAAAAATATAGTACATGCCGTGTTTATTTTCACTCATCGCAATACATGTCCCAGTACTAGATTGAAGAAATTCATGATGTCAAAAATTAATTTATACGCTGAAAAAAGTGTCCAAATATTTAAAACAAACTGCTTCTCTATCGCAATTAGTTGTATTAACATATTTATAATTATTTTAAAGGTCCTGCAACATTGACCAAGCTAAATTTGAATTATTCGTCGGATTTATATATATAGAAAGCCTCAGGTTTAAACTAGAATGTACAGTACTAGTGTAGATATTTAATGTAAAAAGGATATGAAATATGAAATAAAAAAAAATATCCTAACTGAAATAAATGAATTCAAATATGGGCAAGCTTAGAAATAGTATAAATACAACAACGAATGTTATCCTTACGATTATGTACTTTTAATATGAAAAAAAACAATTAGATAGTAACCATAAATATTTTAATTATATTTTTTTCTAAACTTTTTCCACTTTTAAATTAATTTCAATAATTTTTCTCTCATACAATATGTATGTCCTCTCTCCAAATATACGCCTTACATAACTTTTAATTCGAGTTCAATACACGAATATTAAAAATTATATTAGATATTATTGTACTTACATATCAAGATAATATTTTCATTTATAGATTATTTTTGTTTGTTGTTTCTAAAAATGTAATTTAATATGCACATAAAATATTTGAAAAACAATAAAAACAAAAAAACAACTAATTTTGACATTTTAATTTTTTGTTTTTATTATTTTCGTTATATTTTATATTTCAATTTCCTTTTATGTGCTATTTTTTGTTTTTTTTTTGTTTAAATAAAATTTTCTAATTCAAATCCTTGATTACTTATTTTTGAATTTTTCAAATTTAAATTTAGGTACATCGATTTTATCTTTTTATTTTTTGTTTTAAGTCTTCCTACTAACCCTTTTATCCCCAATTTTAAAGATTTTTATTTAATTTATTATTAAATATCCTTGAAATGAATAATTCTATATTAAATATAGTTTCTTTGAATTAATATGAAAAATATAAGAAAGTGTAAATGAAAAATTTTACCGGGATTTTTAATATCTACAAAAGAGTAGAAATAAATGTTAAAGAAATAAAATGAATGGACAAAAATTATAACAACAATAACAAAATAGTATAAAGAATAAATTGCTAAAAGGATAAGAAGAAAAATATCAGAAATATACCTATAATATACAACACATATATACACATAAATAGTAAAACGGACTTTATAATTTTTGAATTTTAAATTTCAGTTTTACGACATTCATAATTGTTCTCTGGCACCCTTCTTCCCAATACAGTATAACCCCATCGGTTTCTCTTGTATTAATTTTCAATTTAACTCAATATTTTCAAAATTCAATTCGTGAATATATTTACCACATTTAAATATACATAGTTATTATATTCATTTGTGTATTATACAATTGTTTTTGTATATTTACTAATTTTTTTCATGTTTTTCTTTTCCTTATTTTTATTAGTTCATTTCAGTTATTCAAATTATTTTTCTTAGTTTAATTTTTGTTGTTTCTTTTTGGTTTATGATTATAGCCATTGCCATCGTCATTGCTCTACCATCAAATGTCCTTAATAGTAAAATAACATCAATTCCAATATAACCTTATCCTTTCCTTCTTTTTCTTATTGTTTTATTTCTTGTTCTTATGATGGTTTTTCTTATAAATCTATATAGAAAAAATAGAAACAAAGAAAAAACAAAAAATAACATAAAATGAAAACCGACAGGACGACAGCCCACTATCCTTTATAAATATTTAATATATCTATATGTAGGTAAATTTATATTTAGTTGGCACGTGAATAGTGTATATATATATATATATATGACATAAATATGTATATAAATATTTATGTAGAAAATGTATTACCATGACAGGACTATACATATTCCAACTTAAGAAAATCCTTAATATTAAGGTCCATCATTAGTTTTTGTTAAATTTTTGATTGTTTTGTGTTTTTATTATTTTTTGTTTTTTTTTTTGGGGTATTTATAATAAAATGTGAACAAAGAGGTCCAAAATAAAGAAGGGTCGAAAATATTTGAAATTTATAGAAAATAAAAGAGAAAAAGAACATAAAATAGAAAGAACAAATTAAAAACAAAATTGGGATGAGAAATTTCCTCAAACATAGATGAACGTCTTTTTTTTTTTTTTTTTTAGAAAATATGAATTCAGAATGATGGTATAAATTTGGTTGAATTGAGTTGGTTGGGCGAATTGAAATGAAAAGAGTATAATATATATATATATATATATATATATATATTGTACTTACTATACTGACACTACTGTTATCCATTTGAAAGCAATCTATTCTCATTTTATTTCAAAATATAAAATGTTATCCTTAAGAAAAGATCAGAATAAAAAATATAAAAAATAAAAATGAAATAAGAAATTAAAGTATCCTGTAGCCATCAGCTAGTCATCATTTAAATTACACTGTATTTTATTTTTGTATTTATTTTATAATAAATACAGGGTGTTATCTAAAATTATTTTTGCTAGATTTTTAAATTTTTTATTTTTGTTCAATTTTAGAATTTACTTTCATAGTTTTCACTTTGGAATATTACTTTACTTTTTAGCATTGTATAGGGTAGATTGATAATTATTAATTTTAAATAAATAAATTTGATTCGGCAAAATATGGAAATCTTTAGATTTGAGATTTGATGACATATATAATAAAATAAATATTATTATTATTACTGTCTAAAGTCTTGAAATTTATAAACAACCTGTGACAAATCATCATTAATACAGGATATACTTAAAACTGTTGGATTAAGGTGGGCTAATATGGCTTTAATCAGCAATAATAGATGAAAAATAGATGAAAACAAAATTGAGAAGTAAATATATGAGAAAAATAAATAAATAAATCACTCTGTACTTATAGTAAATTTATATATATATCTAACTATAAACTACTATATATGATATAAAAATCTAACATTATTATCTTAGATTGTACCCTTCTGCTATTTAAATTTTAAAATGTCCTTTCTTGTAATATATTATTTATACAATAATAATATATCTATACTATATATTTGTATTATATTTATTAATATCCTTTGAAGGATATTATAAGATTTTAAAATTCATTTTTTATATATTTTATTTTCTTTATAGTATATAATATGATTTTAACAAAAATAAGAAAATATAAATAAAAAGGTAAATAAAATAAAATTTATAAATTGAGTTTTTTTGATAAATTTTCGCAATTCAATTTTACATACACCGATATATATATATATAGATATTATATAAGTAAATTTTAACAAATACATACTAATAAAATGACAGGATGGACGTTGATTTACTAATTTTAATAAAAATAAAAGGGGATAATTCAGTTCTACTCATTTCTTATTTTTTCTTCAAAATAATTATATTGATTGAATTGATTATGATGATTGTAAAAAATTGATGATATTGATTAAAGTAAAAATGATATATAATTTTTAGTTTTTTAAGTAAAATTTATTACAATTTATTAATTTGTAATTACATTTGTTAAATACATTTGTTAATATTTCTAAAAGAGCATGTTGGTGGGTGTTACGATGTTAATTTACAAGTGAAATATTCAACTATTTTGTCTTGCATTTATAGAAAAGTCCTGACTATTTAAAATGAAATATATTAATAGCTTATTATATATAAATAAAATACATATATATTATACATTATGTATTTAGTTGTTATTTTATAGATAATTACTTTTTTTTTTTTAAATCGTTCGGTTAGGAGGACTAACAGATTTCGCTACATACACCTCTATCTATTGAGATTTATTCTGTATAAAAAAAAAAAATAGATTTGGTTCAACTGTAATAAATGCATCTCTAACATAAAATTTTATTTTAGTGGAAATTTTAATTAAAATATTAAATATTTTTTATCAATTCCACAGTATTTTTAAATCGTATGTAAAAATTTTAATTCCGAATTTTAACAAAAATTTTTTGATTCTGAGCGCGACCTCCGCACATACCGGAAGCCTCTTTAAGATCGTGTTATTTGTTATAGATAAGAGTAAATTGGTCAAATTGAGCAAAAATATATTTTAATACTTAATTGTATAGTTTTAAGATAGCTTTTTAAATTTTTTTAAAGATTTTAACTTGGTTAACTTAAACCAATAGAACACTTTGAATATTAAAATTTTTTCGGAATAAAATTTGTATAGTTAGTTGTTTATGTACAACAAAATATTATTTATAACACTACTAAGTGCATTTTTTAATATTTTCTATATATATTTTCTATATATTTAATAGTAAATAAAAATTGGAATATACTGTAGGTCCAAAATGATACATTTTTAAATAATAAATTAGGCATATTTGAATAATCTTAATTAAATATCTTGATCCATTTGCGTTGTGACATCACCATCAGAAATTGTTCGATCCAGATATTAAATTTATTACTAGAATTAAATCTAATACTAGAATGCCCTTTATTTCGTAAATGCAAACCTACAGTCAATCTGAATATTGTGAATTTATGAAAACACTTGTCAGATTTTCTAAATACCATTCATAAATGCAAATTCAAAGTCTACTTCTGCCAACTTGACAGAATAAATTTTTAGTATGCATTAATGTAGAATATTGCCAATTAATGTAGATATAGCTAAAATATAGGTATAGAGTTTCTTTTCATTATTGCAAAGTACGCCAATTATAATTGGGTGGCAAACTTGTTGTCAGTTTGCAGCATTTATGAAAACACCATGCATTTTAATACATTTATATACTATGCATATACAATTTAATACTATTTTACAACATTCCACTTGGATATATATAGATTTATTGATCGCTCCCAACTTTTTTTTATATGTATCGACGTGTATGACACATATTTATATTATGTTTATATTCACCACACGATCAAGATATTAATTAAACTTAGTCATATATAGACTAGAGTTTCTGATTTTTATTATGTAGTACCATAGATTAAATAGCAATTAAAAAAAATAGTGTTAATTAATCTATGGTAGATTACAAAGTCGAAAGTATTCTGAAGAAGAATAATTCAGTGATACTAACAAAATAACTATTCGTAATCCATTTTAATAACATTGTGTTCAATAGAAGTAAAAAATGATTCCATGTTAGTTAATAAATAATTAACAAGTAATCAACTAAGTAATCCAAAGTCCAAAATAAATGTTGAAAAATCCGAAATTTGATTTAATATAAAACTGTTCCATGTCGTTATATAATATCCAATGATTGCAATTAATAATAGTTTAACTCTGTTTTTGAAATCAATTTTATTATTTAAAAATAATTTTTTTAATATCGCGCCCGTCTCTCACAGTAAATTTCGTTTAACACTGAACTAATCTCATTGAAGACTGAAATTGTGATCATGCAGATTCTACTTAAAATAAATTCGATGTATGATCCTTAGGTTTTTTTCACCTATTGTTAAACTGAATAAATCATAATATGAATCCTAATGACAACAAAGAAAAAAAATAAAAACAAAATTATTAATAACATTAAAAATTAACCAATATAATATCCTTTTACTGTTTAAAAATCGAATAGTTGTATTTTTTTTTATTGTTTTCCAATACATGAACACATGATGATTTTTGAATTACAATAGAAAATTTTTTTGAATAAATTTTAATTTTTAATTTTATAACTAAGCAACTACATACCTATATTGGGAAAAAAAATTTAAAAATTCCTTTAGATACCTACCCCATAACACTTTCTTACCTGAGATTATTAAACCCTTTTGATACGATATTTCTGAATTATTTATATTGTAAAATTTTATAGTGGCGCAATAAACTAAACGGAAATTAAAGGGGTGAATAAATCAAATCAGTGAATTAAAAAAAAATTCTCTAAGAGAATCTAAGAGAATGTGTGACACGAATATAAAAAAAAAAAAAATTATAATAAGAAAAGAAAATAAAAACGAATATATTTTTCACGTTTGTTTTTGTTGTTGTTTTTTTTTTGTTATAAAATACTTCTTTTTTTATTTCACATTAATTGCAAAACAAAAAAAACCAAAATTCAAAACCATATTTTTTTCAATTTATTTTTTATTAAAGAATTTCCACCACTAGATATAGCTAGCTTGGTGCTGTAAAATACGAGTTCAAAAGAGTTAAAAAGGATCAATGCAAATGTCCTGGATTTGAAAATTTCGTGTTTTTGTTTCTTTACCACTATATGAAACAGTAGTTTTATCGAGGCGACCTCAGTATTGTGAATATAAATTTTACATATATGTACGTGAAAGAAAAAAGGTTTGTTATACATAATATATAAAAATAAATATATGCGAATAACTAGATATATCATTTTCTCTTTTTAAACTAGTATTAGTAAATAAATGTATGAACTACAAACAAAAAAAAAAACAAAACAAAAAAAAAATGTTTTGTTTTTTTTTTTTTTATAATGATTTTTGGAGGTTTTTTGTGTTTATTTACATATACAATAAAATATGTACAGTATAAGTGCATTTTTTGGTTTTGTGAACAAAGTCCTTTGTAAGGATATTATTTAAGATATTTTCTAGGATTATATTGCAACAAATTTATTTTAAAGAAAAATTTTTCTTTTCGTTTAATTTTTTTTTTTTTGTTGCTGTTTTCAAAATAGGTTAAGGTAAACACAATTTAATGAACTTTATAATGTGATAAATTTTCTGTTTCCTTACCACATTTCAGATTTTTAGAAGGAGTTATTCAGATTTTGGTGAATATTTTTTTATTTTGTTGTTTTTAAGGGCATAATTTGTGCTTCTCCTTAGTGAATTCAATAAATCAGAAAAATGGGAAAATTATGTAATTTTAACTAAGATATGAGAAGTAAAATTGTATAATGAATATAACTAAAATGTAGGGGAATATTATCGAAAAAGGATACTCTACAAAAATGTTCATAGCTAAATTGATTCAGAATTAAAGTTGGTAAATTTTGAGATTTATAAATTTTATTTGTAATTTTATCGTTGAGTATTTTTTTTTGTAAGTATAATGTCCTTGACATCGAAAATGTATCTACAACGTCGCCAATGCAATGTGTTATGATCTGAAATGTATCGACAACGTCGCCAATACAATGTGTCATGATCTGAAATGTAAAAAAAAATTCGACATTGTCTCATGCTCAGAAATTCATTTGACAATGTATTAACGACCTAGTTTTAGAACTACGGGGTTTTACAACAGCGGGTTATTAAATTGTGTATCCAAAAACATTTCGATACACAATACACATATCGAAGTATATATAAATGTCATTAGAAAATTTTGTTTTGAAGTTTATTCTTTAGTACGTGCTGCTGTTTTATAATGGAAAGATGCAATTTAAGTAAGTTTTAAAAATAAACTATTTGATATAATTTTAAATTTAAAGTGAGAAGAAATGGACACATGCGGGAAAAATACTACTCCTAACGATTACAGCACGAATCAAGCTTCAATGATTAAAGAAAAATTTATTTCGAAATTTGTCCATATTTATTTTGCATTAATAAGAAAGTAAAAAACATATGATCATATTTCAAATGTCAAAAAACATATTATGATTTGACAATTATTTCAGATACATTGTGTAGAAAATGGCCACAGAATTGTAAACAAAACACTTTCTGTTTTCGATACAATGTGGTTGCACTCATAAATTTTACATTTGTATTATTTGGGTTGTAATATTTTTTACAACATTTTCATTGTCACAGTGTTTGTTAAGATTAGAAATTTTGTTCACTACAATATATTAATCTACAATTTTTTAATTCAAAATATTTTCATTTTATGTTTTTTATTATACTGAATAGAAATAAAATATATACTAACAGCTTAAGCCCAAACTTATATAGCACGGATGGTAGGACCTGTGGTAGTAATAGAATGAAACAGTTTTTAAAATAGGAAGAATTACTAAATTTTCCACAAATTCAGATTTACATACCTAAATCTGTTTAATAATCCAAGAATATTCGTAATTATTAGTTGTTATAAATTACGTGATAAATAAAATTCAATAAAAAATATGTTGGTTAGACATTAGTATAAGAAGAAGAGTCAGTATAATATTTTTTTTACACTGTATAGTTTGAGTGAAATACGTAAATTATTGTAATTAAAACAGAAAATAACCTACACTAAATTTTTCTTGTACATCAAGAATTGTTTAAGACCGTGTTTTAATACATCAAATTTAAAGATAACACTCTTCTTGGTTTTAAACTCCTACTAGATGGTTGAGTTGAATTGAGTGTTATACCAATATTACACTCTTGAAAATTTCAAAACAAAAGCATTTTTACCTATTTTAAATTATTAATAAAATATAAAAAGGATTTGAATTTATATTTTAGAAACTGATCCCAATATACGATTACATTGAGCAGAACTCATGTTGTTATATAAAAAATATGTTGAAAAATTTAAATATTGAATACCAAATTTCTATAAAAATATACTAAATAACAAATTCTTAATTTATTATTCTCTATTAGGTATGAATTTTAAAATAATTTTTATAAATAATTTATTCATTTAAAAAATAATAATCTTGAATCCTTTCGGTTGAACACCTAAAAAAAAAAAAACAAAAAGAAAAAAATTGTATTCAATTTTTTATTTTATCATGGAAATCTATAAAATTTTAAAATAAATGTATGTCCTTGATTTTTGTTAAAAACCTCTTCAAACATTTTTTATTAAAAATTAAAATACAAAAATAGAAAATTTATTCAAGTTGATTTCATAGTGTGCAAAACCCTTTAAACCACTCCTTAAAGATTTTATCTTAAAATTACTCTATTCTAAACAATTCAGATCTGTATATGAATATTTTAGTTCTAAATTTCTAATCTATCAATCAACCCTATATTTGATTTTAAGAAAAACAAAAACAAAAAAAAATTAAAGTATGTTTTTTTGACCACTAGAAATTTAAATTTTAAATTATTTAAAACATTTTATATTAATCTATTCGCACTCAAAAAAAAAAAGGTTTGTTCTTATAAATAACTTATTGGGTCGAAAAAATAACCCAACAAAATATGCCTTAATTGGTATTCGATTTTTTTTTTCAACTGATTTAAAAAGGGTAGATTTATAGGTTTTGATTAAAAATTCAAGAAATTTTCCACTTTAATAACAATTACCCGGCAGGATAATTAAAAAAAGAAAATAAAATAAAAAAAAAAAACCCAACTCCATCATCATAAATTGTGTAAAAAAATTCTAAAATATTTGATTATGAATTCATTTTTTTTATTATTACAATATTTTGTACATTTTTAAATTTTTTTTCAATTTATGATTTGGAAAAACAATGCTTTAAGGATAAAAATTTTTATTTAACACAATTGGTGTTATTTTGAGAGTATTTTAAATGTGTTTAATTTACATTTCTACTCAATTTTTTATTAATTGGAATAGAAATGTATAGAGGGAGGGATTAAAATTAAATTTTATATAGTATATTTTAATTTGTTGTTATCATATAGGGATGATCTAAGTAAGATAAAACAAGACAAATATAAACATTAAATTATACATTTGTATGCCTGACAAAGGTATATGACTCTAAATTTGAATGAGAAGATGCATCAAATATGTGAAGCTTTATGACGCCATAAACATGGTCAAAAAAGTCAAACTAATATGCCTTCACTACCTGGGGAATGTAAAGCTAATGAAGAAAATTGCCTAGATAAAGGAAATCTTAAAAGCAAAAAATATGAAGCTTTATGACAACATAAACATGGTGAAAAAAGTCAAACTAATATGCCTTCACTACCTGGGGAATGTAAAGCTAATGAAGAAAATTGCCTAGATAAAGGAAATCTTAAAATCGAAAACTTGAGGAATGTATCGTTGAAGAAAACCACATCATCCTTGACGAGACTTAGTCTCAGTGGATATAATATTTCCAAAAACTGAAGCGACTGTACTCGTAATTACAGTCAATGGAAGATGTATTGAATGTAGCCATAACAAGTAAATAAATAAATTACTCAATATTTCATCACTCCAACGGATGTTTGGTATACGTTTTTTATCTATTTATTATATTCAGGTTTGCATTAGAATATTTTCTTGATTGAATGAATTTTCATTATTAAGCTAAATGATTCATATTTGTGAATTCGCTTTAACTATAATTTAGGAAATCACATCTGCATAATTATATACATTTCATAAAGTAAACCATTATTTCTACTCCTATATCTATACGAAATGAAGGTGAAAATTTCATTATTATTATTATTAGTTATCGTATAGCTTTTGACAACACTATATAAATTATTTTTGTTTCATTATAAATTTTAATATTGAATTTTTATCATACATATATTATAAATTATTTATAAAAGGGATGTAAATTATATAGTTTTTATTAATCATGACCTAAATCCATTATTTCTGTTTTTATTTTTATTTTAAAATCAAATTTGAAAATCTTGCAAAATAAAATCAGGATGTGTAACTTTGTCGGTATCAATTCAATAAAAAATGGATATATCAAAATGTTATTATTAAAAGCAAGGATATCAACTTAAAATTTATGAATGTATATATACAATATAAGTACCTATATACAAGTATATCGAATGTTTTAAATATTGACAGACAAATGAAATATTTTGTTTTTGTTTTTTTTTTACAAAATTAACAAATTATTATCCATGCAAATTTCCAAACACGTAATAAACATATATTTCGAAACCCTTCTCCAATTTCGTAATAACATAACGTTATCTACATTTAATAATAACGGTTTCTTTTTATTAAAAAAGTAAAATAATAATTTTTTTTTTTTTGCTATTATTTTCTATGTATAGATTTATTGCATATTTTCCGCACTTTATGATTAGTTTGCAAAATTGCAAAATTATTTTTTTTCATTTTAAATAATAATAGGTTAAAATAAGGACAAAACAAAGGACAAAAATAAGATATTGAATTTTAATATTCAAAAAGGATATACAAATAATAAAATATATGTAACATCCTGTTACAAGGATGAATGCATTTAACAATAAACATTTTGTAGTTTTTTCCAACGGATATAAAAAAAAAATGCAAAAAAAAAAATATTCGAGTCCTTAACATTTTTTGTATATGCAATCATACATTTATCAATTGAGATTATCCTTGGAAGTGATTTTTTTTCTATATATATTTATATAAATACAGTATTGTTCGAAAAAAGTAACACTTACAAATTTTAATATTATAATAGATGTATTTTGTTAGTTAGACAGGAGTTTTTAGAATTTGTCATTTACAGTTAATTAATCTCACTTATGGAGATAGTCTATAGTCTATAATTATACTTTTTTCAGTTGAAGTATTAGAATTTGAAATTAAAAATCTTCATCAAATTAATAAATTGGTTAGTTTTAAGAGAAATAGGTGGTGAGAGTAATTCGTTGTTGCCACGACACTAGCCCAGTGTTGATTCACTTCACAACATAACAGAATCTTCATGAAGTAATTAAGTTAATTTAAAACAATGTAAGAAATATTATAGAATATTGGACATGATGAATAAACTATTTAGTCCGGCATACAACTGTGATAATAGGAGGAACAACAAACAACAACAAATAGATCGCTGAAGTCGTAGTATCAAAACTGAACATTTAAATGCTAATTGGTTTTCCAGAAACAACTATATACATACAACTAATGTTAATTTTTTGTTTATAGATTAAATCCTAGTTTGCTTGAGCCTGTACCAATTGAAAGGTACGAGTTTGGACTTTGTCTTCGAACATTATGTTAATCAAAGAAAGCGATAACAAAAATTTTCAATTTAATGAGAGGCCAAATATTTAATTTACATATTTTTAATCTGTTGAAAATATGAGCTGTTGAGAGCTGTTGTGAAGCTGCTAAGAGAGCTGAGCTATTGAGAATATGTCGATAAACATTTATTTATTTGGAAATGTACTTAAAATGATACCAAAAAATAATAAATTCGGTGTTGTTATTTTGTCTAAAGCTGTATTTAAAATTATATAAACAAAATATCGTTATATAAGATTATATATACATATATAAGCTAAAAAAGGATATATTTAACTATGAATAAATAAGTAAAATTGTAATTGTGTGCAAGAGTGTGTTTGTGTGTGTATGTGAATATGATGTGTGAATTTAACATTAAAATTTTTTTCATAAAATAATTCAATGGTGTAAATAATTTTTATGCAAGATCATAACTTTTGATTTGTGACAGTAGAATATCCTTTTTTTTCATTTCTATTTTTCTATTTTTCTTTTTTTCTTATTTTGATTGATTCATCCTTTTTTCTATTCATAAAATGTTAGAATAAACTTTTTTTAGATCTTGAATTGATCTGATAAATTAAGGATTTCAATTCGAAGGATATTGTTTGTACCCTTTCGCAAAAAAAAAAAAACAAAAAATAAAAAACAAAAACAAAAATAAATTGTTTTTATTTTGATCACGTAATAAGAATATATTATTTTGTATTTTGTAAAACGAAGTGAGTTGTTTTTTTATTTTTTGAAAAATGCGTTCAAATATAAAACCATAAAATTGAGATTCTTATCATTGACACCTAATTTTCGAAACTAGATTTATATTTTTAAGGATATAAAGTCTAGGTATATGGATATAACTTGATTTTATAATTTAAAATGATTGAATTGATATAAATTTTGTCCTTGATTTAATGATTTAAATTTAAGGTTTTTTTTTTGTTATGTATTTTTTGAAGAGTCCTTAAGAAATTGCCTTTTTTCTATTGATATTACAATTTTTTTATTTTCTTCAATGGTAATATACATACAATCATAGGTCAATGACATTTTAAAATTTAATTTGTTTGTGTTTGATATTTCAATAAAAAAACAAAATTTTTCTTTCTTTGTTTTACAATAGAAAAGATTAAAAACATGTCCTTTCTTAAAGGAATGATCAGTTTTTCGCCTTTTTTAATAGAGTTAGGGTAATTATTATTGTTATATAGGGGAAATAAAAAACAAGAACAATTTTAGTTTATCTTTAATTTTATGAACTTCAAGAAAGATTTGAATTCTTTGAAATTCTCGAGGTCACTCTTAAAAATTTAATTTTTATATGAAAGAAAACAAGGATTAAAGTTCATGTTAAAGATTTTCATTATAAATAATTTTAATATCAATAGTAAATTTTTATAAGCAAAGATCAAGGTTCAAGTTGAAAATCTAGTACGGTTGTAATTCAATTTTCAAATAGATCAGTAAGGTGATACTGGTTAAGTGAACATGTTTTTTGATTTTGGTAAAAGTCCAAAAGAGTATTTTTAATTTACACACAAATATCTATTTGAACCACTGAGTATAAAGCATATAAGCACGGAGTATGAAGCACTGAGTATGAAGCACTGAGTATATAAGCACTGAGTATGAAGCACATATTTCTGGGATGTCCGGAAACCAGAAACTGGTGACAGTACAACAACATCAATCCATTAACAGCACTTGCCATCAACGAAAAAGAAAATTTAAAGAAAAACTAAAGATCTACTAGAACAGTTTGGAGTTGGGGAAATGTGTAGTCTAACAACACTAACTCTAGAATAAAAAATAAAATTATATTAAAAAGTATGAACTTAATTAAAATGCACTTTTGCATACATTTTTCATTAATTCTATATTATTATTGTATATTCATGTGATCGTTCTAACACGTATTAGGAAAATAAAAATTGATTTATAATACACAATTCGACCAGACAGCTTAGGCATAGGTCACAGGTCTTAAACATATATTTTTACATTTTAAATTAATTAGTATAATAATATTAATCTTAATCTAAACTACTTTCTTTTATCTTTTTTATCTTTTTATTAAATCAAATATAAATATTCTCTATACTTAAGATCATGTTACTATTAGATTTAATAATAAAATTGAACTTTATCTTATAAATAATTGAATAAGTTTATAATTATATCAAAATTGGTATTTTACTTGTTTGAAATAATAAAGAAAAAAAAAAAAAACAAATAAAATAAAAGTAAACACTAACAGAATAAATAAAAATGTAATGATGACCAACATATCATAAGGTGAAGGGCCCCCAAATTAGTTGTGTATATTCATATGTACATATACTAATAAATAAATAAATAATTTTTAAATTGCGTGAGATCGAAAAAAAATTGTTTTTAAAGAGATTTCACAGTGTGTTCACTACTTTTAAGTACAGTATTTTGACCACATTTGTTATTTCAAATGAAAAAAAAACAGACATAATAATAGTTCCAGAATTCTTTATAAGCTAAGTTAGTTATTAAAATTCATTGCTCTGTGGTCTATGTGAAAACTATCAACTCTACCAGCACTAAATATAGATTAAAAATTTAGTTTAGGAGTTGTTTAGAGTTGTTTAGAGCTGTTATTTTAGTTACTTTTCAAGTTCACCGTACTTAAAATTTTATTTTATATTTCGTTAATGAAGTTGGTGGTTTTCACATAGATCACAACAGAGTGCTGACAACATTTCACTCTACCGTGACTAAATTTTTATATGAAAATACTTTTACTATACTTGACTATAGTTTATATAAGAAAATTCTGCACTCTACCAGAACTAAAATAATATAAGATAAGTATGTAAAATATAAAATATAGAAGCAAAAATATATATATAGTTTTTTCCAATTAAGTGAAACTATTTTTCAATTCAAATCCTATTTTAAAGTATATGAATTTTCTTTTCAAAATAAATGAAACTAAAAAAAATTACAAATAAAATTTATCAAAAAAAGTATAATTTAATTAATTTATAAAAATTAAAGAAAAAAGATATAGTTCAATATTATACCTTAACCTTAACAAACACAAGCTTAGGTCTTGGTCTAATTTGGTCTTAAACACCATGTCCAGTAGACATGTGCATGTTCAATACTTTCCAGTAATCATAAGTACCCGATATTTTCATGTCATCATTAATACTTGATACTTTCTACTCGATACTTTTTGACCAATACTTCTAGATTCGTTAACTGAAAACTTTATTAAGGAAAATTGAAAAGCTTATTTGTATAGTAGGTACATGCATTTTTTGTACCTATTGTATTTTTAAGATTTTTTTTTATCTCAGTTCAATTCGTTTATTAGCAAAAAAAAATATCAACAGTGAACTTACAAAATTTTAATTTATATATTAAATATTTTTGTTGTTCATTATTTCACTTCATTTGGCTTTTTTTCTATTTCCGATTTTTCATTTTAATTTTTTTATTTTGATTTCATAAACTTTTTATTAAACTCATTATTTTGAAGTAATAAACAAAAGTATTAACTTAAACAAAAAAAAATGTTTGTTTTTCTGCTATTATTATTTTTCCTAACACACTCGGTATCGATTACACTATCAATTTCGATCATCACTTTGATGTTGATCAATGAGCTCGATATCGACTACACTATCAATCTCAATTACTACAATTTTGAACAATAAACATTTTTTTTATTGTTGGTACTCTTGTCGATACTTTGACTTGAAGCCATACCCAATAGTAACAGCATTTCGTACAAATAATTTAAACCGATCAGCATTTACAGATATAATTTTGAAGTACACTAAACCAGACGTATTTATTGTGGTAATTAGTGAAACGTTTCGTCCCTTTACAGTAGGCATCACAATATGTATTCTAGTACTGGCCTTAGAGCTGATCCAACTGATCTACGAAAATGGAGATTGAAACCACATTCATAAATAAAAATTAATTTTTCTCTTTCATCTGATGTTCACTGAGTAAATTCTGTTACATAAATGTTTGTTAATTCTATTGTTATTTCACTATTCATTCGGTCTAATTCAATTGCAGCTAATTTAAATGTTATTTTCAATTCTCTGAAGTTATTAAAAATTGTTATTTGCGATATCACAACACTTTTTTCTACGAATAACTTTTTTTTATATATTTAGAAGTGTAATGCTCGGATTTTGTTCTACAATAATTATTGTTTTCTCTGGCGTTATTCTTTTAGTTTGTTTTCCACAAGCCCTTCATAATTTTTTTTGTATAGACTTAATATAAATTTGTTACTATTTATTATATTTATATTGATGGCCGGTAATGGTGTTGCTTTCTTGATATAATTTTAGGAAAAGTAGTTTTTTATCTTTGGTTATGTCTGAGTATTTTCCAACTCTTCTCAGTCCTCGTTGTGAAATTTGCCTTGTACTGAATTTGACTCATCTAAATATTCTTGGCTAGGTTGCCACTACTATTACCACACAACTATTCATACAAATTTTGTGAAAATAAACAAAGACTTTTATTTAAAAAAATATTAAAAATAGAATAAAAATTGTTTTTAAGGAAATTTAATGACATGTGAAATTGCGATAAAAAAGACAGAATAACAGTTTTACCGTTATATTTTATGAATCTAAAAAAAACTTAATTAGTATTAAATTATTAATATTGACTTTGACCTCTTTAGTAGTTTTGGTGACCTCTTTTTCAATGATTATTTTTTTTTTGTTTTCATTTCAAAACCTTGAATATTTGTAAAGATTGAAATTAGAGCAAATCTATTTGAAAAGTATGTTAACAAAATAAATTTTAAAACAAAATGGTGTGACACCAGAACAGAAAAGCAAACAGAAAAATAAAATTAAAAAAAAATTCATTGAATTTTCTTTTTTATTTATGAAATTTTGTGCACGTAGTTGTGATTTTTTAAATTTTTCTTTCTTTTTTTTTATTTGTTATTATTTTCTTTCTTGAATTTTATTGCACTTGTTGTTATTGTTTTTGTTGGTATCATTGTAGTTGGGTGTTCTTTTTTTTAAATCATATTTTCGCACACTATATAAGATAAGAAAATATTATTATATTTTATTCAAATTGAGGAGATTCAGGTAGTAAAAGCTCTCAATTGTTAGTATCTCACAGTTTGTTTGCTTTTTTTTTTTTACTTAATGACAGTAAATTGTTTGATTATTTTTGTTTTTTGCTCATCTCACCTTAATTTTTTTGTTCTCTCAATTTTTTTCTTGTCACTCCATCTCCTAGAAAATATAATGTTATCAAATGCAATTCTATAAATAGATGGAATACAAACAATTCAACTAACATCTTTCGTTACGAGTTGTTGTTGTTGTTGGTGAAGGTTGTTCGGTCGGAGAGATGGAAAATCATTAAAAATGAGGTGCAAATAAGATTTTTTTTTTTTTTAATTGTCTAGGAACATATGCACTTATAATTGTATAAATATATATATATATGATGTATGTGTAGATATGTACATACAATTTTTTAAATAAAATTGCGAAAAATATTTTGTATTTTTTATTTTTTTTTTGTTTTTTTTTTGTATTTTCTTTTAAAGGTTTCAAGAATTTTTTCATGCGAATAAAATGAAAATAATAAAAAAGAAATTGAGAAGAACTAAAATATAAATATGGGTAATTCGGATTGTGGAAATGTATATTATAATAATATGTTAATAGAGTTTTTGATATATGTATAACGGTTGGGAATTGCACAATTAGTGGCAGAGATATTTTATCGAAAGAAAGTTGAGTCATGGAGGTTATAGAAAATTCTATTGGTCGAATTTTACAGCCTGTTGTTTTCTATATTAGTAAAATTTACAATGTAGCATCTTCCAAAATGTGTATCAAATGCTCTTGACTTTGTACACACTATTTCAAAATGTTTAAAATACGTACACTGTAAAATAAGAACAGAGTGCGTAGCGAAAAAATTTAGACTACATTTTATCATGTCATAGCCTACGTAACATTTTATTTTATTAAAAAAAAAATTAGTGTTATAAGACTCCTATATGACTCCCGATAAGCAGTAAAGGTGCTATAACGATAAATTTATGGATTTATATGATTAATATTGCAATAAGAATGTATTTTTTATTTAAATATCAAATTTACAAATTAACGATACATTTTTTAACATAAAGATGCAATTTAAAAATATATTTTCTTTTATTTATTTAAAAATTGGTTATTTTTGAATGGCCATGTAGTTTTTCGAATTATTATTAACCCCTTTTGAGATACTACAATGAAATAAAAATAAAAAAATAAATGTCAATGACACTTCTTTCCCAGCCAAATTTTGCATTATGGTCACAATAATAATTGTAAATATTAAAACAATTATTCTAAACCGCAAAATATTACTTATTGGTGACACATTTTTTATATTATAAATTATTTGCATACAAATATAAAAATATCTATCTCTCCTTTCTCATGAAATAAGTATAAACCAGCCATAAAATTATTATTTTAAAATAAAAAATAATATGTACCTTTCCCACTCTCGCACAATATAAATTATTTCAAATGAATTTTATTTCAAAATAAAAACATATTCCCTAATACATGATATGTATACTAATACTATAACAATTTTACAGTAATTACTCCAGTACCTTATAGGATTCTGCATTTTAGTGCTATAACGTATTTATAACGTTTCACAACAATTGCAGCACTCAAATTAATACTAATACTGTTATAATAGTGTTTATAACAGTGTTATAAGAGTACGCAAGAGTCTTATAGCAACAAAATTTTTACGTGGGAGATAAAGTTACCACAATTAACTATATTTTAGCAATATTAATTTGCATGTTACGAAAGATAAACAAAAGCTAAATTTAATGACAGCCAAACAAAAAGTCAGATTATTACCGACTTATATATTACAAAAACACAAAATTATAATTTAAACGTCAAAATGTATTTACGCATTTATATTGTCAAATGGTTTTTCAAAATTTAGCAAAATTTTATTATATATTTTACAATGAAGTAGATATAAAAGCTTTAAATGGTATTAGATCAATATTTAACCTGAATTAAAACTTTTTATATTGTATTTTGCGTGTTACCCTATGTACATCTAGATATTTCTTTTTCTGTGGTTTAATTGCCTACTAGATAAATTTTATTATAATAAATTGTATACTTCGCATTTGCTCTTAAGTCGAACAACTCGAACATTGAACCTTTGGTTATAAATCAATTCAGAAATCTTGCAGGCCAGCCGAAATTTTACCATTTTAAGATTTAACGTAAATCTAAGAAATCAGTTTTAAACTTTTTTAAATTTAAATAAAGATTCTCTCTAATTTTTGACAAACATAATTCCATGCGATTGCTCTTAAAACAAAAAAACAAAAAACAAAATAAAAACAAAACATTATCGCATAAAAATTTCAAAACAAAAAAAAAATTATTATGATAATAAAAATATGCACTCAGGTAAACATGATTCCTAACCTACCACCCAACTATCACCATCATCTACCAAGCTCTATAAAATAGATGAAAAACACAGTGTTGTTGTTGATATTTTTGTAGCTGAATATAGCACATTCATTCAAACTAACATAAATTTTTATTAATAGAAAATAAAAAGTGAAAGTTTTGAATAGTGATAAGGAAAAAAAAAAATAAAAAATGCATTTAAGTAGTGCAACTTACAAGGTTATTTTAAACAAAATAAAAAAAAAAGCAAAAAAATAAGAAAAACAAAAGTAAGAATGCATTTAAGGCACAATAATCTCAGGCTAGCATAGAATGAATGTAAGATAAAGATAGAAAATAAATATTGAATGAAGCTAGGTATAGTTGTATGTATGTATGGTGTATGTATATAGTATATAGTTGTTGTTGCAATAGAAGAGAATAGAAGAGACATCATAATCAGTTTTGTGATTTAAGAACAGGTGAAAATTATATGTATATATATATATATTTGAAATAATAACGGTAACAACGAACGGTGATGCATTTTTATGCATCTTGTATTACCGTTAGTTTCCTTCATTTTCTTTTTATTTTTTCCTGTTATTTGCTTATATTGCTGCTCGAGAATTGCTGCATGCGAAAGAAAGAATAAGATAATATAGGATAGAAAAAAAGTAAAACAATAAATAAAGAGAACAAAAAAAAAGAAAAAAAAAAAAGAAAAACATAAAACAAGTTTGAAAAAGAAAAAATCTGTCTAGACCTTTTGCGCGAAAAATTTATTTATTTTTGTTTACATTTTATTTATGTTTTATTTTTTTTCTTTTTCTTTTTATAAATTTTTCGTCCTCCTTTTTTTTCTAAAAAATTTTTATTTATATATTTTTTATTATTATTATTATTATTATAAAGTGATGGTGATGGTGCGGTGTATAATAAGAAAAGTAGAAAATTATGTTCAACAATTAATTTGAATATATTTTTATTTAATTTTTTTTTTTTCATTCTAAGGATAAGAAGAAATTTGTTTTTTTTTTTTAAATTGAATAAAAATTTAAAATAATTTTGTACAGAGAATAACAGAATTTGTATTGTTTTGTGCAGCAGGATAATTAAAGGTTTTTTTTTAAAGAAATTTATTTTGTTAATATTACTGGAATTCCATTGAAGTAATATTGTTAATATGTAGCAAAGGATATTTAAAGGATATTTTGAATTATGTAATTATAATGTTTTTATTGGTTTTATTAGTAGTTATTAGTGGTGTACTGTGTTGGAGTATTTTTTGTTCTGGTCTTTCAATAATTTATATTTATTTTTATTTTAACACGGTATTCGAATCGAAGCTTGCCGTGCTGGTATATCTAGTAGTGTTGCTTTAGTTAGTATAGCCAGTATAGTTAGTGATGCTGCTATAACTATCCTAGTCTACCTGGCTAGGCTGAAGTGTGCATTCTATCAGGTTTCACTAATATTTTTTTTCTATCGCAAAAATCGATTTTTACATTAATCTCTTGAAACAATAAATTATGGTAACTTGAAGTTGTAAATGTGGTGAACAAAGTTTATAATATACGAAAAATAATTCAAATTAAAGCTATATCTGAAAAAGTATTATATACCAACAGGTTCTCTTGTTGTAAGTTACCATTTTTTACATGATTCAAATTAACATTATCATCATGGTCATAAGGTAGAGCTCCAAAGCTAGATGGAATTCCTTTTGTATTATTTAAATTTAAAAAAAATGGATTAACCATATGAGTCTCATTCTAAGCATTTTTTTGAACAATTTATTCAGCGTATTCAGATGAAGTATTTTTTTAAAATATTTTTTGGTATTTATGCAAATAATTTCTCTGTATTTTGTCTCTATTGTAACCTGCAATAGTTTTAATTGTTTTTTCAGTATCAAGTTTTTGTTCACATCAACCTAAAGTAATTCAGGACCTTATCATGTTTATAAGATCTTATAAGATCAGTCATATGAATTTAAGCCTTCAATATTGGTTTAGAACCCTATCATACCATTACACAAATTCATTTTAAAAGCAAAGTCACTAATTAACTTCTTATAATCCCAAACAAGAATATTTATATTTTATATTTCGCTTTAGTTTTTTTGTCTTTGTTCTTTTTTTGTATTTTCATTTTTTTTTTAATCATCATTTAAGATTTTTAAGAACTCTATTAAGTCATTACATTATATCAACAGAAGGAAAAACAAAAAAAAAAAAAAACAAAAACTGAATATTAGAATTTGAATCTGGGGTTATATGATATTGGCATTTAAAAAAAAAAAAACGACCCAAAAAGTAAAAAAAAAAACAACCGTGGTACCATAAAATAATAATACAACAAAACAAAACAAAACGAAAAAAAAAATACGCAAAACATTTCAATCCGCCGTGGCAATAATAAACCAGCGTCGAAAAGAAGTTAAAAATAAGAAGCATTAAAATTTATAGCGACAATGATTTAATATCTGTGTGTAACGCCTTAAGACTTACTTTTGAACTTTTCCAAAATTTTTTTTTTTTATTTTATGCCATTTTGCCATTCATTCACAAAACTGTATAAAGTCCTTTTTAAGTCTATTTATACTTACTTCCTTTTCTGAGGATAATGATGATAATAATAATAATAATAACAATAACAATAATGATGATGATGATGATACTGATCGTGATGCTTTTGATTATCATAATAATGTTGATAGTGTTATTTTCGTCCTTGATATTATATATATTTTTTTCCTTTTATTTCTTTCATCGTTGTTTGTATTCTATTCAAGAGAAATAGAAACAAAACAAAACAAAAAAAAAAAAAAATTGTGAGTTCCCTGATTTTTTTTTTTGTTTTCAAAGTAAAAAAAAAATTAAATTTTCCGGCTATAAATTTTTTTCTTTTTAAGAAAATGTGAATAAATATAAAATGAAAGAAAAATCAAGAAGCAAAGAAAAGAAAAAAAATAATAAATTTCATTTTCTGGATTTTATTATAATTATATATAGGGAGAGGCAAACATGAGAAAGAAACGAGTTAGGATTTAAAATTCAAATATCAGCTGATTTTTCAATAAATTCAAATGAAAAAGAAAAAAAAAGAAAAAATAATAATAATTCGATTTAAAATAGAAAAATATTTAATGTTTCCGTTTCAATTTAATATTGCTCTTTTCCGAAAAACACACTCAAATTTAATTTATAAAAATTATATTGTATTTAAGAATTGTATTTACCTATACCAAGTTAAAAAGAGTTCGTATTGCTATTATGAATGTCTAGTACATTTCTAACCACTGTTCAAATATTAATCTAGGTACTACTAATTCGATCAAGTTCGATTAAAGACATTATTACTTCAAAAACTGATTAAATTTTTGAATTGAAAAAAAATAAATAGATATTTGTGTGCTAGTCGATGTTAAAGGAAACGAACTGACTTTTTAACTTACTACGTTTTAATAGATTTGGAGAGTATGTAACTGCACATTTCTGCTATAATGACTTGTGCTCTGGAAAATTATAAATTAAATGCGACTAAAACTATTAAAATGGATTTTATATATTCAGAGAGTAGAAGAAGGGTAGGCAAGGCAGGGGTAGACTTAAGCTTAAAAATATAGTCATGAAGCTAAGTTTTAATTAATAAATATATTAAATTAATAAATAAATATAATAAATATAAATATAATATAATAATAAATAATTTTAAATAATTATAACTTAAATCAAAATGTTTAAAATTTGTTCTAAATATTGGTAAACGAAATACACGAATTTGTTTTAGGACAAGAATATAACGAATGTGGTCCCATTCAGTTTTTTATTTGTTTGTATTACAACTCATCTTTACACAATCTCTATATCATTAATTTGTAAATTGACCACAATTTAAATTATTGCCAATTTTATAAGCACTTATAGCTGCATATGTTTTAGTCTTTACACAATTTTAAATTGACACTCACTGTTGGTGTTATTACAAAATAAAAATCTTTACTATTTCTATCTACAGTTTTCTTCATATATCTGTCAATTTGACAGAATGCTCCAATACATATACAAATTGCTTTTTGCCAGTTTTTTTTTTAACAAAAAATAAATGTATTTCGATACTCAGAAAGCAGCGCATTAAATATTAAAACTAAATAAAAATAAACAAATAAGAGCTAACAAAATATTGCGGACCCAAAATGTACCACCGTCATGAAATGGAATGAACTATATTTCAGATGATCATGGCTATGAACATAAAAAATGTATATTTCGATACTCAGAAAGCAGCGCATTAAATATTAAAAATAATAAAAAGTAAACAAATAAGAGGTAATAAAATATTGCGGACCCAAAATGTACCACCGTCATGAAATGGAATCAACTATTTCAGATGATCATGGCTATGAACATAAAAAAATGTATATTTCGATACTCAGAGAGCAGTACATTGAATATTAAAATTAATTAAAAGTAAGCAAGGCTTGTACATACTTTTTTCAATATGTATGCAATAAAATAATAGGTACCTACATTGCTATTGTGATATTTTGTAATTAATTATGTATATACCTATGTATATTCATATAATATTCGTGATTCCTGACATCAGTAGTTAATTCGTATAAGATTTGAAGAGCAACATTATTGTTTTAAAGAATAAATTGTTTTAAAGATAAAATGAGAGAGCGGGTTGTATTGTGGCGACCCGCTATATAAAAATAATATTTTAAAAATTTATATGGGACTAGACTTCTTGCTATTATATGTTCTTTGGTATAAGTTAATAAATATTATAAAAAAAGAAACAAAATAAGATGTCGCTAAAATTATCGGGAATATGACTCTTAGGGAATAGAAAATTTTGCACTTTACTACAAATATTCTGTTTGTATGGTAATTGAAAGCGTTCTAATAAAACAACAAAGATGTGATAGATTCGTAAGTAAATACGTATTTTTCTTAAATTTGAAATGAAAACTGTAATAAACGAAAATAAAGCTAGAATTTGTTTTGCCCCCGTCATTTATAGCGGGTTACAAAGCTATAGTTTCTATATAAACTTGCTATACCAAATTGGTGTGAAATGAACATTAAAATAATTTCGTTACATATTTTTTTTCACTGTAAACAATATTCATGTGCGTCTGTATGTGCTTTTTGTTCGTGTGTTTTTTTATATTTTTAATTTTTTTTTTTTTTTGTTTACGAAAGAATCTGTTCATTTTAATTTTATTTTTTTTTTTCATTTTTTTAAGCACCTTTTTTTTTCTTTACGAAAAAAAAATTACTTTGTTATCCTTCATAAGATTGTAAAGGAAATTGTTTTTTTTTTTTTTTTTTTTTAACACTAAAAAAATTTTCTATGTCAAGGTCGATATAATTTTTTTTTTGTTTTTGTAAGAATTTTTTTTTATTATGTTCGCGGAAAAAATGTTAATTACAATTGATTTTAAAATTTCATTCAGAAAAAAAAAATGGAAAAAATAAAATACAAAAAATGTAGAGAAAGAGAGAGAAAATAAAAAAGAAATAGGATAAATAAAAAAAATGCGAAGATAAAATATTGTAAAAGGAAGGAAAAAATTTTTATAATGTGATTATAAATATAGAGATAGGGTTTTGTAGTTGTAGTACAATTAAGTTCATTAAACTTTTCTGATTAAATGATATGAAATAGAATTAATTTTAATTATAGCGAAATGAAAAAATACACGTTAGAAATTGTTTTTTGAAGACTTTTTCGAAACGTCTGAAAAAAGTTGCAACACAATGTCTTGTGTTTACATTCGTCAAATAAAAATTGTAAAACACTGTGTTAAGCTTATAAACGTTTAAATTATGTAACCGCGACGCCTCGAATGTGTAAAGAAGGTATCGAATAATTTCTGAAAGACATGTTTTTGTTTTTTTATGCTCTTGACAGTAATTTATACGTTTAGCGTTCAATTTTGAAAATTTAAATATGGCAGAAAATAATCAATTATTGTGAGTGTTTTTATTTGTTTTAACAGCAAAAATAGTTTTTGTTTTCGTAACTAACTGAAATTGTTATGGACTAACGAAAAAAGTGTTTATTAACGTAAAATAATACATTGTAGGTATAGACATTATAAATCAAAAACATGATTTTGATATTGGTATAATAAAAGGTTAACAACCCCTCTAACAATCGTGATTTTTTGACGTTTCAACAGTTACGGCTTATTTCAAATCCACTAAAAATATTCGTAGAATTTGTATAAACTTGACTAAGCACTTTAAAACGAATTGTAAACACTCTTCGCTAAGCCTCGTTAGCTCTTTTTTAGAAATTAAATGAATTAATAAAAAAAAATAGTGTTCTGAGAGTTAGTTTCAACTACATTTTTGAATTTTTGGCATTTCCAATTGAATGTTTAAGTACCTAAAATATTAAGTTAGAGTTATTTTTTGGGAAATATTTTTGGTTTCAGTTTTGTTTTATTATTAAAAACGTTTATTTAGTGCACAAAAATATATATTTTAAAATTTTTTTTTAATTTATTTTCCTAATTTTTAGTGTTGAATATTTTTTATTTATGTTTGGTGTAAATTTTTTGTGTTCATTTTTCTTCACAACTACTATAAATATTTTTAGAGATCCTGTAAGAATTTTTTTTATTGTATAATGAGTTTTTTATGATTAAATGAGTATAAAAATGCTTCATATGGAGTTCAACGTGAAGAAATTAGATTACCTTCTTTTTTTATATATTTATTTTTACCTATCAGTGGATTGGATTTCATTAAAAATACAAATTTTTTCAGTTGCCTTCTGTTTTCTGAAAATAATATTTAACAAATAAAATTAGAATATTCCACCAATTTACATGTTTTTTTTTACCTTATTTCTGAATTATCCATTTTTTGAAATTTTTTTTCAAATCAAGACTACTAAAAAATATATTTGACTTTCAGAGTAAAAAAAATTGAAAAAAGGTCAACACAAATTGCTGCTCGGAACACCAACGATTGGCTTAAGTCAACTAAGGTTGAAAATTAACCAAAAGTTGATTCTCAGAACAGCACCTTTAAATTTAAGTATAAATAACGGGTTTAAAATTTAGGTTAAATATAATTAATTTGATTATTTCAAATAATTTTTATTCAATAACACAAACCAAATTAAAATTAAGTGAGCATATTTTTTTTTAGTAATATCTTTAATTTTTTATTTAAACATTTATCTAACATTTTTTAAAAATATAATTGTGTAACACAAGAGTGTTTTATTTTTTTAAAAAATGTTTATAAAATTTCACCAAGACTGTACAAGTGAAAGCATAAAAGCTATATTTATCTAACAATTAATAAAAAAATAAAATTGTAACAAAATTTCTTTTACCGTTACTTTACATGAATATCCTTTTTTTTTGTGCTACAATTCAAATAAATATTAAATTTATATTATTATTATCATTATACATATAGAAAATTATGCAACTGTAAATTGATTAATAAATATATATATATATATAAATATGAAATTAACACTATTTGCAGTATGAAACAGGTTAATAGTTATAAGTCAATCTATAATGTGATATTTTTAATGTATCCATCCATCACAAATAAAATTTTTTAATAAAATTTAAATCCTTTGTATATTGAAACATTTTTTTTTTGTCTGTCATATTATTACAAAATAAGAAAATGGTAATAAGAGAAAATAATTTCAAAACTTCTGTACATTATTAAAATTAATATAAGACATATTTTGTAAAAAAAAAATCCAATGAAATACGAATTACCTACAGTTTAGTAAAATATATGAAGAAATAGTAAAAGA
This sequence comes from Argyra leucocephala, assembly GCA_963942445.1. NCBI lineage: Eukaryota > Metazoa > Arthropoda > Insecta > Diptera > Dolichopodidae > Argyra > Argyra leucocephala. The sequence goes on along the minus strand of OZ012681.1, from coordinate 135,964,014 downwards.
GAATATAATATTTTATATATTAGATATTAAGAATAGTAAAATTATACTAAATAAGGAATTAATAAAAAAGAAATATGTATAAGCAAAATAAAAATGTTATTATACCTTACGTGCATCTTTTAAATATTATTTTATTCAACATATAATTAAATAGAAAATATCCAAGGAGATTATGACATAAAAAGTAATATTTATATATTTAGCCGTTAGAGTACATCCGTTTTAATTTATCAATTCAATGAATTTCTTTGCATATGTCCTTTATACAATTCCATACAAATTACATAATTTTATAAAAGAAAATATTTTATACAATTTTTATTTCAGTACACTTCTCAAATATCCTTTATTATTATTATTATTATTACATTCAAATCAAAATTTTGTTTTGTTTTCTTCTTTCATTATCCAGAAATAAGAATTTTGAAATTATGCAAAAAGAAAATTATTGTCAATAGTAAAAAAAAAGAAGGATGAAAGAAATTTGATTTAATCAATGATATAGGTGCATGATGTCAGATGTGTGTATGTATATATGAATTTGATATACATCAGGTAAATAATTATTTATTTTGTAATGTGTCAATAATAGAATAAAAGATTATATTTTTTTTATTATTGAAATAACGATAAACAGTTATATATAGATTTATTTTCCCTAAGGATAATATAATATCAACTCTTTTTTTTATTATAATGTATATATTTTGCATATACATATTGATTAAAATTAGAAAATTTATTTAAAGGTTATGCAATTTTATTAAAGAAGATTTTTATTAAAGAAATATTATCCTTTTTTTTTGCTTATAGGTAGGTATTGCATAAACAAATTTCCTTATTTTAATTGAGGAAAGGATCTTTTTTTTTTCTTTTGTTATTTTAATACATAATCGCGTATACGTATAAAATTTCCAGAGAGAAGAAAGAGTGACATGAGAATTATTTTTTTTTGCATTAAAAGCGTTGTGTGTTTTATAAATGTAAATATACTATTGAAAAAAGGGGTTTACTTTCTTTTTAATTGTGTTTGAAGAAAAAAAAAATTAAAAGGATTTTTGAGAAATTTTTATTTAATTTAAGAAAAAGGAAAGGGGTGAAAGAATTTCATTTATTTTCGCAGGACTAAAAAAATCTGCATTAAATTTGCGTTTCTTAGATCTTAAATTTGCATTGTTAGTTTTGCATGAAATTAATTTACCCTATATTTAAGATTATTTTAAGGTTCATGTATACATCTTAAAATCGAATGTGTGAATTATAGATATTCTTGTGAATTAATTTAATTGATTACAGTGAGTTTGGCAATATGTATAGTTTGTAAAGAGGATGATTTATTCCCTATTTTAAATAAGCAAAATAATTTTTTAATAATTCGTTTTTGAAACTATTCGTAGGTTTTTATTTGAATTAATTCCCATGAATTAAGAACCCCTAATGAAATTAGCAGCTATTAACAGTTTAATTTTACCAGCAGATGTTAATTGGAATTTTTAATTTACATTTCAAATGTAAAAGGATATCAGATACTTGGTAGAATATGTAAAGTATTAAACTGTTGGATATTGTATATTACATTTAATTTAATTTAATTTAATTTAATTTTATTATTTCTACTACTATATTGAACTAAGTATGAAATGAAGGAAAAAAAAAATAAAATATAAAGATTTAATTAGTAGACTATATTATAGGTTAGGTTAGTTTTAGTATTTTGCACTGAATTAAAATTAGTATATTAGTACATTATTTGTTAAAACAATGAGTATTCTCTGTACGAGCAATTGGGCTCTTTTGATATAAATAAATAAAAAACTACACATATATGTACAATCAAAATTTGGGACACTTAGTCAGGTAGGATGTGGGTTATGTCTCTATTATAAGTAGAAATTGAATATATCATATATTATATAAAGTTTTTACTAATTTTTTTTTTCTTGACAGTAACTTAGGTTGAATCAACCTTTCGTGCTTAATTAAGTACGGCACTGTACAAATTTATACTACAATATCTACAATATTCCAAGCATTTATTTATCAAATTTGACTGTCTTTATCAATTTATTAAATGTGGAAATCTACAACTAACTAAGCCTTCTTAACTAAGCCTTTTTAAATCGAATAGCTCCATTTTATTCAATTTGTTACCAGATTATACTTTCATTTATTTTTTGTCATTAATTTTGACGCAATAGTTGCTGGACCAGATCGAAATAACCCATAAAGCATTTATTTTGCTTCATCGGCTTCATAAGGCAGCCATTCCACCTAAATTTAATATAGAATTATTGGAAAACAATTATTTTACAATATTTTGAAGTCCTTTACCAAACCTGCTCCTATTTTTTTATTTCAAATTTATTTCCCTATACAAAAATTAATTCTAAATTGTACTTTAATCTAAAAAATAATTTTATCTTGTTCTTCTTTACTATTTTTTCAACTATTTTAAACACAAACAAAAACTACTTTCTTATCTAATACTTATTTCTTAAATATTTTAGCATATCAAATCGATTTACAGAACTACAAAACTACAAACTAACAATTTATCACATAATTCTCTCGTCAGGATATCTAAATCCTTTAAAGAAATTTTTTTTTTCAATTTTCCAATTTTCATCTAAATTCTTAAGAAATACACTTTTTACTACAAGTTTTCATTTTTTATATATTTTTTTTTTTTACAGGACATGAAAACAAAATTTATTTTCATCCCTTTTCCATTTAAAAATTTATTTGTATCCTTTAAAGCTTTTTATATAATAAATTCTCAAATGTACAATTTCCACCATTATTAAGAACACCATCAACAAAATGTTTCAAAACAAAAACAAAAAAAAAACAAAATAAATTCTATAGCCATGGTCCAAGTCCACAGATATAGAGAAACTAAGGAATTGAAGAAGAAAAATATATCCTTTGAGATTTTAAATTTTTTAGAATTATTTCAGATATTTTATTCTTCACCTAGAACTTTATTTTATTTTTACTTTCAAATTCAAATTGAGTCCTTTCACCACTATACTGTACTATACTATATAGTAAATAAAACTGTAATTTATTTTGTAAAAATAATAATAATAAAAAAAAAAATAATCAAAAAAATTAAAATCGATTTATTTAAAAACCGACCAACCAACAAACCATAACCAAACGACAATTGAAGTAAAATTTAAAATTGCGTCTTCTTTCGAAACTATATATATAAGATACGAGTAGTCTCTGTTCAATTTCAATTCATATTTAGGATAGCCATGACCAGGAAGAGTGTGAAGCATGATGGGAAGAAGTAAGAAAGAAGAGTTTATAACTAGATAGAGGTGAGAGTAGAAGTCCGGTATTATACTATCAATGTACAGGATTTTAATTTATTACTTTTAGATAGAGGAATGAGCATCTTCACAATATTCATCTCAGACCAGTAAATAAAAATACATTTTTTTTTCGTATATTATTTTTAAATATATATATATATTTAAAAGTTTTTAAAAGTACAAGAACTTACTGAATAAAGTGTTTTGTCTTTTTTTTTGTTTAATTTTATATATCGAATATTAAAAAAAAAAAAACAAAACAGCACAAAAAAGGATATTCAAGAGAAATATTCAAATATTCAATTTTTAATAAAAAACAGACCATTTGAATTTCACTTTTAATTTTAAATCCTTTTATATATATTCGCAATATACATATCTAAATATAATTTTCATATAGCTATGCTCAAATTTCTTTAAATGGACATCATAAGTTTGATTGTATTTGTATGTATAAGTATTTTATAAATTTTATACTCTTAAGTCCTTTTTTTCTGCTTTCTATTTTTATGTTGTTTTACAATTTATTTTGCAGAGGTTATATATCCTTTTTGGGATATATGTGCTATATATACATATATTTAAACTTATATAAATTTAAAAGACTTATTCAAATCCTTGTACTCTATTACTATAATATACATATATATATATATATATAAATATATGTATATTAAAATATATATTGATAATAAATTTTTATATTGTAAAAAATTTCTATATGAATATTTTTTGTGTTAAATTTAAAGAAAATTTCTTATAAAAAGGATTCTCCTTAAAAATTTGCGCAATCCTAATATATTTTATTTTCATAATATATATATATATATATATAAATATTTTGTTTCCACCATAGAATTACCACAGTCCACCAGTGTGTTCTTTAAAATTATTTAAATAACTTGTAAATAGTAAAATAAAAAACAACGAACTAAAGTCCTTTTATAAAATGTAGAAATGGCCGCACTTAAAATCTACTATGCAAAATTGTAGACCAACACCATTTCACCCTCATAAAAATTTATGGTTTTATTTTTGTTGTTGTTGTTGTTGTCCTTTTTATATAATTCTAAAAAATTTCACTTGAATTTTTGTTATTTTTTTTCTTTCTTTTTCTGTTTTACTTATTTATTTACAGGACGACTAACACTTTTTAGTTAAGGACTTTATAAGGATTTACTTCAATAGTATATTGCTTTCGTTTTTGTTTTTTAACACAAAATAATATAAATACACCCTTGTACATAAATACTTTCAGATTGGAATATTAAAAATTGTGTGTGGTGTACATACTATTGAATTGTTGTGTAATATTGGGTAGAATATTTTAAGAAGAATAAAGAAAGAACAAAAAATTCACTACTGGTTGATAAAAACAAAAGAAAAAAAAAAGAAAAAAAATTGAATGAATTTTATTTGCATGGCCATTGAATTGTATAGAAGATATCCTTTGTAAAGGATAATAATAATAAAAGCAAAAAAAAAAAATGTTAAAAAAAAGAAAATTGGTAATAAAAATGTCTATTTGTGCATGGCTAGTATATCAGAAATAAGAAAAGAAATAGAAAAAGAAGAAAAAATATGAAGAAATAACAAAATGAAAGTATCGACATGGAAAAATTATTGGATAAATATATTAAAGTTTGTGGCTATTATTGAGTTCCATAATTATATTATTTTTCGATAGTTTGGTAATTAATTAATGATTTATATTATGTTAAAACATAATGGAGCTGATATTTAAATATTATTTGTTTCTAGAAAAATCTGTTATTAAATGAGTGGAATATTAACAAAAGACGAAAAGTCCATGTTTTAATATTTTTAAATTCCCTCTAAAAAGGAACAAACCTCATAATTTTTTTTTATTTTATTTCATTTACAAAATGATTATAGGTGTGGGTATGGGAATGAATTACAATATAGAAATATCTGGTTTTGAAGGATAATAAATTTAATGTAACAAAATATTATAGGAGCTAGTGGTTTTTGATTGTAATTATACAGATGTCTATATTTGAAACTGAATCGCTTTCGGAAATGATGGAATTTGAAACTAACCAACTTTTTTATCTGAAATTTATTTGCAGTTTTAGTGGGACTTATTTTGTTATCAAAATCAGATTTCAAATTCAAAATATTATCAGGAAAATGTCCTTATTCAATTTTATCGGATTTTGTTATTTTATCATTGAAATTATGAATATCGTCTTAATGTTGAATTTAATTAACTTATCACTTTATCCGGTTTATCTCATAGACGTTTCATAAGTCTATTTAATTATTTTTAATCAAATTCATGGAACATAACTTAAGTTTTTATAAAGAGATTAATTCAATCTAATTAACAAAATAGATCAGTATCAGAGTAGACTAGTCCACTAGCTTACTTCTATCCAATTTGTATATCCATTTTTCAATTAAAAATTTTATGTTGATTATGATTTCAATTGTAATTTTGCTTTCGCTTTCAAAAATTTAAATAAAATTATTTTTTTCGTACGTATATGGAGATTATTTTGATCCATTTATTATTAGATTATCTGTCTCCGAATTGTGATCCCGAAAAAGCATTACTGATGCTTAGCTAGAGTTAAAATTTTGAAAGGAGATAATATGTAAACTTTGGTTAGACTTGGTTAGACTTAATAGCATCAGCATCTTGTGAAGTCAATTAAAGTCGATTATTTGCTTGAAATATAGAGTCATATAAAATGATATTTTCAGTCTAATATTAGCTTAAAACAATTATCACCATTTTATTTTTACTTTTTTTTTTTTTTAATATACTACCATTTGTTAACAATGTTTACAAACAAAAATAATTCTTGAAAATCGTTTTAATAGAAAAAATAAATATAAACATTTGTCCATAATTGGATTTGTTTGCAAGGCAAAATAAAAAAAAATTACATATGGGTGTGTCCTTCATTATTAATATTAAAAATAAATATAAAAAGGATATGCATATGAGTAGTAAATAACCCTATTAATTAACTGCAACTAAAATATCAAATCCTTTTCGAAATAATGTTTATTTCAACCATGTCTGTTTGAAAACTAAATTCACATTTTATTTCTAAAATGTAATCAATGTAAAGAGGGTTCATTGTTAGCCATTAATATTGATGTAGTCTACATATAATATACATTTATACATATATATTATATATATATATAAATAATTTCAAATATAAGGGCGAGTTAGTTGATTATTATATTCAAAATCGTATTTTAAATTCAAAATAATTAAGGATATTTTTTGTTTTGCTTTTTTTTTTTTTTAAAGGAAAACAGAAAAAGAAGGGGGTGGAGAATTTTAATATTCTGTTTTTGCAAACGAAGCTCAAAAAATTGTTTTCACTTTATACACTCCCTTCAAATAATTTAAATATAAATGTATTATATATTTATATTTTTCTGTATGTATGTACATGAAAAATTGTTTTAAAAAAGGATAACAAAATATTCACTTTAAATCGATTCATTTTATTTTATATATAAATAAATGTTCACAAAAAAAGTCACAAAAACCCCTACCCCCTCTATTTCAATTCTTACGATACATTTTCAAGTTTGTATTCTAAAAGATATATAATAAAAGAAGAATTTTTGTTCATAAAATAAAGTCCAGACCAATTTTAAAATAAGTTTTTCTAACATTCAAAAACAATAAAAATAACAACAACAAAAATGAAAAGAAAAAGCAATATAAAATAATATAAAAGAAAAACATCGTTAGGACATAACCAAAGGAAGCGATATTAAGAGATTGAAATATTCGACCACATCAACGAGGTCGACGACGACAATGCTGAAAATATTAAATCCAACAACAACAATAACAACAAAATATTTCAAGAATTGTATATAATAGAGCGCGAACATAAATATTTAACTTCATTTACACATAAATTCATATCATGTAAAGCTACACAGTGCACAGTTGTATAACAGTTTAGCAATTTAAAATAAAAGAAAAAAAAAATCGCCTATCACCGCCTGCATATTTTTAAGGATAATATTATAAATAAATAAAATAGCAATATTGAGTCTTGAAATTTTATTCAAATTTTTAGTTTACTTTTGTCCTATAGTATGTGTTTGTGTGCTCTGTGTGTATATATTGAAATTCAATAATATACACAAAACACGAAAAAAAAAGAAAAAAAAAGAAAGCTATACAAAAAACCGAAACTGTACAAAATTATAAATTGTGTCCTTTATACAATATATATATATATATATATATAAATTTATTCAAAAGGATATTTGAAACAGGACAATAACTTCAGCAGCTTAAGTTGATTCTAAGAAAAAATTTTCCAATTTTTTTGTTCTTACGAATATAATATCTTTATATATATAACTATAAATATATTGTACATAATATAATATAATCAGATTTTAATGTTATTACTCAAGTCCAATATAGAAAGGACTAACAAAAAAAAACAGAAACAAAAAAACCAAATTAGATATTTAAAATTTTCGTTGGACAGGAAATCAATAAAATTTAAAATTTAAAATGGGATGAAATAAATTTTAAGTTTTATATATAAATATATAATAATTTAGCGTTGGTGGTTATATCAGTAGAAGTAGAGTAGTAGTAGTAGTAATTCTAAATAATAAACTTTTTTTGTAATTGGGATGAAAATTTAAAAGTGCGTAATATGGTGTGGGGTGTGAAAAATAAAATTGATGTCTTAAAAATAATTTTCCCTTGATGTTCCTTCAGGATTTTATTGTTAAAAATATGTTTTTTTTTAAATATAACTGTATTTGGATCGCAAAAAAAAACAAAAAAACTTCAACCCCATTCTTTTAATAAAATACGCGTACATAAAACTTTTTGTTTTTTCAGAAATTAAGTTTGGATGGAGTTTATTTTAAAATTTGAATTTTTATTTTCTTTTTGTTGTTGTTTTTTTTTGGTCAGGACTTGTTTGAGTTGTTTTTAAGAGTAAATCTAAAGTTTTTTAATTGACTACAATGAACCAACGAATAAATTTAAAATAAAATTGACAAGTGGAATTTATGAGAAGAAAATCTTTTAATATTTTTCTTTTAATTTAAGGAGAGTTGTGGAAAATTACATTATTTTTGTTGTTTAAAGTTTAAATAAAATATTTTTCTTTAATAGATGTAATGTATGTAGTTCCATGTAAACATTTTTTACAAAAATGAAAATTGGTTTCAAAATATTCACTTTAATTTTGTTTTAAATGAATAGACAAAATTTGTTCAAACCATTTAGATTGTTTTATTTTAATCAATTTTTTACTATAAACCACTTAGATATTTTGTTAAAATGGTTAAAAATGTTTATAAATACGTGTTTTTTTTTCTTTTCAACATTATGAAAACATATTTGAAGAATTTTCGAACTTTTAAATAACAGACACACACACACACACTCCATTAATCAGTCTGGATTTAAAATTTGGAAATGTTTATTTAAACAGAAAATCTGAAACAAAAAATATATTTTAAATAATATTCTCTTAAATATCTGTTTTTTTAAATATAATTTTAAGCGTTTTTACTACTACTATTGGCTGGTAGTAGGACTTAAATTATATAATTATAATTTTTCTTATCCTTAATTTTGTAATCCAATTGGAATTTGGTTCAACACTGAGATAATTTAAATTAATTGCGCATGTTTTTAATTGCATAATTTTATTTGGCTTGCGCATTGCATATAGTTAGGATGATAATTTTGCTGAAAATAATGTCATATATTTAGGATGATATCATTTTGCTGAAAATAATATTTTGGAAGAAAAGTACATATTTACATTTTTCTTATTACATACTTGTAATAAGAATGTAAGCATTGATTATTATAAGAAAAATTATTATTGTAAGATAATGGAAAACAAAAATTTTTAAACACGATCAGTAAGAATCAAGGATGGTCTAAGAAAAATTTTTAAAAATCAGTATGTAAATATTAATTGTTAAGAGACTGTTGTATAAAATCAGTAAAAAACTTATTGAGGATAATATTGAACCAAATCTTCAGAACGGAGATTATGTAAAAGAACTAACGGAATTATTTTTTTTGCAAGTGATATATTTTGAAAGTAAAAATATATTTTTGTTTTTGAATATATTCATGAAATAATGTTAAATATTGTGATAACAATCGGATAGCTCGAATTATAATATACAATTAAATGTATTTCTTGTGTACTGGATCAATATTAATTTCATATTTCATATAAAACCTTTACTGATCAATCGTTAACCATACACTCTGACGATAAATGGTATTTTCTGACAATAAAACAATACCAAAAATTTTGGCGATAAATGGTCTATAGATTTATTAGTATTTTTTGTATTAGTATTATTAGTTTTTGTAAAGATTTTTAGTATTTTTTTGTATTAATTTAAATATGTATACATATTTTATTAGACTTAAGTCATTTTCATTTATTCTAGTTAGGAATTATAATAATAAGTAGTTTTTATAAAAACTTGTTTTCCAGCGTTAGAGTAAAATTTTGGTATAACAGGGAAAATAGTCGAATATTTTCCTTTTAATTTTACTGATATGCTTATCATACAGATACGCGTATTTCGTCTACTACTTGCAGACTTCTTCAGTGTTTTGTACTCGACTAACAGTCTGTACAAAACACTGAAGAAGTCTGCAAGTAGTAGACGAAATACGCGTATCTGTATGATAAGCATATCAGTAAAATTAAAAGGAAAATATTCGACTATTTTCACTGTTATAATAATAAGTAATTTAATTAAATTAATTATTAAGTCAATCGATTTATTAAACATATGAAATCAAAACCAAAGCAAATTTTTTATTTATTTTTTTATTTTAACAGAAGCCTTGTATTTTCAATGTACAAGGACTATTTTAGTGAAAAATTGTTTGTATACCATTTGTGTTCTAAGAGAAAAAAATTTTCATTGAATATTGGTTAAGGTGGTTAAGGGGTTTGGATGTAAATTTCTGACATACGATATGAATCGATCTGATCTGATCTCGATCTTAGTTTTCCAATCAGAATACCAGTTGGAAAAATTTTCCTCTACGCTTATATTAGAACATTTTCATTATTTTATTCATAAGATTTTAAAGATTTTAATTTAAATTCTTGTAGGTATCCTGTATCACATGTGTCGTACATGATAAGCAGCACAGTACACGGGTACAGGTATTAGTCTCCCATTATACAGTAGGAATTAAGCCATCAACTAAACAAAAAATAAATTCTTATTTAACTTAAAATAAAATATGTTGATTATTCCAAAATAATGGTGAGCCCAAAGGGATTATATTATAAAAATGAGTGTGATTACAAAATCAGGTATCCTTAGCACTTAGAGCACTTAGAGACTTAATAACAAAACCGTTTTATCACAATAAGCCCCCATTTGCGGCTTCGGAGATATAAAGACTGAATCCCTCACTAAATTCAAAATCTTATCTAATCTAATACATATAAAAAAACTTCTTCTCAACTTTAGTATCAATTTTTCACTTCTCACAGTTTTAGTTATACTACCCAATAATATATTTTTAATAAGACCTATAGTTATTCAAATAAAATATTTTTTTTTAAAAATTATATAGAAATTTAATTTTCATTGATTTTCAAATGTTTAATTAATGATAACATTTTTATTTTAATTCTTTATATTTCCGTTTTCCCACCCATCCCCTGTATATATTATGTATCTATATTACATTTAATTAATATTTATGAAATTCATATTAATCCTTTTCAAAAGTCATCAAACATAATATTATAAACATTAGGGAAAACCATTAAATTTTATTCTAACATAAAAATGTTCATCATTATTTGTTTTTCCTTTGTTTTTATTGTTATTTTTTTGAATTTTTAAATAATAATAATAACATGTTTAATTTCCCGACAGGATGAAAATAAATTTTTAATCAACTTTACAAAATTTATTATCCTTTTTACATTATTTTAGGAACATATTTTAAATTAAATTTGTATATCAATTATTCCTTCTGAATATATGATAACATATTTTTTTACATATATAGGTCTCAGATAGTGATACAGAAAATGATGATTTTTATAAGAATGTACGCGTCTCAAAATTATTTTCAGAATTTAATTAGAATCGATGTTTGTTTTTCGATTTTTTGGTTTTATATTTAAATAATTTGAGATAATTTTTTGTTTCAATATAATTGACAAATTTTACTGTAATACTCAGAATTTCAGTAATCAATGGTTTAAGATGTTTACTTTAATACAATTTGGTGTGTCGAATTAAATAAAGTAATATTATTTCATATACAATGTTTAAAATTTCAGAATCAAAATTGATTAGTGTATTTTAAATCGGTTTTATTAAAATTTATATTCATTAAGAAAATAAACATGTTAATGAATCTTATTAAATTAAAGTTTAATTATTGGTTTTCAATATGTGGTTTTAATTTCTGTACACACATTTTAGTGACAAGTAAACATTTCTATTTATACTTTTATTTAATTTTGAATAATTTTTTGTGCTTAAGTTTTATTCAAAATTAATATTGATATTTGTTTTAGTAAATTTCTTCAAGCGGTTTGATTATTGATTTACCTATAATATACTTTTTAAGGTTTCTATTTAATTAATTTCTTTGAATGATTAACGTTATGTGCACAAATTGTATTAACTTTGGAATAATTTAATCAAAAATCAATGACTGATGACAATATTGGGTTTTTCTAGGCTCCTAAAACTTGTAAAAAAATCAAATTCAATTATGAATAGTTTTATTTGAGACAAATTTTCATCAAGCCGAAATATTTAAATTGCAACATTGATTTTAAAAAAATTGTATTTTATAAAGCATAACCAATTATGAATTCTGTATTGTAAATCCTGAATATTGGTAAATCTTAATTTCATATTTGAATTTTGTATTTATTTTCTAAAACTTGTAAGTTTAAATTTCATAAATTTTGTAAATAAATTTTGTACATTAATTTATTAAATTAATTTTTAATTTTTAAAATAATTTTAATATATTACTTTTAACTCAACAGATCAAAATATTTAATTTTGCTTTTTTAAATAATTGAAGCATAAATAGATTTATGATTTTGAAAAGTATTACATACTAATAAATGAAATAAAAAAAAAAAAACAAATTAATAACCACATATAAGACATGATGGAAATAGTTTATGTTTGGAGGAGTATTAAATACATTCGCATTTCCAGACATTCATGAAGAACAAAATTTTCATATTCAAAATAATTTAAATGTATCCGCTTAGTCAATAATTGTTATAAAAAACTGATGACTACTAGAGTAGAGTGGTTTGAATGCGCTCATTCTAATCACCAATCATTAAAATATGCGAAGCGACTGCTAATTGAAAAAAATTGTTTAATAAAAATAGCCAAAAAATTATTTTTAAATTACTTAGGTACTAAACTTGATTGTAAAACTATCTAATTTTCTTGTACATTTTTAAAAAATAACTTCACTCCTCATAATTTAATTTTACTTCTCAATAATAAAAATAATAATTGTAAAAACGATAAATTACAACTCAAAACACAACACAAAAATCCTTTAATAAAGATTAATCCCAATTAAAATTCAATGATCATCTCCCTTTTATTAAACAGATAATTCCAATTTATTTTACCATACTTAAAAAATTACTTATCTATTTAAAAAAAAAAAAAAAGCAAATAAAAAAAAACAAAGTTCCATAAAAAACCTTAGCAAAAAAAAAAAAATAATTTATTATAATTTTTTTTTGTGCTCTTTAATATAAAGAATAAAAAAAAATCACTTAATTATAATCAACACCCTTGTAATATTAACTACGTTCATTATCCTGAAGAGTCTAATAAAAATCAAACAAGCTTAAAACAAACACCATAAAAAAAAAATATCTCAACAAACAAAAGTAACCAAAACAAACCAAAAAAAAAAAAAACTTATTGACCGACTTCTTCAGACTTTAGGTATTTCCTTTTCAAATTAATTACATAAATAATATCTTTGCGCCATGACATAATAAAAAAATTGTTATCCTTGGAGAACAAAAAAAAAAAAATTTTTCACCAAAACAAAATGAAAAAAAAAAACTGTTTTTTTTTTTTTTCAAAACTAATAAAAATTTTCAATTTTCCAGCTCCGCATCATTTTTTGCCCCCTTTCTTATATCAAATCTCTCTCTGTCCCATTCAAATTCTCCTTCTATGATTTTTTTTTTTTTTTTTTTTACAATTCATTCAGAAATTTTTCCGGCTGTTATTATTTTTGTCTCATTTAAATACTTTCCCTTATTAAACCATTGTAAAAGCACTGACTTATTAAAACCAAAAAAAAAAATAAATAATAAAAAGGACGAAAGTAAATAATTCCGCGAACAACGGTTTTCAGGAAGCGTAAGTACATACCAAAACAACGAAAAAAAAAAATTCTCTTGATAGCCCCTAATAACAAACCCAAACCAGTGTAAAAAAAAAAATGGAAATTATAATCATTGAAAGTTTTTTTTTTCATTCTTGCTCTCACATTAACCAATAATAAAAAAAAAAAAAACAAAACAAAATTTTAACAAAAAATGATAGTCCTGACCTAGGACAAGTCGCGACATTTTTATTTTTTATTTCGCGGATTTTTTTTTTCTTTTCAAGTTTTTTTTTTTTTTTTTTTATTTATTAACATTTTTTTTTCCTGTTATTTTTTTTTTTTTTGTAATTTTTTTTTATTCATTTAAAAAAAAAGAAAAAAAAATTAAAAAACATTGAAAAAAAAAACGAAGAGAAAGTTAGAGAGAGAGAAAAATGAAGAGAAGATGAAAAAAAAATAAAAAGTAAACAAAAAAAAGTAATAAAAAATGAAAAAATTTAAAAATTAAATTTAGAATGCACATCATCAGGGGCAATCCTAATTTTATTTCATAGTAGTCCAGTTTAAATTCCTAATTTACTGCGAACTGATATATAAGTAGTTTTAATACTCCGAAAGTGTAATTTGAGTTGTAAATAAGTAATTCCAAAAATTTCAGTTTGGTTTTCATCTTCGATTGCTTTGCTTAAGTATATCAATGTGTGAGAACATAATATTACGCTCACAATATGGTTTTGGAATAAGTAATAAAATACAAAACAAAAAATAATCGCATGAGAAGCTATGTGTAGACTGTAGAGAGGTAATTTTTATATCTTTTAATAAATGAATTGTGATCATGTGAACTTGCATTCCTTCGGTCGGTACATTCTATAAGTCTTCATATCGAGACCACCCTTAAAGCTTTAGTATTTAAACACTTATCGTAAAGTTCTGAATATAATACCCAGGTACTCTAATTGAAAAATGCCAATATTCTGAAAAAATAATAGATGCAATTGGTATACCCAGGTATTCTAAAATTGGATTTTTACACCCCGGTAGACTATTCGGAAAGCAACAATAGATATGATCGTTACCTATATATATACATATGATAAATTCTGCATAGGTAGTAATATTAAAATAAAACCAATTAACACAATTGGTTTAGTAATAGATAACATGAAAATTATTTTAGTATTAGATAACATCCAATATCGAAATAGTTCGAAATTAATCTTCGAAAAATATAATTACTGTACCCATCAGGATTCGTAAATGGAAAAATGTTTCGATTAGTTTATTCGGGGTACTTTATTGGTATTATATGCAGAACTTTATGATACATTTATTTATGATTATATATAATTAATTATAAAATGTACCTCTGCTGAGAAAGTTAGAATGTGGTCGCGATAAAAATTATATTCAAACACTTGTATTTGTTAATGATTATAGAATTGATTATAGAATATACCAGCTGAGAAAGCTGCGATTTATGTTGCACAGAACGTAATTATAGTTTTTTAATGGTAGAAAATTATTTTAAATTTTATTATCTATTTCTATTTACTGTCAGATATTGCTTAGAGCAAGCAAATCAGACGTCTATTATAGACGAAAGCTTGAATAAATTATTTATTTACTGCACGTGGTGTGACTATATTGGATCATGAAATTGTTTATTCAGAGAAATATGAGCTCATATCTCTTCATATCACGAATAAAATTTTAAATTTATATCCTGGGTAATAAATAATAAAAAAAAAATACTTAAAATCGATTTCACATCGACTTTTGAATTAACAAACAGTTGTAGATTACTTTCATTATTTTCTGCGAATTACCCATAACGGTAAATATAACTTTTTTTGTTTACTCTACTTATTCGTTAAAAAAAAAAAAAAAAAAAAAAAAAAAACAGACAGAAAAAAAAGTCATTGTCCTTTTTGTATCTTACTAATTTTTGAATTAAGATGGTCCTGTACATACTTAATTTTTTTTTATTTTTTTTTATCTTCTTTCTCTTTTCAACCTTTCATTTATTTAGCTAGTATAATATATTTATTTTCTTTAATCATTATAATGAAAATGTTATAAAGGAAATCGATTCATTAAGTCATTCTTGCGAAAAGAAAAAAATACTCAAAATCCAACACATGTCTACGTAAGGAAATTTTCCGTTAGAATTTTTTTTTTTATTATGAATTTAAAATTTTTAAAATCCTTAAAAAAAAACAATGATAATAAAAAAATTGTTTTTATATTTTTTATTTTTATAAGGGTGGGTGTAAATAATGTATAATATAATGAGTAAATGAGAACAATGAAAAAAAAGAAGAAAAAAATTATAATAACTGTATTTTTTTTTTATTTTGTATGAATATTGATTGTGATGGGGCGCTCTTTCAAAATTAAAAAAACAAAAATAGTAAAAAAAAAAACATAAACAAATTTTTTTAACGAATGAGAAGGTGATTTTTTTTATTCCCTTTCTCTTTATTGAGTGATTTGTGTTACTTTAAGAGTTTTATAATTTTTTTTACATCATTTTGGTCATCATCACGCTTCACGATCTTTATTAATTTCGATTTTAATTCGGTCTGGATTATTTAGTCTTTAATTCTGTAATTATTTTTTTCCATTGTCTTAAAATGTGTAGCATAACACTCACAAAAGTTTGATGACTCAAAAGGACTGTGACTGTGACAACTTCACTATGATTCTTTGTAATCCAAAAAATCTTTATAGGTCTTTTAGATCTTGAGAATAAAAAAAAATTTACAAATTTAACGATTAGAGTCATATCTCACCATTATAGTAAACGTGAATACAAGTGTTTTAAACTTTGGTTAAAGTGACTACAATATTCCTTAATTTTCCACAATCGGATTGAGTCTTCTATTAATCTTTTAAAAATTTGTTCTTATCCTTGATCTTTATCTATTTCCATTTCAATTTAATCATTACTCGTTTTCTTTATTTTGATCCAAAGAATATTCATAAGTAAAAGAAATATCTGCTGGAGTCCCACAGGGAAGTGTTCTTGGTCCAATACTTTACCTGCTTTTATGGCTACCTTTGCAGACGACACTGCGATTCTTGCAGTTGACGTATCTGTCGAAAATTCCACAGCAAAACTTCAAAATACAGTGAATAAAATAAGATTAGGGACCCAACGATGGCGCATAAAACTGAATGAAAGCAAATCAACTTATATAAACTTTACATATAAAAAGATTGCAACCATTCCTATCTCAATCAATAACAAAATAGTAACAGCCAATACAGAAAATTATCTGGGAATGACACTCGATGCTAAGCTAAGATGGAAGGAACATATAAGAAAGAAAAAAGAAGAGCTAAACATTAGACTTAAAAAATTTTACTGTTTACTTGCGCGTGGTTCTGAGTTATCAGTACAGAACAAAATATTGATATATAAGCAGTAATTAAAAGCTGTGTGGACGTACGGTATCCAATTGTGGGGTACGGTATCGAAATGTTGCAAAAATTTCAAAATAAAGTGCTCCGTGGTATTGTAAATGCACCATGGTACGTACGTAACAAAGATCTCCACCGTGACTTGCACATTGAAACAGTCACGGATGAGATCGAGAAACATGCAGTCAAACACGAGCAGAGACTGCAAACTCATGTGAACTCGCAAATGGTAGCAGTTCTTCATATTTATTTATTTATTTATTTATTTCGAGCTTAATTCAAGCAAGTTACAATAAATCATACTTAAATTAAATTTATAAACTAAAAATTAAACATTCAAAAAAGAATTAATAAAAAAAAAGAAGAAAATAATAAAATTAAAAACGAAAACAAAATCTTATATTTAATAATAATCAAAAAATAAAAATGAAAAAAACTTCAATTAAGAAGACAGGTCAAAGATTAATCAAAAAAATCAGTTACACAAATACAGATTATTTTTTAATGATTGTTTAGTTAGGGAAAAGTTAATATGGGGTTTGTATGCATTACAAAGAGACATCATCCTATTAATTGGCTCATATTTACCATAATTAGTCCGATGGTACTGCAAATTAAACGTATTAGCAGTTCTTAGTCTAGAATGAGAACAATAATTAAGTTTAGCAAACAATTGGGGAGACGAAATGTTGCCTTTACTTAACTCAATTAGAAATACAATGTCAGCAACTTTACGCCGTTTTTCAAGGGTATTAAAATGAATTAAATTTAGTCGATGTTCATAAGGAGGTAATCTTAAAGGATATTCCCAAGGAAGAAGACGTAAATCATCATATCTAAGGAATTTTCTTTGAACCGATTCAATTCTATCTATGTAAACACCATAAAATGGACACCAAACCTGATTAGCATATTCTAAATTAGGTCTAACCAAGCAGGTATAGAGGGATTTTAATACATACGGATCTTCAAATTCTCTAGCCCAATGTTTAATAAAACCGAGCATAGAATTGGCTTTGTTTAAAATATCTGAATAATGGAGATGGAATGAAAGTTTAGTATCGAAGAGTATTCCTAGGTTTTTAATTGATGTAACCTTTTGAATACTTTGGCTATTAAAAGAATATACATAAGAAATTGGGCATAATCGTCGTGTAAAAGTAATATAAGCACATTTATTGACATTAAGCTGTAGATTATTATACGAACACCAACTATAGAAACGATTCAGATCAGCTTGTAACGCAAATGCATCCTCTAAATTAACAATTTTTTTTATAAATTTTCATGTCATCGGCGTAAATTTTAATATGACTATTAATTAATAAAGATGAAACATCATTAATAGAAATAATGAAGAGTAAAGGACCGAGATGACTACCTATCATGATGATATCGACAGCAGTGTCCGTCGACTCAAGAGAACGAAACCCTACGAGCTGCTCACTACCTAAAATGGAAAACTCTACGATAACAGTTTCCTTTACGGAAATTATTATTTCAATAATTTTCGTATGCGAAAAAATCTAAATAATCTTCCCACGCGGGACTATTGCTGTGGCTATCTCCTTCACGGGAAATACCATAGTGATAAAGTTCCTACACGGTATTTATTATGATGTTAGCGATCCTCCACGGAAACTATCACTATAATAATTTCAGAAACACGCGACCGAAAATTTACGAAAAAATGATTGATTTCCAAAGAAATAAAATCATGAAATTCACATTTTCACAATTTTTCAAATCAATTAAATTTTTAAATTGTTCCAGGAGTAAATTAGAAATGGTTCTTTTAGATTTGATAATTAGTATACAAATCGATACAAGAAAAATTTTAACTATAGAAAACATTGCTCATTAGTCCTAAATCGCAATATAGTAAGGGTGTGGCTTAGTGGGTAAGAATCCAACACACAATACCAAGTTACGTCTCTTCTGAAGATTTCCACCAGCCTACGTATATAAAAAAAAAGTCAATATCCTTATTAGTCCTATTTGAATTATTTCATCCTTTGTACGTATACTAATTTTCAACATATTTAAATCCCACCTTCACTATTTTTATAATTTTTAATAAAACAAAACACACATATAATAAGTAAAAATCAAATATCCTTAAAATTAAAAAGAAGAAAAACAAAACAAAAAAACAAACGATAGGGAACATTGTTTCATATTTTAATTATAACAATAACCAACCGTAAATCAAAAAGGATCATTCACTTGGTCGAATTTTCTTACAGACATTTTTTTTTTCTTCTCTCTTCTTTCTTTTGTTTAAATTCACAGGATGAAAAAAAAAAAAATTCATCGCGATTCTTGTGTTTATTAAAGTCGTGAGTTTTGTTTTTTTTTTTTTCTATTTTGTTAAGAATCCTTGTTTGTGTGCACACAGAGGGAAAATTTCTGTTTTCATTTTGTTATTATCATCTTTTGAAATGATGCTGCCTGCCGTGTTGTTTGTAACTGGTTATAACTAAGATAATAGTTCTATTTTTTTTTTCTATAATTTTTTTATTTTACTTATATAATTGTCCTGATGTTGAAGATTGCTACTATTGATGCCGGTGTTGATATTGCAATCTTCTGATGTTTCTATATTATTTATAAGTTCAAGAATTATGAAATGTTGGTTGGTTGGTTGGATGACTATAATAAGTTTTATTGATGTGTTGTAGAATTTTTTTTTTTTTTTTACAACGATAGATTTTAGAATTAAATCTACAAGTAAATGAAATGTTTGTATATATATATATGTATGTGTGTGTATGCATCTATGAGATTTTTTCTAAAAAGAATTCATTTTTCAGGATAATTTTTTTGTTATTTTTTTTCTTTTATATTTTTTTATTATTTTGCTCACTTAATATTAAAATTAAAGTGAAATAATGAGAATAGTTAAGAAGGAGGGGAAGAGAAAGATAGAGAGAGAGCAGTATAAGAGAGATCGAGGACAATAATTTCACTTTGATTTAATCCAACTTGAAGGAATATCCTTGTTTGTTTAATTATTTTTTTTATTTTGTTTTCTGGTTATGTTTTAATAAAATAATCAGGATAATGATGAGAAGTCAGAAAATAAGAAGAAAAAAATAAAACTATAAAAGATCACAGAATTAGCAATAATTGTAGCACTAATGAGATTTTTGCTGTTGTTGCTGTTGTTTTTTTATTACAATTATTCTGATAAGGATAATCATTTAATCAACAGACCGAAAATTAAATTTATGAAATTTTTGTAAGAAAAAAAACATTTTTTTTTGTTCAAAATGTAGGTAGGTAGGTATGTGTGTTTTTGTATTGGTTAATTATAAATTTTAGAAAATATTATGAAATTTTAGCAATTTTCTTTTTTCAATTTAATTAAAAATATTGAACTGTGGTTATTGATTTTTGGTTAATTAATTAGAAGAGGTTTTGGTGTTGTTAAAATTTACAAAGTGTATAGTAGTATTAGAGAATTTAATTTTTGAAGTTATGTTATATAAATTTTGTGGTTTATATTAAAAATGTATTAAATTGACTTAAGAGTGATTATAAAAATTGAAACTGTATGATAAGGCAAGTATGTAAAAGCAAAAAATATCGCTTTAATTCATTTGACGGAATTTAAATCAGTTTGTTTTAGGTCACATTGTTGTTGCCTTTAATTTATTTTAATTAATCTAAATTAGCTGATCTTAATTACCTCAATGGAAATCTATCTTCTATTAAATACTATTATATATATAATTTTCTGCATTTATCTGGATGTTTGTAATTTGGACGGAATATTCCAACACATATACAAATTGAAATATATATACGAATTGTAACATCATGTAAATGTCATAAACATAGTATCTGTTTTTTATTGCTTATATATGCCATCTGTCAACTCTCATTTGTCATTTGCCATCTGTCATCTGTCATCTGTCTTCTGTCTTCTGTGATCTGTCATCTGTCATCTGTCATCTGTCTTCTGTCATCTGTCATCTGTCATCTGTCATCTGTCATTTGTCATTTGTCATTTGTCATTTGTCTTTTGTCATCTGTTATCTGTGTCATTTGCCCATCATTTCATAATGATTGTCATGTCATTCAAGTGTTAAATTTATAAGGCGCCATAGAACTTTTTACTTTTATTATGTCTTAATTAATTTCATTTTACAGAAGAACGCCAGCTATGATTGTAAAAATATATAATTATTGTAAGTTTATATTATATAGTTAGATTTTGTTTTCATTAAAAATATTATTTGAATTTAGTACTTCTATATTAATTTACATTGAAATTATCTTTTTGACTAATTTATATTATAATTAATTGAATACAATAGAATGTCTAAGAATATTGATTATTTCGAATTATTGAGGTCTTACGATAATAATATATGCTTAAATTTCGAATGATGACAAACATGTTTATATGGTAATTAAGGACATTCCAATAATTCTAATAAAGGTATGATATTGATAAATTAGTAAGCAAATACATATTTTTCTTAAACTTGAAATGAAAACTCTGATGAAGGAAGAAATGCTAGAATTTATTTTGCTTCCGTCATTTATGGCGGGTTACAAAACTAGTATAATAAATACTATCTCAATTGGATTCCTTAGGTATAGGTATTAAGCTAGGTAGAAATGGCAGTTTCAGTATCTGCTGGAAGAATAATTAAACGATTTAGAGAATTATACGCTATTTATAGCGATATTAAACATTTTCGCAGTCATATAAAGTTTAACAGATTAGTGGTAAAAATTAAGTGACACAGAGAGGTCTATTCACCAGTTATATTGATGTCAGTTTATGCTAGAAGTTGAAAATGAATTATTATTTTATAAATATAGTTCTTAAAAAAATAATTGCAGTACCTATCGACCAATATTATTATTATTATTTCTTTATACCAGAGCAATCGGTTTATATATATTGAAACTCTTAGACTTATCATAAATATTATTTCAAGGAAAATTGGTATACTATAAGAAAATTTAAGATTTAGCTTTCAAAATAATTAATTTTTACTAAGAAAGGATTACTTAAATTATTTAAAATTTAAAATATCAATATGAATCCCGTTATTCAGAATACCAAAAACCTTCTGATTAATTCTGATCCTTTCAAAAATAATTTCAAATTATTCTACATATGCATAGTATATTTTTTTTCTTATTTGATCGCTATTCATATTCATTCCTATTGGAAATAAATCATTTGTCCAATCAAAATTAATTTCCGATTAACCGGTGCCATCTAGAGGTGAATAGAAATTTATGTTTCAATTATTTTCTAACAGATGTCACTAAAATAAAATATTAAATTAAATAATCCACCCATTTACGAACAATATCAAATCATAAGTTTATATTCCGCCATTTATAAAGCAAAATTTCGTCCTTTTTCCATTTTTTATATTAGTTTTATATTTTTCCCATTATATTGTATTTTTTTTTGTTTTTTTTTAGATTCATGCGTGCGCTTAATTTTACATATGTGAATATATCTACATATGAGGATGATTGTTATTGTTACACATATTGTTTTTGTTGTTTGGAAAAAAAAGGATAATAAAAAAAGTTTTTTAAAAATGGATCGTTTATTTAAAAAGGGTGGTGTGATGTTGTCACTTTGAATTGTATACATAAAGCATGCGTGAATCATTAATAACTATTTTTAAAGATGAATAAAGTTAGGTATAAGATAAAATTGGTATTTGATTATGACAAAAGAAAATTGGATTATTTATAAGAAAATCCTTGATTCAACTGTCAAAATAATTTATTTTACCATAATATCAATATGAATTCCGTTATTCAAAATATAAAAACCTTCTCATTAATTCTAATACTTTCAAAAATAATTTCACATAATGAATAATTTTGCATTCGTGTTTCTTCATATTTTTCATCGGTTTCAAAATTTGTTTAAAAAAAGGGTAATAATGACAGATATAATATAATTTATAGAATATGCTGTAGACTCTAGGTGGAACATTATTAAAATTAAATAAATATTAACACTCTAGGTATGTTTCACAATTTTATTCGAATATCATAATCGATTTCAGTTATTACACCATCATCAGAAGATTGATGAATGTGTAGTCTACCTAGAGTTTTAATATTTATTTAATGACAGGTATCCGTTGATGTCACAATACAAAGCTGCATAGTGATTCATCATAAACTAAACCGTTATATTAACTGTTATATCTCTTCCACGAAAATACCCGTAGTTGTGCTGAATCTTTAAATATCTGAAATAAATATCTTTGAGATATCAAACTTAGGTCAACTCTGTCAACTAATTGATTCTATTTCTGGCCAGGTCTATTCCGGTAGGGATATACCGAAAATGGATATTTATTTTCATATTTGGAATTTAATTAAGGGTCTAGAGTTAATCCTAATTAAGCAAACATAATTATGTCTAAATTCAATATAGTTTGAGTGGTAGTTGCAGTCTACAATTTGACCTTTAAAAACAACATTAGTTAATTTAAAAAAAAATTCAAAATCAAATAAAAATTAAATATCAAATTGTGCAATCATTTGACATTAAGACTTTTTAATCAAAGTTTGTTTTATATTTAAATTTTGTATAAACCAAAAAAAAAATAAAAGAATGAACTAAAGTCAGGCGACAGAATTAGTACTATGACCTTAACTGAGGCTTACATAGTATAATAGGTTTCATCTTCTTTATTAAAAACAAAAATTTAAAACTGTTTGAAAAATAATTTTTTATTATGTATGTTTGAAAATATTGAGATAATAATAACATCAGAACATGAACCACATTGTCTGAATGAAAATAGTGAAACTTATAATTTTTCAACAACAAAAAACAAAATCTTTAAATGAAAACTAATACTTAAAATATTCGTTAATTATCCCTTCATGGATTTTTCACATTACATATATCCCTTTTCATCAACGAAACTCAATTACTCATTTTAATATTCAAGTACCTACCTATCTATCTATAAATAAATATATATATTGTATTGTATTACGAAAACTTATGTTGTCAATAAATCCTCTGAATCCTCCTACAAAAACAATAATTTTTCAAAAAACCAAAAAATCTGTTCACAATGTTTTCTTAATAATAATACAACTGAATCATTTCGTAGACACTCTTAGATGAGGTCACTTAAGGTCAATGTTTTCTATATTAGAGTATGGTATAAAAATTTGTTTGTCTCTTAAAATAATTTTTTTTAAATTTTAAAACTCGAAGATGAAAATCTAAATTGAAATTCACTTTCACTGGCATTTAAATCGGTCCGTATATAGCGGCAACAGTATTAGCATATGAACAGCAAAGAATCGACCCGTGTGACACAATATACAGTTATGTTTATGTATTTTTATTATTACAGATGGTCATAAATATATCATCCAAATTATATACGTACTTCTTGTCTCTGCTTGATATATACATATATATATGTACAAATATATTTTTCAAGAGGGTAAAGGAATTTGTTTTATTTTTCTTTTTAAAACATCCCTCTCGGAGACAACACATTACAAAATCAATGTTTAAAATTTTGTTTTCTTCTGATATGCACCATCACTAACCAACCAACCATAATTTGAGGGAATCTTTGTGAAAGGACATTGCCTTTTCATTATTTGTTTTTTTTTTTTATTTTATTAAATTCTATTTTTGGACATACAGACCTCGAGATCTCGTCAAGAGAGAGGATATGCGTTTTAATGGATTTTAATATTA
Organism: Argyra leucocephala; assembly: GCA_963942445.1. NCBI lineage: Eukaryota > Metazoa > Arthropoda > Insecta > Diptera > Dolichopodidae > Argyra > Argyra leucocephala. The sequence goes on along the minus strand of OZ012681.1, from coordinate 135,939,158 downwards.
AAATTTTATGACTATTTTTTGTTGTTGTTGTTTTGTTTGTTCATGTCGTCAAAAACAGTATATAATATGATCATTGAAAAGACCAAAGATTCATACATCTTATATACCTTTTATTATATAAATTTCATATAATTATAAAAGAAAAGAATGCCTCCGCATAGTCAGTCATTTGAAAATCCTAAGTATCCCAAGTATTTTGTCAAAGAAAATAAGATAATAATAAAAAGAACAGAAAAATATATGAGACACATTATAATTTACCATACAATCACAATCTCATATAGAAATCGTCCACATATATTTATAACATTATGTTATTGTCGCTATCCTTAGATGGGCTTAGATTTAAAAAGAAAATAATTTTATTAAAGAAAACTCTGAATACCATAAAAAGAAGAAGAAAAGCGAAAAAAAATGACTACTGTTTGTCAGTTTTAATTTATGCCAGAATTTTCCTTTGGTCTCTGTAAATGTCAATTTATTCCTTTTTATTTTTTCTAGTTTTTGTTTTATTGTTAATTTTTTCTTTTATGTAATTATTCAATTTCAATTTGAAATAAAAAATTTTCTGTTATACTTAATGGAGTCTAGTAAGTAGTTTTTAATATATTTTGATTTGTATTTTGCTTACGAACGTTCCGAATAAGTTTTTAAATGTCTGGGTTGATTTAGTAAAATTGTTGGGTGATTCAAATGGTAGATCGAACCAATTTTGTTTATTTTATGTCTTTTTAGATTAAGTTGGCGTATATTACATCTTGTTGCTTTAATTCGAGATTTAATTAATTTATAGAGTTTCATGATTGGCCCATAAACGCCTTGGGTTTTGTCGTGCCCAAAATATGTTTACATTTCATACTTTGATGATCCTATAAAACAACTATACATATATGAAAGAAGTAGGAGTTAAAGAAAAGTAAGAGCTAGGAGTTGTATGGCAGCTACTCGAACCCATCAGAATTTTGAAAAACGCTGATAGAGGTGTCTCTTTATTTTTAGAAAGCTATCTAAATACAAATTTTTAGATTTGTAGCTGTTTTAGTATTTGAGTAATCCTTTATTAGTCCCTGATAATTGCTAGGAGTTGTATAACAGCTACTCGAACCCATCAGAATTTTGAAAAACGCTGATAGAGGTGTCTCTTTATTTTTAGAAAGCGATCTAAACACAAATTTTTAGATTTGTAGCTCTTTTAGTATTTGAGTAATCCTTTATTAGTCCCTGATAATTGCTAAGAGTTGTATGGCAGCTACTCGAACTAATCAGAATTTTGAAAAACGCTGATACATGTGTCTCTTTATTTTCAGAAAACTGTCTAAATGCAAATTTTTAGGTTTCTAGCTCTTTTAGTTTTTGATTAATCTTTGAGTAGTCCTTAATAATTGCTAGGAGTTGTATGGCAGCTATTCGAACTAATCAGAATTTTGAAAAACGCTGATACAGGTGTCTCTTTATTTTCAGAAAACTGTCTAAATGCAAATTTTTAGGTTTCTACCTCTTTTAGTTTTTCATTAATCCTTGATTAGTCCTTAATAATTGCTAGGAGTTGTTTGACAGTTACTCGAACCCATCAGAATTTTGAAAAACGCTAATAGAGGTGTCTCTTTATTTTTAGAAAGCTATCTAAATACAAATTTTTAGGTTTGTAGCTCTTTTAGTTTTTAATTAATCTTTGAGTAGTCCTTAATAATTGCTAGGAGTTGTTTGACAGCTACTCGAACCCATCAGAATTTTGAAAAACGCTGATAGAGGTGTCTCTTTATTTTTAGAAAGCTATCTAAATACAAATTTTTAGATTTGTAGCTATTTTAGTATTTGAGTAATTCTTTATTAGTCCGTGATAATTGCTAGGAGTTGTATAACAGCTACTCGAACCAATCAGAATTTTTAAAAACGCTGATATAGGTGTCTCTTAAATTTCAGAGGGCTATCTAAGTACAAATTTTTAGGCTCATAGGTGTTTTACTTTTCACTTAATCCTTGATTAGTCATTGATAATTGCTAGGAGTTGTATGGCAGCTACTCGAATCAACCAGAATTTTGAAAAACGCTGATACAGGTGTCTCTTTATTTTCAGAAAACTGTCTAAATGCAAATTTTTAGGTTTCTAGCTCTTTTAGTTTTTGATTAATCTTTGAGTAGTCCTTAATAATTGCTAGGAGTTGTATGGCAGCTATTCGAACTTATCAGAATTTTGAAAAACGCTGATAGAGGTGTCTCTTTATTTTCAGAGAACTTTCTAAATACAAATTTTTAGGCTCATAGGTGTTTTAGTTTTCAATTAATCCTTGATTAGTCATTGATAATTGCTAGGAGTTGTATGACAGCTACTCGAACCCATCAGAATTTTGAAAAACGCTGATAGAGGTGTCTCTTTATTTTTAGAAAGCTATCTAAATACAAATTTTTAGATTTGTAGCTATTTTAGTATTTGAGTAATTCTTTATTAGTCCGTGATAATTGCTAGGAGTTGTATGGCAGCTACTCGAACCAATCGGAATTCTCAAAAACGCTGATACAGGTGTCTCTTTATTTTCAGAGTGCTATCTAAGTACAAATTTTTAGGCTCATAGATGTTTTAGTTTTCAATTAATCCTTGATTAGTCCTTAATAATTGCTAGGAGTTGTTTGACAGCTACTCGAACCCATCAGAATTTTGAAAAACGCTGATAGAGGTGTCTCTTTATTTTCAGAGAACTATCTAAATACAAATTTTTAGGCTCATAGGTGTTTTAGTTTTCAATTAATCCTTGATTAGTCATTGATAATTGCTAGGAGTTGTATGGCAGCTACTCGAACCCATCAGAATTTTGAAAAACGCTGATACAGGTGTCTCTTTATTTTCAGAAAACTGTCTAAATGCAAATTTTTTGGTTTCTAGCTCTTTTAGTTTTTGATTAATCTTTGAGTAGTCCTTAATAATTGCTAGGAGTTGTTTGACAGCTACTCGAACCCATCAGAATTTTGAAAAACGCTGATAGAGGTGTCTCTTTATTTTTAGAAAGCTATCTAAATACAAATTTTTAGATTTGTAGCTATTTTAGTATTTGAGTAATTCTTTATTAGTCCGTGATAATTGCTAGGAGTTGTATGGCAGCTACTCGAACCAATCGGAATTCTCAAAAACGCTGATACAGGTGTCTCTTTATTTTCAGAGAGCTATCTAAGTACAAATTTTTAGGCTCATAGATGTTTTAGTTTTCAATTAATCCTTGATTAGTCCTTAATAATTGCTAGTAGTTGTTTGACAGCTACTCGAACCCATCAGAATTTTGAAAAACGCTGATAGAGGTGTCTCTTTATTTTCAGAGAACTATCCAAATACAAATGTCTAGGTTTGTAGCTCTTTTAGTTTTTGATTAATCTTCGAGTAGTCCTTAATAATTGCTAGGAGTTGTATGGCAGCTATTCGAACTTATCAGAATTTTGAAAAACGCTGATAGAGGTGTCTCTTTATTTTCAGAGAACTATCTAAATACAAATTTTTAGGCTCATAGGTGTTTTAGTTTTCAATTAATCCTTGATTAGTCATTGATAATTGCTAGGAGTTGTATGGCAGCTACTCGAACCCATCAGAATTTTGAAAAACGCTGATACAGGTGTCTCTTTATTTTTAGAAAGCTATCCAAATACAAATTTTTAGATTTGTAGCTCTTTTAGTTTTTAATTAATCTTTGAGTAGTCCTTAATAATTGCTAGGAGTTGTTTGACAGCTACTCGAACCCATCAGAATTTTGAAAAACGCTGATAGAGGTGTCTCTTTATTTTTAGAAAGCTATCTAAATACAAATTTTTAGATTTGTAGCTATTTTAGTATTTGAGTAATTCTTTATTAGTCCGTGATAATTGCTAGGAGTTGTATGGCAGCTACTCGAACCAATCGGAATTCTCAAAAACGCTGATACAGGTGTCTCTTTATTTTCAGAGAGCTATCTAAGTACAAATTTTTAGGCTCATAGATGTTTTAGTTTTCAATTAATCCTTGATTAGTCCTTAATAATTGCTAGGAGTTGTTTGACAGCTACTCGAACCCATCAGAATTTTGAAAAACGCTGATAGAGGTGTCTCTTTATTTTCAGAGAACTATCTAAATACAAATTTTTAGGCTCATAGGTGTTTTAGTTTTCAATTAATCCTTGATTAGTCATTGATAATTGCTAGGAGTTGTATGGCAGCTACTCGAACCCATCAGAATTTTGAAAAACGCTGATACAGGTGTCTCTTTATTTTCAGAAAACTGTCTAAATGCAAATTTTTTGGTTTCTAGCTCTTTTAGTTTTTGATTAATCTTTGAGTAGTCCTTAATAATTGCTAGGAGTTGTTTGACAGCTACTCGAACCCATCAGAATTTTGAAAAACGCTGATAGAGGTGTCTCTTTATTTTTAGAAAGCTATCTAAATACAAATTTTTAGATTTGTAGCTATTTTAGTATTTGAGTAATTCTTTATTAGTCCGTGATAATTGCTAGGAGTTGTATGGCAGCTACTCGAACCAATCGGAATTCTCAAAAACGCTGATACAGGTGTCTCTTTATTTTCAGAGAGCTATCTAAGTACAAATTTTTAGGCTCATAGATGTTTTAGTTTTCAATTAATCCTTGATTAGTCCTTAATAATTGCTAGTAGTTGTTTGACAGCTACTCGAACCCATCAGAATTTTGAAAAACGCTGATACAGGTGTCTCTTTATTTTCAGAAAACTGTCTAAATGCAAATTTTTTGGTTTCTAGCTCTTTTAGTTTTTGATTAATCTTTGAGTAGTCCTTAATAATTGCTAGGAGTTGTTTGACAGCTACTCGAACCCATCAGAATTTTGAAAAACGCTGATAGAGGTGTCTCTTTATTTTCAGAGAGCTATCTAAATACAAATTTTTAGATTTGTAGCTATTTTAGTATTTGAGTAATTCTTTATTAGTCCGTGATAATTGCTAGGAGTTGTATGGCAGCTACTCGAACCAATCGGAACTCTCAAAAACGCTGATACAGGTGTCTCTTTATTTTCAGAGAGCTATCTAAGTACAAATTTTTAGGCTCATAGATGTTTTAGTTTTCAATTAATCCTTGATTAGTCCTTAATAATTGCTAGGAGTTGTATGGCAGCTACTCGAACCCATCAGAATTTTGAAAAACGCTGATACAGGTGTCTCTTTATTTTTAGAAAGCTATCTAAATACAAATTTTTAGATTTGTAGCTATTTTAGTATTTGAGTAATTCTTTATTAGTCCGTGATAATTGCTAGGAGTTGTATGGCAGCTACTCGAACCAATCGGAACTCTCAAAAACGCTGATACAGGTGTCTCTTTATTTTCAGAGAGCTATCTAAGTACAAATTTTTAGGCTCATAGATGTTTTAGTTTTCAATTAATCCTTGATTAGTCCTTAATAATTGCTAGGAGTTGTATGGCAGCTACTCGAACCCATCAGAATTTTGGAAAACGCTGATACAGGTGTCTCTTTATTTTCAGAAAACTGTCTAAATGCAAATTTTTTGGTTTCTAGCTCTTTTAGTTTTTGATTAATCTTTGAGTAGTCCTTAATAATTGCTAGGAGTTGTTTGACAGCTACTCGAACCCATCAGAATTTTGAAAAACGCTGATAGAGGTGTCTCTTTATTTTCAGAGAGCTATCTAAATGCAAATTTTTTAGATTTGTAGCTCTTTTAGTATTTGAGTATTTGAGATCTTTTAGTTCTCAATTACTCTTTCCATAGTCCTTTATAATTGCTAGGAAGCAGCTATTCGAACCAATCGGAAGAAAACTAAACTAAAAGTGATTCATTCAGAATATATTAAAAACGTATGTTAAATTAATGTACTCGTACAATTACTGAATTTATAAAAAAGAAAAACAATTAAAAACAAAATTTTAAAAAAATTCTCCCCTTTTAATACTAAAGAAATAAAGAAAAAAAAATCGGACTTTGGTAAAAATAAAACTCTCTAAAATTTTCATTTTTCAAATATGCTTTCGTGTGCATTCAGAATGTCATAACATCGTTCAGCCACACATTCAAATATCAGTACAGTCACAGAAAATAAAATTTTATCAAAGGAATAATCTTGAGGATGTCTCTTTATATTATACCAAAGATGACAAAATAAGAAAGAAAAAACAAAAACAAACGAAAAAAAAAACAATGTACCACAGTCCATGTGTGCATTCAATGTCAATAATTCATCCCGTCGACCGCTTTCATTTCAAAAAACCAAATTTCATATAATTATATTTAAAACAAGTCACTACACAATCATGTCCTCCACATTTTTTTAATTTTTTAATTTTTTTATTTTTATTTTTAAAAGATGTGCGTTGCATAGTTGGGTGGATTTTTATTCAATCATCTAGCATCTAGAGAGACATGTGTATATGCACTCTTCTTATCTTAAGAACAAAAAAAAAAAAACAAAAGATTTAAAATCTCTAATTTTAGAATTTGATTTCAATGCATTTTTAATACTAAATTGTCATGCACAATAATTTCTCCCTATATAATAGGTATATTATATATATAATATATATATATATATATTATATATATATATATATATATATTGAAAAGACCCAGATATTTTTTTGTACGAAATAAGTAAGCAAACAAGCAATGATGGACTGATCTTTTCCTGTTTGTTTTGTCTTTGAAAATTTGTTCAAATGTGTACAACGACAATTTTCAAAGAGTCCAAATAGAATCAAAATGATGAAGAAAAATTCCAGATCAAATTCAATTTTCATTCTTGACTTCGGAAAATTTGTACATATACAATACTAACGGTAATTCTGCTTCTCCAGCGGATGTAAGATTATTTTCCATTAGAACTACAAGGATAAATTCAAGTATAAAATACAATCGAAAAATTGAGGGCATTTTTCTATTCTAAATTTAGATGTTTTGTCCCAAAACAAAAAAAAATTAAAAATGAGTTCTGTTTTAACAAAGTTTAGTTGTTGTTATAGTTATAATTATTAAGGGTATATATAGTGATGATTCAAATGATTCAAATGATGATGATAATGATGTTGATTATATCATTTAATATTGTCTATTTGTAAATAAAATTTTTTTTTAAATACATTAATTTCTCAATGCGACTTTATGTGTGTGATCTAAAATTCGTCTTTTTATGTTTTTGTCCTGTTGTATACATAATAAAATTTTATATTAAGATTCTTCTCCGCCTCTGTCCCGTCTCATTCAAATTATTTCTGCTGTCACATTCTTATATAGTATTATAATTTAAATGCATACCATAAAAGCAATGAAATGTAACAAGAAAGTATTATAAGGTAGCGCAAATGTTATTTGTACTCTTGCATCTAATAATATTATTTATATTATATATATATATATAAAAATAACAATAAAAACAACAAAAATGGACGAAATGTTTATATAAATTTTGCTCCAAAAACAAAACATTAAAACAAAAAAAAAATCTAATTTTAGGACACATTTGAACTATTTTTTGAGATCTTGAAATTTTATGATCCAGACACAGATACATAATATTTTTGTTGTTTTTTTTTTTTTTTTGTTTTCTTTTATGAAGATGCAACGTCAGCTTTATATACCACAATTGCATTAAATTTACGAATTTTTTTTTTGTCCGTTATTACAAAAAAGGAAAAACCATTAACAAGAAGGGGATTAAGAAAAATGAAAATTTTAATTTTCTAATTTTATAACAAAAACATTTTCAATAGTCAAAGTCAAGTTCATTATTTGGTATACGTGGTATACACATTACCCTACACTATTACATTTATATAAAGATGATTCGATCTAAAATTATAAATTTTTTTGTTTTTGTTATTTTTAATAAATATCGCGAGTGTTAGTTTTAATTTTGTTTCTGGAATAGAAATTCTACGTAGTGTTGTTGAAAAATTATAAATAATTAATTTTGTATAGTTCTAATGTAATTTGGTAATGTTATGAGATTTGTTGGCCAAACTGGCCGAATTCAATTAAATTCGGTTTGATCAAATAATGATCGTGTAAGTTAATCTGCAGTTTATTGATTATCTGTTCTCGGTGCATTATTGTCATAATTCATGTTCATACGGGTAGAACAGTTGTAGAAATCTACCAGAACTTGTCGGACTTTGTGATTTCGGTAAATTTAAAGTTGCTGGCAGATTTTGGTGTTTAAATTTTTTTTTCTGTCAGTGTCAACATATTTTTATTATTTTTTATAAGAAAATGCACGAAAATTGTTGTTGAAAACGTAATTTTCCGGGTTGAATGTTAATAAAATAAAAAAAAATATAAATTACTAAATAGTACAAATAATATTTTTCAATTGACATTAGAATAATACGTTACTAATTTATTTTTTCGGCAATAATTTCATTTTCGGCTATCTTTCATTTATTTTATTTATTTATTTTATTTCAGTATCTCAAAAGAGCTCAGTCGCTCATACAGGGTATTTTATTATTACTAATAATATGAAGACTAAATAACAACAATATAATAAATAATTCATTACACTAATTTACTCTTGATATTTCAATAATCTGACATCAACAATGGCAGAAATCTACAAATTTTTTTTTTTACATATAAACATGAAGTTAGACTTCTGTGACAAATCTGCGGTATATTTCGGCCTCCTATAAGCATAGATAATTATTTTATATTTCTCACACCTGTTTAATTAATTTTAAATGTTTTCAATGAATAGTTTATTGTTCCTTATAACTATCATAGTCCGTAACTGCAGATCGAATATTGTTATACCGATTTTCGCCATTAGAAAATTTTGTTTCCTTTGAGTGATCTTGAAATTTAACCACTTTCTTTACTCTAGAGATTTGTTAATTAACACGGTGTAGTAATTATGTCAGCTGAAATAATAAACATTGTAGTAAAATATTGTAGGCTAAAATTGTTGTACTGTATTAATTAAGCACGAAAAGGTGATTCTACCTAAATTACTGTCAAGAATATAAAAATTAAGAATAAAAACAAAATAAGGGGCACATCTCGTTCAGGGCAAGAATATTTAATATAATTGTCCTTTCATTATTCATGAAATATTATTAAATTTGTTGAGAGTATAGTTTGGTAATAATTTAGGTATGATATAAGATATGTGAAGAAGCCCTATTTACTTATTTATACTGCTAGCGCAGACAGTTTACAAAATAAAATTATTATATTTTATTTTTGCTATAAATAAAATTTAAATTTAAAATCAAAACTAAAATTAAAATTGAATAAACAATTATTAAATAAACTTTAATAAAACAATAAAACAAAATAATACAATAACAATATCCTAAAAATAGCGATTGTACAATTTTTGCTTTTGGGAATGTTTTGATAGTGTAAAATCAATGTTGAATTCATGTTTGTTGTACCTTACCTATAATAAGTATTCTATTAATAGGTTCATATTTAATTTAACTAGTTCTATGATTACTGATTTTAAATAAATAGAATGAGCGTAGACGGTGCAGATTTCTAAAAATGATTTTTCTGGAAATGTACGTTGATTTTACATTGCCCTTTATAATTTCAGTAATGAAAATAACATCAGAAACCTCACCCCTAAAATGCAATGTACACAGATCAATTAATTTTAGTCTTTGCTGATATGGTTGTAAGATAATAGGATTAGAACATGACAAGTGGCGTAAAGCGATTCTAAGAAAGTTTTTTTGTATTGCCTCAATCCTATCAATGTGTACCATATAACTTCACAATAGTATAGTAGTTTTCCAAATTCAACATTCAATCATATACCAGAAAGTTAATAAATAAATACTCGAGAAATATTATACACGTTCGATTTTATATGTACCTAGTGCTAATTAGGGTGACAATAGACTATATAAAGCCTGAGACTGACTTATCAACGTGCTCCATTTTTGTCACGCCATATGGGCGGCTTATTTCTGATTTAACTGCATCATACCTGTTGACACTTCGTCTCTCCAAAGAGGTATTGTACTTACTATACGAAAATAGTAATCTTGCGTATTGTATTTTATTTATGATTTTGTGATATTTTAACGATATATAACAACTTTTTAATTGCTTTTGCTGAACGTTGTCACATGTGAATTATATTTTTCTAACACTAAACTTCTCAGAGTCTAAATTGTTTTTTTGTTATTTTTTTAACTTTTTTTTTGTCCTCGAAAGAATGTAGAAAATTTCAAATTACTCGTCATCACATCAAAATTATAAGTAATTTCATCGATCAAAGTGGATCAATTAATTACATTTTTCCCATAATATAATGTTGGAATATGTTTTGGAAGTTTATTAATGTCAGTTTGACAATAATTTATAATTAGCTTTGCAAGTAAAAAATATTATATGTAGTACCGCACAATATTAGTACAAGAGGTAGACCAAGATCAAAATGACTGTACGAAATCGATGACAACACTGTCAAAGAATTGGTGGCAACAAATGGAGGACAGTTGCACAAGATAGAGCAGATTGGAGGTAAATTCCTGAGCTGTAGTAACAGATAATTATATAATGTACTTTGTGATTGAAAAATAAAATTACTATCGACCTATACAACAACGGTTGAATACGTTTGTAAGCTACTATTATTTTCATTCATACATATATGTACATAATTATATGAAATTATATGAAATTAATTGAATATTTTGTTTATATTAAAAAATAATAATTTATATTAAAAACAAATAATATTACTATTTTTGTATTTTGAATTTTGTTATTTTTGAATGTATACTAAATAAATTTAATTGTATTTTAATTAATATATGAGATGTATAAATAAATAAATATACTTTTTTATTTCTTTACCTACCGAAATTATTTCAATTAATACCAAAAATTTATAGATTCTACCTTTTTTTAAGTATATTGAAAAAAATATTAATCCTATCCCTGCATACGTCAATTCAGAAAAATTGTCTTTACAGTGCAAAATGTTCAAAAAAAAAAACGTATTTTCCTGTATTCTGGAAAAATTTAATAAAAAAGAATTTTTTCTCTTTTAATATGTTTTGACAATTAATTTTCTTTTATTCTAATTCTATCTCTTTCTATCTTTAATATTTTATTTTCATGTGTTTATTATTAAAAGTGAATGCATTTTGGTTTTGTTTTTTTGGTTCCACATCTATTTTAAGATTTATTTGCCCTTAGACTAAATTATGTTAAATTGTAAATAGATTTAGTTTTTATTAGTAAATGGTGGGTACATGTTTAGGGGTAAAGATACAGAGAAAAAAAAACAGAAAGAAAGAAAGAAAAAGTAAATAAAATTTCCTTTTTATAAAATAAATATTGGGTCTGGTCATGTTGAAAGTTTTTTTTTTTTTTTTTAATTTTATTTATAGATTTTCTTTCTGTTATTATTTTACACTAGGGTTTAGTAGGACTGTACTGATGGGTTGGAAGACACAAAATTTATAGATCATCAATTTTTAATAGTTTTTAAATTTTAATTGAAAATTAAAATTTGTGTTTAGAGAAAACTGTTTATTTTAGAATAATGTTAAAAAATTAATTTTCTTTTCAAAGAACATTTGAACTGATTCAAATTGCCTTTCTAGGACTAATTAGAATAGCCATTTACATTTAGGAAAGCTTTTAATGATATTTAATTATTTTACAGATGATTTGTTAAATAATTTCCTCCAAATGAAAGTATGAAATTGTTTCATATCTGTCGTTATTTCATCCCCTTTATGTCGCTATGCCTTGCTAAAAATGCTTTTGGCTGGATTATTACCATCCATCCACTATATATAAAAGTATACGATTTATATAACTAGTATTAACATTCTCTGAGATTATTTTAATAAATAAATAAATAAAAAAAAATAAAAATGGCACAAATGCTCAAGCCAGCGGATCTAAATATATGTGGTCCGGATATATTCCGACCGCGTTAATAAATATTAAATTAAATTAAATAAATAAAAGTATTGAAATAAAAAACAAATATTTCTGTTAACTTTAATATGATACTAACAACTTATTTAATCAATAAGTACCTAAATTTTTCAAATTTCCTAGTTTATGGATCCACTAGTCCAGTACGAAATTTTGGTTTTTTTATTATTAACAAAAATTTTGTTTTTAATATATTTTTATAGAAACATTATAAAACAGGAACTCATATGGTTATTAGTACTTATACCTTTATAGAAAAAAATCTATAAATAAAATATAGTTGAAAAAAAAAGTTGATAACTTCAATTAATTTTTGAAATCAAACTAAAGCAACAAAATGTAGTCCCAGCAACAATTAAAACAAAAAAAACAATAATTGTCTGGGGCTGTAACATAAAAAATAAGATTTTTAAGACAAAAATTGTAATGAAAATGTAAATTTGGTTTGAACTGAACTGAAAACACACATGATAGCTTAAATCTTAATCCTTAAAATCAACGAGTCAATTGAATACCATACAATGAATTTAAAACTAACAGTAAACTAGGCGGAATCATCTTATGATATTAAACAAAGTTTTTTTTTCATAGGATCGGCATTGTTCAAAGTTGATTTTAAATTGCTTTTTTTTTAATTTTAGTCCAATAACAATTTATGCTTAATATAATGATTTAATTACAAAAATTCCTTAACCTTATAATTTAGACGTTTACTATGACTAATTTGGAAAGTTAACATATTCTTATATAGTATAAATTAATGGCACAACTATTAATTATTAAATATCAGTTGAATACATACATATATACATATTATAAATCCTAATTTATAAATCCTAACTTAACTTTATTTATTGACTCTAATAAACAAATAAAATAAAATAAAACAAAAAAACAAAGCAAATCGAAGGATATTTTCAGTAAAAAACGAAAACAAAATTAATATAATAAAAACAAAAAGCCTGAACTAAAATATTTTTTTTTTTATTTTTTTATTTATTTCGAATTGGTTTTGTAATTTAGATTTGGTCTTCGCGTGCTATTCTATTTCAAACTGCCCCCACTTGTTTTATCAATATTAAAAAAAAAAACAAACCAAAAATCACCACATCAATAATAAACGTATACAACTACAACTAACAATCTTCATATAGTTTTTCTTGTTTTTTTTTTTTTATTATTATAATATTCTTATGTCCTTAGTGGGTGAATGGGGGCAGTTTTTCTATTTTCTCTTTGTTATCAATGTTATTTTTGCATAGAAAAAGAAAGCGGAAAAAATGAAAATAATAGGAAATTAGTTAGATCGATAAGAATATCCTTTACAGTTATTTACTTTTGAAGTGTGTATATATACAAAAGTATTGCATGTGTTAATATCTGTAAATTAAGGTATCATTATTAGGCTCGTGTAGTTTTTATACATCAGTTAATATAGATATTTTTTGTTCTGTGATTTATCATAATTCAAGCCATTATTCTAATAAGTGTAATATCCATTTAAGATGCTTTAATATCTATAAATTTAAGCTAAACCTAATTTTAGAAAAAAAAATAATTAAATAGAAGTGTAAAATCAAATAAAAGTCTTCTGATGAGGGTGTAATAACCGAAATCGATTAATCGATGGTGTAATAACTGAAGTCTATAGATATTTAATAAAATTTGTGAAACATACCTAGAGTATTCAATACTTTTTTTTTCAAAAAACACAAATTTTTACAAATTTTATTAAATATCTCGACTTCAGGTATTATACCATCGATTAATCGATTTCGGTTATTACACCATTATCAGAAGATTGTTATTTGATTTTAGAAGAAACTCAGAAGTTCTTAAGACTGTCACATGTATCACAATGAACTGGACTGGTCTGACTGGATCTGACTGGTTTATTTGTGTATTTCCGGCAGCCATTACTACCTAGGATGTTAAATTTTAAAAATTTATAATAGTGCTCATCCATGTTGATTTCAAATGACCCAAAATTTTTGGATTTTCTGCAATATTCATAAATGAATTCACAATAGGGGTGTCATTTTCTGTCATGATATGATCATACATTTTTAATAATTGTTCTTTAAATTTTTCTTCGATAGACGAATAAATGAGTTTGAAGGATTATTCTATATAACTAGGGTCTTGCAGATGAAATTTAACATTGAAGTTTTTGATTAATAATATCACGAAAGGTTTCGGTGTACCTTTTTGAAATTGTTGAAATAAATAAAAAGAAAAATAGATTTTTAAGAAGCCCGAATTGTCGAATAATTCATAAAAGTATTGCCTCATCTATGTTTCAATCTTCACAGATTATTTTAATAATGTTTTCCATTAGGTTAACTAGATTAAACTTGATTTAGATACCGTTAATGAATTTCTTCGATTACTTTTATTTGTTGTCTTTTGTAATAATTATAACAGGCCGTTTAACATGCTTAATAAGAATAGGACCTCCTTTTTTTTTTTTCTTTATTTATTCCAATTCTTACTTATATCTTAACTTACTTATATCTAAGATATTTACAAAAGTAATAAATTTATAATTATAAATTGTTAATAAGAAGTGATTTTATAGGACTTGGCTTTTAGCCGTCCGGCCCTATAGAGTATTAAAATTACAATTTAAATACTCTATAGGGCCAATTTTAACTCTTTTACATTGTTATTCATAATAATTGTGATAGAATTTTGTTGATGCTTCCCCGAACCATTATTTTAGGTACAAAAAACTATTTTTAAAATATTTAAAAAAAATATTTATTTTTTTTATTTTTAGATTCTATAAATGGCTTTTTTTACCTAAATAGTGGCTCGGGGAAGCATCAACAAAATTCTATTACAATCATTATAAATTTTGGATTCTATAGAACAAATTAATATATTCGATGGTTCAAGGATATTTTAGAAAATTATTATATAGCTTAGGTATTATTTTGATTTTTTGAATAAACAAAAAAACAAAACAATTGATTTTTTTACTCTCTTCCTTTTCATATCCTTTTAATTCATTGGTTAACTGATTTTTGCTTTACTAATTTTTAAATTTATATTCTTTAGAACTCCTCCTGCTGATTCGTTATTTACTTTTTATTTAATTTTTTTAATATTAAATATCTACGTAATATCTTTTTTTTTAAATATATATATATATGTACATATTATATATATAATATATATATATTTTTGTTTTGATTTTTGTTTTCAATAAAAACAAATAAATTCTTTGAAATTACCTAGATGAAATCATAACAAAAACAATATTATTAGTGAAATAAAAGATCAGATAGAAAATAGAATATGATTGGTTTAATCCTTTTGTCCTTCATTTTTTGTTATTTTGAATGCAATCTAATTAATTATGCTTGATATTTATTCCAGGATAATTCAATATACAGTTAAAATGAGAGCAGGTTTGAATGGAAGTAGTTTTTTTTCCTCTATTGAAAACCATTTTTTTTTTGCTAATGAATTGTTTTTTGTCTACTTTTAAGGATCACGAAATCCTTTTTTGAAGTTTTTTTGTTTCGTTTTATTTCAAATGGTCGTATATAAAAAATTTCGTTGTTTTTTTTTGTGTTGTTATGTTATCACAGAACAAAAAAAAAATAGTTCTATATTTTTACGTGTTTAATAGGAATTAAATAGAAAAAAATTGTTTGTTTTATTTTGTACTGAATTTTCAATCTCAAGAATTTCAAGGGCTAAGTTTATATTTTCTTAAGTTCTCTTAAGGTAATAAGATTTTTTATGGCTCACCGAGATAAGTCGCATAAGTTTTATTATAATTTATTTTGTTATTTTGTTGCGAGTTTGTTTTTTTGTTTATCTTTTTTAAGTAAAAAAAAAACAGTTTTTTTTAGAGTTGCTGGGACCGGTAATTTTTCTAAAAAGGGTTACAAGATTTGTTAACTCTTTTGTTGCATTTTTTTTTTATTTTTTTTTATATAATCGGAATGGTCCATTTTTTTATCCCGATTTTGATATTGAAATAATTTCTGAGACGTAAATTTTCACTACTGAATGAATGAAAATTGAATATGTCCGCTTAAATTAAAAAAAAAAAGTAGAAAACCTAAAATGAAAAAAAAACAAAAAAAAAATTTAAAAATAAAAAAATTAAATTTATAAAATATTAAAAAAAACACCTAAACTTCATTTGAAATTAATTATTTAGGACAGTAAAAAAATTTTTGTTTATGAAATTAAAATTTAACTAGAATTACACGTCCTGCTGAAATTAAACGGAAATTTGAAAATAAAAATACTGGAAAATAATTTTAGTACAAAAAATAAAGACACAGCTGAGCCGTAAAATTCAAAATGAATAACTACTCTTTAGAAATTAACTATAAATAAATTAAAAACTTATAATGTGCTTTTAAGATGTCTCTCTACACAGAAATCGATAGGATGACAGAAAAATTTAAAATAACGGTTTCGCAAAGGTACAAATTTCCTATAGGAGATGAAATTCAACACTAAGGAACTAATCAGCAGACTATTTTTGTATGGTATTCAAACTACCTAAATTAGAATAGTTCCATAACTCATATAAAGATTAAAAGGAAAATAATATGCGAGTTCTAAAATCCAAACAAAATTTTCCCATTTGATAAAAGCAAAATTTGTTAATAAAGATATAGTTAAAACAATATTTTTTAGAAATAAATAAATTAACAAGTAACAAATTTGAACGCACAATTTCACAATTTTTAAATCAAACGATCTGAGTTATATCTGAGCTGAGTCCCAAGTGATGGGCAGGTCAATAAAAAATGTTTTCTTATTATCTTAAAGAGTATGGAATTAATTGAGCCGCCAGAGGAGGAGTATAGTTTTATTATTAATTAAATATTAGTTATATGTTAAATTTTTTGTTATGTGGTGAGAACAGATTAATTACTATTAGGAGTGATAAAATCCTGTTGCTACTACTTGATAAAAAATGTTTTACTCCAATTGAAAGGGTTTTATACTGAGAATTCATCTACTACTTTGACAGATGATAAACATTATTTCTAAATCATCACACTTCAATTTTTTCTCATATCTACTTTATTATTTGAGCGCACTATAAACTTGGAGTTGAGTGTATAAGATTTTCTTTGAATATCCAAAATCCGATACTCACGACTTTCAGTACTCCGGACGATGTATTTACGTACTTGCATACAAACATTGTAGTTTAAGAGGTTATTCTATATGAGACTATTACAACAAATCAATCCCTATCTAATCAAATGTTATTTAAATATTTGGATAATATCAAAATATTGTCAACCAAAATTGCTTGCATAACAGGCTTAAATAATCTAAGTTAGATTTGGTCAAATTTTGATTCGAAATGGCATTTCAAAACTTACTAAAACAGTATTGTATAAACGTAGTCGTCGAAATTATTGTTATTCTGCTAATCACCATAAAATTTATTAAAATCATTTCACTTTTTTTTTCGTATATTCACGATTAACGGTAAACTTAAAATTTTCATAAAGAAAAGAGAAAACAATCAAAAAGAAAAACTAAAAGGACGAAAAATATTTGTTTGTAAGAATTAATAATTTTGTATATATATACAAATATATATATATTTTTTATGTCAGAATTATTATACAGTAGGTATGTGGATTTTTGTGACTGGTACACTTTCGTGTTAGGCAATATAAAAAAAAAAAAAAATAAGTAAAAAAAAAATGCAAAAAAAAACCAAAATTTATTCATAACTAGGACCTACATTTTTTTCTTTTTATTTTATTTTATTCATCCTTTATTGATAATTCTATATGTATAAAATAAAAAAATAAAATAAAAATAATGTCAAGCGGGTGGGTATATAGTATTAGAGTAATGTCGTCAATCTAAATAAATAAAAAACAAACCAAATAAAACAAAAAAAAAATAAATAACAAAAAATATTTTTTTATGCCATAATTATTAGGATATTCGTGCGGTTATTTATTTTGTTTTATTTTCAAAACTAGATCCAAGGAGCTATTATTGGACGATATTATATAAGAAAATTTTTTTTTTTATTTCTGTTTTTTTATTATTATTTGAATTTAGAACCTTCATGTCTTGAATATATCCTATTATTCATGAATTTAATTTTTACTATACCTACCTACTTTGTTACCATTCAAAATGACAATAAACGGTTTATTTTTGGACTAATCTATAGAGGTCGCTAACGGTTACTTTATAATATTTTTTTGTTTAGAGGTAATCATTTTTGGAATTGATCGTAGTGTCTCTGATAATTGAAAAAAAAAATCGAGTTTTGTAAAATTAAAAATTTTTGGACAATAAATTATTAGTATTTGCAAGATGTTCTTTAAACTTATTGAGCTGCTCAACGTGTTGTTTTGAGTATTGGTTATTGGTGCGATATAAAAGCCTTGTTTTGCATTAATTCAAGTTTTGAAATAGCTAAAAGTTTGTTACAGTCTTATCAGTTTTATACCGTTTATTTGATACAATCCTAGAAGTTTTTTATCCTAGCAATACGACAATTTTTATACTTTGCTTCTTCATTTTCAATCTTCTGTAACCCAGTCAGTTGAGTATGCATAGAATGAAGAAGACTTGTAAACTTAATATGTACACTAAATATGTTGTTGTTTTTATTATCGTTTTGTGGTTTTCAATAAATCTTTATAGTAGGGCACATAGCGCAGAAATTATTTCGCCGACCTGTAGGAATTTTGGAAGAATAGCTTTTGAATAGAATCCGCAAGATCAAACATAGCGTGGGCATCCTAAAACAACGTGGAAAACCTTGAAGTGAATTCAAGTGGCTTGTCCAAAATCGAGCTCGGTGGAGAAAGTTTGTTGATGTACTACGCACCCACGAGGAGCGACTGGATGCGAATGATTGACCGAAGAAAGCTTGCAAAATTTTCAATTGTCGAATAAATGTATTGTTTTTTTCATGAGTTATTAATAACCATGTCTGTTAACCTAATAGTATCGAAGTTTAATTTAGTAGTACAAAATGATGAGCAATAAAAAATACAATTTTAATAGTGGTTCAATAGTCTAATAACAGTCGTCATAGTACCATTTTAATAGCGGTTGTAGCTCATGGGATTATTTTTTACCACAAAGGAAAGTTGTTTGACAAAGAAGAATAAATTTAATTTGATATAACAAGGATATTTATAAATACCTTAAAAAAACAAACAAAAAGTACAATAAAAAAATAGAAATATTTGCAAAAATAATCATTGAAGGAGGGCACGCAAATGTAGCCAGGATGAGACTCGATGACATATCTTTCTCTCCGTTTGTTCATAAATTCTAACCGCTTGCCTATGCCTATATTCAATTCAGGAATTTCTTCTTTATAACTTAATTTGTTGGAAATTGACTTTAAACATTTTTTTCTTTGCATTTACCAATTATATGACCAATTAATTGAATGGACATCGTAATCTTTAGAAATCGTCTAATAAAATCTGTTCATGCACAATCCTTTAATCCTGAATACTAGTGATTCTCCTTAAATTAATGTTTTATATTTTTTTTTTTTATTTTTTTTTATTTTAATTTGACACAATAACGGTAAAATTTAACTAATTTTATAACTGTACCTTGTAAGCAAACTGTTATTGAATCGAAATAACTATTTTATTTTGTACGGTGGTTCATTTCGGCTCAATATGAATTTATTTTTGGTTGTCTTCGCTTTTTATGTGTGTTTGTTGTTGTTGTTGTTATTGTTTTTTTTTTTTTTTTGGTTTCGTCACGACAACTTATTATAACCAAGTGATTTCTTTAAATAGAAAATTTTGTTATAGGATATTTTTGTATACCTTATACTGTAACAGTTGTAATAGTTAATATATGTATATATATATATATATTTATAAAAAATGTTTATTTGTCCATGATAAACAAAGTAATTAAATATCAAAATTAAAATTGATGAAAGAATGAAGATTTAATCGATTTAATTTTTAGGTTAAAAATAATTTAAAAACATAAAAAAAAATGTTCAAACCAATTTTAGACCACTTTAATCAATGATGATAGTGTGAGTGGTGATTCAAGTTTGGATTAAAATTTTTAATAAACATTTTAGGTAGGTGAGAATTTTTGATAGCCTTAACGAAGAAAATATTTTTATTTTATTTTCATTACTGGCATAACAAGCACTGCACTGATTAGTCGCAAGCACTGAGGAAGGAAGTAAATTGCTTCCGAAATATCGATATTTAAAAAAACAAATATAAATTATTAGTGAAAGTAAATTCGGCTTTTATTCCATCATTTAAAAATAGCTCTAAAAACAAATCTGGCTATTAAAAACAACTAATTTTTACCCAAAGTTTTTTTTACATTCAATTGAGCCTCATTACAATTAATTACTTAAAATAATTGTTTTCACATTATTAAATTTAACTTAGTTGAGTTATTTCAGAGCAATATTTTAATTCTCTATCAACATGCCCTGTAATATTACTCAAAGGATCAATATTTTTAAACATTCACATATTAAATAATAAATTGATTTTACAATTAGATTCATTTTAGGTCATGGACTAAATAGATTTTATAAGCAAACAAGCAACGCATTTTTGTATCACATATAATTCTGTTTATTCAACGGATATTTCAGTTTTCAGTGTTGTTAATGAAGTCATTTCCAGGAATCGTGAGTAATTAAAATGCAATTCAACCCCTTTTTTTTTACTTTGTTTTAGTTGTTCAAAAATCGATTTTTATTCAGTTTTCCGCTGTTTTGGTATTTTTTTCTTTCATTTTTCTTAAAATAATTGTCAGGGAGAGAATGAAGACGATTTTTGTTTTATTTGAAAGAAAAAAAAATTTGTTTTTTTTTTTTTTTTGTTTTTAAATTTCTGTTGGCCACCACATGTGTTTTGTCATGTCATCCAGAAGATCGTCTTGTTTTAATTTTATTTTTGTTTTTTTTTTCTTTTGTTTTGTTTAAATGTTCAAGTACCGTTTTTATAATATTAAGCAGTATACAGTTATAATATGTCGTTGTATTTTTGTTGTTATTGTTGTTGTTATTGCGACAATGTCCCACGTACCTATTATGAACAAAAAAGTAAAAAGTTATGGTATATGAACGAAATGAAGAAAATTACTTTATTTAGTTTTTCTGATCATTTTTATTATGCCCAAGTCCAAATCTATCTAAAGCGAGATGGCATTGCATCATGATGAAAATCTTTTTTTAGAAATATTAAAGATCAGGGACATTATTGTAAATTGAGAACTGAATTTTTATTGAAAAATACCATATTATATGTATGTATATATACATATATAGTATACGCATGGTAAAGTATATATTGAGGTACCATGACTTATGTAAAGTTATGAAGCGCACATGTGTTCACGTTTTATTTAATTTTGAAAATATAAAAAAAATAAAAAAAAAAATGAAACAAAAATAAGATCAAATGAGGGCATTTGTCATGGGAGTGTTATAGGATTTTAAATCTGTTTTTTTTTTGTTTTTTGCTGTGTTTTGGACTCTGACTTTGATTAAATTTTAAGTAAGAGAAAATTAATTTGAAACTTAATTATAATTATAATTATTATTTACAAAGATAAATTAAATTTTTTTTTTGTTGTGTTTCAAATTCAATTATAAACTGAACTTTATAATTATTGTTGTCCATTATGCAAATCTTAAGTAAAATAGTACAGTGATTCTGAGTCATGAGTCAATATTTACTTCTTGAAATGATCAATTCCTAAGAACAGTGTAGCGAATAGAAGTAAATTTCATTATGAATTTTTCATCATTTCAATTTATTGTGAACAATATGTAATAGTTTTTTTTTATTGATTTATCTTAAACAACAACCTCATATTATGTAATAATAATTTAAAAAAAAAAAAATTTAAAAATAATTTTGGTGATGGTTGCGTTGCGAAAATTTGATAAATTAAAATTTTTGTATTTTAAAATGACTTATATATGGGCTGAAACTTTAAATTGAAAAAATATTTAGTTTCGCTACGTCTCCTTGAAAATATCTATCATTTAAAAGAATAATAATGAAAATCGGAATTTTGAAATGGTTCAAATATTTCTACTGTACTTTTCCAATTTACAGATTAAATGTAATGATCAGATTTTAAAAATACTAGAATAGGATAACTTGATTGACCACTTTGAGTATGTGTTGGTATTCGTAAATTAATTAGAGATTCAATTCACTGAAATTCGTTTATTTTATTTTTGAACCCTAATAGAGATTCACTAGATAATATTATCGAAATTTTATGAAGTTTTATGATCAGTTTTCATAATTGAAAATTTACTGTTCTCGTGTATACCTTTCTTTCTTTTACTTCTTTTGCATATCCCAATCTGATTTAAGAGAACACTTTCAGTTATCTGACCGAAAATTGGCAATCACATTGTTACATTTTGTCTTTTTATGTATATGTATTAGTTCATTGATTGCACTGATACCTGACCAGTTTTTAATGTTTTGAAACCATGAACATTTTTTTCTTTTGATTTCATCCCATCTTTCAATTTTGCATTGAAAGATAAATTGTGCTTTCGATTTCGAATTACATTGCGACTGATATGATGTTGTGCGTTTTTTTTTTTTTTTTTTTTTAATTAAACTTTTTTTATACAACTGCTTTTAATATACAAACTGAAAACTATCTTAGTCTGTTGTTCGTTTATCATATAAGCTGAATATTATTTAAAAGGGTCCAGGGCATTATAAATTGTAACAATAATTATTTTTAAGAGTTATTTCGTTCATCAGAACACTACTTGAACTCATCAATAGGTATTTATAGTGTTAGACAACCTATACAATCCTTGATTTTTATTTTGGTTAATTTTATAACTTATTTAAATATTCTATTAATACATCTGTGAGTTATAAAAATCGACCAAAATTTCAATGTAAAACCTATATTATAATTATAAAAATAAATCTAATTAGAAATTATTAATATTTCTATCGGATTTTACTTTTTAATAAATCAACCATTGTTAAATAGAATAATTAAATAGATAACATTGGGAAATGTTCTATTATGAAAGCCCGAGATCAATAATACAATCTAATAATTAAAATTTAGGTAATCAAACCGTTATTTCTAGTTTTATACGATGAGTCAAAATTGAAGATTAATAATTTAAGGTTTGTTTAGTGCAAGCAAGATAATCGAAATAAATTAATGAATTGATTTTATATTGATTGAAGACCTTGAAATATCTAAAATATTTGTTCTTATCATATTTTAAATATCAATCATAATTTTTAATACCTAATTCAATTTTTGTATTATGAGTCACCAAAAAGATTTCTATAATATATTTCTGCAGATCTGCAGAGTTTTCTAAAACATTTCTAACTTTTTTATATTATTTTTTAATTAAAAAATTAAATTAAAAAATTAAAAATTTGTATTTAGATTGTTCTCTGAAAATAATGAGACACATCTATCAGCGTTTTTCAAAATTAGGATTTTTTTTGGTAGCTGCCATACAACTCCTAGCATTTATCAAGTACTAATCATGGATTAATCAAAAACCAAAAGAACTACAAACCTAAAAATTTGCATTTCGATAGTTTTCTGAAAATAATGAGACACCTCTATCAGCGTTTTTCAAAATACGGATTTTTTTGGGTAGCTACCATACAACTCCTAGCACTTATCAAGTACTAATCAAAGATTATTCAAAAACCAAAAGAGCTACAGACCTAAAAATTTGCATTTAGATTGTTCTCTGAAAATAAAGAGACACCTCTATCAGTGTTTTTCAAAATTAGGATTTTTTTGGGTAGCTGCCATACAACTCCTAGCACTTATCAAGTACTAATCAAAGATTATTCAAAAACCGAAAGAGCTACAGACCTAAAAATTTGCATTTAGATTGTTCTCTGAAAATAAAGAGACACCTCTATCAGTGTTTTTCAAAATTAGGATTTTTTTGGGTAGCTGCCATACAACTCCTAGCACTTATCAAGTACTAATCAAAGATTATTCAAAAACCGAAAGAGCTACAGACCTAAAAATTTGCATTTAGATTATTCTCTGAAAATAAAGAGACACCTCTATCAGCGATTTTCAAAATTAGGATTTTTTTGGGTAGCTGCCATACTACTCCTAGCACTTATCAAGTACTAATCAAAGATTATTCAAAAACCAAAGGAGCTACAGACCTAAAAATTTGCATTTAGTTTGTTCTCTGAAAATAAAGAGACACCTCTATCAGCGATTTTCAAAATTTGGATTTTTTTGGGTAGCTGCCATACAACTCTTAGAACTTATCAAGTACTAATCAAAGATTATTCAAAAACCAAAGGAGCTTCAGACATAAAAATTTGTATTTAGATTGCTCTCTGAAAATAAAGAGACACCTCTATCAGCGTTTTTCAAAATTAGGATTTTTTTGGGTAGCTGCCATACAACTCCTACCACTTATCAAGTACTAATCAAAGATTATTCAAAAACCAAAAAAGCTACAGACCTAAAAATTTGCATTTAGATTGTTCTCTGAAAATAAAGAGACACCTCTATCAGCGATTTTCAAAATTAGGATTTTTTTAGGTAGGTGCCATACAACTCTTAGCACTTATCAAGTACTAATCAAAGATTATTCAAAAACCAAAAGAGCTACAGACCTAAAAATTTGCATTTAGATTGTTCTCTGAAAATAAAGAGACACCTCTATCAGCGATTTTCAAAATTAGGATTTTTTTGGATAGCTGCCATACAACTCCTAGCATTTATCAAGTACTCATCATGGATTAATCAAAAACCAAAAGAGCTACAGACCTAAAAATTTGCATTTAGATTGTTCTCTGAAAATAAAGAGACACCTCTATCAGCGATTTTCAAAATTAGGATTTTTTTGGATAGCTGCCATACAACTCCTAGCATTTATCAAGTACTCATCATGGATTAATCAAAAACCGAAAGAGCTACAGACATAAAAATTTGTATTTAGATTGCTCTCTGAAAACAAAGAGACACCTCTATCAGCGTTTTTCAAAATTTGAATTTTTTTGGGTAGCTGCCATACAACTTCTAGTACTTATAAAGAATTAATCAAAAACTAAAAGACCTATACACCTAAAAATTTGCATTTGGATAGTTCTCTGAAAATAAAGAGACACCTCTATCAGCGATTTTCAAAATTAGGATTTTTTTGGGTAGCTGCCATACAACTCTTAGCACTTATCAAGTACTAATCAAAGATTATTCAAAAACCAAAAGAGCTACAGACCTAAAAATTTGCATTTAGATTGTTCTCTGAAAACAAAGAGACACCTCTATCAGCGTTTTTCAAAATTAGGATTTTTTTGGATAGCTGCCATACAACTCCTAGCATTTATCAAGTACTCATCATGGATTAATCAAAAACCAAAAGAGCTACAGACCTAAAAATTTGCATTTAGTTTGTTCTCTGAAAATAAAGAGACACCTCTATCAGCGATTTTCAAAATTTGGATTTTTTTGGGTAGCTGCCATACAACTCTTAGAACTTATCAAGTACTAATCAAAGATTATTCAAAAACCAAAGGAGCTTCAGACATAAAAATTTGTATTTAGATTGCTCTCTGAAAATAAAGAGACACCTCTATCAGCGTTTTTCAAAATTAGGATTTTTTTGGGTAGCTG
This sequence comes from Argyra leucocephala, assembly GCA_963942445.1. NCBI lineage: Eukaryota > Metazoa > Arthropoda > Insecta > Diptera > Dolichopodidae > Argyra > Argyra leucocephala. The sequence goes on along the minus strand of OZ012681.1, from coordinate 135,913,627 downwards.
CCATACAACTCCTACCACTTATCAAGTACTAATCAAAGATTATTCAAAAACCAAAAAAGCTACAGACCTAAAAATTTGCATTTAGATTGTTCTCTGAAAATAAAGAGACACCTCTATCAGCGATTTTCAAAATTAGGATTTTTTTAGGTAGGTGCCATACAACTCTTAGCACTTATCAAGTACTAATCAAAGATTATTCAAAAACCAAAAGAGCTACAGACCTAAAAATTTGCATTTAGATTGTTCTCTGAAAATAAAGAGACACCTCTATCAGCGATTTTCAAAATTAGGATTTTTTTGGATAGCTGCCATACAACTCCTAGCATTTATCAAGTACTCATCATGGATTAATCAAAAACCAAAAGAGCTACAGACCTAAAAATTTGCATTTAGATTGTTCTCTGAAAATAAAGAGACACCTCTATCAGCGATTTTTAAAATTTGAATTTTTTTGGGTAGCTGCCATACAACTTCTAGTACTTATAAAGTATTAATCAAAAACTAAAAGACCTATACACCTAAAAATTTGTATTTAGATTGCTCTCTGAAAATAAAGAGACACCTCTATCAGCGTTTTTCAAAATTAGGATTTTTTTAGGTAGGTGCCATACAACTCTTAGCACTTATCAAGTACTAATCAAAGATTATTCAAAAACCAAAAGAGCTACAGACCTAAAAATTTGCATTTAGATTGTTCTCTGAAAACAAAGAGACACCTCTATCAGCGTTTTTCAAAATTAGGATTTTTTTGGATAGCTGCCATACAACTCCTAGCATTTATCAAGTACTCATCATGGATTAATCAAAAACCAAAAGAGCTACAGACCTAAAAATTTGCATTTAGATTGTTCTCTGAAAATAAAGAGACACCTCTATCAGCGATTTTTAAAATTTGAATTTTTTTGGGTAGCTGCCATACAACTTCTAGTACTTATAAAGAATTAATCAAAAACTAAAAGACCTATACACCTAAAAATTTGCATTTGGATAGTTCTCTGAAAATAAAGAGACACCTCTATCAGCGATTTTCAAAATTAGGATTTTTTTGGGTAGCTGCCATACAACTCTTAGCACTTATCAAGTACTAATCAAAGATTATTCAAAAACCAAAAGAGCTACAGACCTAAAAATTTGCATTTAGATTGTTCTCTGAAAACAAAGAGACACCTCTATCAGCGTTTTTCAAAATTAGGATTTTTTTGGATAGCTGCCATACAACTCCTAGCATTTATCAAGTACTCATCATGGATTAATCAAAAACCAAAAGAGCTACAGACCTAAAAATTTGCATTTAGTTTGTTCTCTGAAAATAAAGAGACACCTCTATCAGCGATTTTCAAAATTTGGATTTTTTTGGGTAGCTGCCATACAACTCTTAGAACTTATCAAGTACTAATCAAAGATTATTCAAAAACCAAAGGAGCTACAGACATAAAAATTTGTATTTAGTTTGTTCTCTGAAAATAAAGAGACACCTCTATCAGCGTTTTTTAAAATTAGGATTTTTTTGGATAGCTGCCATACAACTCCTAGCATTTATCAAGTACTCATCATGGATTAATCAAAAACCAAAAGAGCTACAGACCTAAAAATTTGCATTTAGTTTGTTCTCTGAAAATAAAGAGACACCTCTATCAGCGATTTTCAAAATTAGGATTTTTTTAGGTAGGTGCCATACAACTCTTAGCACTTATCAAGTACTAATCAAAGATTATTCAAAAACCAAAAGAGCTACAGACCTAAAAATTTGCATTTAGATTGTTCTCTGAAAACAAAGAGACACCTCTATCAGCGTTTTTCAAAATTAGGATTTTTTTGGATAGCTGCCATACAACTCCTAGCATTTATCAAGTACTCATCATGGATTAATCAAAAACCAAAAGAGCTACAGACCTAAAAATTTGCATTTAGATTGTTCTCTGAAAATAAAGAGACACCTCTATCAGCGATTTTTAAAATTTGAATTTTTTTGGGTAGCTGCCATACAACTTCTAGTACTTATAAAGTATTAATCAAAAACTAAAAGACCTATACACCTAAAAATTTGCATTTGGATAGTTCTCTGAAAATAAAGAGACAGCTCTATCAGCGTTTTTCAAAATTAGGATTTTTTTAGGTAGGTGCCATACAACTCTTAGCACTTATCAAGTACTAATCAAAGATTATTCAAAAACCAAAAGAGCTACAGACCTAAAAATTTGCATTTAGATTGTTCTCTGAAAACAAAGAGACACCTCTATCAGCGTTTTTCAAAATTAGGATTTTTTTGGATAGCTGCCATACAACTCCTAGCATTTATCAAGTACTCATCATGGATTAATCAAAAACCAAAAGAGCTACAGACCTAAAAATTTGCATTTAGATTGTTCTCTGAAAATAAAGAGACACCTCTATCAGCGATTTTTAAAATTTGAATTTTTTTGGGTAGCTGCCATACAACTTCTAGTACTTATAAAGTATTAATCAAAAACTAAAAGACCTATACACCTAAAAATTTGCATTTGGATAGCTCTCTAAAAATAAAGAGACACCTCTATCAGCGATTTTGAAAATTAGGATTTTTTTGGGTAGCTGCCATACAACTCTTAGCGCTTATCAAGTAATAATCAAAGATTATTCAAAAACCAAAAGAGCTACAGACATAAAAATTTGCATTTAGATTGTTCTCTGAAAACAAAGAGACACCTCTATCAGCGTTTTTCAAAATTAGGATTTTTTTGGATAGCTGCCATACAACTCCTAGCATTTATCAAGTACTCATCATGGATTAATCAAAAACCAAAAGAGCTACAGACCTAAAAATTTGCATTTAGTTTGTTCTCTGAAAATAAAGAGACACCTCTATCAGCGAATTTCAAAACTTGGATTTTTTTGGGTAGCTGCCATACAACTCTTAGAACTTATCAAGTACTAATCAAAGATTATTCAAAAACCAAAGGAGCTACAGACATAAAAATTTGTATTTAGATTGCTCTCTGAAAATAAAGAGACACCTCTATCAGTGTTTTTCAAAATTAGGATTTTTTTGGGTAGCTGCCATACAACTCCTAGCACTTATCAAGTACTAATCAAAGATTATTCAAAAACCAAAAGAGCTACAGACATAAAAATTTGTATTTAGATTGCTCTCTGAAAATAAAGAGACACCTCTATCAGCGATTTTCAAAATTAGGATTTTTTTGGGTAGCTGCCATACAACTCCTACCACTTATCAAGTACTAATCAAAGATTATTCAAAAACCAAAAAAGCTACAGACCTAAAAATTTGCATTTAGTTTGTTCTCTGAAAACAAAGAGACACCTCTATCAGCGTTTTTCAAAATTAGGATTTTTTTGGATAGCTGCCATACAACTCTTAGCACTTATCAAGTACTAATCAAAGATTATTCAAAAACCAAAAGAGCTACAGACATAAAAATTTGCATTTAGATTGTTCTCTGAAAACAAAGAGACACCTCTATCAGCGTTTTTCAAAATTAGGATTTTTTTGGATAGCTGCCATACAACTCCTAGCATTTATCAAGTACTCATCATGGATTAATCAAAAACCAAAAGAGCTACAGACCTAAAAATTTGCATTTAGTTTGTTCTCTAAAAATAAAGAGACACCTCTATCAGCGATTTTGAAAATTAGGATTTTTTTGGGTAGCTGCCATACAACTCTTAGCACTTATCAAGTACTAATCAAAGATTATTCAAAAACCAAAAGAGCTACAGACCTAAAAATTTGCATTTAGATTGTTCTCTGAAAACAAAGAGACACCTCTATCAGCGTTTTTCAAAATTAGGATTTTTTTGGATAGCTGCCATACAACTCCTAGCATTTATCAAGTACTCATCACGGATTAATCAAAAACCAAAAGAGCTACAGACCTAAAAATTTGCATTTGGTTTGTTCTCTGAAAATAAAGAGACACCTCTATCAGCGATTTTCAAAATTTGGAGCTACAACCAAAGGAGCTACAGACATAAAAATTTGTATTTAGATTGCTCTCTGAAAATAAAGAGACACCTCTATCAGCGTTTTTCAAAATTAGGATTTTTTTGGGTAGCTGCCATACAACTCCTACCACTTATCAAGTACTAATCAAAGATTATTCAAAAACCAAAAAAGCTACAGACCTAAAAATTTGCATTTAGATAGTTCTCTGAAAATAAAGAGACACCTCTATCAGCGATTTTCAAAATTAGGATTTTTTTGGGTAGCTGCCATACAACTCTTAGAACTTATCAAGTACTAATCAAAGATTATTCAAAAACCAAAGGAGCTACAGACATAAAAATTTGTATTTAGATTGCTCTCTGAAAAGAAAGAGACACCTCTATCAGCGTTTTTCAAAATTAGGATTTTTTTGGGTAGCTGCCATACAACTCCTAGCACTTATCAAGTACTAATCAAAGATTATTCAAAAACCAAAAGAGCTACAGACCTAAAAATTTGCATTTAGTTTGTTCTCTGAAAATAAAAAGACACCTCTATCAGCGTTTTTCAAAATTATGATTTTTTTGGGTAGCTGCCATACAACGCCTAACATTTATCAAGTAATGATTAGTACTTTTAGATTAATCAGAAACTGCTATTAATTTATTTTTCCATCTTAATAAAGGATGAACAAAACAAAAAAGGATATTTAATAAAATGTGGGCAGATCTTATTTCTGTAAAATCTAAAGAAACAGTTTTTTTAATTATAAAATTTCTACATTCATGTCTGTTTTTGTTCTGTTGAAATTTTCAAATTTCACAAAACAGGATCTCATATTTTATTTGATTGATCCTTTTTATGTAATGTAATGTGCGGGTTGTTAGAAAATTATTTCTTAATTTTCGATGTTAATGTATTTTTTATTCTTTTTTTTTCTATCTACTTATTTTGTCATCTTAAGGTAGTAAAGTACTACAAACTGAATTGAGGTCAATGTATGAACCGAATGCATGCACTTAATAAATCTTTTTTACTGTCGTTGTAGTTAGGACGTTTTAAATGTTCAGAACAATATTCACAGTAGGTTGTTTTTGTTTGGAAATAATAAAAAGAAAATCCAACAAACATTTTTTTAAAGGACTCCTTGATGGCTGTATATTGGTAATTTTTTTATTTTTTTTTTATTTTTTTAATTTTAAAAGGATATTTTTATATTAAAATGAAATTTAAGAGAAATAGTTAGGTTTTTCGTTTTTTTTTAAAACAATTTTAAGATCAAATTACAGGGGGCACTGTTATTGAATGATTATTAATTTTTTTTTGTTTTTTCATGCTTAAAGGAAAAAGATTTTTTAATAAAGTGAGAAAAATAGGCATTCATTTCAATTCAATGAATTTTATTAATTTTATATAAAGATTTTTTTTTTTATAATTAAGAAAGGACAAACAATAGACGATTCTGAATATGATTCTCTAATAATCATATTTCTTAATAAAATATAGTGAGATGTGAGAGATGTAATGAAAATAGTTTGAAAAAAATTTTGTGTTGTAAATTTGTATGCTACGTGCTTTTTCATGGTCTGACTCTTTTCAACTTTCTCCTTACGAAGATAGGTTGGTTTTAATACACCTGAACTGTCTCCAGCAACGTCGATTGGTGGCTGACATTACGTTTATTCACCAAATTATTACTGGCAATATCCTAGCACCTAAAATTATTGATTTAATAACTATTAGAGAGAGTTCGCGTAATTTACGTTCAATTGATCAACTGCATTTAAGCGTTGTAATCTGGACATCATCCAGAGCAAAGTACAAAATAATGATCCAAATTGTAATTAAACTGTTTAATATTTTTATTTTTCTAATTGGAACAGGATTTCAACCTAAATACTAAAGTATATAGCTTATATAATATTAAAAAATATAATGATCCCCTTTCCGCCTAATAAATTTAAAAGTGTTAACACAATATTTTAATTACGTGTTTTTTTTTCACTCATTAGTTATGGAAGATAAAAATTTTCTTGTGTGAATTTATTTCATTATTAATAATAAACATTTATTTTTCTAACATCCAAATATTTTGCTTCATTATTGAGAAGTCAAATAAGATTTAATTTTTATAAACGAGTGTTTTTAACTGAATCAAACAGGATCTAAATACCGTTGTTATATATTATACAAATACCTACTATATGCAATGCATACATTACAATATTGATGATGATATTAATCTTGATAGAAATTCAATTCTTCATCACAATAAACAACTATTTAGAAATTTTGCCTTAAAATAGAAATTTTTCCTCTTTGTCTACTTAATCATGACTGAATGTATACAGGCTACATTACAGAGGTATATTTTTTTGTTGTTGTAGGTATCTTATAAATACTTATTACTTAATCGCGTCCCATCATTATATTTATACATATTGATGATTCATTTGAACATCCCAGCAAGCCAACGGTTAAAATCTCAAGCATCCTTTTATAAATATATATATATATATATATATATATATAATATATATATATATATTCTATTTACTTTTAAATAACAGGATATATTATTATGTATAGTTTAGATTACACCTTAATTTATGTGTTATTTGGAGAGATATTGTACAATCAACTAAATAATTTTAGATTCTGGTATTGAATCTAAAAAAAAAGAAAATATCAAAATCAGGTCACCCCATCTTTTTTATAAGAAAAATATTTATCTAAACATCCTGTATGTATGTATGTATGTATTTATATAGAATATGGTTATTGTTTTTGAATGAATGCATTCAAATGTGCACTTCAAAAACTAAAGTATTGTATATATATATATATATTTATGACAGTTCCATTGTGTGTGTCGTATGTGTGTTTACATGGCTATGTGTGGGTGCGTGAACCGTGAATTAAGATATTTTAATGGTTTTCTGTTTCAATTTATGTCCTATTTTTTTTTTTTTATTCAAATATTTTTTTGTTAGAGTTTTAGATATTGGTTGGCTGGTTGATGCAAGACAATTTATCAGAGATGCATGTGCATATCTTTATAAACGGATGTGATGTAAAGGATTTGTTGATTTTTTTTTTTAAATAGTTTTGAAGGAGAACAGATCACAATCTATACACTTTTTTAGGTGGATTATAATAAAATATGGTAATCTGATATTTTGAAAAAGGAAGTTTAATTATAATTTTTAGAGAAAGGCGATTTTCATTATCAGAGAGACAGAGAGAGAGAGATTAATTGAAAAGAAAATTATTTGTGTTCCATATTCAGGAAAGAATTTAATGGGTTAAATAAAAATTTAGAGTACAGCCATGGGATGCCGTTTTTAATTTTTGTTTTTATTGTTGAAATAGAATGTTGCGAGCTAAATCCCCTCCGACACACATTTAAAAATATTATGTTTTAAGTTATGAATACATTTTACAATTATTGTCAGCAAAATAAGAAAAAAAAAGTATTCCAGAGTTCATAATTTTATAAAGGTTTATTACAAAAATTTAATGAAAGTAGGCTGATAGATCTGATTGATATACGGGATGTTCTAGACTGTAGAGCATGCGTATCAGCTTTATAAGAGGGGAAAGGAGCTGTTATTTGAATATTAAAAAATTTTATTAATTAAATCGAAGATGCTCTATCGATTGGTGATATTTTCAGCTTCCGGAAAAGACCTGAAATAGGTTTGTTAAACCGGAAGTTGGAAAAATCGGCCGATATTGAGATTTTCAAATGGGAAGGGCTAATTTTTGATGCAAATTTCAATTCTACACCAAAAAATATGATCCTGTAGATATAAAATCTTATTTTTGAGACCTTATATATGAGCTATATATGTCTATTAGAAAGTTTGAATAATATTTAATATGATTTGAATTGGATAATCCTAAATTGTGATTCGATTATAAAAATATTTTTAATTTTTAACAATTTCTTTCACAATTATTTCTGAACAACATCAAAATATGTATTTGATATTTTGCTTATCAAATTGAAATCGTTATCGAAATGTCTCTTATGGACATAATATTTGATTTCCATCAAGTCAATAAATTATTCTTAATTAACGAATTTTAAGAATAAAAAATAATTAATTTCTTACTCAATCTTGTTTTCCAACTCTCTCTGATTTTGTGAAATTCAAGTTCCATTTTTAAATCCAAGGTAAATTTTTATATACTTTGATTCACATTCCTTTCAATTCAATTCAACCATTTCTTACATAAAAAATTTTAATAATTGAATTAAACAATCGATAAGCTTCTTAACCATACATTTTTTTCAGGTTGATCTAAAATAGTCCCGAACCAAAAAAATAAATAATGAATATTCTGTATTAATTTGTTCTATAACGAAATAAATATTATTTGACCTACATTAATTTTTCAAACAAATTTTTAAAATAAAATAAAAACAAAACATAACAAAACAATTCAAAAAACAAAACCTCAAAGGATCAAAATATACTTTTTAACAAACAAAAAAAAAAAAATTGATAAAAAAATAGCCAGAAGTCATTTTGAATCAATTGTGCAATAACCTAATAGTTTTGTTAATATCTGCATCAACCAACATCGACAGGACTTTATTAAATCTATTTTATTTGAAAATGTTAAGATATCTTTTGTGTAATATTACGGACATACCAGGATTTTATTAATAGTTAAAAAATATTAAAAAAATCTCATAGATAAAATTTTTATTTTTTTTTTTTTTTAGATTAAGGTTCAGTCGATCATCATCCAATCAATTACAGTGAATTTCGTGATGAGTATTTTTTTTTTCTTTTTTTAATTTTTAGAATTCAATTGTTACAAATCCTGTCAGATTAAATTAAGGATACTAAATTGAATAAAATGAAATATCCTAATGTTGCGAATTATAAAAATGATGTTTTTTGAGGGCGATTTGAATTTTTTTTTGTTTTTACAAATCAGTTTTATTTGTATGAATTTATTTAAAACTTTCAGGCCTGGTATTTTATAATGTTAACTTATTATTATTAAAAAACTCTCTTTTTTTACTTTGGTTATTTTAAAATTGCAAAATTTTGAAATCCTTAAAATCAATTTACGAATGTTTTTTTTTTCATTTATTTTTATTTTTTACACAAAGAAAAACTAAATCGACCAGAACTGAATTGGATTAAAAATTTATTTTTTTATTTTTTTTTCAAATATTTGAAATTTTATTGTGGTCTTATGACGAGTGGATGCTCTTTTGATGGATTTTTATTTAGTTGACAGTATATTTGTTTAGTGTAGAAATTTTTACTTTCACCTGGCCGAAGGCAATTTAATTTGTACTGAGTTGAATTAGCAAAATTAAGTAAGTGAATTAAATTATGATGATGAACTGTTGTAGGCAATAGTGGCTGCCAACAGTATTGTGATATTGAACTGTTGTTAGCTTCCATGAAATAAAATTTGAATAGTTGTTGTTTGAGATTTGTAAAGTTTGAGAGAGTAAAATTTGTAAAATTTAAATTACAGTTAAAAATTGTTTGATTTGATTAACCATTTGATTCAGTACACGTTGTATATTTAAATTTTAATTTAAGGCCTTCTTTAAACCAATAATAAAAATGTTAAACAATTCTGAAATGAGAGCAGGTCATATGACTGTATTTCACATACTTGCCTGTATTTCACTTGCCTGGATGACATTTGCCTGTATTCATGGTCAGTGCGGATATTATTTATACTGTATATAATATGTATACATATGGAATAAATATATATGCGGCATATATTCTGATTTAGGAGAGATTTTAGAGTTGGATATTGGCAGAATATTTACGTAAAACATTTTGAAGCGTAGCCGCTGTTGGATAACAACAAACTTATTGAATTCGAAAAAACTAAATGAATTAAAGTCCGATTTTAGATTCTGAATTTTGTTATTTTGGTATTTCGGGATTTTGAATTTCTGGATTTTGGTATCTTGTATTTTAGTATATGATATTTGGGATTTCGTGGGCTACCTCACAAATTTTACATATAAATGCATCTAATATGTACAGTTAAATAAAAAAAGTAATAACTTCTAATTTTTTTTCTAAATTTCATTCAATGAAAATCGAACCAAGTTAATTAAAGGGTGTAGGATCAGATATTATTAGTTCTTATCTATATTGGTATTAAAACGAAAGAAGCAAAACAGTAAAGTGCTTTCTAAATTTTTTTAAAACCCTCATTCGCTTATACAAAGATTGCAAGTTGTTTTTTTTTTCGAAAAGTAGCAGGTAGCCCCTAAGAGGGCACTGAAGAGTTCCAAACACTAATATTTGATATTTCTAACCGACTTAAGATATTCATATACACAGATTTCATATGTTATAGCCTTAAAATAGCTTGTCTAATGCTACTCTCATTTAGCTTCAATTAAATGACCGGGTTACATTCAGGTGTTCTTTATGGAATATCCTTAAAAATTCTAAAAAAGGAAAAAAAATTACAGATTAATATCTTTAATTTAAAAATATCAAAAGTTGAAAATCTTTTCTAGTCTATTGTTGAGAAGTCCAGATGTCCAATATTACATTTTTTATTTTGTTAATAATATCTCATAATATAGTGCCCGATCATGTAATATTTTTAATCAAAAAAATAGTTTTAATAAAAAATTTTTTTTTATACAAACCAGTGCCTTACTACTGCAGCCGGTCATATTCACTTTAATATTTTATATTTCAATAAAAAAACAAAGAAAGGATTTGTTATGAAAGACAGGAAAAAAAAAATTAAGTAAACAATTGAATTTAGAACACTAGATTTCTAAAAGTAATTCTTTATTTGATAATAAAAAAAAAGGATTCTTTAATCCTTTTTCAAATAGATCATATTTTTTTTTTTGTATTTATTATGTTTTTAATATAAAGAAAGATTGTAATAATTTGAAATTGAAATATATGTTGCATCTTATGCGAAAGAATAATTCTATTGTTTTGTAAATCGAAAATGAGAAGGATTCAACCTCCAAATTAAAAAAAAATAAAAAACAATATTAAGGACGTCATCTACAAATAAAAAAATATTAATTGAAAATTGCAGAATTTTCGAAAATTTATTTTTTATTATATTTTTGTGATACAAATAATGCAAAATGATATCAGATTTCGCAATATAATAAAAACAAAAAATAAGAAAATATTCTGGAATTTAAAAAATATATAATAAAAAGGATTCTTCAAAACGGATATCGTTTTTAGGACAAATCACATCTGCTTTATTTCAGATATGGTATCCAAATGTGTTTGTGATGTTAGAAATTGATCATATTTTTATGATTATTCATTTAATATAGGTCTTAATTTTATTAATTATTTTATCTTAATTATAATTTACGTTATTAAGAGCTTATACTAATCTATTTACATCTATGACTTAGGCTAGACAAATTTTTACACATTTGTGTTCCATTAGTTTAAATGAAACCGCTCTCATATAAATTAGTAAAACACAAATGTGCAACCAAACTGCTGCAAAACTAAAAATTGCGCGCCTAGCCTTATAATCAACTTAGACTAACCTGAACTTTCCTATTTATAATATAATTTTTTTTTAAGGAGAAAAGGGCAAGCAAAACCATTTTAATTTATTTGTCGATTTATCATATTTCGATTGAGGAAAAAAACTCAATTTAAAGTGATTCAAGTTTTGACTTTCACCTTACCGTCAATTCTGGTGCTAATGAACAAATGTTAAATAAGCAGATTAAAGGCTCTATGGGAAAGCCAGCCCGAAGTTTCAATAAAATTTGAAGTGTAACTAAAGTTTCAACAAATTTTTACTATGTATGCACGAAGATTTTGTTTATTAGTTACAAATTATGTGCCGAAACAATTGTCGAATACTATACTATATGCCACATACTATATTTACTATACAATAGTGAGGAGCCCCATACTATATTTACTATACAATAGTGATATTCCAAATAAAGAAATCGGTTAAAATATAAATGAAGCTACAAATAAATTGCAACAAGCCAATACACTAACAATTAAAACCTCAATTTGGTGCCAAAAGTGAAGAATGAAATTGAATGAAGCTAAATTCACGCTAGTTAACTTTATGAATAAAAAAATGAGTCGCACATTCCAGTTAGATCATCAAGATAATTCCAGAGCTAGATCAGAAATACAAACTAGTTGTATTGACTAATTGGGCGAACATCCGTGCTTTCGACATATAACAAAATTTTGATGCACAATCAAAATATATTCAAGCCAGTCTGGGCATACGTTATTCAAATATGGGGTTGTGCTAAACAACTATATAGTCAAATTGTGTAAACGTTCCAAAACAAAGTATTGCGAAACATTGTTAATGTTTGTTCGGTGATATTTATAGAGATTTCAGGATCCCTTTCATAAAAGGGGGGAAAATTGGCTGCTGAGAGCAATCAGAAGAAGATCAGTCTACTCTTAATAGATGTTATTGACTTATGTGATTAGTATTGTATTTATTCTGACTCTTTAACTAAGTTTACGTTATCTTAGTAGAGATTGTAAAATTTAATATATATATATCTATAGGTTATATTAAGCTGTTAAGATAATTCTAATGATTAAGTATTATTCAATCAATCATTTAATTAATATGTGAAAATCCTGGGAAAAAAATAGCCCTACATTGATTTGTAATACAATAAAAGTAAATTAAAAATTTTTTAAATAGATTTTCAACTAACAAAATAAAAATAAATTAATTTTTAAACTCATTGCAAATCAAAACAATATTACGTAGTATCAAAACAATTCAATTTTTGGCCCTCACTTTATTCCAAATAGTGTGTATTTTATTGTGAAACAATAGGACATTTGACCCTACACGAGGGTGGGCTAAATTACTTTTTTATTTATTTAATAAATTATTTAATTTTTTATAGAAATTAGGGAATAATTTTTTTTTTGATTGACAGATGAAATATTGATATCCAGGATTTGAATAAAAAAAATGTTTTTCTTCTCTTTGTTTTGATTTGCTGATTTTTTTCAGGATTAAAAAAAACAACAACAAAAAACCGATTTGTGTTTTTTATTAATTTTTTATAATTTTATCCGAGATTATATTATTTATTGTGTTTTTGTTTTTTATTTATTTATTTTTTTATGCTGGTCCTTATTAAATAATTTTATGGTTGAATGAGTCTATTGGTAACTTCGTTGATGTGCATATTATGCATAATATATCATACCCTTGTTAAAAATATTGTATATATGTAATGTATGTAATGTAATTTTTATTGTTTTGGTAATATTATGTGTGTACGTTATTTAATTTTGTTTATTATTTACATTGATGGTTTTTTAATGGAATATATGGACGGTCTGAAAATTGATCGAATTTAATTCGGAAAAATCAAGTTATTGTTTTAGTTTACATAATGAGAGTATAACACTAAGGTTAAATTTATAATGTTAGAATAAATGAAGTTGTTAACATACCATGTTCAACTTAATCATGTCCGGTTCAACTTAAAAATAATTTTTAAAATCAAAGCTTGGGCTTAGAATTGAGATATATATCACTAAATTGAGTTAATCAAACCATGTTTATGTTGCTTTGATTAACTCAATTTAGTGAAATTTTTGATTAAATTGATTTAAAATAACTAATTATTTCATTCAACAAAACAAGGTTCTTTATTCTCAAAAAAATTGAAGAGTACGGAAAAAATTTAGATTAGATTTATGAATCAAATAAATTCGGATTTGAATATAGGTATTTTTTTGTCTTTCAGGAAGCCAACTCATTAACGAATTAAAATCGAAGCTGCAAATGAATTTCTTATTGATTTATTTAGTTTAAATTTATTTAAAATACCAACACGGTATGAGTCAACTTTTTTGCAATAGAGTAGTAGATGTCCTTATACTACTCTAGTAGATGTCGTTATACTACACTATACATACCAGAATTTGTATTTTAAATCCATTTTAGTATTGGGTTGTGAGTATTAAGTAACGAAGCTATTAAGCAAACACTAAAGGGAGATAGCGAAACGAAGGTGGATAATTGAGAGGGAGAGTGAGGTGAACAATAAAGAGTGGTGAATAATAAATATAGGAAAATGGTGAATAGTAAAAACAGAGATCATCTCTGAGAGGTGTATATCATTTTTGGGTTGACTCTTTAAATTATTGTATTTATTATTTTATTGGTAATTTTTGATATTTCAAAATTATGGATTTCATTTATGTAAATTTCGAATAAAATAACGTCTTTTTATAAGTACCATATTATTGCATATATTCCAATGGACCTATCTCGGCTCTACTCTACTCTATTACTCTAACTTCTCTACCTACTAATTCAAGGTGAATTTCGTCCATCCAACACTACTGGAATTCTGTGTTGAACTACTTAGACAATTCTTTGTTTTTAATTTTGCTTAGTCTTAGGCATGACAAAATTATTTAAATTGACCATAGTTCGGCAAAATATAGATAGTTAACAAATAAATTACAACAAAGAAAAAAACAATAAAGCAACAAAATTCATATCAGGAAATAATTCAATGGTTAGAAATATTTGTCATTCTTATGACCTTTTGAATGACCTCTTTTTTAATATTTCATATTTATATATCAACTTTCCCTCCTTTAAGGATATATTATATTATTTTACCATAGTGTTTTATTGAAATTGTATAAAAACCTCCTCATTTTATTATTTAGAAAAATATTATAAAAATGACCAGAAATCCACAAAATGATTCAAATATTAACTTACTATCTATAAAATTGGAAACCCCTAAATAAAATTATTAAAAAAAAAAAAAATCAATAACCAAAAAAGTACAGAAAAAAAAAAATTGATTTGCACAATTCAAATTGAAAAAAAAAAATAACGGAAATTTTTTTCTTTTAAAAATATTTATTTATGCACTAACACAAAAAAAAAAAAAACAATATGTGAACGCGTGCTGTTCTTGTAACAAGGTGTTCAGCTCTCAGGATACTATTATGATACTTATAGGAACACACACTTATCTGGTTATGGTAACCAAATAAAAAAAGAAGAAAAAAATATTTAATTTTGTTGTTCTTTTTTTTTGTTTTTGTTTTACTTTTTGCATATTTACTAAAGAGATAGTCATATATAAGACCAGTCGAATCGGTATCATCGTCCTTTTTATGCAATTTCTTTTTTTGTTATTTCAATGACCTTAGATATGACCTTTTTTTTATATGAATTTAGTATTATGCTGTATAAATAGAATGTCCCTATAGGATTGCATACAGTTTTTACTTTTTTGTTTATTATGTTTCCCTAATTTTTATTTTTAATTTTTTTTTTTTGCATTTTCATTTGCATTCTCATATCCTTAAACTAAATAAAAAAAAAAAAGAGAAAATAATTTTTGCTGGTCAGTTTCACATAGACAATAATAATTGTATGAAGTCACATTGCATCGTATTTATTCATTATGAATATAGTTTCAATTGTCCTTTTTTAATTTTTGGGTATATCCTTTTTTTGGTAGTTATACATATAAATTGTTTTTTTTTTTGTAATTTGCATAATGATCGTGCTAGGATTAAGGATAATATTTTTTGGTTTGATTATATTACGTACGTTTATGAATGCGTATATGAAAATGACAGCGTCCAATTGTCTAGGGTGATGAGTCGTATTTTTTCTTGTATTTTTATTGATTTTAGATTTATTTGAATATTGGAAAACTATTCTAATGAGGGGCAATGTGAATAGATAATTCTGGAGGATTTTATTGAAATTAAAGATTGTATTAGAATTGTTTAGTATGTTAAAGGGCATAATACAATCTGTGGCACTGACATATTTTTGATACTTATTTTGTTAAAGTTATTCATTTAAAGATACTATACTAGCGCTCTTTGGCCAGTGTTTTCAAGAAATTTCCACTGATAGTATATTATATTTCCAATATTAGTATAATATATCGTAAGTAGTAGTATATTTTTGCCAATAATTATAAATATTATATTCTGCTTAAATACACTTTACTCTGAATTGAGATGGCTGTTCAAATGACGTACTTACATCAACATAGAATCACAAATTAACTTATGTAAGTTTACATAGTGGCAGTCTTCACTAACGTAAAATAAAAATATAAGGTAAACAATAAAATAATTGATCAATTTCTAACCCAGTACCACAGCACTCTAATCAATGTTGTATTGTTACGGACAAGACATTTACAATGATTCTCCAATCAATTCGTTTGATAAAAATCAACTTTACGAATACTAAAAAAAAGTCAAAATCTCATGCGGGGTGTAGCGTCATCGAAAACAGATGGTAAGAACCCCGACTTTCATTCACAAAATCCCACTACAGTTTTGCTACAGTTTCTATAATTATATAAAACTTCAGCTATTAAAATGTCACAAACTTAACTCCTATACCAGCAGATTTATAATAATATAATATTGGATTAATTGATGAAGCACTTTAAGATCATCATCTCTAATTTGTTTAATTTTCAAAAAAGGAAATGTTCAAAGTTTAAAATCTCATCAAAAACATTTACCAGGTAAATATCGCATTTTTGAATGATAGAATTTTATAGAGTTCAAAGTAATAATCATTGCCATATAATATTTAAAAAAGGAAATAACTTTACAGTTACAAATCACACCATAAAACAAATTTCAAATTCAAATTTATGCAATTTTCGAAACTGAAAAAAAAACAAATTTTTTATTTTTAAAATTTATTATTACCAAAATTGTCATCAGAAATAAAGTGGTAACAAGAATTTGGCTACCACAAATTTTTCATCAACTATTGTTATTGTCATCATCCATCTGTACAACGATGATGATCATCAGCTTCATCATAATCAGTAATATCATCACAAATGATGTACAAAAGTCAGAAACAACATCAGACCGTTTTTATTCACTCCTTTTTTTTCCAAATTAAATAAAAAAACAAAAATTTTTAATTCTTTCACCTCCTTAAAATCCATTTTTGTTTTTCTTGTACTTTATTTTTTTATTGTTTTTGTTTGTTTTTTGTTTTGTAATTGTGAGCATCTTCATATTTTACCTATTTTAACTTTAATCGGGATCCTAATATTTCAGATCGAATTATAGTTGATCGAAATGAAATGCGATTACAGTTTGATTTCTAGTTACGTTCTACTGTGGCTCTATTTGCACCCAGTTTCCAGTAAAGGTTTTTGTCTTTGATAATGTATATGAAAAATATTTTTTTATAATGAAAATGCGTTGTTTGAGAAATACTTCAACTTTAGCTTCCTGAATAACATATACAATGTCGTAGTAGTACAAAAAAATAAACAAGTTTCAGTATCCAGCAAGAGAATGTAGATTTCGGATTGTATTTTATTCCTAATACAATTGTAAAGTTATTGGGAATTATATTAGAATTACTTGTACACCCTTGGTTTTTAATTTTATAAACGTTTTTTAAAGAATAAAAGACTCTTGTTAATTTCACAAAATTATTTTATTCCGACACCTGTTTCGAGCTTTCGGTCATAATCATGGATCATAAATGGAAAAATATCTTTTAGAACTAATTGTTGAAAGCTTGTATATAACTAATTAATAAATTTAATTAACAGAATTATCACTGCATATTCGCTTCTTAACTCGGCAGCTGTTCTGGTAAGTAAAATTAACATTAGCAATTGAATTTGAACTTTCCAAGGTCACCATCATCATCATCATTGGGGTCCTGCAAATGAGTAAGGTCATCAATTAGAAGCTGCCTTCAATGTTATTCTGTTTTAAAATATGAAATTCAGATAACTGCACTGTTTATTGACATTTTAAGTTTTTGGGTGGTGATTGTCTCCTGTGAAAGTTAAATTGTTTTAATTTTTCCTAATATTGCAGAGACATTTAGAATAGCAAATACTAATTAAAATAATACTAATACTCGCTCGCTCTTCGAAATTCGAAAAAGTTTGGAAAAAAAATTTGACTCAATATTTTGCTGTGAATTTGTTTTCCATCATTTCAATTTATCATAGACACTATGTTTTTTATTGATTTATCTTAAACAACAACCTTATACGTAATAATTTATTTAAAAAAATAAAAATAAAATTTAAATCGGATATAAAAAATAAAAGTTTAACTTAATATGATATATAAATATATATATATATATATATATATATATGTATAAAATGTTTTTATTTAAAAGTGACTTATACATGAGCTGAAAATTTAAATTAAAATTTCTCATTTTAAATAAAGAAAGTATTTGATTTCGCCACGTCTCCTTTTTAAATATATATTATTTAAGTGAATGGTAATGAAAATCGGTTGTGAAATGGTTGTGAAATATAGTTCAGATATTATTGTACCATACTTTTTTTAATTTACAGATCAATGATATGAGACCATCAAACTGAGTTGTTAACAATAATTGAACAATGTGGAAACCAGTATGATGTAGACTCAAAAGAGTAAAATCTTCAAGAGTATTATAATACTGAACTTCATATTAAACTTTGTTCAGAATTAGAATATACAATTTCGCATCTTCAATTGGAGAAAATTCGCTCATGACCAAAAAAAAAATGGAGGATGTTGATGAGTCAGGCCCAGGACCTATAAGTTGGTCACCTAAGTAAGTAAGTATAAGTAAATAAAAATGTTCAATTCATTGAAAAATTAAAAAAAAAAAATAATTTTAATTAAATTAAATTCGACATATTGTACCCAAATCCTAAAACATGTCTTAACTGAAATAATATTAAAAAAAAAAAAAAAAAATTTGCCACCTTAGACAAAAATCCATTTTAATTCATCTTATCTCGCGTTTTATTTAATTTTTTTTTTAATTTCTATTTTATTTTTTCTTTTTTTGGCACGACCAAGTCATACCTTAACCAAACAATAAAAACAACAAGAACAACAAAACAATCAAAACGTAAACAAAAAATAAGTAAAAAGGCACGTCAAGTGGTTTCGGTCACTATTTATGTTATGCTCCCCATTGCTATTATTAACATTACAACCATGCCAAAATACATATATATATATATATATATTATATATATAAATATAATTATATGAATGTATAAAAAATCTACAAAATAAAAATACAAACAAAAAAAAAAATTTTTTTTTTGAAGATGAGCACTGAAGATTTCGCGATTGCGCCCAAAAAAAAAATATATATAATATACAAAAAAAAAAAAAAATAAACCACCGAAACTAAGTAACGTGCGAACATAGTGAAATAATCTCATAAAAGTTTTTTTTTTTTTTGCTCTGTTCACTCTAGACCTGTACAGGTTGTAAAAAAATAACAGAAAATATAGAGCCCCTTCAAAACTGAAAAAACAGAAAAAAAAAACAAAATTGGGAAGGTACAGTGAACAGATTTTTAAGATTTTGTACAAAAACACAGAATTTAGAAAAAATAAGAATAACAACAAAAAAAAAACAAAATTTTTGTTTAGTGTGCAAAAATACAAAAAAAAAAAAATTCTTCCCATGGAAGTCACGAAAAGGCCTTTAAGTGTACGTGTGCATAGTTTTTTTAAATTTTGTGGTATTTTTTATATTTTTTTATTTTTTTTTTTATTTTGTATAATATTCTGTTATCGCGCTTCAGGTGAAGTCGCGACGAATTTCGCGCATACAGGTAACATAATAAACACGATGAATTATTTTTGTTTTGTTTTTTATTTGTTTTTTTTTTTTTGTCTTTTTTATTTGCCACGAGATAATAATGTAAGAATTGTTATAATATTTAGGTTGTATAGAAGAATTGGATTAAAGAGCAGAATAAACCAGGATCATTACATAATTTTAGATAATTCTAAAATAATTCAGAACAAAAAAAAAAGAATAAATAAAGAATTATTTAAGTGTTCCCTGGAATAGTTTCAAAAAGTAGTAACGAAATTTGAAATCAAAAATATTCAAAACAAAAAATTATTCAAAAGAGTTGTATGTAAAAACACAATTCAAAAATCTTATTTTTTACTTACTATCGTTAATGACTTTAGTTACATATGGGCTTAAAAATGTATACCCTTAATTTTATATCTCTTTGACTTCCATTATGGTACATAAATGACATAAATGACAAATTTTCAGTTGTTATTGGAAATTAGTAGTGTGGGCTTATTATTGAAAATGTCACATTTTATCATCAAGTATCATCATTATCATCGATTCTGTTTCTTTTCGTGAGTGCATAGGTCATCATAAGACTATCTACAATGAATTTGATTTTGTGCCAGTGCCAGAAATTTCCCCGGAGTGTTTTTTTCAGTCAGCTTTACTTCACTTGTCACTGTTCGATATAACGTTGTTTTTGATTTACCACCTTTTCTATGACCTTGTGTAATTAGCAACACAAGCCAGTGACTGATTCAATTCCATTTTTTACGCATAATCATTTTATTGATTTATTTAATACTTTGTGGTACCCTAATTCCTCTTTTGAAAATTTTTTCTAGCTAGAATACCAATAGAATCCATTCTAGATATTTGTTTTCAAATATCTGCATGCGTTAGATTGTTCTTTCTTTTACTGCCCATGTTTCGCATCCATATAAAAAAATTGTAAGATGGTTTGATTTAAAGAATTGAAATTTCAGGTTACCGAAATGTTGGAAGATTTCCAAATTTAACAAAAAACATTGCTTAATGCTGTTCGTTGTCCTTCGAACACATTTTTAATACCCATATGTCCGTAAACCCCCTCCCACGTTTAGATAGATTTGTTTTTACGGGATTTGTGAAGAATTTCGTTCTATTGACTTCCAACGAAACGGCGGTTTTCACAAGTCTTCCATAATTATAAATTTTTTCGGAGAGCTGGTAGGCTTTTCGTCGCTGATGCGATGGGTCTTCAACGTTATGGATGAATACGCCAAAGGAAAAGTTAGATAGACATCGCTGGATGTAGTCTACATTGAAAAATAAAATAAAGCCAAGAAAAAATTGCTCATTAGTCTTGTACTAGACTAGATAGTGGGTAAGAATCCCACACACAATGTCAAGCTACGGGGCTCATTGTGTCTTTTGAAGATTCCCACCAGCCTGCGTATAAAAAAAAAAAAAAAAAAATATGTCCGTAAGGTCTATTTGTTTCATTACTAATTAGTAAGTAGCCTGGAATTGTTGTGTATACTTAGCATAAGTAGGTATATACTTATTATCAAACATTTATCATCAAAACTACAACTTTGAGAAAGTTGAAGTTAAATCTATCATTGTTCTATTACGCATATAATGTTTAATTGTCTACACTTTGAAGTAGACTTTAGTGTAAACAAGAAATTTACTGCAGACATTGTAAACTATGCTGTATGTATACAATGAAAACATTATCAACTATGGTGGTGTAAACAATAATAATTTTTTCAGTAAATTCGATTAATTTAAAAACTTTTATTAAAAAAAATCGATAAGCATATTTTGTTTCTGGTAGGAAAACACTGTCAACAATTTTACCTTGATAAAGCATATAAAAAATATAAAAAACATTAGCTAAGGCCATTATAAGTTTAGAATCAGTTTTGATTAATTGACGGGTTGAAAATTTTTACCATCAATGGTTGCATAGTACTACCAGAGAGCTAACTCTTTTACATGCTTAAGACTTAACTGGATATTTTGAAACAGCTGAGAAATTATATTTCATTTTCATTTATTCATTTATTCAGTACTCAAAAGAGCTAACAAGCTCGTATAGAGTTTTACATATCTGAAATTGTTGTGGATATTGCAAAAGATCTGTATTCTACTTGATGGGTAAATTGTCTCAAGTCTTCATGTGGCATAGTAACTGTAGCAGCCACGCCGGCAATCTATTTGCAAACGATATAACATATTTAAAAAAAAAATAAAGGTACCAATATGTGAATTGATTAATAATTGCTAATCGTTGGAGTGTTTCATAAATCGGGTTGAATTTATGTTACAAATTTTATAATAAATAAATATGCGTTTTACTTTTTTTGTAAAAAAAAATCAGTATCTTTATTAATCCTAATGGTATTTCATTATTATTTAGTTATAAACATTGTCCACACAGTGAAGTAGACATAATTTTATTCTCCACAGAGTATTGTTGATGTGTAGAAAATAACGTTATCTACATAATGTAGTTTACGTCGCACAACATTGGTTAAACCTCTTGGTATGTTCAAAAAATCATGTTAAGCTATATATGAAATGTAATACTATTTTTTTGTATTTGAGGTTCCCAGGTATGTGTTCAAAATTCAATTGAAGAAGAATAAGCGTTTCAATTTTCGTTTTAGGGTTAGATTTATTTTTTTGATCAGATATAATATAATGGGGTTATAGTAACGGCCTAAATCGTTAATATTGGATACTAGTATGTTAACCTAGCAATAATATGGTGTTAAAAAACCAAAAATAAAATTAGTTATAATCTTACAAATTATTGTATATAGCATTTACAAGTGTCAAAGTAACTAAACTATATTTATCAGTAATAAACTCTCTGTAAATTACAAAACTTAAAATGATTGGAAAAACAAAAATTAAACACCACAACCTTCATGCAAAATAGCTTCTATGCATTGTAATAATTTCGAATGCGTTTTGTGTTTTTTTATTCAAGTTTAATTGAATTTAAATCCTTCTGCAGGGCATCTCTTAATTCAACACAATTCAACAAATCAACATATTTCTTCCCATATTTTTACATTGTATACACTTTTAAACTTAATAAATTTTTAGATAATAACATTTTTTTTTTTGGATTAAATCATCGCTTATGGTCAAAACAAAAAAAAAAAACCAAAAACTTAATCTTAAGGCATTAAATGACAATGGATTTTTCTTTTTAACTAACAGCTGCTCAATATAGAGATATAGAGCTACTGCAAACCGTTTATTTCTTAATGAAATCCTTCTATTCGCAATTTTAAATATAATACACACATCTTAATTCATATCAGATACAATCTTGTATAAATATTATTTTGAGAACTATAATATACACTGTATAGCCTTAAAGCCAAAAATATTTTTTTTTATAGTCATATCAAGTCAATTCGTATATGTATACCTACCTAGATCTGTAAAATAATATTTCAACTTAATATTGTTCATCCTCTTTTCCATATATAAATACTTATGTATGTACAATCTGGTTTCTGTATTATAAATGATAGCCTATAAATGATTTTTCAGTTCAAAATATTACAGAGTATGTATATAGGTATGAATGGTAGAGCATTGAGCATTGAATATGAAAAATTTCTAAAATTTAGATCTTTTGCAGAGATATGAGTGTGAGATATGAGTAAAAAATTAATATTTTTTTTTTAAACGAAATTTTCGCGCCTATAAAAGGATTTTAACAATAACACAGTGCATCAGTGCGGTTATGGATTAGAAAACGGGTGCATTCAATATATATATATATATATATATATATATACCTTTTTGTATTGCATAAATGGAAAAAAAATTTATTGCATTTTATTGAATTGTTTTTTAAATGTATTGTATTCAAAAATGATTGAAAATTTCAAATTTTTCAGGAGTCTATTTAAATTTTTGATAATAAAAAAAAATGATGACAAGACAAGGCAAAGGTGATTGGTTCAAGCGTAAAGTAATATATTTAAACATTTATGATTTATTTACTCAGTACGTATTTTAATAATTATTGACCTGTTTAATTTGTTATTTAAAAAAAAAAATTGAGTTGAAATAAAAGATTTTTTTAATCTGGTACTGACATGTGGAATGAATATACATAATACTTCTGGAGATTAGCTTCTGGGGAAAAATAACAAATAAATATATGTTTTCAATAAACTTTTATTACTTCTACGTTTACTTACAATCTATATTAATATTTTAAAAATTTTAACAAAAACTTCTAATAGATATTCGGTAAATTTTTATGACAAAAGTATACAATTTTGAATAGTGTATTGGCTTGTACATACAACAAAAATATACTCCTAAGATTTACATTATATTTGACAGCATTAAGTAAGCAATAAACCTTGGCGGAAGGTCTGTTGTTGAAAAGCGTGTGTGTTGATGTCTTGTGTTGACTACCTGGTGTATCAGCAATTTTTCTCACCAGATTTGGATGGTTTCCTAATCGGGTCCAATATCTTTTAAAATTAAAAAAAAAAGCGAGAACAGAAAAAATTGTCCAAAACTGTTCTAAGAAAAATTCAGAACAAATAACATAAATTTAAAACTGTTTTAGACAATCCACTGAACACAGATTTGGACAAAAAAATTAAATTCATGGAATTACTGAACACAAGAAAGTGTTTCTTTTTAACTGTATATGTGATTTTACTGTACTTTCTATAGACCGAATTATGTTAGTCTATTAACCTTCGTTCGTTCTATAAACGCTTAACTTATAATCCGTTATATATGCTTAACCTATAATAGTTCATTCTATAAACCTAATAATGGAACCAATAATGGAAGTGTAATGAGAATTGAAAATATAAGATTCTATTTTAAATTGTCATAAGTATACCAGAAATCTGTAATATCTTAGAAATTAATACATTGAATATAAAAGGCTAAGTCAACCACTGTCGATTTGTATATAACTGACATCAGGACAGTGTACTTATCTTTTTATTATTGTTTTTTTTTACCAAATTAATCTAAAACCATTTTCATTTATTTTTTTTTTTTTTGTTTATAAAAGTTATGTAATTACTGGTTCCAATACAACAACAGCAGAAAAATATCCTTGTACTGCTTTTTTTTTTATTTTGTTAACATAAAAACAAGCATAACTAAAATCATATTTTTTTTTTTTTTTTATTTTATAATCCTAACAACCTACATAAAAACAATTTATCCCACAAGCTATCAAAAAATAATATTCAAAACTAAAAATAACCAAAAATAAAAAAAAAAAAAATTATAAAAAAGAAATAAAAATTAATTGTCCTGGCACACGACATTTACATATCAAAAACACAAAAAAAAAAAAAAAAAATATAAGAAATAATATCGATAAAGCCAATCTATTGTCATTATATTAATTTTTTTTTGTTTTGTTTACAGCCTACCCTTAGCCCATTTGATAAATTTTCGATATCATAACTTTTGTTACTGTGTATATATATATATCTACTATTACTATTACTACCAATACCATATTTTATGAACACTTTACTGACGACAGTAGGTTGAAAATAAAAATAAAAAATGTTATTTTTTTTTTTTTTTTTATTCTCACAAACGTTTATAGTTTGAATATAACAATAATAATAACAACAAAATAATATTCAAATCTTACAAATGTTTTTTTTTTTTATATAATTCTAGTAGTTTAGAAATAACAACAACAACAACAACATACATTCTTCAAATTCTCATAAAGTTGTGTAACTTTGACTCCGTTTAATGCGCGGTTAATCAAATCTGTTTCAATTAATTTGTTGTTGTTCTTTTTGTTTTTATTGTTATAATTGTTTTTTTTTTTTTTCTGTATGAAAATTAAATTAAAGGGCTTGACTTATTGTTTTAATTACATTTTTGTATATAGGATTTTTATTTTTTGTAAGACCCCCTTTCATTCAATATTTATTAATATTTCTATCTCTTTTTAATATTTAATGTTTTTTATTTCTATTTCACTTACTCTACAACTTTAAATATTATTTAGAAATTTTTTTTCGACCTATTTGAATGTAATTTTGTATAACACATTTTATTAAAATCAGAAGAAAATAATAAAAAAAAAACATAAAGTTTTATGATCCTTGATGACAGTGGAAGAATTTTGATTAGTGAATGATAGTAAAATTAAAATGATGGTAGTGCTCCTAAGTTCACAAAAATTCTATATTATTCTCGTAAATGGTAGGTTTTTGTAATAATATGTAATAATATATCATTTAGAATATTTCAAAATTTGAATTTAAAAACTAAATTCAATTTTAATGATATGAGATCCATGAAATTTATTTTACTGTTGATTGATCTATGATCGATGATTGAGTCACAGATTTTTAGATTGAATTGTAATAAAAAAAAAAAAATATTTTTTTTTTGTATATTATGTAGGTATATAACTTCTTGATTGTTGTTGACAGTAAATGGCATGACATAAACAATTCAATGAACATAGGAATTAATAATGTGGGATCATTGTTTGATCTTATAATTGTTTTAGAAAATTTGGATAAATTATTTTTGGGTAATCATGAGAATATTTTTGTTTTTTTTTGTTTTTGTTTTAAAATATTATTTAAAGTAACTGTTAAAGTTAAAGTAAGCCTACAACACTTCAGTATAATAGTAAAGTCAAAGTATCTACACTATTGTGAGTCTATTATGTATTATGAGTCGAAAAAAAGTTACTGAGAAAATTAAAGCTATATTTGAAATGTGGTACTATCGGAGGATGCTAAAAGTCAGTTGAACATTGATAGTAGCAATAATGAAGAAGTTTGTTACAAATAATAGAAATGACAGAAATCATAAACAACGTGAAATATAGAAAAGGGAATTTTAAAATGCTTATTATCGAAAAATATATAAATGCCTAGTCTCTTATATATTATAATATTAAAGGATATTTAATTGGTAAATTCCATCAAAATACAATTGTAACAGAAAATGTAAATCCTTTCAGTTTCAATTGTCTAAAAATATATCGTGACTTTAATCCAAACAAATTGTAATACAAAACAAAATTTATCAGACTTCCTTAATCACATTAATTTCGACTAATTGCATTTTACAAAAACAAGGAACACAGACTAGAAGGAAACAATAAAAAAGAAAAATATTTTCACTAATTTTTTTTTCTTACCGTCCTGACAACAATTTTCTTACAAACATCTGTTCAATTTAATTGATTTAAAAATCGAAAATCCCTTTCGGTAAGTAATACTTATGGTATAGCATCGATAGTAAAATTTGAAAAATTATGACAAATAAAAATTAAAAGTGAGATTTATTAAAAAATAACAAACCAAAAAAAAAAAAAAACAGAAAAACAGAAAATGTACAAAAACTATGGATCATACTACCTATATCATTGCATCATTTAATTCGATCGATTCAAAAAACAAACAAAAATATAAAAAAAAAAACTTTTAATTTCAATGTTTGTAATTTCCATTTTATTTTTGTGCACCTCAACTTTATCTAGTTCAAATCTGACAAAATTAATATTTATTGATCATAAGGAAATCAAAGATACTATACCACTTTATACTTCTCTACCACCTATGATCGAAATAAGAAATTAAATAAAATAATAATAATACAACAACAAAAACAAAAAAAAATATTACCAATAAACCTCCGAAGTAGAATATAGTAGCAGTATAGTAAGTAACAGCAGCCAGCTATTTTGAAAGAAATATAAATAAATCCCATCTGCCACCGGGTTACTTAATATACTTTGTAACTACTATAGTATGTACCATTTTAATAAAATTAGATTTAAAAAAGAGAAGTATAAGAAATTCTAAAAGATTTAAAAGTAAAACTTTTTTTTTTTTTTTTTTGTTTTTAATTTCAAATATTATACTAGAGAGTTCCACCTACATAATAATAATATGTATTATGTACAATGAAAATGAGCATTCAATTGCTATAAATTTAAAAATCGAAAATAGATTGCAGTCACTTAAATAAAATCTCACATATTGGAAATCAGAAAAAACAAAAAAATAAAAATAATAAAGAAAAAGATATTCTCTCAAAAGCCTGATGGGATCCAACTAACTTTGTACAAATCTAATTTATTTTATTTGCTTTGTGATTCTGTTTTTTTTTAGTTTTAAAAACAATAATATATATATACATATATATATATATAAATATTTATATTGTTGCACTCACTAATAATGTAATCCGAAACACTTACTACATTCTAGAAATTTGATATAAAATATACTTACTATAAGATATGGAAATGTTGCAAGAAGACTATAATGGTTCTGGATCTCCTTGATGTGATTTGAAACAAATAAGTACTCTTTTTCAATAGTATTATACCTCTTTGAAGCTGGTTTTAAATAAGATTTATTTTCATATTTTTTTTCAATTGTATCGTCCCACAGCTACAGAAGTCATTACAGTTTTATTTACAGTTAGATTACATTGCTTCTTTTCGGAAGGATTTCTAAGATACTACTAGCAAGTTGATTTTAATTGCAGTTACCCGGAATATCACTATATTCTGGCACCCATCGTATCCATATGTTGAACCAATCCGCTAGTTCATCCAGGGAACTGCGACAGGCCAATACAGGTTTTTGGGTTGATGGTTACCGACTTCAGTGCTGTAATAGCAATATAACTGTCTGTGAGTATACATATATTTCCAAGAGATAATACGCTGGATATATGGCCTGCCTGACGGTGGATATTAAGCCTGCATGACGCTGGATATTAAGTCTGTCTTACTTTATTTGCATCACCTCCGCTTGAAACACATTGCTATGTTTTGGTAGACTTAAATTTAGGTTTTCCGAGTAGACTCAACCCCCCACTCTATCAGTCAGTTTTGAGCTATCAGTGTAAAGGTGTACGTACTCTTTAGTCAAAACCACTGCTCTTCCAGCTTTCCCTGGACGGCATATCGGTCTGATACGATCTCTCAAACTAGTATCTTGTCCTACCCTTTAGTTTTTGTGCATATTAACAAGTGAATCAGAATGTTAATTCTTTGGAAAAGTTTTTTGACACCCTCATTTTTGAACTCTCAAATTATTATGTTCATCTGGAGAATTTTTAATAATATGTTCCATGAATAACAATTCAAAGAGAGAAATTATATATTCTACTGCAGTTTGGTTTGAATGAAATGCAAAAATGGTTGAAGATCTGGAAAATAAATAGAAACAAACAAAAGGAAAGTATCTCATCACTTTGATAACCAGAGAAGAGAGATGTGTTTAACAATTATGTTAAATAACGGTATCGAAGAAAGAAACGCAATTATTTTATTACATTGAACAAATTCAATAATTAAGTTTTTATTTAAATCGCAATACACGCAAGAAGCAGGAAGTATAGCGCCAGACTTAAAGAAGATCTTAACCAAATAGGTGCAATTTTGTTATGATTGTAAGATACTACAAACAAATCAACATCTATTTGGTTCAGATGTCCGTTCAGTCTAGTGTGATACTTCTTGATCTTCCATGGTGGTTTGAAGCACTATAGAAGTCTTTAGAGCTTTAAAATAGACTTACAAACATAATATCAAAACAACCCACACGTCAACATTTCGCTTTTATGTCAATGCTTAGTTAAGACATATGATGACGAGTTAACTCAATAAAACTACCTTCTATACTTGTCAAATTTTTTACTTAATATTTTCTTTATAAAACCCTTTTATTATATTTTTTCAAGGAGATTAATAAAAAAAAACTATTTATTTAGCCAGTACAACAATGTTTAGCCAGTACAATTACCAAGTGTGGTTTAACTTACAGCTTGGAATTGCCTAGAAATTTAAAATATTTTATTTCATTAATAACACTTAGATTATCATTGTAACAATGTTACTAGGTGATGATTGTGTACATAATAAAATTTAAAACTCATAATACACCTACATATTTATGTTGAATTTCAGTTAGCTGAAATCTTTAACAATATTTTAGCAATAGAAATCACAATACAAAACAATAATTTCGGTTTTTTTTTTTTTTATTTTCTTTTTTTATTGGAATTAAAATTCGACAATGTTTAATTTTTTTTTTTTTGTTTTGTTATTTCGACTCCTTCATTATTATAGTCATTTATATTTTTCTCTCAATTCATTCTATTTAAAATTTTGCAAAAACAATAAAAATTAAAATTAAAACGCGAAAAAAATTTTCAACTTAAGAGCTTCTATTTTTCTATTTAAAAGCAAAAATTAAACTAGAAACAATCAAAATCGTGACCATTTAAAATCCACAAAAAAAAAAAAAACAACGAAACTAAATAAAAAAAAAAACCGAAAATCAAAAAATAACCAATTTGAAATCAACTGTGTTATGTTGTGACCATTTCACAATCGATTTTTATTCCGAAATTATTATTATTACTCTACTATTGCCTTCCTAATCACGGTCCTTTAGTAAGTATTGTTCTTCCTTGGAAGAGGAATTGCAATTTTGGAATTGCAATTGCAGTTAAATTGTTACTCCATATGATGAAACATTATACAGAAAAAAAACAACAAAAAAAAAGGAAATCAAAATTACTAACGAATCTATTCTATATGATTGCATACATCAATTTTATATTGTTGGCCAGTAGTTCTCAATCTGAGTTGAATTATTGAAACAGTGAAATACTTTCAAAGAATTATAATTTAAAAATAAAAAATCATTAAAGATGAAATTGTGGAGATCAAATAAAATAAAAATTGTATTAAATTAAAAACTGTAAATCTAATAATAATCTAAATCTGCTTATATAGAAAATCATTTGTAAAATGGTGCCCTTATTCAGTATCAATCAAGATGCAGATACTAGAATAGAAGAAATTGATAAATAATCAACGAGCCAAAGATCGAGATGTTAGTGCTGCTTTTTTTCGTACCCATATGTATTATAATTAATCAGATTCATGTTAATAAAATAAAAAAAAATAAAAATGGAGATCTAATAAAAAATAAGGTTTGAAATTTTGCAAAAACAGTTATGTTTATCCCTTTGTTTTAAACATAATAATAAATCAAAAACGGTCCTTTTCTCATGCTTCGTAGAAATATATTTATAAAATTATTTGGTGAAAATTTTTTATTTAGATGGCCCAACAAACATTTAGTAGAAACGTTTTTTTTTCTTTCTTTATTTGTAATTTTAAAGTTCATATTCAATTCAGAGTATAAATGCAATGGTTAATTCCATAAATATATTTAAATTCATGTTTTAAATTTTGTTTTAAGAGTGACAGTAGCTTAACCTGGCTGGTCTTATAATTTTTAAAATTAGTGTTTTTTTTTTTATTTAAATTTTTTTTTTTGACATTTATATGTTTCAAGTTTATTAATTTATTATATCAAATAAGTTTTTTATATTGTAAAGTTATGAATATATTCCTAAGCATTTTTATTTGCCATTTATTTTATTATAAATTTTTTTTTTTTTTTGTTATTTAATTTTTATTCTATCTCTATAATTATATTTAAAATATCAAAAATTAATGTAATCCTAATTTATGTTTGACTTTAATTTTGCTATATATGAGATTATAAAATTAAAAAAGAGTAAAAACAAAAATAAGAAACTAAAAACTAAAAACAAACCATATTATTATCGAATCAACATCTCCCTTATTTTCCTTTTAAAAACACCAATGCTATTGTTATTTAATTTTGGTTAAAATTTTCATCAAGTAATTTTTTTTGTATTTTTACAATTTTGGATTGCTCCGTGGATTGCTTGGAACCCTCCTTCACCTCTTCCATTGATGACAACTGAAAATTTATACTTCGAATGAAGAACGAAAATAAAAGAGAACATTCTACAAAATATAAAATAAAAAAGAATAAATATCATTCATTGGATAAAATTGCAAATCCTAAGAACTATAAAATTTCAAAGGATACTACAAAAATTAGTTATTAGTAGGGGATTAGAGAGAGCATAGAACTGAAATAATTAACAAAAAGAAATGACAAAGTATGATTTATATGAAAAGTATGGAGTTCGTTTTGGTCAAGAAACAATTAACTCAAGCTTAATGCATCTAAATCACAAGCTATAAATGTCTACTCTAAAAATATAGATACCACAATAATACCGCAGATTAAAATGGATGATTCAACCATTGCATTATGTAGATGCATAGTCATTAACGAAACCCTATTATGGAATAACCATATTAACTAAATTTCCCCCCCAAAACTTTTTTGCTCGTTCGGTACACTATGGAAAGTTTAATTTTTATTAAAAAATGTGATTGGGCTAAAAATAGACTCGTTCAAGCTCTAATTGTATAACATTTCCTATTTGGGACGTTGTCTATTCAGATATGAAAGCTAGCGTATTGAACATATTGAAACTTATCTTCAACAGGGTTTATATTTTTTTTTTATTTATTTATTTATTTATCTACTGGGAAATTAACCCTTACAGATATTACTTAGAAACTAAAGTTCATGTATTTGTAATACTTGATTTAAAAATAAAGAATTCATAATGATTAAAAATAATTAGTAAAGCAAAAATAAAAATTAAAATATTATTTAATGTTAAAGATAACTAATACCTAATGAATATCAGTAAACTAAATAATAAATTACAATTTATTTATGAGTAATAGACGGAATAATGATCGCATTAGTAATGTATCTATACTTGGTTTTACGTTTGAAAATTTTCTTAAATTTTTAAGCACGTATATTTGTTTTATGTAGAAAATCATTTTTAAAATGGTGCCTTTATTCAGTATCAATCAATATCCAGAAACTAGAATTGAAGAAATTGATAAACTTGATTTTTGGATAGACACATACCAGGTTAAAGGTACTCATAGGTTACACAGTGATCATAAGAAACACAGATCAGGTGAAAAATCATATTAATGCAATAGACATACAATAATTTTGTTTGACTTGTGCGAACCACAAAACCAGAGATATTTAACAGTTTGATATTCACTGAATCAAATAAATTTTATTGTAATTCGTTATATATTCGGTGCTAAATTTTTTAATGTTTTTTTTTTTTTTTTTTTTAAACATTTTCACATTTATATTGGTCACATATGTTTCTATTTAAGTACATATGAATGTGTATTTTATATTCCTTTATACCACCCCCTTTTCGTCCTAAGAAAATATATTATTTGTTTTTTTGTACTGCTGTATTTGCTGCTGTTGTACTGGTTTTTTTTTTTCAAGAAGTCAGATTAAAGTCAGTATCTCACCACATAAATATTTTAAGAGGACAACGATGACGACTACATTCGAATAATATCGTGAAATTTTAGTGCAGTGCAGGATAGTTAATTTTTTTCTATTTCTATTTTAATTTTTTTTCTTTCTTTTGTTTTTGTTGCAACATCAATTTTTATTGCAATGCAACGAATTCAATATATGTATCTATCTACTTTAAATGAGAAAATTCTTGTCTTGGTCGTCTACTCTTTTTATTGTGAAAAATTGCAGATTAGTTTTTTTTTTTTTGGTTAAATTTTTGGTGTAGTGTAGGAGATTTTAAGGAAAATAATTTAATAAAAATAAGTTAAGCAATATTGTTGGGTGATGACAAATAGTAAATGTTTTGCGAAGTTGAATTATGAATAAAATTTATTTATTTAAACTTGAAGAGGTTTCAAATTATTTTCTTTTTCTTATTAATAATTTTTATAGCTGGAAAACTCAGTATAAGTTGATGTCATAAAAGAGTTAAAATTATGAAATCACAATAATTTAAATTTTTAGAATTTGTATTCAAGTAAGAGAATCTGTTTTTTGATATAAGTATTTTATTTGTAATTTCATGACGATGGTGAGGATCAATATTTTGCAATTACATCATCGGGGTACTTGCTTTGTATATTACAGAAACTGGAGGTGATGGAACTCTAGCGTTAATAGTTGATGGAGGTAAGATAAAGCAGAATAAATTTTTGTTCTGGTACAATCCGTTTTTGAGTGTTTGCTTTTCTTTTTATTTTCAATAAAGTTATTCACTTTATTTCCATCTTGTGCTCTCTAAAACTCTGGAAGTTGTTGTTAGCGTAGTATTGATTGTGAAATTCAAGTAAAAAATTTTCTAAACTGTGTATACTTTTTTCAGTCTGTATTTCGAGGTCATTCAAGATATTTTAAAATCAAGTTTGTTGAATAGCAAAGAATATATAATAAGAAGAAGTCTCATCTAGATAATTTTAAATATTTTTAACTTAGGGCGTGTAAGGAAATGAAATAAAAATTGAGGTGAGCAAAGACGAGTACATAATTATTATTTTTAATTAAAAAAAAAAACTAATAAAAATACTAGTATTTATTTAGTTCAGTCCATGTAGATATATTTCAATATTTTTTCAAATCAAAGGTTCAAAATAAGAAATATAAAAAAATTTAAACAACCATTTGCGCGTGCATTATTTCTTTATTTGGATTTTTATTTGTATTGAAAAGTATACTGAAAAGTAGATATATTTTAAAATGTTTTCTAAATAAATTTTTTGATTTTTTTAATTTTGTCTGGTTTTAGTTGTCAATCATATATAAATATGTTTTTGTATATGTTAATGTATATCTAACAATAAATTAATAAACAAAGAAAAAAAAACAAACAATATATCAAAAATTAATTGTTGCCTTTTTTTTCTTCAAAAAATAAAAATACTAAAATTGAAATTGAAAACGGTATTCCGCATACAGTTCTAGATTTGTAATACATAACTAATATATTTTATTCTTTTATTACTATTATTTTTAGAACTTTTATTTCTAAATTCTGTGATTCTATCATTGACACTATAATTGTATGTTTAACCATCACATACTTATTTCAAAATATACATTACTACCTACATTAATATTCTGATATTTTATTATTATTTATATAATGGAGCTATGTATATCCATATCATATTCGTAAGTAGATAATTCGTATGAAAGAAAAATTATTGTTTTGAAGACAAAATGAGCGAGTGGGTTGCAATGTGACGACCCGTTATATAAAAATAATATTTTAAAAATTTATATCGGATAAGACTTCTATTTATTATATGTTCTTTGGTAAGAGTTAACCCGATGTTTATTGATTATATTATTGATGTTGGTATTCAGTCAAAAAAAAGTCAACCAAGGTCAATAAAAACTAGGTTTGACTCTTTTCTTATTACTTACGTAGTATTAAAATAATAAAAATATATTAAAATATATTACTTACGTAATATTAAATTTAAAGATCTTTTTAAAGTGTAAGCCAATGTCTGAAAAAAAGAAAGGTCTTTTTTTATATTAATTTTTTATTGTTTCAACAGATTTTTAATAGTCTTCTTCTGTGTTCATGCCTTAATTTTACTCAAATTGAATTCAAATTAAATCAATTTCAAATTTTAAACTATTTTCTTTAAAACATATATTTTCTAACGATACAACCGAATAGATTCACAACAAACACAACAAGAGGAAAAAAAAACAAAATTTTGGTCACATAAAATTTTTCTTTTCTTTTAAAATTCCTTTGATTACAACAATTCCTTTTTGTTCATTATTATTCTCTTTTCTTCTATTTCAAACAACCACATACACACATTTATTAAAGTTAGAATTTGTGAAAATATAGTCAAGGCTTTTTTGTTTCAATTTTTTTTTTTATTTTAACCATCATAAAATTCGGTCACGGTAGTGACATCTTTTCTAATCAGTAGAACCTTAACGAAGACGGACGTGGTTATGTTTTTTTGATTTTTTTTTCTTATTTTTTTTTTTTTTCAAATTTCAACATGTGATTAACGTAAATTTCAATTTCCTTCTATATTCATCCTTCTATTTTCGATAAATTTCCACCAATATGAAATGAACTTTTTCTAATCATTTTTACTCTTCGAGTCTGCCATATTATTACACTGTTACATTAGAAAAGTTCATAGGTTTGAATTAGAACTCCTTGAAGAAGGAAATGAAAGATTTTTTTATTTTCTATAAAAAATGTTTATTAAAAAAAAAAAAAATAAATTTCATGGACAGTTTTTCTCATGACGATTAGAATCTTAGAAAAAACCAAAAAAAAAAAACTTCCAACAACTTCGGATCACTTCCAATTGTTAAATTTTTAAACTTGAACAGTTTTAAATGAGGTTATGTTCTTCTCTCCTTCTATTACAATATAAAATATCATAGATTGTCGTTTGTTGTCATTGTCAGTTAAGAGGAATAACAAAAAAAATTGTATTTTATAAAAAAAAAAAAACAAACAACAACAAAAATTGAACTTTGAATGATGACAAAATTTCAATCATGACAATGAAATAATGTACAGAATTTTCGTGATCATTTTGAGTAGTTAAAGTCATTCTTTTAGCATGGAATTTTTGGATTAAAAATTGATTCAATTGGATTCAATCAATCTGTGTATATATAGAGAAACATATTTTTGTTTTTTGCTTTTATTTTTTAATTCCGGAAGTTGTGGGATAATGAGTTTATTTCATGATATTTTATGTGTTGATTCTTTTTTTTAAATAAGTTTGGCAAGTCTAATCTGATAATCATTAGACATTTTTTATTCAGGATAGTTTAACACAGCATTGGTTAAGTAGTATTTAATATTGAAATTGTATAGAAAGTCCAATGCTGACCCTTCAAAATTTTAACATTTGAAAATTCAAATTTGTTTAACGTAATAATGAGCTTAAATAAGCTCTGGTATCATATATATATTTTATATAACTCTTTAAAACACGACCGATAACAAGTGATATCAAAAGGACATAATTTAGTGACATTTTTGTTTTTCATGGAGAAATGGGATTGGTATTTTCAATTCAATTTCAATTCATCTGTATAATTTATACCAACTTAGATCTTGATTGTGTAATGCAAATGAACGTAGCAAAGCTACCGTCTATAGGTTTCACCACACCAGAACTATAGTTCTCGTAAACTAATAACAAAATTTATTACAAAAATCGGTGTATGTGTTAATGAATAATTACCAAAAAATTTATTTTCTTATTATTATAAAAAATTTTTATCTGAAAATTTTTTTACAGTTGTTTAAGAGCTAGGCGGGACTTAGAATAAACCCTTCACAACCAATACGATCTTCGTTTATCCTTATATTCATGTTTTCTCTTACTTCGTTCCAGCTCAGATAGTTTGATTTTAAATTTTTGTTATCGTTTCCACAAGAGGATAAAATTCAAAGATAACATAATTATTCCGCTCTATGTCCCACGGTTGGGGTTACAGGACAAATTATGGTGAACATATTATTTTGCTGTCGAACAAATTATTTTGGAGAACAGCACATTTCCCTAGTCTAGTTTCGGCTCTTCTGAGGGAGATGTTGTATCGGCGTAGGACCTAATGACCATATCCGAAGGAACTGAATATATATATATATATATATAATGGATCAACAGATATAACTGTTTTTATACAAAATCATCAAAACAACAAGGATACTTTCAAATGTCCTTTTCGTCCTTAAAGGATAAGATGTGCCACTAAAGATATATATTTTTGGAAAGCTAGCAATTCCAGCTATCCTTTGGATATTGTCATTAGGTCCTAAGCCGATAAAACATCTCCCTCAGGATGCCCCTAGTTTCGATTTATTATTTGAATCTTATCTTCTAATTTATTCAGATTCCACTTATACAATTGCTGACATAAAACTACTTCGTATACAATTGTGTTGTGTGTATGTGCCAATGAGTTTTTAAAATAAGGTGATATAGCAAAGATCTTTGACAAAATATTTTTTGTAAAAATGCAATTTTCTACCACTCTATCTCAACTATAGGATTATTTTTTCCAACTTTTTTGTCAGCATTCTTAAACGACGTCGTTCATCTTTTTGGGTTACTCTATGTAAACATTCATCTTTTAGGGTTACTCTTAAATGTATACTTTGTGGCTTACAATCGTTGTTTTAGTTGTTTGAGTGTATGTTCAATATTATTTACTAAAGTTTTCGTTTTTGTATCTTGTCTGTTACCGCTTTGATTTCGGTGACACAAAGCCGCTATAAGTTTGATTGTGTGGGATCACTTTCCGCTAACTGTGGAATATAAAGTATCACTAACACTATAATGTAGCTCTAATATAATGTGGAATGCAGACTAACACTATATAGCACATTGTAATTATAATATAAGTCAGTATAATAAAGTCTATCAATCAATATACTATACTTAATTACCTCTCTTGAGTAGTTCCAAAATAGTATTGGAAAAAAAAACTATTAAATTATAAAGTGAAATTTGTTCTTCGTATTACATATTTCTTCCCCATCAAACATTATTCTATGGATTTTATTTCATTTCTACAAAAAAGGTCCTTCCCATTATTCTAATTGCATATTATTATACAATGCAGAAGTTATATTCCTTTTTTTATTTTATTTTTTTCTTATGCTGTGGTCAAAAATCATGTCTAACAATTTGATTGACTGGATTAACCACAATAAAAGCAAAAAAAAAAAAAAATACATTATAAAAGTCAGGATTTAAACATATATCTGAATGAAAAATTCATGATGCATATTAATTTAATCCTTAAGGATTGATTCAATGAAATTATATACAAAGAAAAAAGAAAACGTTGAATGTGTGGTTCAAATAAAACCATTTAAAAACTAAAACCATATACTATCCTTTTTAATATCCTTGTGTGTGGTTTTGTATTATTACAATAAGTTTTATCCTTATATTATTTATCCTATAATAATTGTTGCATCCTCAATTGAATGTGTCCGAATTATTATTTCCTTTTTTCTATAAAATAATCTCACAATTTTAGTATAATAGAACAAAAACGTATTGATTCAGATGGACCTTTTAGATATAGATTTTTTTAGTTAAATATGTGTGTTGGTAGAAATAAACAAAAAAAAAATATTTTTATTTGATTATTGGTTTTTTTTATTGTTTTGAATTTTGAAACATTTGTAAACGATTTATTTTGTGGTTCATATCGTTAAAAATATATTATTGAAAATATCCTTAAATATAAAAATTGCAAGGATAATCTTTGAATTTTAAAATTTTACATGTACACATTTTTAGAATATAATGTATTTAAAAATATATAAATATCCTTCATATAATGAGTATAAAATTATTAAGAAAAAAAGGACTCATAAGGATATTAAATTAATAAGGTGCTATTTATGAAGGTTGAAGAATTTTGTTTTTTATTTTGAAAGAATTTGTTACGCAAACCATTGGTGGTGGTCTTTGCATCAGGTATCTAAGAGAAAAATTAGTATCATGGGGTTTTTATTTACACTGCGGCAATATACTTTTTATTAGAATCGTGTGAAATATAAAAGAATCGTTCATTTATCTTTTTTTGTTATTATTGGAAGTATTTTTAATCCTTTTTAATATTAATTATTATTGAGTGGAAAAATAAATTGTATTAGAATTTTTAAAGATTTTGTATGTTTTTTACTAATTATTACTGGAAGGAAATTATAAAATTTTTTTATTAGAATTCCTGAAGATTTTCTCTTTGATGTTAAATAAAAATTGCGATGAGCATTTTATTAGTGTTTATAGTGGTCTCTGTTTCAAAGAGCAAACTTCTACTGCCAATTACCAATTTTTTTTATACTTTTTGAATCCACAGATAGTTATAATATCCATTAGATAGTGATAGGAAAGAGATAAGTAAGTATAACCGATACTTCGGTTGTAATGTTGGTTATTCAGTTTATTCAGTTTCGATTCCCGATGAAACAAAATAATGCTTTATTGGTTTTTCGACCTGGCGCTTCAGTATCTCTTTGTCATTGAAATAAAATAAATGGCAAAAAATAATTGAGAGTAAAATCTGATAACAAAACCACTTAAATAAAATGGAACTACGCTATTTAAGTAGGCTTAGTTTCCGCAAATAGTAGTAGCTTTTCCACATTTAAATTAGTAGATATATCAAAAAAATTCGAAAAAAGCTATTGCATGGAGTTTTGTATGCCAACTCTCTGTGTAGAAGCATTTGAAATGTTTATCCCATACACTTGGAATTATATTAAGAAAAAAAACATATTGTAATGCCCAGTTTGTATAACAGAATTTGTTGGTATTTGTCAATTGGATCCCCAAATTGCTTTCACTGACTTGAAGCTCACTTATGTTTTCTTTTAAATAGACTTAATTCATTCTTAAGTATGTAACAACTTAATGTACTAGTTCTACTCATAATCATCATCTTATAGCGCTACAGCTCTGGGTGAGCTTTGGCCTACATCACTATGCTCCTCCAAAAAGGTCGATCTTGTGCCGCTTGTCTCCAATTTGGGATTTGTAGGGTTTGAGCATCGTTTTTTTCACGTTGTCTGCCCATCTGCTTCTTGGTCTTCCTCTACCACGGCTGCTATCGGGCTTTCTATTCAGCACCACTGCTTGCTTTCGGCTTTCGTCCATTCGACTTACGTGGCCAGCCCCACCTCAGTCTTTGGGCCTTTGCAAACCGTATAATGTCCTCACTATCAATCATACTATTGAGCTCGCTGTTGCTTCTGATTATATATTCTCCATTCTGTAATGTTTTTGGGCCGAGTATTTTTCGGAGAATTTTTCTTTCAAATATGTGCAGGCTATTCTCCTCGGCCACGTTCATAGTCCATACTTCGCATCCATACGTCACTATGGGTCGTATGAGAGTCGTATATATCGTCATTTTGGCCTTTCTTTATATTAATTTTAATTGAAGCAACTTTCTGCTTGCATAGTAGCATCTATTTCTGGCCTGAATTCTATTATGAATACAGCATTGTTTACCATTATCACTTCTTAATGTTGCTCCGAGGTATGTAAAGGTTGTAAATCCTTCAAAGTTGTACTCTCGAATTGTTATATTCTGAGTATTGCTTATTTGTTCATTTCTTGATATTTTAAATATTTTGTCTTATCTTCGTTGATTTTTCAGCCTACTTTTTGTGTCTTCTCTTCTAGTTGTAGAAATACTTTTGCCATATTCTGTGTGCCGAAAATAGTCTTAACAAAATCTTTCCACCAAATGCGATCTTGTGTGACTATTTTGGCTTTCCTTCAAGTTTTTCCAATTTAGTTAATTTCCAAATTCTATTTTTTCTGTTTTAAATCCGTTTTTTTTGTCATATTTCTTAGAATGACTTCATTTTCATATCCGCGAAAAATGTCAATTCAAGCGCTTGTTTACAGATTTCGGTCCATATTGTTCTAAGTGGATGGTCCAACGATATATTGGTGACCAATCCACGTACCGAAATCCATAAAAAAAATTCATAAATTCAATATCCATAAAATTTTGGCAAGATTTTCTGAATTTTTTCTTCCCATATACGCTCTTGTTGATAAGTCAGAAATTTGATGAAATAAATTAGTCGAAAAGAAATATTGTGGTAAAAATAAGTAGTAAAACCTTGCAGTGCCTTAATTAATAAAGTGAAATGAAAAAAGCATTAAAAATATTTTTATGTGGATTTTTTTTTGTGATACAAAAGTCACTTCATTATGGATATTATTTTTTGTGGAGTTAGGGACTAATCCCAAACGATCATCACTTTCTCGTCCTTTTTGTAATTTGCTTTTGAGTAAGTCTCGTAATTTGCACCTAATATCTAATGCTAACAACTCTTCTCACATTATGATGAATAAATTAAGATTTTTCAACCAAATTAAGAAAATGTTGCCCGATGCTTTATACGTTATACCTAATAGGTATTGAAAAGTATATGCCCTTTGTATATTCTTAACCAATTTATGCAACATTATCATTCAATCTCGATATTGGTTTTATCATTTATTATAGAGTAAGATATTGAACATTTTCATTTGCACTGTACTTTCATTTAATACTACTAGATACCTGGCCACAATCAAAGTCGAATTCTATCTCATCAAAACAATTGATATCAATAATATTAATCGAATTTGCAACATTACCAAAATCAAAATTAAACAAAATAAAAATCTCCCACGACCACGTGTTCTTGATCGTCGCATTAAAATTCAAAAATCTCCGGAAGACTTATTTTAAACTCCTAATATACACTCCTAAAAGGTTCCCATTTGAAAAATTATGCAGCATAAATTTACTAAAAAACAAAAAAAAAACAACAACAAAAACAAAATATTTATTTTCTTTATTTTGTAACTTAGCATTGTGTCCATATTCAACACCAACAACAAGAAAGTAGAAAAAAACAAAAACCGTAAAAAAAAACGAAAACCACAAAAAAATGTTTTTATATTTTTTTTTAAACGACCATGCAATTTTTTTTATTGCATCCCAATGTTTAAGGATACAAAATATGTTGTGAATTAAATATGCATTTATTTATCACATTCATATACATTCGTTAACAACAAAATGTTTGGTATCCGACACCAAATAAAATAAAAAAAAAAAATCAAATCGGCAACAGCAGCAAAAACAACAATAACAACAACAACAATAAACAATTCTTTGTTCCGAATGCAATTATTCACAGGCCATGTTTTTGGTGTGAACACCTTCTTTATGCATGATTGTCCCAATAATCATGTAGAAAAATTTTCGACTAAATTCAGGAAGAATTATTCAAATTATAAAATGGTGTTAGTTTTTCTTTGTTCGAAATTTAATTGATCGAAAACAAACTTATTTCGAAATTGGTTGGACTTAAATCTTAAATAATAACCTGAAGTAAAATTCATAACAATATGACCAGACAGCGAAACCTTAGGTCACCGAATTTTTCATATCAATCTGAAATTATATAAATTATATATAAATAAAAAAAAAATTGTGAATTATTCATAGTCTATAAGTATAAACATCAATGTATCATTATAAGCTAAATCAGAAATATATGAATTAATAAAGAAAAAACACAAAAAAAAAAAAGTATGATA
Organism: Argyra leucocephala; assembly: GCA_963942445.1. NCBI lineage: Eukaryota > Metazoa > Arthropoda > Insecta > Diptera > Dolichopodidae > Argyra > Argyra leucocephala. The sequence continues at coordinate 135,871,185 of OZ012681.1, read as the reverse complement.
ACTCAAATATGACCAACAAAAATGGTTTGAATTGTGAGTTTAAGATGTTTAGATCGTTTAAAAATATTGTAAATCAATGCTTGAATTTCTTTGTTATTGAATATACATTGATCTAGATAATAGAGTCTAAAAAAATAACTTTTTAGTTTTAAATAAGCGGGTTTTTAGACAAAATGATTAGTTAAGAAGAAACTTAAAATTTTTGGCATGATTTTTCCGTTAGGCCAGTTCTACATGTTAGGTGGTATATTGTATATTAAAATTCGGGTAAATATAGATGAACCCTAGCTAGAATTTTTTTTATATTGCACAAAAAATTATTTATATTGCTACGAGCATATTTTATTCTGCAATTTATTTCCGTATGTGAGTTCCAGTTTTCATTTAGCCAAGATTCTAGATATTTAAAACTACAGACTCCCTTCAATTATAGTGTTATTTATGGTTAATGTTATATTGTTGAACGTGTTAATAACCATAAATTTTGTTTTACTTATCGATCGTTTATAGAATTTAAAAGTTGTTGAAGATCGGTTATATTATCGGTAATTAGTATTGAATCATCTGCGTTTCGTATGTTGTTCATATTAACAACATTTACTTCTACTCCAATATTTGTGTTATGCATTGTATCCTTAAATATTGCTTGGGAATGCAAATTAAGCAGTAAAGTGGATAATACGCAACCTTGTCGTACTTCTCTTCTACTTTCAATATCTTTTGTAATGAATTTTTCTGAAACTACGTAGGCTTTTTGGTTTCAATACAAGTCCTTGATATACATTGAATTTCGTTTTGATCTATATTTATCTTAGTCAGGGCCACCATAAGTTTATTGTGAAGCAGAGAAAAATATCTTTATGAACATCTCGAGATTTTTTAAATGAAATTTGGTGGCCAAGAAGAGCTATAAAATTAACAATATTAAATCAGAATCATAAATCTAATTTATATCTAATTTAGATTATTAAATCATAGAAATTTCGATTCGATTTAAGGAAGGATAAAGACCTTAGTATTTTATTAGATAGATAGATGTTTTTTTTTGTATAAGTTATGGGTTTTAGTCTTATTTCACCGCAGCCAGAAATGGATTTAAACTGATTATCTGTGGGGTCCCATTAATATATTTGTATTCATAAGGATGTCTGATTTTATTATCAGATTCATGACATTCTTCATCAATATATAGGCAACTTATACTGTTTGAACAACATATAGGTTATTGTAACAGTGACGCTGGGATGTCGTTGTTTTTGAACCTCTAAAAATCTTCATTTTTCCATTACACAAATTCTGCATAATTTGCTTATTGCAAAAAAGTTGACCTTGCTTATATTTTAAGTCCGTTTCAGTACTGGCATAATGAATTCCCATTCTTTTCTCATTTTCCCATAAAATCTCAGTAGACACGTTATAACATCAAATCTTTTATAGATAGTAATTACCTACTTTGAATTGTAATGATAAGTTTAAAGGTGGGCCAACTTCTCTGCAATAGAGTCTTTGATTGAGCGTTGGCCTGTTATTGTCCTTACAATGAGGCCCATCTGCTTTTTGTGTTAAAACCTAAAATTTCTTTGGACAGTATTTATTAAGTATTAGTAGTACGCAATAATTACAAGGTCGTTTTTGTTTTCCGCCCTATGCCCCACAGATGGGGATACAGCACAATGATGATGATGTTTTTGTGAAGATTAGGAAGCAATATTGACAACATATAATTTACAAAACAAAAAAATTAAATAAATTATATTAGGAAATATGTTCGAGACCTTTTATTATACACATAGGTTCAATATTTTTTATTATGTTATTTTTATTGCAACCAACAAAATTCATAGAAGAGACATTGCTCTAAATATATGCAAAAATAAAGAAATCAAGAAAAATAAAAAAATAAAAATAAACATTTTGTATCTTCAACTTCGAAGTAGCGAATTGCAATGTGATTGTTGTACAACATTAGCACGATTTTTTTTTGTTTTTATTTTATTTTTTGATTTTTTGATTTTAATTTTTTTTTTTTTTTTTGTCAACTTACAATTCAAATGCAATACGAAAAATTACAATAACAACAAAAATAGAATAAAAATTCAAATGGTCAAAATATTTTCCAAAAAGACAAAAAAAAACAAAAAACAACAGTGTCAGCTGATTTACAATGTAAAATCGCACTCTGAATATCTCTTCTTTTAAAAGATGCCCAATTTTTTAATTTTGTTTTTCTTTTTTGGTGGCTGATCATGCTGAGAACAGTGAATTTAAATAAAAACAAAAAAAAAAAAAATTTAAAAGAAAATTCCATTTTCTTTATTATTAAAGAAAACCAAATTTTGCTTCCTCTCTTTAGTTAGAACATTAACTGACTGCTACTGTTTAGTGTTTCAAAACTATGTTAATATTAGAAAAAATAAAAGTATAAAAAATACGAAAAAAAATCACCTTAAAGAGAATAAGACGTCATCGTTTACTTAAATATCCGCGTTACTCGCATTCCAATTTGGTGTTATTTAGTTTTGATTTTGTTTTTATTTTATTTTTTGCCTTAAAACCATGTATTTTTTTTTTAATTTTTGTACAAATTTGCAATGATATTAAATCGAATTTGTAATAAGTTGGAAATAGGATAGATTCAGGAATAATTCAAAATGTTGTGTCTTGCACAATGAAGAACATTTTGTTTACTACTCTACTTATTGAGCTGCAAATGGTTTTTGAGAATGTAGAAGCTGTAATAAATATTTTATCTAGGGCCAGTGATTAATTTAGAATCAATCAGTGAATCTACAAAGTTGGCTCCAAGATACGTTTGTCTTTTATGAATTAATGCAAAGTAGATGCTAATTTTTTTTGCTCGGCCAAAATAATTTTATTCAGATTTCGATGATTTTCGATTATCTTCTATCCAATTTTTTGTACTAACAAAATATTTTTGTTCAGATTTGACTTTTTCAAATTTCGGTGATTTTCGATTTTCATTCACATAATTTTTTTTTCGTCGACCAAAATAATTTTATTCAAATTTCAATGATTTTCGATTTTTTTCTATCAAATTTTTTGCACTAACAAAATAGTTTTCTTTAGATTTGACTTTTCCAAATTTCGGTGATTTTCGATTTTCTTTCATCTAATTATTTTTTGCTCGACCAAAATATTTTTTCAAATTTCGATGATTTTTGATTTTTTTCTATCAATTTTTTTGCACGAACAAAATATTTTTCGTCAGATTTGACTTTTCCCAATTTCGGTGATTTTCGATTTTTTTTCATCTAATTTTTTTTTGCTCGACCAAAATAATCTTATTCAAATTTCGATGATTTTCGATTTCCATCTATCCCCTTTTTTCCGCGAACAAAATAGTTTCATTCACGCTTGACGTTTTCATAGTCCAACAGAATTCCATAAGTGACAGTTTTTTGATTTTAATTATATAGTTCTATTAAATCAAAATGTCTTCCAGAAATCGATTTTAATTTTGTATTCATTTTTGAAAATTATTTTAATCGTATCAAGATGTGATTCTCTCTCTGTTTCTACTTAAAGTAAAAAAAAAAAATTAAAATTATTGAAATTCCTTAGTTTTTTTTTAGTTTTAAAAACGTTCTTATTTCCACACCAATCTAAAGCAGTGACGATTGTCCAATTTTCCCTTGAGGATTAAAATGAAAATAAAAAAAAAAAAATAAAAAAACGTAATCACTTTGAGCGCGTAATTTCACCTTTTAAATAAAACGATCGTGATCGTATTCAGAAATATCAAAAACCAAAAACAAAAAAAAACAAATTTTAAATCGTTTCAATTTTTTTGAATCGATTATTCTTTTTTTGTGTTTTACTTCTTTTTTGCGATACCATATTGTGTCACGTATATAATATATATATATATATATATATATATAGAAATCGATTTGTAAAATTATTGTATACTCAGTAGGAATAAGGAAGCAATCTAATTAGCTATATTTGATTGAAAATTGGTTTATTTAAAAATAAAACTTTGAAGCAGTAACGTTATCGGCTTTCATGAGTGACCTTAGTAGCAGATAATTGGTTAATGTATTAACAAATTGTGTATTAAAATATCATTAATGTCATCTTGCTACAATTCGAATTATATATCTGATGGAAATTCATTTATGGGATGGATCTAAACGTCATTTATTGAGCGATATCAAATCAGTCAATGTTATTAGACGTGTCGATACGTTTCAATTAAACATGAAAAATTTTCAATGATTGTACGAGTTATTACTGGAAAGGATATACCTTTTAAAAGTCATAAATTAATTATTAATGTAAACTCTGTGTGATATTTTACCTCTTTGAGAAAGACTAATAAATTAATAAATAAAAACAAATAATAAAATCATCCCATTACTAATCCCTCTACTTTCTTTAGCTTAACAAAAATTAAAAATTTCAATTTTCTATAAGAGTCATTTAATGAGGCGGTTTACGAATGAGTTCTCTAAAAAGAATAAAATATTTAATTCTCTGTAACAGTTGGGAGGGAATTTAATCACTATTTTCTTAGACGAATCGCATGAAAATATCACAGAAGTGATATTTTTCTATTCTGTTAAGCGTAGACGTTTTAAGTTGACATGATGGCAAAAAAATTGTCTGTACTACCAACATAAAAAAAATTTCTATCACCCGTTTTAGAGCGTCCTATAGAAAAGAATATGATCCGTTTTTTCTTTTATACCAAATAATACGCCGACGTTGGAAACAGGTTCGTTACAGGTTCGTGCACCTTTTTTTTTGTTAACCAATGTTTCATTTAATTCTAAACTAACCGTTGTTTAACCATTGTAACCGTTTGAAAGGGATATTTTCACTAGCTGCTCAACCTAAATTAGAGCGTGCGGTGTATGCCAAAATTAGTTCATAAGTAAAAATTAGCTCAAGATAATAGATTTTATACGAACGTATCTGAAATACGCTACGCCAATACGCTGTATATTGCAGTTTTAAATTTTGAGAAGCTTATTTCTGTTTTACTTGCATATTTTTGTTTATTTATGTTTGAATGATATGCAAAGCTACTTGTGAACTTACACGCCATACACACTATAATTTAGGTTAGGCAGTAAGAATTAAAAATTTTTTTTTGCTTATTCATAGGAATGTCAAAATCCTGGAAAAGATTTACAAATGGCAGTAGACAAGCTTTTCCACCCTATGCCCCACGGATAGGGTTGCAGGACATTGATGAGTAGACAAGCTTTATTAAAAAAAACAAATAATAGTGTTTAATTCGTAGTGTAATTACTAGGAAACTGCAATCGCACGAAAACTGTTCTATCGATTTCGAATTGAATTTCTCGAACAAAAAAAATTTTTTTTTCTACTTAATACAAAGGATTTATTTTTAACAGAGATCAACTTTGAATATATGCAAATATTAATAATGACAAATCCTTTGTCTGTCGCGTTCATGTTCTATCGATTCTCACCGATTTTTCCAAACAAAAAATTTTTTGTCTACTTAGCACAAAGGATTTGTTTTTAACAGAAACCATATTTGAATAGGCTGATATTTATAATGATAAGTTCTTTGTCTCTCGCATTCATGCACAGTATCCATATTAAGAAGCTGTCTTGATATGTTGCGTCAATATATTCAAATACTTAAATTAAGCAATTCGATATCATAATTAAGGCAAATTTTGTTTGATTGGTAAAAAGGGTGAGATAAGTCTTCATCCCGCATATTTAGGCCTTGCGACCCGTTGTATTACCCAACGTTGTATCCATTATACGACCCGTACGATACGTTGTTTCCATTATTGTTGACTTTTTTCTAATCTGATCCCTAAATTTCAATATTTTATAGCTGATAGTAAGTTTTTGACATTTTTTGCATATTAATTGCACAAAGTTTAAGGTTTTGGGCTTTATATAGAGAACTTCAATAGTGAAAATATTGTCCAAGTTTCAAATTACAAGGTATTTCATTTGTAATAAAAAAAAAATTGGCGAATTTTAAGGACTGTATCTGTTCATATCATATTATTCGGATCTGAACTCTGTAACACACTTTAATATTTTTATTTAGACTCCTTAAAGACAATTTAAAACAAAAGCAAAAAACTTATGTGAACTCCAATTATAGTTTGGTGTTGTTTAGAGTCGAATTAGATTTGATTATTGTTTCAACAATTGTGAATTTTATATTTGTTGTTATTTTTTTAGCTTTGAATTGTTTTGTGGATTATTCAATAATAATTCGAATCACTGATTAGGTCTAATAGCTTTAATTTGATTGTCATTTGTATAGGCGCCCTATTTCAATTACGTTCTTGTTTTTTTTTTGTGATTATTTATTTTCTAAATTCTCGCTTACATATAAGGAGTTCATATACACAACACTGAGATTACAATTATTATTGTTTCTGTTTCGAAGTTAAGTTGATTTTTTTTTTGTTTTTGTTTTTGTTGTTTTTTTTTTATACAGGTAATCGGTTAAAAGGGATTAAATATAATATATGGAAAATTAAAGAAGAATAATAGGTAGTGTGATGATATTAGAGAATGTAGATTTGTTAATGATTATGTTATTATGGTGAGAATTTATATTTTAAGGTGTAAAAAGTATTTCATGAGTAGTTAAGTGAGATTTTAAAATAAATTATTATTCGATTAATGATGTCCTGATAATTGAATTGAAACTGAATTGAAAATATTGTAAGTGATTTTGAATTTCATGTATATTGCAACTGCAAATTTTATTTATATAATCTTTTGAAAATAAAAAATTAAATTAGGGAAATAACTGTACAATAAAATGAAGTCATTGTGACAGCGAAAATTGTCGTAAGATTTCTAAAATTAAAATAATTTTTAAATTAATAATTTAATTCAAAGAGAAATGGCCAAATGAGTGAAGGTGGTATTGCTTAGTTCACTGATTCAGAACATTGTGTTCTGAACAATTTTGTTAAAAGAGAATTCTTATGATTGCGATTCACCGCTTCAGAACATTGTGTTCCGAACAAAAAAAATTTAAACAGCAGACATTGACATTTGAATTGGATTTGAATTAATTTTAAAATTTTTTTTTATTTCAATCTCGATATATCAAATTATTGTTATTCAAATAAATAAAATTCTTAAATAATAAATAAAATAATATTGTTAATATACAATAATTTTTAATATAAAATAATTGTTAATATATAAAATAAATACAAAATTGTGTAGAAGTGTTATAAATATTGTTTTTTTTTCAATATTTTTATGAATTGTTTTTTTTTTTTTTGTTTATGCTTTGTAAATTTTAATGTGAGAAATGTCAAAAAAATTAAAAATAAATAACAGCAAAAAATTGTTCTGAACACAAAGTTAAAGTTAAATCAACTTTTGTTCCGGAGAGAAAAAAATGTTCCGAACATTTTTGAAAATTGAGAAAATTCTAATTTTCATACAAAAAAAATGCGCGCGCATGGGTTCGGAACATACGTTCTGAATCAGTGAATCTGGCATATATGACAGGAAAATTTAAATCCGCACATTTTGTTAGTATTTATTGGGAATTAAAATCCAAAATCGATTAGACGAACATCGATTATGAACATGGTCAAGGTAGCCTAAGGCTGAAAGCAAAACTTCATCCCAAATATGTGAATTGTACTCTATCTGGTGTCGTATAAGTAATTTATAATTTATTAAGAAGTTCCAAAGATGAAAAGAGAAATTTATATCAACTCAAGGATCCCAAACACTTTGATAGTTTTTCCGCGATGTCAAAAATATGATTTTTGCAGGTCATTTTTTGATTCACGTACATACCTAAAATGCTTTGTGGAAAGAGAAATTTTATTCAACAGTTTGTATGAAGTTCGAATTAAACTTAACTCTGTTCATTTTGCACCAGTTGGCAATTTTTATTAAATCATGATTAATCATGTTACTCATTAATTGTATTCTATTGTTAACTTCGGCAGTTGTAGCATTAGATTTGGGAAGAAAATCAAAGATTCTACCAGAGTGTATTTTTTTTGTTTCAGGCATAGCCAGAACAATAGGTCCCCACCTTTTATTCCGATTGGTACGATTGACTAGGGTGGGAAAAAGAAAATTAGAAAACGACGAAGGTAAAAGGGGGAAGAAGGACCTTTACAAACGAAGGTGTTAATGTTCATCTTAAATTTATGTAGGTATTTAAAGCTATGTAATTTATTTGAAATCGCTTCCACATTTGGATTGTTGAGATTATAAACGAATTTCCATAACTTGTCTTCTGCCATTTAGGGATTTCTACGGTTTAAGGATGATCACATGCTGCCCTTCGTGTCTAACGGAGGAAACGGTTAAGTGGAGGTAATACAGATTTAACTTGCACTGAGCATGTGCCTGTCCCTACGAAATGTCTATAACAAAGAGTTGCGACTATACGACGATGTTTAAATAAGAGCAATGACATTTGGGGTCATTGATCAGACGAACGCCCCATTTTTACTTTATTCAAATGTTTTAACGCATTACTAGAAACGTCAGCTAATATGTGAGAATTCTACACCATTGTGGGTCGTAGCTTTGTAGATTTTCAAGAGGTCACATTAGAAAAAATAAGCCCTCGGTCTATACACGCTGGGTGGCGCAGTAGGTAGAAAATAAAATAAACTTAAATATTTGACTACGTTTTTTGCTACATCGAATACATGATCACTCCAGTTCATTTTCCGATTTAAGTGCATACCTAAAATGCCTAAGTTTTCAAAGCGCTGAAGTTTAGCTTCCTGAAATAAAAGAGCAGGATCGAAAATTGAAATTTTTCTGGAGTTTTTGTCATCTAGAAACTAATAAATTGTATTGAAGGCTGATTGAATTAGGTCATTTATGAAAATCAACGAAAGGGCAGTTGAGCGAACAAATCCTTGCGGAATACCTTGCTTTTGATTATATTGATTTAATTAGAACTTCAAATAATTAAATTTTATCCTGAATTCTATTATTAATTATTTTCAATGACAATGTTAATTGTGTTGTGAGCAATCACTATGTTACATTAATTATTTTTCTGAATTAGATAGAGAATAACTGTAATTGTAGGTGAAAAGAACAATCGTAAGTGGTTATGAAGACAACCGATTCTAGTATAATTTAAAATAGTACCTCTTAAGATACATGGATATCGAATTTATACCAAATTCGACTATGATGTTCAATCCAAGCCTATTATGTCCAATCATTCTTAATGAAACATAAAATTATTCAAATTATTTCATAATTACTTATTTATTTTATTTTGACTAGCCAATTTTATTTTCACTATAATAAAATTTTCAAATCTATCTTTATTGTTTTCTTCGAACCTAAAACCAATTTACAATAATTTTCTTTAAAACATCAAACTTCATCTTCTCTATATATGAAACTCATTAAAATCATTTTTATTTTTCCAAATAAAACGAATCATAAGCTTCACTACTTACAGATTGATAAACCATAAATCCAATACATTCTAACTTATAAATAAAAGGTTAGAAGATTTAGAACTTAAACATGATTTTTTTTAATTCGCGAATATTATTTTAATCCAAGTCCAGTCATAAGTCCATCTTAGTCACGTTTTTCTATTATTATTTTTTTTTTTTTTTTTTACACTTTATGTTTAATTCTCATTACATGCACAATCGTTTCCAGTAAAACTCAGAACATTGGTTTATTCTTGATTACTAGTTATGTGATGTGTTGTTAGTACTGCTGCTGCTGCTGCTACTACTCCTGCTGTTCATGCTATATTACAATATTATTATGTGACTTAAAAATATATATATATATATTTTTTTTAAACATTTTTATTTTAACTCTCAACATTATGACATACCCAGTTTTGCAAAATAATAGTATAATATAAGAAAATAATTACAGGCTTACAGGTTTGAAATGCAATGCAAAATAGTGTGTAAAACAAAATATAATGGACTAAAACGTCCAGGGTCATACAAAAAATGATCTGGCCCTATTCAACTTTAATTTTATAAGTGTATAGTTTTTGTACTGATGCTGCTGTATTGTTGCTGCCGGTAATTTTATTTCCACCTTTAAGACAATATAAAAGAAGAGTGATAGAAACTGTATATATAATAATTTAAGGGAATAATAAAAGAGAGAGAGAGAGAAAGAGAAAAAAAGGGAAAAATTTAAAAAATCAGATTTTTCTTTAATTTTAAGTTCAATTAAATCATCATCATTTCTATTATAGTATGTTTCAGTTCAGTTCCTGAGGTCGTTCTAAGATAAAAAGTAGCTATAAGGAATTTAATATAGTGTGGTTGCCTATTATTGCTACTTTTATTCATGAAATTTTTTTTATTGTAGTTGTGTGTTGATCTTTTGTAGAAAATAAGAAAAATTATTTTTTTTTTGTTGTTGCTTCATTTTTATTATTCTGAACCTATCATTACCCATTTTAGTTTTTAGGTAGTAGCTGTAAATGTTTAGATTTTCATTGTAATTACAACAAAAATTACAATAACAAAAAAAAAAAGTAAAATTTATGTGTGTGTGTGTGTGCAAAAATTTTAATACGTTTGGAATGAAATCGTATGGATGATCATCACATCTTATTTGAGTAGAAGAGATAATTGTGATGACAGAATCTTGACCTCATGTGAATTATAAAAAAAAATGTTGTTTTTAGTTTGATTTTAGCCGCCGCCAGTTATATTATTTTATTTGCATTGCATTGCAATTGACTTGCCTTTTTACCTTGAATTAAATCAACATTTACGAATAGGTATTGTGAATTATTTTGTTTTATATTTTTTTTATTTGAAGGAGTAGTTCAAAGTCAGTTGGATCATAAATTTATTGTAAGGAATTTTTTGTAAATTTAAATTATTTTTTGATTAGAAATCATTGGGGTAAGAACTTTTTAACCTTTTGGTTTGACGGAAATCTTTTACTTATTTTAAAAAAGGTATTTGGTGCCAAGAAATAATTTTAATTTCTTTATATTTTATTAATTGTTATTAGTATTATTTTTTATTTACCAAAATTTGAATTATAATAAATGTGAAAACTAGCAGCCTATATTGTCCTTTAGGTTAGTTCAATTTACTGAAATCATAAAATTTTTCAATAAACTGAAATATGAGAACTGAAATTACATCATTTTGAAACAGCGCAATTATTTTAAAAAACTAACTCCTATCGTTTTGTAGCCATCTATATTTTTTACTTTCTCCCGATGTCAATCTTTCGTCTATTGAATATTGTTTTTCAAACAGTTCAAAATATATAAATATTAATACATAATACATAATATATTTGAAATTAAACAAAGATTAGACTTTTAATCTATATGTGTCACTATTTTATTAAAATCTTAATCGATTTCGGTTATTACACCAGAAGACTAATACCAATAGAGTTTTCTTATTAATTTAATTTTAATAATGTTTAACACAAAGCACAACCATCATCATATCTTAATGCAAATAGATTGTTTTTGTGTAGTTCGTTCATGAAACGAAATTAACAGGAGAGCAGCGAAAAACAGGCAAACCAATTCACAAAATTGAACAAAAATAATTTTTTACTACTTTTTGTTATTTTTTTTTAAATTTATAATAAAATAGCAAAAGTGCTAAAATAATTTTTTATTTTACATTATTAAAGAAAATTTAATTTCCTTTAAAAAAATCCTTGAAAGACTATACGGCGATCAGTGCTTCGGAAGCTATGAGCTATTTTGCCTTCCCACACTTTCTGTCTTTTTGCAGCAGTTTTTTTTATTTTCATTTATGTTTAATACACGAATTTTTATTTTATTCATAAAAAAGAAATCAATTTCATTTAGAAGGTAAATACGCAGCATATTATGTGTATGCTTTTTTTATAATTTATACTTTACTTCTGTACTTGATTTGTTTTTTTCCTAATTAACATTCAACTCCGAAAATGAATATTTTTTTCTATGTGTAAGAAGAATTAACCACAAATTTGTTAAACTATGTAATTCAATTTGATCCTAATCACATCATATATTATCATTTCGCTTTGCCTTACTACGCTAATATACGGAAAAATTGTTGCGAGATTTTCAACTAAAATTTCGCTGCCTCTCAGATTGTAGCTCATCTCATCCACTTACTTAAAACAGCCATAAAATGTTTTAACAGGTCAGAAAATTGTTTACCTACAAAATTATTCTCATATTGAAAATTTAAGAAAAAATATCAAATCGACTGGGCCAAAACAATTGAATTTGGAATAAAGCAAAATAAAAAATAATCATTATAAATTTTGTCATACTGAGAGAGCCCATATCAATATTAATAGCCCATATCAATACCTTAGTCGCTAACGGTGTATTTCGATACCTGTGGACCTCCGGATTATATAGCCTTACCTATGTATGCGAATTTTTACATAGGTGGACATTATTTTCTTCTCTTACTCGTGGGTTCGAAATATGGATATAAGCAAAACAAAAAACCCAAACCTCTGGCCTAAGTGGAAAAGAAATTAAAAATAAAATTTCCACAATTTCTTCGATCATATGCTTGACCATATCGCTTTGGCTTCTAAGCCCATCCAGCTGATCGTATCTGGTCAAGTTTTTATACCTAGGGTGGACACTCACAATCGAACCTTAGGTTCACGCGAAGATCGACCTAACATTGAGGTCAAATCAAAAATTTCAGCCATGCCAACTGCTCCAGCTTCGGTGACAGATGACATAATCTGAACGCCGATACCTGGCTTTTATAACAGATTTTGTTAACTGCAATTGCAATTCAATTCAATTACGGCGCGATCTATTATTTCTTCATTCTCTATGATAATTCTATTATTCATTTTATGAAAGAGAGTTGGTTTAGATAAGTTAAAATATAATTTTGTGATTGTACCCGTGCGTGAGCATGGCTATTCGATTATTATCTTATAAAATATATAATATATTTGCCAAATTAATTTAAAATTAATTTAAAATACCTACATTACATAAATTTAATTAATTCTCTAATTTCTTGAAAGTCTTCACAAGACGAATCTATATTTTTATTTTTAAATGTAGCTAAATACTTCTATTTGAAAATTTTCTATTCAGAGGGAAACACCTATTGGAATGGAATTCAAAATCTAAACAAATAAGCAAAAAAAAATAATCATTTTTTGCATCATTCCTTTTTCATGTATGTTGCTATGAATTTATTTTTAAAATGTTTATAAACTTTGTTGCCTGTCAAGAGACAATTCATTATAGGCACGAATTACGACCAAATTTGTGAAGAAACAATTTTACTATTTGTTTTTTTTTTTTTTTATCTACTTTCAAATTTTAATTTTAATTTTCCATCACTCTTTAATGGTATTTGACATGAGAAAATTTCAATTAGATGATGGTAGTATAGTGATGGTGGTAGTGATACCTATTTATATTATTAGTTTTTTTATCATTTTGTTCCTTATTATATTGTGATGGCCGTTTTTGGTATTTAGTTGCAAAAAAAAAAAAAAATTACAAAATTTAAACCGGGTATAGAAAAACAATTTTTTTTTTTTTATTTTGTGAGGAAGTATTTAAGTAAAAAACTAAAACTAAATCGAAGTTAAATTAGTGAATATTCATATGTATAGATTGTAAATATCATGATGAGTATTTTCGTTTTAATTTTTTCTATTTTCTGTTTGTATTGTTTTGTTTGTTATTTTTTTTTTACCAATTTTGTATTCAAAAAACGTTTAAAGAGACATGTTGGCAACATAATAAAATAATGTTTACAGAAATGATATCTGTTACCATATACACTACACACATATGATGATGGTACATGAATGTAGGTTTATAGAGATAATGCTCACGACTATTGAAATATCACTAATGAGGACAAGTAACTATACAAGATTCAGAAAAAAAAAACAATAAAAAACAAAATTTTTCTATTTAAAATGTTTATGGTTATAATTGAAATTATTTTATTGATTTTTTTTTTATTGTTGTTTTTGCAATTTGTTTATTTTTTGTTTTTATATAAATTTAAATTTTTGATTGTTTTAGTTGATCTTTTTAAGAGATTGTAACGTTATTTCGTGTTCGATAGAGAGTGAATTAATATGTATAGTAAAAATTTCAATAAATTAATAATTTCTAATTTTCTAAGTTGATAAAATATTGTTTTTATTGATTTATTATATTTTTTAATAAACTTGAATAGGGTACTTTTTTGACTATATTAAATGTAGAGTAAAGAGAATTTTAGGTAGATAAGTAGGTAGTAGTGGCTGTCGACAGTACGCAGACACACTTCTGTATCAGTAAAGTTAATTGTGATACCAGATTGGTCCTTTCAGGATGGATTTCTAATATAGTATCCTCTCTAGCAAGCTGATCTACATTTTAGTTACCCGCAATCTGACTGTGTCCTGGCACCCATCGTAGTCAAAAATTTAGAGAAACTAGCGTATCGTAGACTAAAGAGGATGTTTAACAAAAACAAATTTTAGGTTAATATTTATATTAATAACTTTATCAGATTTGTCTCGGTTTCAAACCATATCCTCAGTTTTGCTGATGAATCTAATTTTGAAATTTTGTATTTTGTTCATTTCAAAAATTTTTTGAAAGTAATCCCAGGCTTTATTTAATAGACAACAAAACTATTCTTTGTCGAAAAATCCGTTATTTTTCCAAACAGTCATTCCAGAACCAAAAATAGTAATCTCCAAACCTTTTAGGACTGGAAATAATAACAAAGTAAATTTCAAGTCAATGAACCATGAAATGTCCCATATAAAGTAAATCAAAAGCCTTCATTACCAAAAATTGCGCAAAACAAGCTTCTAAAAATGATCTTAAGTCTTCCATGGTATCACAGAACGACGGATATACATTTGAAATCAAAAAGTCTGCCGATAGCTGATAAAATTACAAACAGGCAAACTAAATTCAATAACAAGTGCATACTCAAGTAATTGCTTAGTTCGGAGTCTGGTTAATTATTGATCATTGACAGGCTGCGCTTGTCTAGTTTTACTGTTTGTACCGTTCGCTTTTAAGCTATAGTTATAGTTATAGTGATAGTTATAGTTATAATTATAGTTATAGTTTCTTAAGTTTTTTTAGTTTTAGTTCTAAGTTTGTTTAAATAAAAATAAAAATAATCGAACAGGTTTTTTTCTCCAATTTTCCTTTTGTCCAAGTAAAAGTATTTTGTAATCCATAATTAAGCAGGCAATGTAGAAATATGTAAAAAAAATGTAAATTGTAGTTGATGAAATGATTTAATCTATGCTCTAAATTAATTAATTAAATTAAATTAAATTAGTTAACCTAGAAGTATTCAATAAACGGTATGTTACAAAAACAAACAACTGCATAACTCGAGTCATGGTATCAAAAAAGCTTCGACTCGACATATATTATTGTTATTATACCTCTTTTTAATGGTTTAACTATATCCTTTACTAATCATACTAAACATGCTAAATAACTGAGTAAAATAGCTAGGATTATTCAGTTTTAAAAAACAATTACGGATTCTTTCATTAGTCCCGGTATGAATTAAGAATGATTTTACATTGGTATCTGCGTCGGGGAGGTTTTTCATAGTCCTGGTAACCCTTAAAAATATTTTATGTAATATTGTATCCTAATAGATAGACATAGATTGTGTGGTTTCAGCTGGGAATGGTTCTCCTATATTATAGTGGCCGCAAATGGGCTTGTTGTGACTACCCGTGTTTGTAAGTTCTAGTTAGTCCACTGAGTCTGTAAAGATACCTGATTGTGATCACACTCAGGATATTCTTCAATGGTATGCTGGATAGCTCCCATTATTCGGGAAACGCTATTCAAGTGAGCCCATTGCATTCACAGCGCAGATGTTCAATGATTTTTCCTCTTTATGACATATTCTACATAAGTTGTTTCCTAAATGTATCCTAAAACTTCTAAAAGATTATGTTAAATTCAGTAGGAGACAATCCCTATCTTAAGCCCTTAATATCTAAAAAATTAAAAATTTGTGCAATAATTTTCAACAAAAAAAATTTTTTTTTTTTTTATTAAATACACATGTAATATATATGTATATATATATATATATATATATATCTATTATATTCAAATTATTTATTATAACAATATAAATTTTAAATTTATAAAATACAATTTAAAAATACACGTAAACATACGAAATACATTTCCCACGCACAAATCTCTATTTTAATCTCTCTCTTCAATTCAAAACTTGTAAAATATTCCAAATTACTTAATTTAATACAGCTGTACAGCTCTTATTTAAAACTCAATAATAAAATTGTTTCTATTCCAATAAACCAATTTTTAATATTAAAACATCATATTCATTCATTAATTAAAAAAAAATTAAATAATGTTACAGGATTCAATTTTATTGTATTTGAAAAAGGAGCAAAACAAAAAACAACTATTAAAAATTGTTTTTGTTTGAAAATGATGTCAGCATCAATAATTGTTTAAAATCAATATTAAGAGTGTTGTTATCCCATATATAATATACATAATATACTCGTACATAATATAATAAAAGAAAAAATATAGTTTACAAATCCATAAAGAGTGTCCATACATTTCATTACTTAAAAAAAAAGAAAACATAATCAATTTTTAGTCCATTGCCTTCTCTATGTTTTCCAGTTTAAAACTTGAGTCCTGTTTTTATTGAGAAATTCAATAAAAATTTAATTTTTGTTTTTAAATATGAGATACGAGTACATTGTGTATAGTTTACTAGAAATTAAAACATATTTAATTTTATTTATTTTTTTTCATTTTTTAAAACAACAAAATTTTTTCTAGCAAACACGATTCGGAATTTAGATTTAATAAATTGTAAGTTAAATTAATAGAGAAAATAATTTATACTGAACTATACAGAGGCGCAGAAAACAAAATCGGAGATCTCATCAACCTGCTCAGTTGCACAGGGTGGTTCTAGTACTGAATTAGAGCAATTTCTACGTCAAAAATTAAAAATAAATCTAGAGAGAATCCTTTGGGAGAGTAAAAGGGAGAGAATGATCTTATATAACAACAAATAGGTCGTGGTATCAAAAACGCACAATTAATTGATTTTCCAGAAGCAGCTGAAATGGCCACTTCTACCAACTTACCATACAGAGAGAGAGAATTCACAATATCAAAAGGGCGTTTATTAAGAACTATTTTGTTGCTGTTTTGTTTTTATAATGTGAGTGGGTCCTTGTTTTTGTTTTTGCAACAAAAAACATACACAATCGGATTCAGATAATTCATGAAAAGCACCATGGATCCAAATTCACGCTTATTTCTTGTATAGGAGTTGAATTCGCTAAAGCTTAATATTTTAACCAGTCTCCTAAAATCGCCAAATAATGACTTTCTTTCTTCAATTTTCGATTGTGTGACTTGATGATTATTATTATTGTTGTACAGTTTCCTCTAAAGAATGCTATTTATGTAAATATTAGCTGCGTTCTTTTCATCTGGTTCAAGGTTTAGGTTTTATCAAATTCAAAAGAACGATGTAGGTTAATGATCTGAATAATTTTTTTAAATTGGCAAACTTGTTAATTGAATTATCAAAAATTTCTATTACAAAACTATGCAAGCGCCACTCGTGACAAGTAGAACTACTAAATATTTGAGACCTGTATAAAAACCAGATAAACATGTGGGTTTTGAGTTGTTATTGTATTTTCATATTAAACGATTGACCTGGACCTTGAATCGGATGAAAAGGACACAGCTATTGTTTACATTATGTAAACCAGTTCATAGAAATTTCGATTACAATTGTTTTCGACTTGAATTGACTGTTATTTACAAGCTAACATGAATTTACAGTAGTTTTTCGTGTTTTACTATACATTTTACTTGAGTTTTCCTACAACTGTGTGCAAATATTAAGTTGTCGGTGTTTATATTCTTTAAGACAAGTCCTAATAGAGATATTTATTACTTACGTTCCATGGTGAATTAATAAAACTATGTAGCACTTTACTTAAGAAGTTTTAAAACATTTAAATACTTCTTTAGTTTTTATAAAAACTTGTTTTCCAGCGTTAGAGTAAAATTTTGGTATAACAGTGAAAATAGTCGAATCTTTAGGTTTTATTAAATAATGATGTGGAAGGAATTTTCTGACCCCTACCTCCCGAAACATCTCATGCCATATATGCAATACATTATCTGACTTCTACTTCACGAAATAAATTTATGTTAAATATGTAAGGTATACTCTTGAATATACCAGCCAAGCGTGTACCTCTTGACTACTATTAATCTACTTGATTCATATTAATCGAATTGAATCGGTTCATCGAAAATTTTTACGTTTCGCTTTAAGTAATTATTCCCACCGGTATAAGCTCATTCACTGACAGTTATTATCTGATTGTTGATTAATTGTAGATATCTTTTTTATTCACCAGATCCTTTCGGGGAAAAAGCTTAGCCCCTCATATTTCAAATTATTTGATTGAATGAAAGTATCGAAATAATCTCAGAACCTGTTGAGTTGCTCCACAATATTTTCCACCCCACTGAATACAGCAGATTCGAACTAATCACCAGAATTATCCGTGAAATAAATTCTAATTCTATCTCCGCTGATCGTTAACTAAGTATTTTTTTTTTGTTCTATATTATTAGCCAAAACTTAGGTCAGAGAAACCTTTATACTATTGTATCGTTGGCTTTTGGAGAAAAAAGGGATAGTTAGACAGAAGAAAAAGAGAAAAAAGTGGAACAGTGGGGAGTAACGGACTATGTTTTTGTTGTTGAATTTTTATTAATTAAATAAATAAAAACGCCCCCTTCTGCGGAATCCTTGTAGTGGGATGCTATTTCACATTCTAGAAGTTCTGAATATAGAATACTTTTGGTCATCAACTAAGTATTTTTTTTTGGATTTTCCATAACCAGTCTTTAAACGTCTTGGTATTTTCACGTTGTAGGGGTAGGCATTTGCAGCTACAGAAATGCTTAAGAGGCGGAAGTAGTGATTTTAGTTCTTCCGAGCATTAACTTTTAACTCTTTAACTCTTAAAAAAATATTATCTTACAATGTAAGCATAGCTGAGACGTTTACCACAAACCCAGAACACAAACCTGTAACACTTTCCTAACAAGTTTTGATATCTACTTACACTCGTATGTATATCAAAATTGTATCGCACTGACATTTAATGTGCTTTTCATTTAAAAACTCATAAACCAAAAGTGAATAAAGTTTTCTAAGTTCTTAGTGACTAAATTCCAAAAATTCAATAAAAATTAAAATAAATTTTTAATTTTCATTTTAATAACAATAATATGAAACTGCAATTTTACCACTGGATCATAGTACAAAACATAAGTTTTCTACGCGATTTGTGTAGTTTTAGTTGTGTACATTTTCATTTTTTTTATTATTATTATTATTATTATTGTTTTTGTTGTTTGTTTAATATTTAATGAAGTATTTAAGTAATGAAGAAATATTACATACAGGATTACAAGTAAACATCTCTAATTATGTATCATTAATCAATAAAATTGCCCAAATCGTTGTTAAATAAAAAAAAAACATAAAAACAAAAAACTACAACAAAAAAGAATAAAAAAATAACAAAAAATTATATCTTAAAGTTTATATACATGAAAAATCAAGCCAAATCAGATTGGACCGGTGTTGCGGTAACTTTTAAATGGTGCACTATGATGTATAAATTTTGTACATGGTGTACTAGTAAATGTGAAGAAGGTTGTAAGAAGTGGAGGAGAAGTAGTTTATAATTTTTCATATATAATTTCATTTCGCATGTTCTTTATGTATAAATATAGGTACAGGTATATTTGAATTTATTAGTTTAATTGTTGTAGGAAATTGTAATTTGATTTCATATAATCAAAAAATAGGTTTATTATAGATTAATAAAATTAAGAGATATGATTTTAAAATAATCAAATAAAATTTTATTAGTTTATGGAGTTTTTGTTAAAAAAAAGAGAAACAAATCGAAAAAAAGAGAAAGAAAAAATAAATATACGTGTTTTTTTAATGTGGTAAAAAATGGCAAAATCTTTAAAGGATAACTAATTATTTTATTTGGTTTACTGTATGTTCCAACAAAACCAAAATCATGCGCACAACGTATACATCACAAAATCCGATCCTTCGTGAAGAAACGCGAATCGAAAAAGTGAGTATGTTCAATTACCTGGGTAGCATCGTTTCATTAGTTGGAGGTGCCGATTGGATATAGTCTGCATCAGCAAAGCCTGTACAGCTTTCGGGATGCTCTAAAAAATGTCAGGCAAACAACATATATCTGCGTGCAAAAATAAGAGTCTTCAATGCAAATGAAAAATCTATTCTATTGTGCGCCTGTGAAACATGGAAAGTTTCAGTAGACGTGACCAGGAAAGTCCAAGCGTACATCAATATATGCCTCATTCTAAACATTCGTTACCTACAAGCCATTTTCATTAGAACGGTATGGCAAAAAACGAACCAAAAACAAATAGACGTTGAAATCAGTCAGAGGAGCATACTCTGAGGAAACCTGACAACAACATCGCGAAACAATGTTTCGAATGGTATCCTCAGGGTACACGTCGCATCGGTAAACCGAGAAAAACATGGAGAACAACAGTCTTAACCGAAGGAAGTACCCAACAAAGAACGTGGTCACAATTGAAGAGGTTAGATGTAGATAGGACCGATATAGAAAGCGTTTATTTCCGTCTCACACCTCATGGACGGGGTTACATGACAATGATGATGATGTTCCAATACGGTTTAGTGGGTTCAAAGCTACTGAATGACATTTATAATTTATCTTCAATTTTGATTTTGATTTTAGAATAGGATAAAATTGATCAACTAAAGTCGGAACAATATATCTATAAAATAACAGTAAATTGCTCTTCAAGATGAACAAGGCTTTATACAATCCGATGAAGCTGACTAAAAATTTAATAGTACCAAACCGACAGATAGATCGAAATAGAACACTCAAGATAAGCGAAAACCAAAATATATATTTTAATAATAGTATTAATTAGCTAATTTGTGTTGTCAAATGTTCTCTGAGGTTCTGGAGTATCATCAACCTAAACTACCTCCTGATTAATATTAATTTAATAAAATTTGATATTCTACCGGTCTACATTTTCTACTAAAATGTAATTGGAAAATAGTAATAGTGACTGATTGAAATTCACTTTTTTACCACGATTTAGACATTGCTAAACCTCCATTTCGAAAAGCTGATTCCATAAGTACTTAACTCTGGAAAATGTTTATTAAAAAAGTTTAGGTAAATTTTGGGAATAATTGTTAGGCATTGTTAGCTATAGAAAAACTAATTTTTGTCTAACGAATTGCTTTTGAAATCAGATATTTTAATAAAATTTATCATCATAGAATTATACCTGCTCAGTTGCACCTTAGAAACTAAAAAAATAATCATGTTAATAGAATTAGATCAGAACATCTGGGAAAAATAACTTAATATGAAGCTGCATCAAGTCGCTCAACTGACTACCAAAACAAACATCAAAGCGATATATACAATGTTTAAGCTTGCGACCTTAAAACTGAACCTTAGTTACATAATAAGAACAAATATAGTATAAATAATTAAACTTATTGTGTGTACAACAGTCATCTCAAAATCATAACAAACAGAAAAAATAATAAATACAAATGTAACGAGGCCTATAATAATAATAATAAGAAGTAGGTATCAACATTTTTTGGAATAATCTCTAACAAAATCAGTTCAAATTTAAAGTACTCTACACAACTTACATTATACACACCGTAAAACATTATAAATTAAAACCGTATAGTTTACACTATTTTTCTAATGTATCTTTAACTCATCATATATAAAAAAACAAATCCGATTCAATGGTCCAATATTAATACCTATTTTGTTTTTCATTATTGTATTTTTGTTTTTGTTTAAGTAATTATAAAACATTTTTTAATGTCATAATCACGAATTAGTGTTTCCCAGAAATTGGCTTAAAATAATAAAAAAAAAATACAAAAACAACAAAAAAAAAGATTGGAACGATAATTGTAAAACGCGAATTATTTTCAATTACAAGAAAAAAAAAAGTTTAGACAATATGAGAAATAGTGAATCTCATATATCAAAAAAAAATATTAAAACTGGAGTCTTACTTATTATTATTTCTAATTATAAAACAAGCTCTTTAAAATGAAAAAAAAAAGTATAAACACTAACAAATCATTTATCACAATTTTTTTTTCATATATACTTAAGTAGTATATAACATAAAGATCCCAGATATATTCATACCTTACATCCATATTACACAGTAAAAATTAAAGTTATTATGAAACTGGAAGGAGTATACCAGTATTAAATAGACCTGTAGTTTTGTAACAATACTGTTTAATAATTATATTTTATTTTATTTTTTTTTTTTTTGTAAATTAGAAATAAGTGAAATGGATATTAAACTGGATTCATTAAAAACCAGTAAATTACTTTAACCCTTCCATCAATATCGAAATTTTTATGGAAAATTTTAAATTGCAATTTACAGGTTTTTATTAGAAATTCGTCTAAATGATTCTTTCAATCTCAATATAGGTAACTTAATTTATACTGTTAATGTTGAATTACAACAAAAAAATTATAATTATTTATTTGTTTTTGTTGTTTTTATTATTACTAAATTAAATTTCCGTTTAAAGTGGATCATATAATAAAATTAATGATTGCAGATTTAGTTTTAGGTATTCCTTATTGAATTTTACTTCCTTACAAAAATAAATTTGAATACACATTAATAATTGATATCATCATCATCATCATTATTGTTCTCTAACCTAACCTATATAAGTTTTGTTAATTTTGAAAATTTAGTTTTTAATTATTATTTTAATTTTTTTTTTGGAAATATTTGAACAAACTGTGTACATCTAAAACATATATATGCTTATTTATACAATTGTACAGGCAAATTGTCTTATGTGTATTGAATTTGAATAAATTTAAATTTAAATATAGGCATAGGGTGGAGACTGCTATTGACTCACTTTCAATCATTCTATACAGCTTCGGTTGTAATACATTTAATTTGGAGCTATTGATTATGTCAAATGTCAAACTGAACATTGTGTGTCAATAGCTCCAACATTGTAATGTCAAACTGAATGTATTAGTGTTCCAAATACATAATATAGTAAAAAGAATGGCTCATTCCATACAAATTATTTAAAATATTATTTTTATATAGCGGGTCGCCACATTACAACCCACTCTTTCATTTTATCTTTAAAACTAACAATGTTATCCCTGACCTCTCAATACACGAAATAAAAATCTGCTGTTATATAAGCCAATTATAAACCATTTTGAAACTTTATTCGCTTATATGAGACGTGAGTAAAGAATGGGTTAAGATTTTTTTAAGAGAATTTATTATTTTGATTTGAAGGTTTCTGAAACATTATTAGGTACATTTCTTTTTATTTACCATATTATCATTTGAACTAGATTTTTAACTAATCTTTACTCGTAGCTTAGTGACACTCTTGGTATTAGGTCTATTATAATTTTATTCTATAAATCTTGTCTGTGTATCCCTGCTTTTTTAACAATTTTAACGAATTTTAATGAATTTTTTAAGACACTTTTCAGTGAATTGAATATGAGCTCTTTTCCTTATATTATCACTCAATTCTAAATATATTTTTATATTAGTTCTAAAAACAATCTTTAAGATTTTAGAATAAAAATTTTCACAATAAAAATTTTGATTACATTTTCATTTCCTTTTTTTTTGTTATTTAAGATTGCTTTGTCTTAAATTGTCATCGCACATATTTTTTCTCAATGTTCATGCTACAATTATTTCGTGAGTTTAATTCAATTTATTATTTTTATATTTTTTCTATTGTTTTTATTTATATATACTCACATACACATACATTAAAGTATAATAAAATGTATCTTAAGTATTATAATTTAACAATGACCCAACAAAATTAACAACACTAAACATTATAGTTTCGTTTCAAAATTTCGATTATACAAAGTCCAAAAGAAAATTTACATAAAGTAGAATTGGTTGATTTCAACTACTTATTAGAACTACTTTTTGGCACATTATTCTATTTTAACTTAAATAATAACATTTTTTTTTATTATTATCTCTTTCTTTCTTTCTTTAACAAAAAAAAATATAAAATGATTTACTCTATGAAATGATTACAAAAGAATTATTTAAAACTATTAAGAAAAACAAAAAAAAAAAAAAACAACATTAAGAGGCCACATGGAATCCCCTTGATGTCATCAGTAGAAGCAAAACAAAACTATCACCACCACCAAACTAAATCGAACTTCCAAGTCAATATTGGTGTAAGTTTATTATGTTTTTTTTATTGTTTTGTTTTTACATTTTTTCTTTTAGGCATGATTTTTAGCTTCCTTCAACTCCAATATAAGTAAAAAAAACCATAATATAAAAGTAAATGAGATGAAAATAAATAGTAATAAAAATTGGATATAGTCTCATAAAAAAACAATAATAATAAAAACAAAAACATCAAAACAATTGAACGTCAATACTGTGCCATTTTGAAGTTATAATGCCATACCATGCAAAAGAGAAGAGGAGACAATGTCAATTCGTGCAATTTTTATAATATTGAACACACCGTGAGATAAGACCGATCACAAAACAACAACAAAAAAAAAATATTTAAAATTAGAAAAAAATAAACAATAAAACCTAAAATCCTTTAAAACCAAAAAAAAAAAAACGATCCAGGAAGGTTATGAACGTGGACAGTGCAATTTCTTTGTTTTTATGTTATTTTTTTTTTTTTATTTTTGTTTTGTTTTTCGACGAGTATTATTTGGTATCGAAAAAAGAGAGAGATAGGGAAGACAAATATTCAACGCCTGGGCATTTAACATTTTTTTTTTTTTCAATATTGTATATCTAAGCTCTCATACAATTTGAATTGAAAAAAAACAGAAGTGGACAAATTATTGTACTAATTATTAAAATTTTTGAATTGAATTAATCTTTCACAACTTCATGTTATAAACTTAAGAGTATTCAGGATTTTAACTTCTTGGATGGAGCTGTTAAGTAAAATGAAAATTTAATTTAGTGTAATAAGTTGGTAAGTTAAGTTTTAAATAAGTTAGATATGTATACTGTTATTTTTATATATTTATTTATTTATTTTTAATAGCGGATCCTACATATAAATCTGCAGACCAACTTCAACCTTTCGAATTGGGGGCCTTTTTATTAAATTATGGTAATTATTTGGTATATATTTTTGTACATTATACATTTATTTTTATATATACTTTTTCGCAGTCAAATTCAACATTTTTCCAAACAAGTTAAACAATTTTTCATTCAAATTTAACATTTTGTCAAAGAATTTGTATGAAAAAATGTTGAATTTGATTAAAAAAATATTGAATTTATTTGAAAATATGTTGAATTTGAATGAAAAGAAGTATTATAAAAAACATTAAAAATTGTATACATAAATTAACAATGTGGTCTACCGGAGGGTTGGACAAAATAAAATATCCCTACAGCCAGTAGGAATACTCTTGACGAGTCTATTTATATTCTTGTGGAATCTTTGAATATGTGGATCTGTCTATGTGAAACTATATGTGGATTATTTGTTTCTGGAAACACGCTTGTTAGAACATGGATATATTCGACAAAATTTGGCTTTAAACGAATTTCCATAACTGGTTTTTAACCACCTAGAAATATTTTGTTTAATGATGGTTCACATTTGACAAAATTTGACTATAAACGAATTTCCATAGCAGGTTTTGAACCACCTAGAAATTTCTTGTTCAATGATGGTTCACATTTGACAAAATTTGGCTATAAACGAATTTCCAAAACTGGTTTTGAACCACCTAGGAATTTACATTGATAATATTAAAAAATAATAATTGTAATTTTTAGGTTCACAAATTATGCTTGCAACAATTTAGTATACCTGTCCGCAGTTAGAGATTTCAATAATATTTTTGACTCTGTTAACGATTATAACGGTACTTATTATTTCTGTAACATTTTAAACATTTAAAACGATATGCGAATATAAAATGAGATATATGTAGGTATAATTATAGCCAAGTAACCGACTTTGCTTGAACTTCAACACAACTTCAACCTTTGTCTTTATATTCAAGACTGTTCGTATTTTCACATTCAATCAACGATTACTCTACTTGTTTATTCAACGAACAGGACAGTAGTTGTCAAATGAAGTTGCGGTGTAGCAACGTAATAGAGCGACCAAACACCCTATCATGGTCCTACATCATTTAATTAAATGTGAATGAATTTAGCATCAAGTGTAAAGGTGATTTTAGTCGGTTGTATTGCTTGTTTTGTGATCGTATGCGTGACTGATTCAGTATTGAGATATTATTTAGTTGGGAAGAAAATGAGCTATGTTAACACAATGAATTCATTTAGTCCTTACGCTGTTAAAAAAAGCCCTACAATGAACGAATCAATTTTAAAGCTTAAAATTAATTGTACAAGTCTGTTTAAATTATTTTCAATAAATTTGAAAAAACAAAAATCAAATTCACTGGACTTAAAATGTTTTTTTTTTTTTAACTATTTTAAGTGAATTGACCTCTACCAATAAAATTTTCAGAAGAAACAATAAAACATAACAACTATTTTTTTTTGTTTTATTTTTGATTTCAAAGGGAAACTGGTGTACATATTATTATGTATGACCATTCCAACTTGTCCTGCTTGTTTTATATATATATATATATACATCTTATTTTAAAATATTGGTTAAAAATAAAGGATGAATGAATTACAATTGCTCTACTCTTTAAAGTTCAATTTGGATTAGACTAGAAATTATATGGTGTATATATAGATACTATAGGGTATGAAAAAACAAGGAAAATATAAAAAAATAAAAAAAAAACAAAACTTATAACCTTCCAAATTTCTATATGATTTCTTGGAATTGGAATTTTTCTATTATCATGAAGTCCATGTTCCATGTTTTCCAATTTATTTATTGTTTTTTTCATTTTATTTTTATTTTCATATTATTGTTTTTATTTTATTGGCGAACTCTATGATGATGGTTATAGTTAACCTAAACCTAAACTATTATCATGATTATTAAAACAAAAAAAAAAAAAAAAAAACAGCAACAAAAAATAATAAAAATAAAAAACTAAATTTATTTTTATTTTAAGGTTCCAGCAGTATTAACGTGTTCCTTTAGAATATCTTCTTTTGTTTTTTTTTTCGTTTTTGGTTTCCTACTTAATTTAATAGTTTAGAAAAATAGTTTTAGTTTTAGTTGAAACTTTGAAAGAATTAGTTTTTGAGCTACAGTTAATATAAATAAGTCAAATTCAAGAAGAAAAAAAAAAATTGTAGAAATTTTTTTTTTATGTTCTTTTAATATTTTTTCTATTTTTTTTTTTTTTGTTCATTTTAATGGTTAACAAGAATATCGAGATGACCCCTATATCTATTAAAAAAAAAAAAAATTCAAGACAATCATCATGACAATAATAATGATTATGATATTTGTGATGTTGATGATGATTAGTGTGATTTGTTTTGTATGGTAGTTTAGTAGAGCTTTGAACCAGTTGAAGCTTAGATGCGCCTATATTGAGTTATTACAAAAGTATAAAACAAAAGTGAAGTAAATATATATCCGAATTTATACTCAGCTAAAAAAAAGACAAAATTATTTTTTTTTATCATTAGAATGAAGAGGGGTAGGATTACAATTTACCACTTCATGATCCGAGTAACACTAATCAGGGAAATTGTATTACTTTTAATAATTTTTGATTTAAGGTCTAAACTTCTTAATTATTATACTTCAATTTCAGATTCTACCACAATCTCAGAATTATTTTCGCACTTCTTTAATTTAATGTGGAACCTTCATAATTGTTCCGTTCCGTTACAAATTCAATCATCAAAATCATTTCTTTAGCTTTCCATTGATTTGATTGGTATAACGATAAGTTATCTATATTATTATAACTACAATAAAATTTTATGATCAAATTTATGATAGTAATATTGAAAAACTAAAAATTTATATACGTACACACAAATGCTTTCAACATATTTATATTGTTTTAATACAGGACAACAATATTGACACGGCCCTCCAGTTCATAACTTTATGTTAATAATATCGATAAAACTTTCCATCTCGGTGAAATAAAACCAAAAGTAGTGATAGGTGAAGATTAGGAGGATAGATAATGTGAAGATTTTTCAAAATATAAGCGCAAAAAATTACCAATTAGGATTATGAAAAAATTTAAAAATTATAAATTGTACCCATTTTTCAAATAAAGCATAAAAAAACTTATCCAAGTTCCAAACCTAGATAGGAAAACTATTAATTTAACACAAGAACCAAATATCATAAGATCAATAAAATATGAACATTTGTCAAATTTTTATTTTTTTTCTCTCTTAAACTGTATTTATTGAATCTTTCGAAGTTTCGAAACGAAAATGACAATAATTTATAACAAATGTGGCTTTTATGGTTTATTCAAATCTTAAAATCTAAAACGTTGGAACGTCTAGTCCATTGATTTGACTTTTCATATTTGCTTGTTCATTCCAATGTTTTGCTTTACATTACTGTTAGCGACTTTTTTTTAGCCTGCTGGATTTTTTTAACAGTGTTTTTCAGATCTCTCGCCAAAGGGCTAGAGTGCTGGATTATTCTGGTTGCATATCTGTTTTTGTATTTTTCAAGAATGCAGGCAATATAACACATCTTCAAGTTCAAATGAATGTTAATTTTGTAAAGCAAAATATTGACAAACAGAAAAAAAAATATTCCTATGGTTGCCATGGTGGTAAGTCTTGCTTTCTCACATTTAAAAATTCAATAGATTTGTTAAAAATTCTGCTTAAAGAAAAAATACTAGAATCAAGACATTATAGAGAACATATCAAGAGAAATATTGACTATTTCTTGAATTGATATTGAAATTACAAAACTACCATCTTATCTGCAAAAATGGTGTCTCCGTTGTATGCAAAACAAAATTTTACATCAGAACGGACAGTTGGACATCGATGACCCCACGGGAGGTACACAACAAAGAAGATTAGAAAAATAAAAACTACCCTAATGTAACAAAAATGTCAGACTTAAATTGGAGTAAAGATATGCTAAGAAAAAAATAATTGTTTTGCGGAAATAGAAAACTTCATGTTTAATGAAGAAGAAATAAGCATTTTTTTAATACAGGCCGGTGAATGTTACACCGGGACTAGCTAGTTTAATTTTGTTTCTAATATTAAGTTATGATCTTCAACGAATAGTAGCTTTTCACACGTAATTTACCAACCCCTCAAGGTAGATAATCCAACACATCTTAAGGTAGATAACAAAGCTATAAGTGGCTATTATTTGCAGAACAATCATTCAATTAACAAATAAATTGCAAACTGTTGAACTTATACATATTCAGTATTTCCTAATCTACCAGTCATGGTAATTATAACAATTTTAAAATAGAAAATCACACTACATTTTCGAAATCGATGAATACCTTCCATTACAAATCAAATTCAAGATCTAAATAGTCTGCTAGCATTTTCCCAATATCAGAATTTTTTAAGTCATTCATTCAAACTATATAGAACGTTATTACATATTAATTTGCAAACATATCTTTCAATAATCTTACACTTTTGTTATATC
Source organism: Argyra leucocephala (assembly GCA_963942445.1). NCBI lineage: Eukaryota > Metazoa > Arthropoda > Insecta > Diptera > Dolichopodidae > Argyra > Argyra leucocephala. The sequence goes on along the minus strand of OZ012681.1, from coordinate 135,841,441 downwards.
TTGTATAAATGTAAATAAAATATTCTTAAATTTTTGTAATACCTCTATAGAAATGTGTTGGTAATTTAACGCTTCGATTAATCAACTAATAGTATTATATACTGTTTGAATTAGATATACATATAACTAGGTATATAATGGATGAACACAAGTCAGTAAATAATATTTGTATGTTTGTCAGAATGTTTAAGAATTACTATGTTCTTCTTCTGGTTATGAGATTATCTTAATTTTTTATTTTCTTTACTATAATGATCGCGTATCATGTCAATGTTGCCAGTTTAAAATTGTGAATCGACCAAAATAACAAAAAAAAAAAATATTTTATTACACTATATGGTAGTTGATTGTTTGTTTGTTGTTGTTTTTGTTCTTTTTTAATGTAGAATACTGAGAGTGATTTTATTTTAAAGCATTTCATTGATTGACTCGTTTTGATTATAATGGGACGGTTAAGATAATTTATATAATGTATATAAAGTTATCAAAAATTGAATTTCATTTTAACAGCAAAATCAAAACAAAAAATTATAACAATAAAATAACTTAAATAACTAAAAATAGTTCGTATATCAGATTCTTTAATATTGAAAGTAATATTGTTAAAGAAATTATTAAATAAAATGTTATGTTAAAGAAGTTCGCAAAGCCCTACTGATGGGGTGACAGTTGGAAAAACATAGCTTATTCATGTTCCGCTAATTGCAATATCTATGTAAAGTATTCTATGCTCTAGAATAATCAAAACCCCATGTAGTATACAACTGTAATTCGACTCTAAAGCAGCCATACTAGCTATTACTTCATATGCCAACATATCAAAGCTAATATGGGATTGCTTAGAAATACTAAATACCTTGACAAAAACAAATAATGTCACAATAATGTGGGTACCAGGGCATTCTGGTGTAGCAGGAAACGAAGCTGCAGATTATTTAGCAAGATAAGCATCGAATACGCCTTTCATAGGGCCAAGTCCATTCTACTAAATTCCCATAAGCACAACTAAGATGAGATTGAAAGCTTGGTGAAGCAAAATGCAAAGGATGGCTAAACGCTCGTTTAAAAAAAACCGAAACTATTCCAAGTTTCAATAGGATGTTAAGTTTCAATAGAATGATAAAATGGGTCCAACCGAAAGCAATTTATGCAGAATATGTAGGCTATAAGAAGGGCTCACTCGTAGCAATCTTCGCTACATGGGAACAGCGTTTCCCGAACAATTCATATACAGCCATCATACCATTGAAGAATATTTTGAGCACGATCACAAAATTAAGTATTGTTAAGGATTCAGAAGACTATAGTTAGCACTAACAAACACCGGTAATCACGCAATAAGTTCATTTGCGGCTGCGGTGACATAAGGGACAGATTACTTCCCAAAATTAAACTATCTAATATAATCTAAGTCGCTTTGATGATATAGTATGCCTGTATATATATATTCTGGATTAAAAAAAATTCACAAAGAGGGACCTATAATTACGCACAACGGAACGAAAAACTATATAGAAATAAAATAAATCTGGCAATCTATGCATGCTTTATACATTTTGATCTTGTTTGCTCTGATCAAGTATTTGGCTAAGAAACTATTGGACAATCTTCTTCGTTTTTTTTTTAAATCTCGGTTTTCGGCTTTCTATATGATACCATATCGGAACTGAGATAGTTATAGTATAGTACGTTGTATAAACTTGTTTCATATGCTTGCCATGAAAGATCGGTATATTTAGATATTTAAGATTTCTGATACATTGATAAAGCCAAATAGTATCCTTTTAACATTAACTTAGTTCTTCCCAATGATGACCAGCGTCGTAATGAAAGCTTACTATATCTTAATAAGTGATTAATTGTTTTCATTTTACAATACCACAGCTACTCACATGTTGTTTCTTACACTATTAACGAAAATTTCTTGTTTTTAAACATTATACACAGAAACTAAAGTTGAGTTTAACAATATCGCAAGAAGAATTTTGTAAAAAAAAAGCTGTAAAAAAAATGTGACGTAAAGTACGTGCTGATCATTATTCCGAAAGGTTTCAGATACATTACTAGACTGTAAGATAGTTATTTTGTATTCTGATTTTCTTTCGTTCCTTCTCCCAACTTAATTTGATTTTCTTTATTCTTCTTTTCCCATATCTTTAAGCGTATTCCAGATATATATATATATATACACAATATATATATATATATATATATGAAAAAAAGTTCTGTTTTGTAATTTTTTTTGTTCAACTTCAACAAACGCCATCATCACCATCAGTACAGAATAGTACGACACTATCGTGTTGTTGTTTATGATTATGGATGATGATGATGATGATGATAGTACTGTGATCATAGAGCATTACGTTTATCTTTAGTGAAGTAATAAACCGCATCATCATAAGCATTACTATCATCATCAATGTAAGTTACAGTTATACTGGCGACAATAATTTGATTTACCCTGGTCGCAAAACTACTGATTTAATTTAGAGGGTTAAAGAAAAATTAATTTTGTTGTTCTTATTATTTTTTTTTTTTTTGTTTTTTCAAATTCATATCTAATACTTAGCTAGCGAGAATAACTAGTGATTTGCGATCGAGGACACGATATGTGAGTTCTTTTATTGCATTTTTTTTTTTTTTTTTTATTGTATGTTACCTAAAGTCTTATAAAATTTTTTGAAGCATGGCGCACGATCATATCGCACCATCACCACTAGTATATATATATATATATATATATATATGAATAAAAAAAATATAAATAACCAGTAAAAACAACGTCAACAATATAAGAATCATTGCCATCATCATATATGATGTGATCGTTATAATTGTCATAGTCTTTTACTGTTTTATTCCTTTTAATCATTGGGATTCCAAATCTCTTTTTGATGAGAGCTTCTAAACTAACTTTTACTATAGATGATGATATTATAATGATGTTGATGACGATGATGATTATGATGAAAATTGAAAAGCGTTGCAAAATAAAAGAAAAAAAAATCAAAACAAAAAGAAGCTATATATATATACAAGGGATAATCAGTTTTTGATTTTGGTCTTCGTTTTTTATGTTTTTTGTTGTTGTATAAGAAAAGGAAGTAAGATCGGTAGAGATTTAATTGACAAGATCGTGAAAATAATTTTAAATTTGGTTGTTGTTGTTGTTGTTGCTGTTACTTTATTATTGCAGTATTCTTTCATAATAATCAACATCATAATAAATATAAAAAAAAACAATAATACAAAAAATGTATAGAGAAAAAATTTATCATGGCTGGCTTACGGATAGCATGTGGATGAATTTGAAGATTACAAAATACGGGAGTTTTACACCGTTGGATGATTGCAATTTTATTTCCAATGCAACTAAATTGTAAACCATTAAGAATGAATGGAAATTAAATGTTGTTGCTCTCGTTGATGTCACTTTTAATTTAGATATAGGGAAATAATATATTTTTTTTAAATTTTCTAAATGTTTTAAAAAAATGTTTGCCCACTAAAGTTTTAGATATTGAATGAGTGAAGGGACAGCAATTCAAAAAAAATTTACTTTACAAGTCGATCGCCTCAGCAAATTGTGGATTCGACCGTAGATATTTTATGTTTAAATTTTTCAAATCAACTCAAATAATGACAATTAGTGGTAGAACACGATATATACCCACTGAGTATTAAGCTTATGGTTGAGTATTTACCAAATATAAAATCAAGAAGATTGTTACCGAATAGATATTTTTAAACAGAAAATTTTATTAGGTAAATTTTGAATCGAATAATCCCAAAAAAAATTTATATAAGCCAGATTATCTGCTGGAATGGAAAAAACAAAAGTTGTAATTGCAAAAAAAAAAAACAGAAACAAGAAATAAAAACAACAAAGTACAAAAAATGTTTTTTTATGCTACGAGTATTGACTAGTTATTTAATAGTCATTACATTTGGTATCACTTTTCTAGGATTGATTGATCGCATTAGTTTAACTCAAAAATGTTAAAAAATATATATTTAAGAGAAAATTACAACTGATAATACTTCGATAAGATTAACTATCTTTTTTTTCACAAATCCAAATCGGATTTAAAGTCGGATTTAGAAATATAACAATAATCTTATCGAAACAACTTTTATTTTGGATTTGAATTTGAATTTATTTTTATGTAGTTATTAAATTTGATCACAGAAATCGATTATACGATTATACGAACTCGTTATGACAAAGCTATCACCATGATGGATGCCGTGTTTATTAACATTGCCACAAAAATTAATTCGTTGGACACGTTGTGACGAACTTTTTGAGCGATTTATAATTGTTGATGAGATTTGGGTCCATTACAATTTTTTGTTTTTTTTTTAATTGATTACTCCTCTTGGGAGCATAGGTATTCCACTTGACATTTCCATCGTAATCGATTTCTAGCTGCTACTTTCACTTATATTTCCGAGGCAATGTCTAATTTCATTTTTAATCTGTTTGTACTGTCTAAGTAGGAGATTGGCCTACTGTAGAAGACCATTTTGATAACTTTATCTGCGGCTACGTGGTAAGACGACGCCATATTTTTCTGCAAGTTGTCGCTGCGATTTTATCCATCTTTGACGGTAAGATGCCTGACGTTACTATGTTTATTGGGCATGTCATGTCACATACTTTTTGTCAGGTGTTGACAGTTGTGTAATTATTATTAGTGTTTGTCCAATATTATTTATTCTGTTAATTGGTTATTGTGTTGTATGATATAATATATGAGTATTGATATAGATATTGATATAGGTAATATTTTTAGTTATATAAAGTACTAATTATATTAATTATTTTTATTGATTATTAATTTTATATATAATATTTTGCTATTTTTTTTTAGTCATATTTTATACCCCCCGCGGGAATCGAACCCATGACTACCACATTGTAATTCAAACACATTTCTGTGCTCTAATCGATTAGGCCACGGAAGGTATGTCCATTACTATAAGCCAGTTAAAATGTCAGTTAAAATAATGGATAGAACATTGTGAAAGTACGTCAAAGAAACCGAAAGTAGGAAATTCGCAACAACCGAAAGTAGGAAATTCGCAACTGTTTTTTGGGATGCATAAGGTATAATATTCATCAACTATCTTGAAAAAGGAAAATCAATAAAGCTTACATTGTGCGTTATTGGATCGAATAAATAACAAAATTAAGAAAAAACAATCACATTCAGATCAAGACAACGCACCAGCACACACATTTACCATACAGTCCAGATTTAGCCCCAAGTGATTACTTTTTATTTCCGAATTTAAAAAAATGCCTTGCTGGAAAGAGATTCACATCAAATGAAATGGTTATTGATAAACATAAATCAAATTTAGAAGGTTTTGAAAAATCGTTATTTTCAGACGGAATTAAAAAGCTTAAAAAACGTTTGATAAAGTATAGTGAGTTGGAAGAAGAATATGTTGAAAATACAAAAAAAAATAAAAAAAAAAAAACGTTTTTAATATGAATACATTAGACTGTCCTGTTTCAGTAATGTGAAATATAATTAAATATAATGACAAAACTGACCTATAATCAATATTTTCTGTAAGTTTAAAAAAAAGTTCTATTTTTTGTATTCATTTTTAATTTTTGTGTTTGTTGACCATATTTTTCACAAATATTCCAACATAATTACGTTATTAAAATTATTAAACTAACATTTCCAAGTATATACTGTCACATACAATCAAATATTTTCCGTAGAACTACCCATTTACTATTTGAAAATGTAGTGAAATATTAAAGACGAATAATTAATTTCGTTTCAACTCATTAACAATTTCACTTTAAGCTTTTGATAACAGATCGAGTTTGAGCAAATTTCAAGATATTGATACATTTTCATATCAAATTATGTTAAATCAATTCAGCAAAATTAGTCCATTGAATGTTTTCGATTTATTGATGCCATAATGAATCACTTTGATTTAAGTGTACCAGTTTATACTGGCACTTAATGCTACCTACCTATATACCTAGGTAAAATGTAAAACAAAAACTATCGTTTCTTCATTTGATTTAAATTCGGTGGTCAAAGCATAGTCATTTGCATACATTAATAATATTATACATAAACCTACTTATCATTCAAAATATTTCTGCCCTCTAGCCATTACAAATAATTTTTCCTTAAAGCTAATTATTAAAAATCACCTGCTCAATATTTTCAATTTTCAATTTTATAATCTAAAATCAAAATTACATTCCTTTTGGCTTACATTTTTTTCTTTATTATTCTTCTGAATTACCTCTAGTACTAGAAAGTAGAAACAGTTAAAACATTAGTGTTGGACTTCAATTATTTGGATATAATTTAAAACGATTAAATAGAAATAAATCATTTTTGAAATCACAAAAAAAAAATATTTATTTATTTTTTTTTATACAACTTTATACACACTATAAAAGTGTTTAATTCCTTTTCCTATATTTGCAAAATAAAAAATCATAATAAAAAATAAGAATAAAAAAAATAAAAACGCAAGATTTAATACCTGTGTGAAAATGTTTTCCATCCATTTTCACCTGTAATTTTCTTGTAAGACATAACACAACAAAATTTTGAACGTTTAAAAGAAAAAGAAGAGGAAAAAATAAAAAGCTACGTGCTCTGATATTCACTAAAATGTAATTTTAGAAAAATAAAAAATAATTGTCAAGGCTGGGGTATAATTTTTCGAAAGTAAGTTTATTAAAAACAATTAATATAATATTTTTTTTATTGTGATATAATTTTAGTTTTCTAGACAAAGCTGAAAAGCATGCCATTCGTATTATTTGAAACCCTAATGTGACATGTTCCCTTGCACCGTTTGCAAATCGTCTTTAGTACTTTTTCTCTTTTATAGATATCTCGGAGGTTTAGGCTCCAACGAAATATAAACTCTAATGACATCCAGAAGTCCAACACTAATATTTTATCTGTTTCTACTTTCTGTGCTTACTAGAGAGAATTCAAAAAACATTTCCGCTAAAGAGGCATCAAGTGCCCACCCCTACACAGTGCAAATTCTTAAGTGGTTCAAACTGGCCATGTTAAAATTAAAATTAAAGCTTTTAGTAAAATTTTTTCAAATGCGGAACAATATTCCAACAAACGTGCTTCCCCATGCAAAAACATAGTTACATACAATGTACAAGAGTATAATATTAGCAAATTTATTCAAAATGTCCCTAACAATCAAAAGGAACACTTTTATTTTTCTTTCCCAAGCCTCAATTAGTTCAAGCTATGCATTCGTGTATAACGGTATCGTTGTTCTCACTTGAAAAAAAAACATATATTAGCATCGTCATTTCTGCCGTTACTCCTAGTTAGTGCGTAGGGTATTAATAAACTTAAATCAGTGGATGAGTTTTAAGCTACCAATTTAAGTTCTTTCCAAGTATTTTTCACGAACATTTACTTCATTTAATAGAATATTTCTGATCCTTCGGACTTTGTTCTAGAACTACTGTCTTTGTTTATTCTCCGCTAGGTGTCTCTAGGTTCTCTTGATCACTGTACTGAATTTGTCAATTCTTGTTTGTTCCTATAAACTTGCATCATGTTAAAATTTGTCTTAGATAGATCATTTCAAATATTTCAATAGATAGTTCGTTGTTTTAAGTTTTTTTTAGATTTTTAAATAGTACTTTTGTAAATTATTCAATCAATAAATGGCTTTCTTCTTCTGTTGGCGGTATAAGTTAAAGAATAAATCTGCTCTTTCCAACAACCGCTATTTGCTACTCTTTTCTATATTGTTTTGTTCTAACAAAAGTGCTAACTCATACCGAGTGTGTCTGTTCTTGCTGATGCTTCTTCCCAATTGCTTACTCGAGGGTTACCCCAGGCTCTCTCTTTTAAATTATTCATTCACTGATCTTTCAGTGTTTCTTTTGCAATCGGGACTATTATTTACAGTTCAGATTTGTGGGACAAAAAAAAAACAGTTATTATTTGAATGATTATTTTATTGAGGTCACAGAGTGCAATTGAACTCACCACTGCAATGATATTGGATTTTTAGATCAATTTTTGTTCAAAATTGATACCCTTACCTTTTAATTATACCCGTCAAAAGCTATTTGATTGTTTTGATTTAAAATCCAAAAAATTATTCATTTTATGAAAATGCTTTGAATTCATCAAAGTAGAATCATTCATTATTTTAACATCGGATTTTTATTCGGAAGAGTTTTCAAGAACCTATTTATTTTTTTTGTTTTCACATTATTAATATGTTTTGTACTGTTCAAATGTTCGGTTCCTTTTAAATTCTATTTTTTTTTTATTTTGTTTTTATTATTATTTGAAATGATCAATTTATATTTGAGTGTATGAATCGATCCAATATTGATTTATGTAGCACCTTAGCACCCGCATAAAATCAACTTTAATAGATCAGTAATTGATGTGAACCGGCTGTGTAATTTTTTCTTATTTTGTTGTTATTGTTGTTGCTATTATTTTTCTATTTGTTGTTTTTTAAATAGTTAGAGATTTAGTCAAAATTTTATTTTATTTATTGTTGTTTTGGTTTTTATTTTAACTTTTACATTTTAATGGTACAAAAAAAACAAAAAAAAAAAACAAAGTAGAGCCTCGGGTTAAGATATATCAACTTGTTAAACAGGTAGATGAATTTACTAAGTTTAGAGTTGGGTGAAGTATTTATGCTGATATTTTGTTTTTTTTTTATTGATGAAAATTTCTGAAAATGTCAATATGAAAATTTAACGTTCCTAATATTGTGTTGTGTATGAAATTTTATTTAAATCGATTTTTAGATAATATAGTTTGAATATAAGCAAAACAGAAAGTGGTCCGAATTGAAAAGACTATATACGCAGTTTGAAGACAATAAAAGGAGTTTATTTCCACATTATGTCCTACTCATTCGGTTCTTAATTATGATATTGTATCAACTCTATTCTTAATAATAGTTCGTAAACAGGTTAGAACCGAGAATAACTAATCATAGATCCAAGTATATAATATAACGAGATCGACCCAAACAAATAATGTTCTAATGTATTAATACTTTATACGTTACACATTTCTTAGCTACCTTATAGTTGTTTGGAATTCACTCTAATTCACTGCAATAAAAATATACTTACCTCATTCACTTGGCTTATAATTTCTGGTACATTTCATATTATTTTCATTACTTATTATGTTTTGGTTGTTATAATATAACTTCAATAGACTATTTGTTGCCAGTTTTCTTTATAATCTATTAGTACCAGTAGATTCACAATTATTTAAATGTACTACAGTATGTATTGTGTATTATGTATGATGCTTTGTATATGAAATAATAATATGTGCAAAAAATTCGAATATGTGTAAGTAATTGAGAGCACAAAAAAGGAACAAATTCTTAAGAATTCAAATCAATTAATTTGATAATAGTATTTTTCAATTCCAATCACTTTTAAGCAAATGCAAAAAAAAAAACGAGTAACTCGCAGATTAAGCATTAAAAAACAAATAAATAAAAAAAATTAAAAAAAAGTGGCCTCAATATAGACACACACGAATATAATACAATGGTGGAACATTGAATTGCATATTTTTAATCATTATATTAAATTAGATCCTGAAGTTAAATTTTTATGAATTTGAGTCTGATTTAACTCTAATCGAAACCAATAATGCACCATGCACCTTATTATGTTTTTGATTTTAACTTTAGATTATTATCCTTATTGCAACTTTAATACTTTAAGTCAAATTTAAGTCAAATTTTTATGATTTTGAGCCTGATTTAACATCAATCGAAACCAATGCACCATGCACCTTATTATTTTTTTTATTTTAACTTCAGATTAATCTCTTTATTGCAACTTTAATACTTTAAGTCAAATTTAAATTAAATTTTTATGATTTTGAGCCTGACTTAACTTTAATCAAAAACAACTATGCACCTTGCACCTTAATACGTTTTTGATTTTAACTTTAGATTCATTGCAATTTCAATACTTTAACTCAAATTTAAGTCAATTTTTCTGATTTTGAACCTTAATTAACACCCATCAAAACCAACAATGCACCATGCACCTTAAATCGTTTTTGATTTTAATTTTAGATTAATAATTGTCATCACTCCTTAGACTTCTCAATGTCCGATACCTTATTGAGTTTTCTCAAAATTTAGTGTTTACCACCAATTTAGTCGAGCTGAACAAAAAAAAAAGTTACAGGTACATTTTTTTTGTTATAACATTTTAATGTTACTGTCGTCATAGTACTCTGCAGCCGCAATATTGAAGTTTGAATTGAGATTTTAAAATAACTTAATTGAAACTATCAAAACATTAAAGCTTAAAAAGTTATTCTGCCTAAGTTAGTGACGTTAGGATTAAAAAAAGACACAAAAATAGTCATACTATAATCATGAGCCCGGTTTATCTCTAAAATTAATTAATGAGCAAAGGTTTATATATTTAAATTAATTTTTTTTTAAATAAATAAATTTATTTATTGCAACCAGTGTACGTACTTAAATTCTGTATACACACATTTTTTTTTTTAAATTTTCCGCGATTACAAATAATTTCAATGAGTGATTTTAAATTTTGTTCTTTTTTCTTATTCTGGTTTAAATTGAATTGAATTTTTTGAAGTTTAACAATATTCCAGTGCTTCAAGAAAGAATTTCGAGAAAAAAAAAATCAAAATTCTTTTTTTTTGTCTTAAATTTAGGTTTCGTGCACCTACAACAAGGCACGTAGAACGTTTCATGATGAGCGATTTAAAAATTTAAAAGTATTTTTGTTTTTGTTGTTATTTATTTATATTTTTGTTTTTATTGATAGTAGAATCACCAATATGGATATCAAAATAAATCTAATCTTAAGTTAAGATCAAATCCACTCTAGTCAGGAGGTCTATATTGTTTTTCTAAAGAGGTTCAAAAATAAAATAACTGGAAAATAGTAATGAAAATTATTATGATTTGAGCATATTGCACAATTTATTACACTACATAGCGGTATATTTTTTTTTTGTGTTGTGTGCACCTTTAAATTGATTAAGAGGCTGCTGCACATACAAGGATCATCTTCAAACAAAAAAAAAAAACAAAAATAAACAGGTTTATATTTTTATTTGTAGAAATTGAAAAAAAACTAAAATATATTTTTTTTTGTGGATAGAAACTATATTATAGAAATTCAATAAGTGGACATTATGGGAATATTTTGTTTTCAGGTGCTTTTGCTAGGAAGTGGAGAAGAAGTGAGAATTTATTTTGCAAAAAATATATATATATATATATTTTTTTTGTTACTATTTTGTAATGGTGTTAAAGAAATTTATGAGAAAAGCACATGATTTTTGTTCCGTTGTACGTTCGAAAAAATAATTTTCACTTTATTACTTTAATAGATAGGCATAACACTGTGTGGACGATAAAAAATTGGATAAATTTAATCATTAAATTGTTTTATATTTTTCAATAGGGGTTCCGTTGTTATTTAATTTATTTCAGTAATAGTAATAGAAAGTTGTTAAATCAGTTGTTAAACAATTATTTTAAATATTAAGTTTGGGTAAAATTTTAAATTTATTATTATAAAATATGGGGCTCTCTAATATCAGTAGAATCTATTAGTAACGTTTTTCTTTGTTTTCAAATTTTCTTCATACAATCAGAACTTCAAGTTTTAGTATTTGGAGAAAAAATAACTGTATTTAAACTATATAGACCTAGAACTTCGCAATCAAAGCCGATATATCTAAAACAAAACAATTATTACGTAGGTACTACAGTAATGGCAACCCTGGGACAAATTTGCAATACACGCTGAAAGATAAAAACCGAAAAAGCGATTTTAACCGAATATATGGGATGCAAAATAACTGTTCGATAGATTCGTAAAAGATGAATACAATGCAGAGATCACGTCCATATAGAATGAATGCAGATCGGTTGGCTAAAATAGCAATTATTAGCTATTCCAATAAAAAGCGCCCAATAAAAAGATCAATTAAAAAATAATATTAAATGTTAGACGCCAACATTACAGCACTCATAAAAGTGTACGAGTGCTTTAAAATAAAAATAGACAACATTTCCGAAATCAATAAGAAGAGAAGAAGTTATTAATTTAATTGAAATTTGTTTTTAGCAATTTTTTCCAACTTTTTAATGGAACTTGCTCACTGACCAGAAGATTCTTGTGATATCTACGTTTTTTGGAAATAATTTTGAAATTCCGTAGCGCACATCAATTAATAATCAATTTTTATTTAGTTTTATAGTCAAATTTTATACACCAACTGACCTTGATAATAACGAATGAAATCCGATCCTTGAATCTGGATTTCTCTGGATAAATATTTTTAAAAATAGATGGTCATGAAATATTTTTGAAATTTCATATAACTCTATGAATGAATGTTTATTAAAATCACTTTAAACAATCTACCAACCAAACCAACATCAACTCAGTTTACAAGCTTATTTTAATAATACAAAAATTCTCATAAAATTTGTAATGTGTTAGATAGCTAGTTCCGGTTAATTAATATAATAAAAACCATGAGAAAAATAATTTTCTAAAATATTTCATGGCCATCTATTTTACACTTTTCTGTTTTTTTTTACTATTCTTTCATAAATGCCACACTTTTTCCCATTTAAATTTAAATAATTTTTCTCTGCCATTTTTAAAAACCAGATGTATTTAATGTATTCGATTCCCAAATTTGATCATTTATGGACTGTTTAGATGAATTGAATTTTAAATAACCCGCGTATTTTTGATTAAATAATAAAAAAAAAAAATTGTAATTTTTTAAATAAAAAGAAAGGATAATAAATAAATAACGTCCTTTAATGCAAGGTAAACCAGGAAATAAAATAAAAATAATAAGGATGTGTAATCGGTAAATATCCGACTTGGATCATATTCTTGCAAGGCTATCATTTAGTAAATAATATAATCAATTTAATTTATTAAATTTTGTTTATTTATTTATGGCTTGATTAAAACCAGGCCTGGATTTGGAAGATAATAAATGAGGCTGAAATTGATATTCTGAAAATGTTGTTCCAAAATTTATTTTTTAACTACGTAGTTCAAGCAGATGCCCAATTTTTTAAATATTTTTGAGAATTGATGGTTGTGTTCTTAACTATCTTGTCCTATCTCAAGCAAAAAGTAAGGGTGGTAATGGTTGGTTTTAAGTATGTTGTTTCCAGAATGCCATTTACCCTTTTTCCATCTTATATCATTACTGTCAAGGGTTAAAATTATGTTTACCATTTCTAACCCTAATAATCGATTTTGAAAATTGTTTTCTTTAATTTTATTTTTAAAAAGTTTAAGATCTTTGTATATGTACTTAATTTTTTTTTTTTTTTTTTATTTATTTTATATAATTTTACATATATGTATTTTTTAAAATAACATTTTATTATTGTAAGTTACAATTATAAAAAGAAAATATTTTAGAAGTAAATTAATATTAAGCAAATTACTTAATTTTGGGAACAGCAGGAAAAAAAAACATGGAGTGTATTGGACAATCGACCAGACAATCTGATCATCTAATGAGCCTCTCCGATGTTATTATATCTTATGCTTTTAGACTTGGATGACGACAAATAACACCAGTCAAAAACTTCAAATATTTGCGAAGAAGTGCCAAAGCGGAATTCGCAGAATATTCTGGCCCAACACCATCAGCAATTAGGACTTATAGCGACTATAACAGACGAAGAACCTATAATGTATGAACTTAAATGTAGAAAATGGAGATGGATAGGCCACGAAAACGAAAACCATCCAAAAATATAACCAGAAGGGCCTTAGAGAAGAGCCCTCAAGATAGCAGAAGGCGAGGAAAAAATAAAGATCACTGAGTACAACAGAAAACAAGTTGATGAGGCAAGTTGATGCTCTATGCTCCCACGAGAAGTAACACGAAACAAAAATGTTTATATACCAACTGATGGCATTGCAGGGCACTGATGGCACTGACTGAAGTTCAACCTTCCATATCAGTACAGATCTTTTTTCCTTTCTAAGCTATGTTATAAGCTTATTACACTATACATATACCTTCATTATATAAAATTCAATTTACTTCGAATATACCTTGCATACCTTCGAAACGACCTTGATTTACAATTACAAATTGGACATTTTTTTCCTTATATGAATATATGAAATTAATTCAATGACTCCAAACACCACCTTCCTACCATTTCAGCTCTACAACCCTGATAAAAACTGCAATAGTTTGTATATTGCAACATTTTTCTATTCAAATATCAATTCAATTCGTTATGTAAAGGTAGAAATATATAGTTATAGAAATATATATAATTATAGAAAATGTGTTGCATCACCATCATCACGAATTTTTTTTTTTTTGTTTTCTTTGTTCTATAAGTTACCCCTATCCTGAATTGCATGCATTATACTTTAAAATTTTGTGTGTCCCAAGCCTTTTTTTTTTTAAATTTCATCTGCTCTATTCATATATAAGCACCCAATCATTACATTATTTTGAGACAAGAGAGACACAAAGTATTTGAAAAAAAAAAATTCTAGGACATAGGACAATACCAATGATGTTCACTTCCTTATTATTATTACTATTTTGTTTTTTTTTTTTTAATATTTATTTTTTATAAAGATAATTCTGACATGGGTCACAGGAATTTGTATTTTTTTTATATTGAATTTAATTTTATTGTTTTTGTTTTCTTATGATCATGATATTTGCCTATACCTACTGTTTTTTTTCTTTTGATTCTGTTCTCACTCTCATGATTTTTAATTGTATCATAAAAGGGGTAGGTATATATAGGTATCATATTAATGTCAAAAAGTTGTCAATTTTATTCATAAATATCGAATTATATTTTAAATGAGCGAAAGAGAAAGGCAATATATATAAAAAAAAAATGGTGGTACACAATGAATTGTATAAAAAATATATTGTGGTCCAGGGGTCGTTGATGTTTTTTTTCAGTTGCTGATTCTTGTAAATAAAGGATTCTTAGTCATTTAAAGGAGAGTAGATATCCTTTTTGTTGTTTTTGTTTTTTTTTGAATAAAAGAAATTAATAAAAAATTATTAATATGCAGAATATGAATTATGCAAAAAAACAAAAAAAAAGGGTGGGTATGAGTTAGAAGTTCTTATGATGATGGTTATAAATTTAGTTAAAGAGGTATTATGAAATTTAATTTTTTATTCTAATGCCGTAAATGAAAGCGTGGAATTAATGTGAAAAAATATTTGATTTATAATATTTGAAATTATTGAAATCCACTAATGATTGTCTTTTGATCTCAGTATTTTTAAATAATTCATTGTAGCCTATTATTTAATGACTATTGAATAGTTTTGATCTATATTGTTGGTATTGTTGTTGTTAAAGGTATGCAGTGCATTAAATTGTCCAATGTATATATTGAACTGTAAATTGTGTCGGATAAATACGGTTGGTAGTTGAAATTTGATAATGTAGCCGACATTTATGTCTCATCTGACGAGATATAATGTAAAAGATTTGGGTTCGATTTTCACTCAAGACATGAATTTTTCATGATCACCATGTAGCATTTACTCTTAATGGATTTTAGCCTTCTTGACAATACTTTGTCAATTTTATTTTTCTCTTGCAATTTAATTTTTCTCTTCAGGTTGTCTTTAAATATGTTTATTATTTCTAAATTTTTAGCATCTGAATTCAATACCGTCGTCCCATCTATTTCTCTCAAATAGCATTTACTGAGATTACCATGAGCTTGTTTCTGTTTTATGGCATTCCAACTAATTCAAGTTTTAGCTTTTCCATTCGTTAGATCATATTGGACATCGGGTTTTAATTGTGTTTATTTTTGTATGCAGTTTCCATTGATTAATGAAATATTATAGATTTGTAATATTATTAATATTATAGATTTGTTAATAGTATATTAATATTTCAGATTTGTCCGAAACAATTATAATTGAGTCTTAATGTATTCTTAATATACAAAAATGACATTGGGCAAGTAAAAAATACTAAAATCGATTTGCTAAAATGTAGTTAAAATAACTAATAATATTTTTGAAGTATTTGGAAATGTTTGTGTGGGTCATATTTGGTGAGTCTCTATTGAAATGTGTTGAAGATATACCTTCATATCTATTTAAAGACGTCTCATAGATTTATCTCTTTTGTAAAATGTTTAAAATAAATATCTTTAAAAAAAATGAATGGAAGTGGAAGACATTTACGTTTTAATAAAATTCAGATTTTCATTTTTATTAATATCCTACAGGGATTAGGATTAACCATAAATTTATCTACTCATTTAGTCAAATTTTTTTCATATGGAAATATTTTTAGAGAGGTTGGATTTATGTTTTTTTTTATTATTAAATTTTTTTTTTTAAATTTATAATTTATGACCCAGGATGTTTTTTTTTTGGTACAGTTGGCTACTTAGAGAGCAGATTTTTTTCTTTATTTAAAATTTAGAAACACTAAATTATTATTTTAAATATCTATATATTTATATCAATAATTGTATATATATAAACTATACAATATATAAATAAATATAATGTGAAAATCTATAGGGTATCAAAAATTAGATAATAAAAATACTGAAAAAGGGGTTTAAATTATTCATTTTGTTTCGAATAAATCATTTCAATTTAAATAACGTAGTTTTGAATTTTTGGAAAAAAATTTAATATCATAGTTTTTACAAAAAACAAAACAATATTTGAAAATTTTTTATTTACATAAATAAATTAGATTGTATTGGTCCTACGACTTACTACGTAAAAATGAAAAAGCTTCACAATTTGTTATTAACACCAATAAACTAAATATCATCAATTCAAAAAAAAATTGTTACTAACACCAATTCTCGATTTAGATCAGCAATAGAGCTAAATATGGTTATACATGAACCTATTAACAGAATGTTAATATTAGGGAATAAATATAAGGCTTGAATCGACTTCTCGATTGTCTCAATGTCCATTTTAAAAGACCAACTACACTAACTAAACTAATTACAAAAACCTATAACATCCATTAGTATTAAGTATTATGATTATTAAATTATCTGTACGTTTATAACTATATAAATAAATTTAATTGTATTTTGTATTATTATTAATTTTTTCATAATTCAAATGTTAATTTTGAAAGATGTAAGCTTCATTTAAACTTGAAATAAATTATTTATATAAAAGACCAGAGTTGTATGTTTGTAAACTACGCTTTTTGACATTTTTTTTCGTTTTTACTAAAAAAAACATATTTTTCCTTTCAATTATTTTTATATGATTTTTTAATTTTTAAATTTTTTCCTTTCAATTAAATTGTGAAAAAAAAAGAAAAATGGATAAAAAATAAAATGGATGGAAAATAAATTATTAATTTGTTTTAAAATTAAATTATAACAAAAACGTGTTTCTTGAAAAAAAATTTCTTGGGGCCACTTAGTGGTTATGTTCAAAAAAAAGTTCGGTATCTTTTTACTCGGGACCCGTTTTGAAACGGGCTTACTTACTAGTAATTAAATAAATAAGTAATGTATATATACATATACTGCGTTATACTTTAAGCCTTCCATAATTATCCTAAGACACAAAATATAAAGGTTCTGAATGCTTACAAAATAGGCTCATTGTGACAGATAATGTTGGAAACGATTTATACCATCAATTAAATTTTTAATAACATATGCCTTAAGTTCTAGTATATTTGATTATCGTAAGATAGTGAATTCTATTGTAAGATAGAAATTTATTGTAAAATAAATGAATATTATTTCGCCTTAACCCTTAAATGCATGATTTTTCTTTTTCCGTTGAAAACAATATTTTTGAATAGATTTCGATTCTTTGAAACCGAAAACATATTTAAGAAATCAAATTGGACCTTTAGAAGGGCTCTAAAGCTAAAAAAAGGTGTAATGCAGATCTACTATGCCATGTATTAAGGCGACGACATCGTCAGATCACAACCGGCGGTCGTGGAGGATTTTACGCAGATTGAAGATAAAACGTAACAAATGGGTTTTAAATTAAACGACGAAAATAAATAAATATATGTTGTTGATCAAAAAGGCCTCTTAACATCATATTGGCCAAAACATCACTGTCGGCACATATAATTTCGATGTAGTTCAGGATTTGATCTATCTTTGAATTAGTGTTAATCCCACAAACAACATCAATGTAAAGATACTTTTTTTTTATTTATTAATTAGTTTAGCTCAAACTTCATTACAATTATTTTTTTTTTCGGCGAAGAATGATCTTTACAAGCCGTTGTTGCTTCGGTTTGTCAAAACAGTTCGGGTCAATTCCAAATCCTATCCCAAAGCACCAAATTTCAAATCTACGAAGGTTAACGACACAAACATATACGGCATCAACATTTGCGAAAACTTCAAAGCTGTCACCTCTTTTTTATGTACTTTCAGTTGATTAGTTTTTGGTAATTTACTATTTGGCAATCTATTTCTCTGTATGGTGCCTAAGAAAATATTCCTGTTTTAGCCAAAGTTTCTACTTCTAGAAAAACTTTAGTATAATATTTGTCACAAGTATCTTATGCCGCAGTTATTTCAGTGCCTTAACCTAATTACTCTACTTGCTGAAATTGTCAAATGGATTTAATTTTCTAATAGTTTAACGGCATTCACTTTCCAGTGTAAATTGCAAAAATTATCTCCAATTATTATGGAAAAGATGAAAGGCAAAATAGGTACTTATTCGATAATTAAGCCAAACTGTCAGTTAATTTTAAAGTTATGTTTTTATTATTTGTTATTACATAACAAAAACAATGTTGACCACAAAATGAGAAAAATTTAAACACCCTCTCATATACATCATTGTAGTAGCTAACACAAAGCAACATAACTATGCTATTGAAGTCATTGTGATCCTTATTTTTTTTTGTTTTTTGTTATTTCTTATCTTTTTTTTTTGGCTTCCTGCGGCGTCTTCTAAGTGATCAATTCTTTTTATTATTTAACTTGTATTTTTTTGTTTTTGTTATTTTGTTTCTTTTTTGAAAAATTTAGATCCTGAAAACCGCATTTTGAAATGTATTATTTTTGAATGGAATTCAAATTGTAAACAGATTTTTGTTTCAAAATTAAAAATACAAGAAAAAAAAAGTTGTATTGCGTGAAATTTGTTTGTCCTTTTTTTGTATGTTATTCAAAAGATTTGCTTTTAAATGTTTTGTATAACAGTATGTATAGTGCATATTAAAAATATTGGTACAATGCATTTATTTTGTTAATTTTTTTTTTTAAATTATAAAAATATGATGTGATTTTAATTTTACCATATAAAATTAAATTAAAAAACATATATATTATACATATATATATATATACATATATATATAATAATAATAATAATAATATATTTGTAGATATAATAATAATATTCTAGAGTAGTTTATTAAAAAGTCCAGATCATCTAAATTTGTTGATGTAGTTATGTTTATGTTACTTATTGCATATACTTAGGGGATATAAAGCATTAGGGACCTAAATACAATAATGCATTACGGGCAAATAAAATAAATTATTAATATTACAGTTATAGAGATACGTAAAATAGATACATACAAATTTTTTGTTTTCAATTTTAGGGCAACAGGCGTAACATTTTGATATAAAGTGATAGAATTGGAACTGAATTTTGTCTTTATAAAAAATTTTTTATGGTTGTTGTGATTTATATAACAATTTATGTATACCGCTGCAGTAAAATAGAAAACAAAAATTTGTTCATATTAATTTTACTTGACGCTACAACTGCAGCCTAACAGGGTGTAAAGCACGTATGGTATAGTAAATAATTTATATCTGTCTCTAGTTCGTTATTAGAGAATGAATGATATCCTGCGAAGTTTGCACTATAACTTTTTTAACATGATTTCGTTCTTAATTCAGTAAATTGACTTGTTCTGTTTATAAAACACTTAACAAATACTTGGTATTAATCAAACCCTTCAATATAGTATTATAGATAGAAATTTATTTTTGAGCATTTTTGTTGAATCTCTAAATTTTTACAAAACAGATTATTCTACTGTTCCAGCTGCTGTCATTAGCCGACACGTATAGTATAGTAGAAAAATCTTATATTGCACTGTATTATATGTCGTAAATCGCTTTTTCTCCATTGTCACCGAATATGCTTTACAGGGCTTATTATGCCGATCATATGGTAACATAGTAATCATAATATTATGTAATCATATTATATAACAAAGTATTTTACATGACATGACATTCTTTTTTCATTATTTGATAAGCTTGACCTCTTTCAGTAAATTCATATGCAGATTTACAACAGTATCATGTTCATTACTAAATACATTTAATTTGAATCATTTTTTGTTATTTAGTGATCCCATATATCGTTATAACATTTTTAGAAAAGCAAACCACATTGGAATGAAATAATAAAATTAAATTTTAGATAGCACAGTATGCCGTGTATAATGTATTCCATGGTGATCTAGTAATTTGGCTGTCGTTAGTTTAGAATTTAAATTGATTCAATAATTGTTAATCAAAAATAAAACAAGTATACAAAAATACATACCAAATAATTAATATAATTTAATAAAAAGGCCCACATTTCGTAAGGGAAAATGACCTATGAAAGTTGGTCTCCAGATTTATCTGTAGGAGTAACTGTTAAAATAAATAAATAAATAAATAAATAAAACAAATATATTAAAGGCAGTGAACAAATAATTTTTAAAATCACTGTAGCTATTAAAAAAAAGTTTAAAAAAATTTTTTCTGGTCATTTGATTAGATATTCACCTTACCATACAGAGTCAATGCAACAGTAGTGAATTTTTGTTTTCCAATTTTGATTATTTGATTTATTTTGAAGGATCTAGGATTCAATGAATTTTTTATATTATTTAGTATACACTTGTTCGATACGGTTAATATGTAGTAGGTAATAATCAACAGTGTTACAGATTGGATTTCCTATGTTCCAGATTTACTTTTTGTTATTTTGGTTTTAATACGGGTCAATAACAGTACGTTTTTACTTCTTTATTTCATATTATTTCAGAATGACCTTTTTTTTTTGTTGTTTTTGTGTTTGTTGTATAAGACCGGAAATTGTAAATTTGTCCGCTAAGATGTGGCATAAACACATACACGTATATGAAATGTAAAGATTTATGTTTTTTGTAGGAGTCATTAGTGAATTCATTTTTTGATATTTTTGGTTGTTGTTATTATTCTAGAGTAAACATATGTTGCTGAATTTTTATAAAGTAAAGATTAATGATTTTAAAGAGATGGTCGGTTCGTTCTCATAAATTAAAAATATCAAGATTAAAAATAAATAGGACATTATTATCATTTATTAGGTGTACATATAGGAAATGAATAGCAAAATTTATTATTTTTGATTCTTTGTTTTGATTTATATGATAAGTAATTGATTCAGAGTAAAGGAGGAAGAGTAGGAGGAAGTGATTTTTAAAAATAAAAATTATATTTTTACAGGATCAGAAGGGATTGCTTTTTAGTTTGTTGATTGTTAAAAATGTTTTCTTTATGAAATATTTAATGGTCATTAGAACTATGCAGTCAAATAATTAGGGGAAAATGCTCGGATTACACGTTGATGTCAGGAATGGAGTTAGATTTAAGTCTCCAATTAGACAAATGGTGCGATTTTGAACGCGGTCAAGGTAGCCTAAGCTCGTAAGAGAAGCGCCAGCCAAAATGTGTGAATTATATTCCATCTTGGGACGTATAAATGATTTATAGATATTAAGGAGTTCCAAAAGACAACTTTACGTCGACTTAAAGAGCCTAAACACTTTATATTTTGTTGTTTTAATAAAATGCATAACTTTAAATTAGGATCCTAGACCAAATAGCAATTTTTCTTATCGTTTTGTGTATATTTATGTTTGTTTTCATATACAATGTCTTATTGCCTAATATTCATTCATTAAGATGTCGCTGTTAACAATAGGTGCATCAAAATTAAATGAAGATTCATTCACAATTATTTTTTCAATGGACTTTCTAATTTATTTCATTTTTATTTTCTTATTCAAAAATTCACGCAATTTTAAAGTTATAGCACCATCTTCATATTTTGATAAAAAATAAATTTTAGCATCATAATCATAATATCTAAGACACGATCTTAAAAAAGTCATAATTTTTAAAACTGCAACAATTTTCACAAATAAAAAAACAAAAACAAAAATTTTCTCCTTCATGGTACGTACTCAAAATAATCACACAACAATAAAAACAACAAAAAACAAACATCATATGAAATATTGCACTCGCAAAGTAAAAGAAATCGAGCGCGCAGCGCACAAACCGGAAATGTAATTAAATGTAAAAAACGAACAAAAAAAAAGCAGAACCAAAACTATAAAGATACACCAAAAATAACAACAACAAGAATAAAATACAAAAACAATTGAAAAATAAAACTGTACCGCACTGAACTGAATAAAACTGTTGTTGCTGGCTGGCTTTACTTCATTATTATCTCATCTAAACACACTCTGTCTATAACTTGACTACACATTCTCTGTTGTATATATTGTAGAAAGATCAGCTACCATTACTACTGTACATATATCACATAGATTTTCCAGAAAATCATCACGGCTTCTTTAAGTCGTATTACAATAAAACTGTTAAGAAGACGACGGCGATTAAAACGTCCGCTATAAAAAAAATTAAAAAAAAAAAACGATGGAAGGAATAATAAAAATTTCAAAGATAAACGTTTCCACCTACTCTAATATTCGCGCGTTCATTACTCATTTTGACAAAAGACTCATAACAAAAAAAAACAAAAACAACTACAACAGTGCGCAATAAAACATCAGTAAAAGAAAAATGAAATAAAAATAAAACAACAAACATATTATAAAGGTATATATTATAGGGACTATTCCGGGCTGAGCAACTATACACGTATATACTAAAGTTCAACTTGTATCTATATATAGTTATAATGTAAACTATGTGTAATCTAAGTAGTTTCAGGAGGAAATAAAATGCGCGCACTGTGCGCAATACGATGCAAGTTTATATGATGTTAGTTATATACCGAAAAGAAATTGAGAGCCATAACAAATGGATTATTGTATGAAACGGTTGAATGCAGTATTATCAACAGTCGTTGATATAAATTTGAATGAAAGTTTATGATGTCACGGAAATCGAGAAATGATGTGAAGATTTTGTTCAAAAGGTTTAAGGAACTAGAGATCTATAATATATGATTTATAATTAATTGATCTTATTATCATTATACAATGCCGTACTTCATTTCGAGAATTTAATTTTTTGTGGAACAAACCATCAATCTTGACTAAATATCAAACTATTTTACCATGAAAGATATTTCATATATTTTATTAATTATAAAATTGGGTTTCAATTGGTTTGAATTTTTATAAGCGATATACATCATCATGCACCGTTTTTTAAGTGTTTGTAATGCATGTTTTTTTGGTATTCTTAACAGTATTTCTCTTACTTACATGCCTTTGAAGAGTTAACTTTTTACAAAAAGTAGATAAGGATACTGTAAGAACAGTAATTTGACAATGAGCTGCGATTAAATATAATGCTTCTGTAAAATACCTTTTAAAACTATGTAGTGTTATTAAAACTCATTATGTACCTGTATAGTTTTAGAGTTGGTAAAAAAAATAACGAATTAGTTAAAACTTGTCTCAGTAATATTTGTATTACAAAATTTATTACTATCAATTTTACGATGATTCATATATTTGTTTTTAAGTCATCGATTTCTCGTACTGCATGAGTTATTAAGGATTATGGCTCAGTTTGGAATTTAATCTAATATAATTCACTGTTACAATTTGATGCTTTTCAATAAAAAAAAAAGTTTTGAATACTCTAAAACTGCAGGTATATTATGATTTTTATTAACGCTTACCCAGCTTAAAAATAAATTTTGCAGAAATATTATTTTAGCTCAGCTCATTGTCAAATTACGGTTCTAACAGTATCCTTATCTATTTTCTGCAAAAAGTAAACTCTCTAATGGTATGTAAGTCAGAGAAATACTGTTAAGGATACCAATAAAACATGCATTACCACCACGCAAAACACGGTGCATGGTGATATCTTATAAAAATCCCATTAATTAAATTTCTACCAATTTAAAATTTAATCTAATATAATTCATCGTTACAGTTTGATATTGTTCAATAAAAAAATAATTTTGAATTCACAAATATACATATTTTGGAGAGAGTATCCTATATCTAATGACATAACTATTAGTTATACTAAAATCAAAGTAAATCCTCTAACAAATGATTGACGAATTTCAAATTATTTTTTGACATTAATTCACTTCCAACAGTGAATAACAAAATAAAATTTTCTACATAAAGCTTACTGCTCTGTATTGGATCACACTATAATAATTGGACTGTATAACTTTGAAAATAAAAAAAAAATATACATTTATAGGCTCATCAGAAGTACATATTTTCTTGGTTATAAGGATGGCTTTTTTCTATACTTTATGCATAAACACTTTAGTGACAGTAAATTTTCCAACATTTGTATGGGTAATCCATTGATTTAAAAAAATAATTATGATTTAAATTTGTTGGTTTATTATTTCCAATGTATGTAAGCAATTTGGGTTGAATACAGTCGGACTCAACTGATCATTCTGAAAGTTTAGCTTTTTCAAACTTGAGTCCACTCTTGTGCTTATTTAAAGTTGAGCCCTCTCAAATTTCAATTCACTCGTAATTTGAGTCCGACTAGATTTCGGTTAAATCAAATTTGAATCTGCTTAAATTAGAATTGATTAATAGTATTATAGTATGAATTCAAGTATGAGTTAACTCAGTTTGAGGTAGCTCAATTTGTTTGTTTTTAAATTTGGTCAACGCACTTGTATACGCGAAGCCAAATAATTGTACTCAACATTTGAGTTATGAATAAAAATTTGATTTGATAAATTTTTACTCATTTACAATCCTGATTTATGGGCGCCTCATTACTGTTGCTATATTTTCAATTTCATGATAAAAATATTTCTGTAAATTTTTTACACAATACTTTTTTAAGAATCTATTCACTTTTAAATTACTCCATCATGGTAGTCTGACCTATGATAAACAGTGCCCAAACTGTGAAATCCAAGGTGAACTGGTCATTCTACCTGACGGTAGACCAACGGACAACAGCTTCTATAACAACAGTTATCTAAGCTTGCTTAGCACTTGAAGAGTCGATTTCCTCTACTTGGGGATGGGACCGGAACTTCCCTATCAGATCTTCAAGTCACAAAATTTCAAATAAAGCCAGAATTTTATATGGTGCCCCACTGAAACAAGATGAAATCGCCCGATAAGTAAACAATCATAATAATAAATTAATTTTACAGTTTTAGAGGGCGATATATATTGATTGTAAGTGCCGTTTTTGAAAATAATAAAAACAAAAATAAAAACATATTTTGGCCTTAACTTTTTTTTATAATTTGGTATTAAAAAATACCAGAAGTCAACATGGGTTCTTCAATTATTATCCAAAGAGGTTCAATGGGTTTTTGTTTTGGTTTTATTTTATTTTGTGCGATTGTAGAACATATTATGTGTAGGGGGGATATATTTTTTTATTTTTCTAATATGTACACCTATTCCAATATATACATATATAAATATTGTATTTTTGAATCATCAGTATAATGATAGGTATTTTATAGGATCAAAAATAAACAAAAAAAAAATTATTAGATATTATTTGGTATTGTGCAGAAATAATAAAAAGTGATTAAAATTGAAAAACAAAAAAATTTAACGTGGGCGTCACAATAAAAAAAAAATAAAAAAAAAATTATTAAAATAAATAAATAAATAAAGGAAAGCCAATGGTTGTTTGTGTTTTTTCGAATTGATTTTATATATATTGTCTTTTTTATTTTCTAACAGTTTAAAGTCATAGAAGTAAAAAAAAAAAAATTTATCATCTAATATGAGTGACTCTTTTGTAATGTATTTAAGAATTTTTGATAGTTTACTTGAGACAATCTTAAACTGTTGAATTGCATTGATTAATTTTAGTATACTTTTTGAATATCACCATCAAGTCAGATTGAAATGCAGCTTTAGGAAAATAATTGACTGCGACAGTTTTAAAAGACAAAATTTTATTAATCGTTTGAACCAATGCCAGACGATGATAATGTTTTTAAAGACATTTTTTTTAACAATACGTAATATAATGAATAGAACATAGTAAAGTTGAATTAATATAATAATATGGTATGAACAAGCGTGGCTCAATAATGGCTTAACAGATTTAAAAAAAAAATATTTTTTATTCGTTATGTTTTTATTTAATGTAGGTACTAACTTCCTAAATTTGCATATTTTGTAGCATTAGATAAATAAATAAATTATGTTTTAGTTTAAATGCTTTCACATATTATTATAGTTATTATAACAGCATTATAAATCTTAATAGGATGTCTTAATAGGACAAATTAATAGGAAATCAAATATTTATTCTTTCGAGTCTATATTCAACTAACGATCAGTTCATGTCATACTTAAAATGTATTTCAAAATTACATTTAATTTTTTAACTTATCAAATTTTAATTAAATTTAGACAGACAAAAATTTTCAAGTTTAATTTTCATTTGCTTACTAACTTACTTTCTAAGAGATATTTCTAAGAGAACTTAATATCGATCTAGAACAATTCTAATCAATTTTACTCAATAATAGCACCATTTAAATTAAAGTTTCTGCTGGATAAGTGACATAATTTTCTATTTCTAGTGCAGAAGCAATAGGCAGTTTTAGAAAAGTTGCCATTTCTAATAATAATAAAAAAAAAATTTTATAAAGTGTTTCACCATTTTGCCGGTTTTGTGTGATCACTGCTGCGTTAAGATCACCACGATATATTCGACACCGCTCAATGTAAATTTAAAAATAAATGCTTCATCATTTATTGAATTTAGCTACTGATCTCATTTTCATTAAGTTTATGATCAATTTGTCCTTGAGATTACGAAAATAGGTATGTATTTATACTGTGAGATAAATTAAAAAGATGTTAACAATTCTAATGAATGACAAAAGTCCAGATGTTGCAGAAAATAAACAAATCAAATTAATTATTTTTACATAAATATCATCTATTTACATTTATACCATTCTATCGCTTTTCCTCCTATTAACATTTATTTTTTAAGAATAATTTTTTTCTTTCAATTTCCCACGGACACAATAAAAACTTAAGTCGTGAGATAAAAAATTGAAAAATCACAAAAAAAAATTGCAAAATCCTTTACCCTTCGGAAATAAATGATCATAGACGTATAGTGATCCTTGCTATTCATTTTTTTTTTGTTGTTAATCCCTTACCATAACATTTTTTTTTCTGTTTCATACGGTCATCTATTAAGAAGGATATGCAATTTTTTTTTATCTATTTAAATTATCTAATTTAATGTCCTTACGAAATTCAATTTTTTAATTTGTATTCTTAAGATCCTGTCTTCATATAAAAAAAAATGTAGGGGACATTTTTTTATAATTTTAATTGAATAAAAAACTAAATGTAAATAAGAAAATAATAAGAATAAAAAAAAATTCTCCCAGGACCTTTGTTTGACTCCTAAACATTTCCAATATATAAAAATACCTTAATAGGTAAACTAAAACCAACAACAATCACAAAATAAAAAATATCTTAATGCAATTTTTTCTCCCTTATTCCCTTCTTCTCTCACTCTCTCTGTTTATTTCTCACATACCATTTAATTTCTCAAAATACCGCTATACTTGATCATATTCAAAAAATAAAATATAAAAAAAAAAATTAATAAAAAAGGACCAAAGATTTTTTATATTCGTGTTTTAATTTTTTAATAAAAACGAAACACAAAATATCCTTACCCACAAAAATTTTCAAAAAATAAAAAAAAAGGGCAGCGATTCACAGATTTTTACCCTAGAATATTTTCAAAATATCCCAGATAAAGAAAAATACATAGCGAAACAGAATGAACAAAAAAACCAGATGCTCATACCGGACCCTTTTTTTCTTACTGCTGTCTTGTTTTTTTTTTGTTTTCGTTTTCTTAAAGATACGCGAATGTTCGCACAAAAAATATATATGTATATAAAAAATCTCAGATTATTTTTTAACAATTCATATTCATAAAAAATAAACTAAATATCCCTTTGTTATGATGATGTCCTTTAAAATACAAAAAAAAAAAAACAAAATATCTTGTGATCATCATATAATGTTCACAAATTTTAGATAGACAAGTTGAAAAGGACGATAAGATATAAAAAATAAAAATTTAAGGACAATGCAAAGAGAATTAAACAACAAAAACAACAAAAAAATTAAAATTCTTAGGGGTAAAAAAAAAAAATGAATTTTTTGTATGTGTGTGTTATTTTGTGGACTAAGCAACTGATGAGAGATCATAAGAAATAAAATTGAGAAATAAGTGAAAGAAAAAAATCTGAGGGTCCTTTTCCAGTCAAAAAATAAAATATCCTTCGAATTATTATTTTTGTTTTTATAAAATTGAAAATCATTGTATGAAAATTCAAATTTTGTTGTTTTTGTTTTATTTTGGAATTGTATTGTGATGAAATTGAAAATGGATTTGTGTTGCTGAATTAAGCTATTGATCGTATTTAATGAAGAAAATCAATTGTGTGTGTGTTGTAAAAATATAGTGATGACAAAAAATTCAAAAAAGAAAATATTGAGTAGTGAATAGTCCTGTGTTTTATAAATTGTGAAGAATTGAAAACGTGGAACAGAAATATAAAATTAGTGAACTGTGTAGATCGATTCCTCAGTATAAAGAATAGTAGTAGATCATAAATTTACTATGTCCCAGAAAGAATATTGGTAGCGCTGAAATGAAAAATAAGTTGATTAGTATTGGGTTTTAAGCCCATTCATTTTCTGACCTTATAATGTAATCGTTGGTATTTTTTTTAAATTTAGCTGTACGTAGATTTAAAATTAGTCTGCTATTGAGTAACATTATAATAATGTTGGTATTGAAGCGTATAAATGGCATTGAAGCGGTACATTTAAGGAGTAGTATACATACGAAAGATGTACATTTAATCTCGGTAGATTGTTATAAAAGTAAGTTCTAACTCAGTATACGTAGATCGAAGTGAATATGAAAATTTCTAAGTGTAGTTTTAGATCAATAATGATGAGAGGTATTTCAGAAAAATTATAGCCATAATTAAAAAATCCTATAAAGATGCAAGATGTTGTGTCTGACATCGAGGACGGTTGACAAATCGGTTCAAGGTGTTCGAGCAGTAAAGCAGGGCTCTATTTTATCCCCCATTTTATTTTTAGTTACAATGAATACTACTGTATATGTAAACGATAACAACAGTATCCAGTGACATCCTTTCAAACGTATAACCCACTTATATTACTGCGACGATGTTTGTTTTTTATCACATACGAATGAAGGCTAAATAATATGTGTCAAAAGCTGTATGACACTGTAAAAGTGCAAGCTTAAAACTCAATACAGCTTAAACTAAAATCATCCGCATGAATCGCATATCACAACATCCAATCCTCCATGAAGAAACGCGAATCGAGGTGGTTTGTACATTCAATGACCTGGGCAGCACCGCATAATCAGATGGAGGTGTCGGTTTTGATATTCAAGCTCGCATTAGCAAAATCTGTACTGTTTAGCGAAAGTACAAGTGTCCCCAGCAAAGAATTGAAAAGGCTGGCCGCAGATATGGGGTTACAGGACAATTATTATGATGATGAGATCACCTTGATGTACCATGGACATCAGATCAATCGACATTTTGATAATTTTGGGATCATTTAAAACTAATTTTGACGTTTCGCTAATGTATTGCTAACAATTTGTACTGCTACAGTTTTTCAAAAATGAATTTATTTAGTTATTTAATTATTTATTAAAACTTGATTATGCAAGAGTTAGCTAATTCTAGATCCCGTTTCTTTTATTATTAATTTTCAAAACATTATAAATCATATTTAGGTTAACATTAAAATAAACTTCAAATAATTAGTAATCATTCAGTACAGTTTAAAACATTATTGTTATTTCAATAAAGACCTCCCCAAAATACAAAACTACACATTCTAAAGCAAGACCTCCTCAAACATAAAATTTAATATCCAAAACCATTTTTCAAATAACCAACCAGCAGTAAAAAACTTCTTCATCTTCAAAATTCAGATTAAATCAATAACAATCAACTCATAAATTCTTAAATTACAAAAAATATTGCTAAAAAGGACTAAAAATAAAACAGAAATAGTACCGTTATTCTTAAACGAAAATAGAATGCTAGTTTTTTTGTTTTGTCCTGTTCAAAATTTCTTATGATCTCGTATACAACCAGTATGGTCGATATTAAATTAAAACCAAAAACAAAACAAAAAATAAACAGTAAAATTTACTTTCCCAGGATTCTTAATGAATTAATTTTTTGTATGTCCTTAAATTTGAACATTTGTTTTGTGTGTTTTTGGATCTCAATGTGGATATTGCATAACAAAACAAAATAATAATAAACTAAAAATTAATATGAACCGCTAGGTTTCTTTTATTATTATTTTTTTTTTCATTATATTTATTTAGCGGAATACTTGGAAACTTGAAGAAAAAAAAACAAAACTGAAATTCTTAAGACCGCTACTCATTTAATAAGAATAAAGTAATCGTCAGGATATTAAATTACAAGGATTTTTTTTTTATTAAAATATATTGGTATTATTTTGTTTTATGTATAAAAAAAATTGTTGTTGTTGTTTTTTTTTTGTGATCCATCAAAAATAGCAGGATACCTGATCATAAAATAAATAATAATATTGATTATCATTGTAATAGTGAATGATTATGATAGTGTTGATTGATGATATGAATGTTGAATATGAATACTTCGTTACGGTTAATCTTTCATATGTTACCTTATTATTTACCTGACTATGATGGTCGTAGTTATATATTTTTTTTCTGTAATGGACGGATCTGATCTTTTTTCTTTGTTCTGTTCTTATTCTGACAGGATATTTGGTTTAAGTTTAATTTGTTGCTCATAGGCATATACTTAGTAAAAAAAAGGACTTATTATAACGGTATTATTTTTTATTTAATTTTTTTTTATTTGTAAAATATTTTAAAAGACATGTTTTAATTATCTAAATAATTCGAGAAGATCTATTTATCTAGGGCTATCTTTTGAAATTTATTATGTATGGATTTCATTGATGGAGAGAATTTGAAAAGAATTTGAATAGAACGGTGAAATGTTTGTGTTGGATTGTTGGTGGTGGATTTTTTTTTTATTAATTACGTACATTTTATTAGGCATTTTTTTTTTTAATAGAACACCGGATATGAAATAGATTTTATAACACATGTCTTATAATGTTGATTTGTTGTTCTTAAAAACATTTAAAAATTGAGATCAAATTGAAAAGTCGAAAAATTACATAGATTTAAAAATTTAAGTATTTTTTGAAAATTTTTTGGAAAATTATATAAAAACCAAGATAAGAGTATAAAAAAAGACTCATACAAATATAACATAACAGAAAGAGATGTCCTTTGTTGGTGCCAATATTATTCTCCATTCTTTTTAACACGCTGAAATAAACTTACGCTAAGTCTCAATGTATCACCGCTTTTTTAAAGGTTTTCAGAAAACTGCATAGCTAAGGAATATGGTAAAAGATAATTAATAACTTCTGTGAGAGAAGATAAAAATCTAAAAACTACCAATTTTTACATTATTTATATAAAGTAATTTTATTTTTACTTTTTTCCAAAACAAATTAAAAAAACTCAAATTTTTAACATAACAGAACTACATTTGTAAACAATTCAACAATGTTAACTGGTGATACACTTGGAATTGAACGCAAGCTTATTTTTATGTTGAGCGGTGAAGTCCGGTCTTTAAGTACGGTTGAGTGATGTTCACCGATGATACATCGGGGCTCAACGTGTTGAAGAAAACACTTTTAAAGAGTGGGATCTATGTGAAGGCATTTGATTTCAGTAATATAGATAATAGCAGGCCATACACCACAAATTTTTATTCGCGCGCAAACTTGTACGCGAAAGTGTGAGTTTTTCCTGCAATCTTGGGTGGCGTATTGTTTACCCATACACTATACACTCTTGCCTGCACGAATACTGTTCGTTTTAAAGCTTTAAGTTCATGCATACAAATTGTTATTGTAATTAAAATTTTGGAATGGCGTGTGGTAAAATTTGAACACTCCAAATTCAAATCCAACAGTTTTTTGGTTATTTGAATCATGAGTGCAAGTTAAGTACCTGTAGTTTTTGCTTCAATTTATTTAAAATATATAAAATTTAAAAATTCAAAAAAGAAACGTAAAATTTGGCAAAAACAGTGATTGACAAATAAAAAAAATTATAGGGACGTGAAGTTACTTAAGGAGTTAAGACAAAATAATCCAGAAGATTTATATAATTATTTGAGAATGTATGCGGAAATATTTGATACTCTTTTAAATTTGGTCAAACCGTACATCCAAAAACAAAATACACAAATGAGAGAAAGCATATCGGCAGAAGAACGGTTTATAGCTACTTTAGGTATTTTGGCAACTGGCAGATACTATGAAGACTTAAAATTATTTTTAATTTATTTATTTATTTAACTTACTTTTTCAGTTTCACTTACAAATGCTTACAAACATGAACTAACATAAAAAAAACAAATTGCAAAAATTAACTGTAAAAATAAAACAACGTAAACTCCACGCCTACTCCACGTGTTTGAGCACGGTTAATCTTCCATGTGTATGGTAGTAAAATTGTACAGTTTTAAGTACAGAATACGTGCACGCAATCTTCTCCATATGTTTACTCATACACAAACAATCTTTCGCGCATACATTAGGAATGTACACGATTGTTTTCGTGCAAGCATTTGTGTGTATGGCTTGCTATTATCCGCAATGATATCCACATTGAGTAATATAGATAATATCCACAATGAACCTCTTTGTGTGTTTCCCAATGCACCAAACATTTTCCTGGATCTGATCTCTCATCGAAAGCTAACACAGAATATAGTAAAACTTCTGTATTGAGATAATCTGATGACAGAAGTCTCTATATATAGAAAATAAGTTATTTGAGGACTGCACTATTGTTCAAACATAGTTATCATTGTATTAGGACTATACTGTTTTAAATGTATATTAAATATTCAGACAATACAATAGAAAAAAAAAATGTAAGTCCCATATCACAACATAGTGAAAAAAAAAAAACAACAAAAATCACCAAAATTTATAAATAATGATTTACAAAATATGTAAAATTTCTAATAGTAGTGCATGCCCCAATTACTACTGTTGCTTCCCATCCCCCCTTATTGTTTATTTAAGTAAATGTAAAATAAATATTAATTCAGTTTTTAAATTGTCAATTCAAGTTTTTTTTTTTTTGTATTATTCATTTTTATTTTGGGTAAATCGTTTTATAATTACAAAAATTAACACTAAAAATAGTTTAAAGAAAAAAATTGTGTCGGTACAAAATATAAGGTTAGGTTCAATAATTTTCTTTAAATTTTGTCTCTTTTTCTATGATAATTGCATGATTTTCTTAATTTTCATTTTTTTTTTTTCTTACATTATATTTTAATTTCCTTGAAACGCTTTAAAGCGTGTAAACCGTTTTAGTTATTTCATAAATCATAAATCACATTAATATATATATATATATATATATATATATATATATATACCGAAGTGTATGTATATGTATATTATATGAAATAATAACAATATTTAAATTGTAGGCTCTTCTATTCATCTACTGGTAAGTAATTCAGTTATTTAACATTTAAATGACAAAAAAAAAAAATAGTAAAAAAAATTATATTTCTTTCTTCCATCATTCATCACCCATCACCCTATATTTAGACAATGTGTATTATACACTTAATATAACAACATTATTTTGTTGTTTGAAATCAAGTTTGTTCTATATACCTTTTATGTTTTTTTTAGATTTCAATCTAGATGCTACGTCTGATCTCATCATATTGATCAAATCGAGTATTTCAAATTAAGCAAGGTGAAGATTACTATTCTCTACTCAATATGTAAGCAGGAGTACCACAATAAAGTATACTGGAACTCATACTATATTTACAATATACTAGTGATATTTCGGTAGCTGCTTTTGCAGATAATACGACTATATTAGGAGTGGGTAAATATATAAATGAAGCTACAAAAAAAATTGCAACAAGCCATCAATAACAAAATCTCTATTTGTTGCAAAAGGTGGAGAATTAAATTTAATAAAGCAAAATATACGCACGTTGATTTAACGAATAAAAAAATTGAGAATAGCACATTCCAGTTAGAATAAACAATGTTGTCACACCATATCAAAATTTTGCAAAATATCTTGGTACGCTTGACCCAAAGCTTAGATTGATTGAACACGTCAAGAAAAAACAACTAGAATTAGATCGGAAATGTATCGGAAATTTATTGGCTGATTGGGCGAACATTTACGCTTTCGACGTATAACAAAGATTTTGATCTATAATCAAAATATATTCAAGCCAATCTGAACGTACGGTATTCAATTATGGGGTTGTGCTAAACAACTACAAATTTAAGCTATCGAAATGTGTCAAAACAAAGTATTGCGAAACATTGTTAATACCCCCTTTGATTTGTTCGCCAAGCTGATATTCATAGAGATTTCAGGATCCCATTATCCCAGGTTGTATGCCATAAAAGTCATCTTTCTCAACATGTCAATTTCAATACTTGGATTCATCTTATTTGTTGAATATCTGGTCTAATAACTTTAGCAATTATTTTTGATAATCTCTCAAGCGTTTTATTGACTGCAACATCACCAAGCAAATTTGGCCTATGTTGAACCTGAATCGATCCCTTAACCTACTAACTATGAAAAGGTGTGACATTAGCACTATGGTAGGGATCATTACGGGTCATTGTCTGATTGGTAAACATGCCAGAAGACTGGGACTCTCCTCAAACGACTTCTGCAGAACGTGTAGAGAGGTGGAGGAGGATGAAACTATCCAACCAATACTCTGTTCTTGCCCTAGTTTCTATCATAAAAGGAAAACCCATTTAGGAGCCTTCTTTCTGAACTCGCTGGGTGATCTGGAAAATACTGGTATCAAAAAACTCCGCCGCTTCGTCAAAAGCTCAAATTGGTTCAACGAGTAGGGTATTACGCGAGGAAAGTTTTCGTGGTATCACAATAGACCTCACCGGTCTAAGTCTGTCGGTGTACTGTCAGCAGCCATTACTACCTACCTACCTACTTATGCCTACAATATTAGTCTTTGGTTTAATAAGTATAAGGATTAGCTTGAACAAAAAACTATCTAAATTAAAATAAATTTAAAAAATAGTCATTTAGAAAACAATATTGGAAAAAAGTCATATCTTAATATCAAAAAACCATAATTAACGACTATCTCAAACAACGTCTCTTTGTCACATAAAACAAAATTGTTCTCAGCCTACAATTTATTTTTTTTTTTTTTTCATTTTTCTTAATCAGATCTTTAAAATGGGTAAACATGCTTTAAATTTCTTCTATTACTAGAACCTAGCCATTAAAGAATTAAAACTTAAATAAAGTAAAGCAAAAGCGTAAAAAAGCAACAAAAAATACTGTCATGCCATTTATTGTCAACTTTCCATTTGAAAGCACTCTAGCATGCATTTAGAAATTTATTACTACTAATATTATTATAGTACATTAGTAATAGTTTAAAGGTCCGTTCATTGTACTTTTGATTATTTTTGATTAAAATTTTTTATTTGAATTAAAGAAAATGTTAAAATAATAATATATGTAACTGAATTGGGGGGGACAATAAGACCATAACAAGTTATTTTTTTTTTTTTAATTTCTTGTTATTAATAATTTTTACATTTTAGTTAGGCTTATATGAGTTTGTAATACAATTCTAATTTAACTTTGATTACTTTAAAATAACACCCGTTCAATTTTAAAAAAAAATAATATGATAAATTTTATCAGTAGCGCAAAGGACAACAAAAAAATAAATATCTTAGGATCGTTACAGTGATGATGATGATACTATAAAGTGTAGTTTATAAATTAAATATATTTGAAGAGAACAAACCAATTTCATAATTTTAGCTGTCAACATAATTAAAAAATATTTAAAATCAAATTGATTCAAATTTTTAGTTAGTCCGGTAAGAATTTTGCACTGTAACAATATATAGAAATAAATGTGTAGGTATATGTATAAGTAGACAAAATTGTATTACAACTTGTAGAATTAAATTCTGCAAAATTTAATCAATATAATTACAAGGTATGTTCACTAAAAAAAAAAACTAAAAAAATAATAGTTAATATTATAATAATGATATTTGAGTGAACTTTCTTGGACAGACCAAAACCTTAGAGTGTCTGAAGTCCTTTAAAAGAATAATTATTATTATACAGCTACGAAATGTATTTTGTATTTTTATACTACAGATTTGATAAAATGTTACAAAACCTAAATTTTCTAATTCTGGTATTTTTTTTTTTTCAATTTTTATATAATTTTTGTTGTTGTTGTTATCATTTGCATAACACACACACACCAGCCAGCCAACTAGTCATCATCAAGATTTTCGTAATTTAATGAGCATCTATGACTGAAAACTATTCTGATTTAAATTTTTCTTATATTATTTTTTTGTTTTTATTTTTGATGATAACTTCAACTTTTCCTTTAATCTAAGTTTCCATTTCTACTATTCAAAAGCTGATTATTTGAAAGATGACAATGTTGTTGTTGTTGTTATTGTTTTTATTATTATTATTATTTTCTTACCAGTTTTGATGCACCACACTTACTTACCATCAGCAATATGGTGTCCTCTTTATTTTTAA
The DNA here is from genome assembly GCA_963942445.1 of Argyra leucocephala. Lineage (NCBI taxonomy): Eukaryota > Metazoa > Arthropoda > Insecta > Diptera > Dolichopodidae > Argyra > Argyra leucocephala. The sequence goes on along the minus strand of OZ012681.1, from coordinate 135,804,381 downwards.
TAATGGTGATGTGATGTGATTCAGAGTAGATGATGATGATGATATACCTGATGACGAACAGTGAATCAGTTCTCCATTAAATTTAAAGCATTATTTTGTGTTGCAGTTTTTGATGTTTGTTGTTGATTCGTTCTGTGATTCGTGAATGAAAAATTAAAAAAAATTTTTTTTTTTTTTGTTTAATTTTTTGTCTTCCCATCATTTATGGTCCACGACAATTTCCTTTCATTTAATTTAAAAAAAAAAAAAAAAAAAAAAAAAAAAATTGGGGAGAAAAAATAAGACAAAATGTTCATGACATACCGGCACGATATGTGATTTTGGTGTTTTTACTATTTTCTTATGGTCGTTATAGGTACCTTATAATGCCTAGTTTTTTTTTTTTTTTTTTTAGATTTTGTAAGGGAAAATTTGAAAAAAAAAACAAAACTAGGTTTTAACTAACGGCTGATTCAATTCAAACCATTTGGAATATTCAATTGTGGAACTGACTTAAAACAAATATGTGGGAGGTAATTGAACAATTTCTCACTTAAATTTGAAAATATTTTTTTTTATTGTTTTTTTTTTTATTTTTTTCTTGTTCTCTTTATTTTGGCGTCAAATTATAATTTGAAATAAACTAGAGATCATCTATAACAGAAATGGGGGATTACTAAAAATACTAATTTGTAATTAAAAAAAAAAAAAAATTGTTTTTAAATTAATTTTTCTTTAAGTAGAACTTGTGCAGTAAAATGGCCGAACGTGAGAATTATGATTGATTTAGATATTTTTGTTTTTAATTATATTAATTGTGATAGATTATATGAAATAAAATTTTAGAATAGTCAGATCAAATATCATTGATACATTATTGATACATTATGTTGTGTTTTACTTGAGTTTATTGCAGCATGTGAAGTCACGCGAATATTACATAACTTCAGCCAAAATTTCAATTTTATCCAACCAAGACATCTGCTTTCTATCAATATCAAATCTATATACCTTCGACTCATGAACATGATAAAATACCATCATGAACACATAATTGCAGTTATTCGTACTGCGATATTTTGTGTCTCAGATGTCAAAAACAAAATGCAGCTTGCATTTTTGTGTTTGTTCATTCTTCGTAGAACTTCTATGTTCAAGATTCGATTTACGATTAGCATTCTCCTGAAGATCTATTTTTGAACATTGTGGATCTAAAGGTGATTGTAATTGTAAGCAAATATTGATTTGTGTGTTTGATATTGTTTAATACAAAATACACAATTTAATTATTTTTGGCTTTAATACTGTTGTAAGTACGTTTTTTAATTTGTCCGTGGCAGTACAAACTTCGTACTTACTCCATTTTGTATAATTTGATTAAAATGTATTCCTAGAATCTCTAAAATTGAACCCATCACTGTAAAATTGCTGATTAATATAAGTTTATTCCGAATTTCAAATAATGACGTTATTTTCGTGTTAGCTAATTTACACTATTTTAACTGAAACAACACCCAAGTCAGAAGATGATGATATAATCTAATATGTTAATACACTAATAATGTCTGTAAAACTTTTCGCGTCGGCGAATTAGAAAACAGTATCATGAACCACAAATTTAAATGTAAAGCCTTTTATTACCGCAAAAAAATTACCGATTAAGAAATTAAAACAATTGAAAAATACTAATTTGTGTGCCCATTTTTCAAATAAATCATTTGTAAACAAACTTGTACAACTTCTAAACCCATACATAGGAAAACTATATATTTAATAGAAAATCCAAAGTATCATAAAATATGAAGTTTCTTCAATTTAAAAGTATTTTTTAAAGCCATCAAAACAATTTTAAAATTACTCAGAAAATAAAGTACACATTAAAAAAATTTGAATTTCCCTGCTTTGTGTCTTTGAATTAGTCACCTCGAAATGTTTCTGCTTGACCATCTACATTCAAATGAATGTTTATTTTTTATAGCAAAGTAGAGGCAAGCAGAAAAAAAATATTCTTATATTGTTGGCATGTTGGTAAATCTTGCTTTGCTAGCCTTAAAAATTCCCTAGATTTGCTAAATATTCTTTTTATAGGATAAACACCAGAAGCATGATATTATAGATAACCTAGCAAGGACAATATTGACTATTATTTGTTCAATTGGTGCCAAAATTGCAAAACTACCATCTTCTGGTGATATTTAATTGAATAAAAAAAAATATTTTTTTAATGGTGGACCGACGAATTTTTTTCCGGGAATAGCTACTAATTACCAAAATCCATTTAAAGCGTAAAATTGAATTATAAGCCAAAGCAAATATTGTCAATTTATTTTTTAAATATATTTCAACGAAATGTCGCTATATTTTCAATCGAATACACATACATACATACATATAAATTGACCATTACTGAATAATTTTCCATCGAGGTCCATCCAATTTTCATTTGCAATAATATTACATTGTTACCCACAAATTAAATTTTATTTATCCTGCTAAGAGTTTTTTAAATAATTTTCTTTCACACACATTCAAACATAAAAACATAACTCAAGAATTTAATTATTGCCACACTGATATTATTTCCGAAAAAAAGCAAAAATAATTCTTGTTAATCTCATAGAAATTATTTTTTTTTTCCTTTTTTTTTGTGAAATTCATTTTAAAAACATGATTTTCGTGTAATCGTTTACGTACTGGCGACTTCAAAATTTCATTCAATTTCAATTGGTAAAAATCCTATCATTAGAAAAACAAAAAAAAAAAAATTTCGTCTGATCATCAAACAGTTTAGTCTCAACTATGATAGTGTGTCACTCAATTTTAATGTGCATAACTTAGTCACAATTACACCATTTACATATACACTGTCACAAGTATAGAACTAAAAAACTGGTATTGAACGGCAGCAATCGAATTAAGTTTGTTTTTTTTTTGTCTTTTTTTTTTGTGGCTCAATAGTTCAGATTTTAACATTTTTATTGAAACGGTTTCTTGATCCTTTGTATTCATTTTGATTGAATTTCCATTAGACTGTGTGTGATTGTGTACTTTTGAGTAGTATATAAAAGTTCGAATTTAAAAATCTATTTTACAAATTTGGAGAGGAAAAAAATTACTGTTAATTCATTTGATGATTCAATTATGATTCATATGAATCGCAGCAAAATGACAATTTTGGTAATGTTTACTTGAAACAGATTCGTAATAGTTGATTATTTAACACCAAATTTCGATCACAATAGTCAAAATTCGATCACTATTCTGATACTATCAATTTTGAGGCATTCAAATAACTGAAATGAAATCTCGCATAAAATTTATGCTGTGATTTACTATTAGAAAATTCAAACCACATAGAATTTACGTATTAATGAGCCGCTAGCACCATTTCAAAAACAGACAGAGAAACATTTTCTAGTTTTATTATTTTCAGTTTTTGTACTGATTTTGTTTTGTACTGAAATCAATTTTTGGATATGAGCAAAAACAACAGCCGAATGGTGCAAGAATAAATGCAGGTATAAAAACGAAACATTCAACCTAAGGCAGAAGGTTTTTCGAACATACAAAATTGATCGTAAATGGACAAATCTATGATGACATTTTCTTGTTTTATTATTTTCAATTTTTGTACAGATTTTGTTTTGAACTGAAATCAATTTCTGAATATGAGCTAAAACAACAGTTGAATGGTGCAAGAATAAATTCAGGTATCTAAAAACGAAATATTCAACCTAAGCCAGAAGGTTCTTAGTTCTCGTAAATGGACAAATCTATGATGACATTTTCTGGTTTTATTATTTTCAATTTTTGTACTGATTTTGTTTTGAGCTGAAATCAATTTTTGAATATGAACAAAAATGATGCAGCCGAATGGTGCAAGAATAAATTCAGGTATTTAAAAACGAAATATTCAACCTAAGCCAGAAGGTTTTTAGTTCTCGTAAATAGACAAATTTATGATGACATTTTCTGATTTTATTATTTTCAGTTTTTGTACTGATTTTGTTTTGTACTGAAATCAATTTCTGGATATGAACAAAAACAACAGCCGAATGGTGCAAGAATAAATGCATGTATCTAAAAACGAAACATTCAAGGTTTTTCGAACATACAAAATTTCTCGTAAATGGACAAATCTATGATGAAAAAATATTTTCGATATTCGACCAAATTACGTAGTTAAAATTATTTTTTTTAATCAAAATTATTCAAAATCCAAATTTGAATAAATATGTTTTTTTTTGTTTGTTTGTTTGTTTTTATATTTTCTCAAATGGTTCTCAAATCAAATAAATCGAATTTCTTTGATTCAACCAATTTTGTAAGCTTCACCTATAATTTTAAAGGTCTTCTTTTTTATTTTTATTTATTTTTTTTTTTTATTTTTTTTTCAGATTTTCTACGTCATGAGAATAAGATTTTGAACGGTATTTTACATTTATTGAATAATGATGATAATGTTGTACCCAGTTCAGAAGTTCAACATGAACTTTGAAGAGACAATCAGTTCTTCTTCTTTTTTTTCTGCGAACTTTTTGTTTTCTTTTCTTTCCTTGATGTTCAAATTTATTCGTTGACTTTGTCATGTCATTAGGTTGTTGTTGTTGATATTGCAATTTTTATTTTTTTTTCTTTTTTAATTCTACATGTCTAACATTCATTTTTGCAAAACAAACTTACATACAACAACCTTAAAACAAAAGAAGTAAAAAAAAAAAAACCGAAAAACCAAAAACTAAAAAACATGTGTTCTCGTCATTGTCGTCAACATCGTCTCATTCAATATCAGTTACAATCACAGTTATATTTAGTCAATTTTGGGATAGTAACAGTGGCTAATTCTAAAATATCCATGTTATTTGAAAAATAACCATGTTATGTTAATGTGAGGATCATTAACAAAATTTGGTTAGAAATTGAAGAAAATAAACGAAAACGTGCCATTAAATATGTATGTAAAAAATGTATTTCATATATATGATGGTATACATTATTGTGTTGTTATATAAAATGTAAAATTACTGTCATGCATAATGATAGGCTATAATATTGAATTAATGTTATTCACCTGTAGCTAGGTATATATATTTAAATTGATGGATAAAATCTTTAGAAGGAGACAAATTTTTTTTTTTTTTTTTTTTGTTTTTCTTCCTGGACGATGAAAACTTTTATTTAGGTATACTAGGTAAATTTACCTATTAATTTAATTTATTCATAATTAATTCGATGGTCATAAATGGCAAGATAGATTTGAAAAACAAGAATGTAATAGTGTTGTTTAATGACAGGATCGTGTCAAATAATTGCATTTTAATTTTTATTTGTTATTTTGTAAATATTTTGTTGTTTTTTTTATATTTTTGATGTTGGTTGGGACGATACTATTCCAAGTTAAAAAAAAAAACAAGTATTATAAATTAGAGAATTTATTATAATGAGATTCAAATTGATGTCATAATGAAAATTATTTATTTATCAAAATAAAATAAAAGTCTGTTTCGGGAAATAGAAAACCGAAAAAATGATAATGAATGAGAGAAGTAGTAAGACAAGAATTTAAATTCAATATTTTAGTTATATTTCTCTATATCTTTCTCTTTTTCTCTATAGCTTAACTAGTACAATCAAATTTTTTGTCCAATCCAATCCAATCGATGTTATTTATAATAATTTATAAACTTTAATAAGAAGCAAAACCTCAAAGTTATAGTAGGCTCTAGCTATACCTAAGGTCTACTTCTTACGGGAGTAAAAAAAAATTAAAAAATCTGTTTCAATATGTTGATATTTAAATTAAAGAATGGTTAGTTCTAAAATAGTTAATTTATACTTTAGGAAATACTTGTCTGAACTACTTCCGTTTTCTGTTACTGATGCTTAAAATATTTATCTTGAGTTGGAAATGTTGCTGTAGAGCCTGACTAATCTACCTTTGACGGCTTTTGTAGATTCATTCTGTATTCAATCAGTGAACTTGTATTCAATGTCCTTCTTAGCTTGTCTTCGGTAATGCTGATGTATATAAGTTGTTCTTTTGTATATATTTGAGTTTACAATGTTTCTTTGAACCATCTTATCTGATGAGATAACCATTTTAGTTAATCAATCCAGGCGATAATCAACAGTTTTGACTACAAACTTTTAAATCAAACTAAATTTAATAACTTTTATTTTTGATTAAAAAATTCTCATACATTTTTTTGTATGTTGTTTGTGTAGGCGAAAAAAAAATATTTTCACACCATCCGATTTTTTTAATTAACTGTAAATTATTTTCTTTCTTCAAAGTTACAACAAAAACAAATTTATAAACTTCCAAAAAAATATTTTTTTTTTATTTGTATATTAAAAAGCCTATCCTTATTTTCTGGTTTTTAGGTCACAGCTCATCCATAGAAGGCGCATAATATTTAGTCACCTATAAAAATTTAATTTTTGTATACAACTCTAGGTCTCATCATCGCAATTCATTTTCGTTATGAATTTTCTGTATTAATGGTTAAACTTAGTACGTCACAATCATTTAAAATTAGACAATAATTATCCGAAAAAAAAACAACAACAATAGGACAAACAATAGAAACTCACAATTTTGAAAAAAAAAAAGTATTGCTAGCTAGGCAACCAACCAAGAAAATAGCTAAAAAGAAAAAAAATAAGAATAATTGCTAACATAAAGTAAATATTTTTTTAATTTAAAAGATTCCAATTTGTTATTTGGAACACATCGATCGGTGGTATACATGTATACATCTTCAAGAAGTTTCCAGTTAATGCAAAAAAGATGAGATGGCAGTTTTACCTAATTTAGTTGTTTTTGCCTTCTATTTCACTGTTTTTGTTATTGTGTGAATTAAAATAACCTACGAAGTAGAGTGACTCAATCGAAATATTTAGACCGAATCTAAAAGGTTTTCTTTTTCTATTTTAAAATTTTTATTTTATGTTTTTAAATTTAATTTCAATTGTAATTCACTAAAATGTCATACTCTATTGACATAAATTTGAAACTTTTAATACAATTTTTTTTGTTATATTAATAAAAAAAATTATTTTTAAAATTTTCTTTCTAGGTATCAGGTATTGGTATTGGTTCTAACAAATTTCAACAATTTAAGTAAATTTTCAAGTTTTCTTAATAAGAAGTAATTTTGTATTGGTGGCTAATGTTTATCTAAAAGTTAAGAATTCAGCTGATTTACTAAGAAATTATTGTAGAAAGTTAAATAGAAATAAAACATCCTTGCTAAGCTAAACAAAATACCAGCTATTTCCGGCGTAACATTCCCAGATCAAGCATTAAAAATATATTTCTTTCCGCTTTATTTGAATACTGGACTCAAAACAAATTTTCCTATAATTATTTTTTCTTAGCATATCGTCCTATTTAAGCATAACATTTTTATTACATAGGGTATTTGTTTATTTCTCTAATCTCCTTGCTGTTACCTGTGTGGAATTGCCGATGTGAAATGTGGTGAATTCTGGTTTAAAAATTTTTGTTTTGCATATAACGCCGCAGACACCATTGGCCAATTAAAATTATTTCGAGGTGATAAGTTCACCAACCAGGACACAAACCAGAAAAATTTAAAATATTTTAATAACTTACTTTATTCTTTGGGTAATTTCAATTGTTTTGATGACTTTAAAAATACTTTTGAATTTCAAATGGTTTCATATTATTTTATTGAGTTTGGATCTTCTATCGTAGTTTCCCTAAATGGGTTTGGAACATGGATATGATTTTTTTGAAAAATGGCACAAAAATTAGTACTTTTAATTTATTTTTCCGAATCGGTATTTTTTGCGGTAATATTTTTTCCGAACCGGTAATTTTTTCGAATCGGTAATTTTAGCGGTAATATTTTAAAATTTCTGTCACTGATACTTGGTTTAATTTAAAAGAAGATAATTGGATCGAAGGTTAACACAAGGCAAGTAAACTATGCATACAAGTAAACTTTACTCTCTAAAAATTAATATTATTTTCTCTGGTAGTTGATGAAGCAAAATATCTTGGTATAAACACACTTGGACAAATATCTTACTTGGCAAAAACATAAAGCAGCAACAAAAAAAAGTTAAACATCGTGGTATACACTTGAACCGACATCTTAGTTGGCAAAAGCATAGAGCAGGAAAGAAAAGATGGTGGTCTATAATGCTTACTATAATCTATACTGCTTACTATAATCTATACTTCTTTATAGAACTCAACTTTCAAATTCCATTCTAAAATAAATGGCTTCTATATAAAGTAATATTATCCAGCACATTTAAATGTATAGGATTCAGTTTTGGGGTTCAGCCTCTGTATCTACACTCAATCAAATTTAGCAGTTGAAATTAAAATATCTATAAATATTAGTTTTGTATGTTACCAACTGTATTATTCCCCAAGTAGTTAAGATACAAAACAGGATTATTGATTAACCATTCAACAGAACAATATTCAACAGAAGCAAAAATTCACCATGTAATTTGACTGATAGTGTTTGTCATCTTATTTGATTTTCAACACTCCGTATCACAATAATTAAGAGTAGAATTCGTTTAGTCTCTGATGACCAGCCTGGAAGTTCTTTTTATATATTATCAATTTTCCATAACCATATAAATTCATATTAACATAACAAAAAATTAATTTACAAGCTTAGTAAAACCCACCCAGTAGTTTTATGATTTTTTTTTTTGTTTTTGTTAAGGTCAACACTTTAGTCTCATAATTTGTACTACTCCCTATATTTTTTTTTTACTAGAATTATAACTTCAAAAGAAATTTAATTTCTTTGAATAAAAAAAAACGCAAAAGCAAAAAAAAACAATAATTATTGTTCTCTTAAACTACTTCAGTAAATCCAATTTATGAGTATCTATACATGAAACAACAACTAAGAAAAAAACGACAATATAATTTGTGATTGTGACGCGTACAATGACAATAATAATAACGTTCAGGTGACTGGACATCACCGGTCGTCATTATTATCATCAAATTTTTATAATCATTTATTCTTGATCATCATAATCAACATCATCATCATCATCGTTATGACATTACTTCAAAAATAATATCCGTATATTACAATATTCGGATTATATTATTATTACAATAACAAAAACAACTATAATAATAAGAAAATCACTGAATGTAATAATAAGAAATAAACCAAGCCTTAAATTTTGCCCATATATGAAGATAATAAGATTCTAGAAAATAATGTCAATTTATTATTAAATTATATTTAAACTTACATACATATACCTACGTAAGTACATAAGATTCATCGGACAATCAAACATTTCATACTATATAGGAATAAGTGTAGAGCACCCACAGTGAGCCATCAGATTTTAAATATTAAAAGATAAAAAAAACATAGATTACAACTGCGATTATTATATCTGAGACATAGAACCTATATGAAAAATATAAAAATTACCTTATAGCTACTTTTGTGCACAGACTATATTATTGAATTAATCTATGTCGAGTCACTCACCAATTTAACAATTACCACACCATGAAATATTAATATTACAAAACAACAACAACAACAGTGATTAATTTACTTTACCTATATGAACAGTTTATTGTAATCGAATGGACACTATTTATTTGGAATTTTTTGTTTTTTTTTATTGGGCGATCTTTGTATTAAAGTTTTGTCGAGCTTAGGTTTTCTAATGTGCTCGTGTTCTAACTAAAAAGATGAGACAATCATTAATTTTATGCTTTTAAATTGTGGGTTCTGTAAAGTATTTATGTTAGTATAATTTGTGCATTAGTTTTACTTGAGTCGAAAAATGAAAGTCCAAAAACATGAAAAAAATACAGTTAATTATGCAGAAATATAGAAATTGAGTACATATCGTCCAATATGTGTTCATTTTTCAATACCTTGTAAATAATAAATAAATAAACCGTTATTAACGATATTTGCACTGAAGTTTCAAATTAGTTTTTAACTAGAGACGTAGTTTCAATAACATTTGAATTTATTCAGGATTCAATGGTAAATCAAATTTTCTGGAAAATTGCGATTTATTTCTATGAACATTATTGCCAGATTTAATTTAAATTTATATTTATTAACAGGGAATAAATCCGAACCGGCCAATATTCAGATAGCCTTAGGCATTTGGACCATTTATTGCCAGTGCAGTTTCAAATCTGTCATTTATTTTAAATATGTTATGTTACGGCTCATTGAGGATTTACTTCTTAAGGGCATTAATATTTTGAAGCAAAAATGCTGGTAATAGCCCAGGTTGTGCAATTGATGTAAGCATTAGGCCAAGTCATAGCTATAGAGATTACCATCTGTAGTGAAAGTCAATCGTTAATAAAATCACTCCAATTCTTTTATACCAAGTACCTTTTGATATAGGTAAATGCAAGATATAACTTGAAAATATAATATAGAATGAAGGTCTACTGTGTTCTTGGATACTCAAACTTAACTAATATGTGTTTACGTTTTTCAAAATCAAATTTATTTTTATCTTTATTTAGATTTCGGTAGTTTGGATAGTATATGTTTGGCAATCTAAAAAATATTTGAAAGATTGGCTTTCACGACTTCTATATAGGTAAGAGATTCGATCTTATTGAAGGGGATCGTTATGGGTTAATTCAGTTGCTTTAAAATTAAAATAAATTTAATATTCAAAGGAACATAATAAAAACAGAATTTACTAATTTGCATATTTTTTTTATATTTGCACACATACACTGTGCACATTTCCCAATAATTTTACCGTAGTAAAATAATGTATAGGTAATTGTGGCCAGCTAAAAATTTAATTTATTATTAACCAAAATAAAAAAATTAAATAAGAATTTCAATAAAGTTCAACTTAAAAACCATCATTCAAAAATTTCTTAGGCAATATATAAATATGAGATTGCCCATGGTATTAAAATTAACTGTCATTATATTTGATTTTTCTTCTTGAATATGATGTAATTTTTATTACAATCTGTGATCGTATCTACTTAGATATATATATATGATTTCTATGAATCAAATGGGTTTGTTTACATTAAAAATTTTGTATTATTTCTGGAATGATTTAATTTTTATAGATTTTACTCTAGTTCTTACCAAGTCTTTACAATCTAACCAAATCCTAGTAATATAATGGATAGATTCATTCAAATTTATGACTTCTGTGTAATAATTATAATTTATTATATATTTTTATAATTAAAAATATTTTTAAAACTATTTGTAGATAGTTAATCATTGTTCTGGGTTGTATCAAGATAAGCCCATCTCAAAATATGATATTAACTTAATTTTTAGAAATTCGTCTTTTATTACTAAAATTCAGTACCAGAATATAATTATTAATTCAATTTAATGATTCATTTTCTAATTCCACTTAATACTATCGTCATTGGTAAGTAATAAGATAGATAAGATAATTAAAGAAAATTCTAGTTTAGAGTAACCTTGTCTTATCTTATATTTGTATTTCAATTGTGTTAGGCTTCAATCTGTTTCTAACCATACTACACCCTTTTAATATATAGAGACCCTGATTGACGTTTATTGCACCATCTGCTCTTGCGTGTTCCTTCAGATAGATCGTCATTTTATCGATTTTTAATAATATTACAGATTAGCTCAAATTAAGTCTGATATTGTATATACCATCAGCTCTAATCTTGTACCCTCTCTATAATTACTATCAACAAATTATTTTAACAAATATTTTCCAATCAAAAAGAAAATATTTTATTTGTGATTTAAAAAAAATTGCGTAGGTTGATTTGATTTCATCTATATAGACATATATCTATCTCTTTCTAACTCTATGTTCTATTTTGAACATATGTTTAGCCAAGTCTAAACCATTGCCACAGGTCTAAATATTAATTTAAAAAATTATTTTTTTTTTTGTGACTTACCTAGTTTTCTAGTATTGAAAAAACCCAAAATATATATATACATATATATATATATAAATATATTTACAAAATTCCACATGATGAATAATTGTATCAATTGAAGTCTCATCCCAAGCCCATCGACATCATCACAAAATCTAATGGTTACTCCTATATATTTTTATTATTTTAAAATATTCGAACAAAATAGTCGTCAACTGAAGAGAAATGAATTTGAGAAAGAAAAAAAAAATTGAAAAATAAAAACATTGAAATGATGTTGATGAAGCAATGAGACGGGTGTGCATCATCAGAATTATCATCTTAAAAAAATTATCATTATCAATATCATTATCATTATTATTTTATATACAGTCGTTTTTGAAAATAAATTAACTTAAAAGTGTTATCATATAATTTAGGACTATTCTGTTAAAATATTTTATTGGAGATCAAATCATTGCATTTAAGATCATCAACATCAAAACTATTGTTTGCTTAACCAATTTAAAACAATTTGTCTCAATAAAATTATATTATTATCAAAATAAGAGTTCTATTTAATATTATTGAAATATTGGAGTTTACTCCACAATAATTTACTTAACAAAACATATCTTGACCCTTATAAATCAAACTACGTCCATCATGTCTATTATAATCACACTATTACAATCGAAACACCCTGTCAAAATCTGCATACTAAAAAACAAATAAATATACAAATATTTGACATTTAAATTCAATTTTTGATATTTATGAATACGGTTTACTTGATCAGTAGTTATAGTAGTATAAAGTAAAAGAGTATGTTTTAGATCAAGCTGGAGGTGGAGATTGACAATTTATTATGAATTCAATGGTAAGACGTATTAAAAACTGTCTTTATGATGAATACTTTATTTATATGTTATTTAAACAATACCAACTTACATATTTCATTATTTTTATACCCTAATAGTATTTAGTCTTCTTCTAAAGTTGAGCTATGCTATAACTCTACAATAGTTATAGTTTTTCACATTTAAAATTAGTAGATATATTATAAAATTAAAAAAAAAAAAAAAATTGTATATGTGTAGAGGGCTAACCATGGAACACTTATGTTATGTAACACTGCACCTAATCTTAATATAATTTTAGTACATGTTGACACATTGCAATTTGTGAAACAATCAGTTATAATAAAGCATTAGACGAGTCAAGTCATCACAAGATGAATACAGTCTGTAAATGTGCATGCCAAATCTATAATAAAAACCAGTTAGGGTGTCGTCCATCCCAAACCAATAGACAAAAAAAAAATTCTAAAGTTTTAAATATTAATTGTTTGTTTACAATTTTATAACAGTAACAACCTAACTGTACATTTCTGTCAGACTTTAAATATAAAATGCACTGCTGCAAGGGAAAAAATATTAAATAAAATTTCTAATTAAAAAAACGATTTGTAATGGTTTTGTAAAATAAAATAAATAAAAATATTTTTATATAGCACTGTAACAAACATAAACATTATTGTTGCAGATCTGTTTAATACACAGAATTCTTATTGTTATTGTACTGTACTGGTTATTGTTAGTATATTTGTTGCAATATTGTTATTGTTTTTATTATTGCTGATATTGTTTTAATATAAATTTTTTAATTTGTCGTCTTGTATTGTTTGTTGTTTAGTCCCACAATGAATTAAAATAATTTGGTTGGGCCATATTTATATACAGTTTATTTGTTTTATGTTATATTAAATATTTTTTATTGTAATATTGATTATGATGATGATGATGATTATAATAATGCTGATGATGCCTGAGCTGTTAAATATTTAAAAATTTTGTTTGCACGACGATGAAAAAAAAATTCCGAATTTATTTCGTTTTTTTTTTTTTTTAATGGAATTTTTAGGTTTGAAATTAAGGATTACACAATTCGTAAAGTATTTTGTTTTTTTTTTATTTTTACTTTTGAAACGAAAATTATTAATGATGTCTTGCCGTTTTTGAAGGTGCTGAAAGCGGGTGTTTTTTTTTTTTTTTTAATTTTGTTGTATTTTGTTGTTGTGGGGCTGTGCTGTGCACAGCAACCTTATCTATCAATCGTCGTAGATATTTTGGTGTTGTCGTTTTGTCATTTTTGTTATTGAATTGAATTATTTTGAATTAATTTATTTATTTTTGGTTTTGTTTCGATTTTTTTTTTCGTTAGCATTAGGCTGTGTGAATATATCTAGAAAATGTTTCTGTTTTTTTTAGTTTTGTTTTATTTTTTGAATAATTGGAAAATTATTGTTATTTTCTGGTTTTATTAGATAATGCAAAGATTATGATCATGGACGATCATGATGTTTATAGTTAAGGAATTTGAGGAATTTTTAAAGAAAATATATTTAATTTTGAATTTAATTAAATTGTTATTTAATAAATTAATTTTTAATAGGACGACGGGTTTGCAGAATTTGAAGTTTTTAACTGAATGGGATGAATTGCGTTTTAAATTGTTAAAATAATGAAGACATTTTTTTTATATAATTTTTTTGTAATATTTTAGGATTTTTATAACTCACAGATAATACCAACACGGTACTATTGACATCTTCTAATAAGTTATAAAATCAATCAAAATGAAAATAAGAGTTGTATAGGTAGTCTAACACTATAAATACCTACTGATGAGTTCTAATAGTGTTGATGAGATGAACGAAACAATTTCCTAAAAATTATTTTGTTTGTTAATATAAATAAAAATAATATTTATAAATAGAATGGTGACATAAAATGTCTATATATAAATATTAATTAATAAATCGAACTTGTTCTTTTTATCAAAAGTAAAATGACATGGAAATTTTAATATTTCATACTTAAAAAAATTTATAATTACATAAATTTATTTTATATTAATTTAATAATTTATTTTCATTCAATAATTTATTTTTATTCTAAACTTAACAAATACATAATTTATAAACTACATTTACTCGAACTGATATTAGATAAGCATCAAATTGATAGTGAACGACTAGCTAATTAACGAAAGTATCATAAAAACGAAAAATATCATTGAAGGTTGTTGCTTCCAAACTTTTATTTCACTTCTTATAGACTTTCAATTCCATCACAGTGATAACCAAGTATACAGAGTGATTCATTTGAATTATTTTCATATTATGTTGTACTTTAATACTTTTATTTTAATTTAAATACACAAAATTACAACAAACTTAAAATAATATCTAAAACTGAAAAAGGTGGGTCTCTCAAAATCATTGATTCAGCAAAAATGATGCCTCAACACAAGCATTGAAATTTTTCTTGTGGGTTCAAATTTTTTTCAGTATTGTGTTATAAAATATATTTTGGTTTGTCCATTTTGAATTTATTCTCTGGACATATTCAAAAAATAATTCAAATAATTCAAAAATAATTAAAATAATTTGAAATATATTAAATAGTGCGTTATTTTTCTATTATTTTTAATTCATAATTCACATGCAATATTTTTAATATTATAACTCCGCAAAATAATGCACCCATTCCAATTCAATGGCCAGTACACTTTTAAATCATTTCTCAAACTTTGAAATAACTTAACTAAGTTTATTTTGCTGAAATTTAAAAAAAATATTTTATTGGTCATTTATCCGATCATAAGTCATCACCAAATATGGTATTTTAAACAAACTTTTAAATATAGATTAAAAAAAATATCAAATCAACTGTAATATTGTCCAAATGACTGATCTTTTAAATGAGGCCGAACGTTATGACCAAATATTAACGATAAAGATTGTGTAACAGAGTATGTACAAATCAAAATAAATTACAAAAACAACAACAATTAGACTGGACTCAATCAATATTTTTATTTCGTTTTTGATTGAACACAATGATTGACATTTAAGTTCAATGTGGCAACTGCGTATACCTCAAGTAAATTTTCACATGAATTAAAAAACCATTTCACATTACATTTTACATTACAGATGTTATTATTGTTGTTATTATCATTTTTAATTAATGAACAAAATTTCTTTAACATTTTCGGTCATCATTATCATCAATTATTATTATTATTGCAAATTCATTCCAATTCAGGATTCTAGATTTAGAAATATTTCCTAGTCTTGCAAATCTATACATATATATGTATTATACGAATTTTAAAACTTTTTCAAAGAAAATTGTTTCTTCTGTTCATTCGATATGCAAGAACAGTATAACAAACCGATAATAACAACAATGAAAAAATATAATTTAATTCAACATTTATGTTGTGCATGTGTTGTAATTGTTGATTATTATAGTTGTTATTTTTTTCTATTTTTTTTTTGTCAATATAAAATTGAAATTGTTGCAAATACTGATTTTTGATTGATTTAATAAAAAAAAAAAAATAAAAATAATAAAAAATAGTCAAGTCATTCTGGTGGACAATGACAATGGACAAAAATTGTGTTATAAGAAAGAACAGAGATAGAAAATATAGTTTTACGGTTGACATAATTTTACAGTTTTTGTTTTCAGATTTTTCATTTTAATTTTTTTTTTTTTTAAATGCCATAAAATTGCAACATAATGCAAAGTAATATTTTGTTTTGTTTTTTTTTTTTTTTGTGATTGTACATTTACAAAAATAACAAAAAAAAAATATGATGAATGATTTAATGGGTACGGTAGCATTTTTAAGATCCATTTGTGTCTTCTATTGTTAATGTCAAAATAGAAGGAGAAAAAAATGATTTTTTTTGTTGTTGTTGTTTTTGTTTGTTTTATGAATTTTTTTTGTTTTGTTATTATTATTATTAGTCTTTTTAGTTTTTGGGTGTTTATGGCCTTAGGGTCAGCAGAATATATGATATATGTTGATGACCTTTTTTGGCACTGATCTTATAATACATACATAGAGGACAGAGCATCCCATCAATAAAGTTGGAATTGGAAAATTTTTATGAAATTGCTGTAAAGTTTTCAGGTTATGAATTTTTGTTTTTTTTTTTAAATTTAGAAAACATTTTATTGAACATAAAAATTTTAAATAAGCTTAATCTGAAAATGATATTTATGGACGTTATTTTATTTTTATGAATATTGATCTTATCTCTTTAATTAAATGAATTGAAATTCAAATTTTGAATAATGTTTATAACGGTAAATAATTTTGTATATGCTACTGATGGAACTTGACAAGTACTAAGCTTTAACTGATACACATCAATGTCGCCGCATAGACTTACAGATATATCTGGTGAAATAATAGATTATACCAAATTTGAAATTTGAATTTGAATAATAATTATGTTTCCAATCATGACTACACTATTTATATATTTTTCGTTGTTACGTATATTCTATTTTATTCCAGGACAATTGTTCTATAGTAATTAATACAATCTAGTAGTTTAAACCATTGTAAAAAATAATGAAACTGTTATACAAAATAATATTAATTTATATAAGTGTTATACCAAATGTAATGTTATTTATTATGTTAAATATACCATTAATTTTATACAAATAAAATGTATTTGTAACTCATAATTAGTTTACAGTATGACAGTTAGGATATTTTGTAAATTATTGCTGCTATTGTAAATATTCCTAGAATAATAATTTTACATATATCTACATAGAATGTAAAATTTTGAATTAGACTTAGTATTGAATAGTCAATCAATAATTCCACATAGAAGTTAGTAATAAGTATTGTAATTGCTCTTGGTGTGATAAGTAAAGAATAATTTATTGAATATTATAGAATCGAGAACACATAAATGTATGGTACATGTACATGAAACCTAATCTAAATTTTACAAGCGAATTTCGAAATTCTTCATTCAATTTACAACAACGGGTTTTGAACTTAAATCCGTACCAAAGGTTTCTGATGATGTACCTACTATTTTATCGTTGTTTTTGCTCATGTATACTAGATAAATATTATTAATTATTTTTTTTCCGTTTTATGTATAAATTTAAGCTGCCTAGGTTTTCTGAAATTGTTCATTTGAAAGCAAATCCATTTTTTTTCAGTATTAAACATTTGTTAGTTCCAGTTATTTTTTAATTTTTTATAAAAATTTAAATTAAATAATTTATTACGATATATATATTTCTCTATTTCGACTATCTCGAAACAATATTCCATCACAAAACAAGCTTTTTTCATCTTGTATGTAGTTTTAAAACGGAAACCATAATTGAATTATTTTAATTGAATTGTCATCACACAATTATTAACATTCTATCGCAAAACTTCAATCTCTAATAACAAAAAAATCTGTTTAAAAAATAATTTTTCAATTCTTCAATTTTCATAAGCATCTCAATTCTATCAAGAACCTACCATACTTTATTCATTCTACACTATAATAACACTATATAAATTCTTGTAAAGTTCAACATAAACAAGAAAGCACTTCCTACTTGTCTTACCTGCCAATAATACTCTGTATCATATATCTAGTATATATATATATATCTAAAAAATAATCTTACATTAATATAGTCTCAGTTAGAGTATTCGACACGATGATTCGTTCTATAAAAATTTCCGATTAATTTTTTTTAATGGTCCTCCAACTTAAGACAACTTTATAATATATAAATAATTCCTGTATTAAGAGTGGAAATGATTCGTTTCGTTATAATGTATTTTGTTGTTGTTGTTGTTATAATATAAAGTTACCAATCAATTGAACCACAACCAATCGACTATATTGATAAACTTTAAATTCGATAGTTTAAAATTCCTTTCGCTAATAATACACCATGCCGATCATGATAAGAACATCGATGATGATGATGATAATGATGATGATGATGTTTACAGCTACTTTTTTTTTTCTTTCATTTAAGTATATTGAATAAATCCAATACTTTTTACAACAGCTATATATGATATCATGTATTGTTATATATAATTTCTCTGAAGCGAACTCAAGTTTTGATCTACTGTTATACTACTACTATACTACTATTACTAACACAATGGAAAGAAATTGACCTAAGGTCATTACTGATAAAGTCCAGATAAGTTAATTTAACTATTCTTTATAAAATATAATAATAATATTTGGATTCAATATGTATTTGTTCGAAGTTATAAATACCGAATTTATTTGAGAATAAAACAAAACAACACAATGAGATAAGCGATAATATTTTTATCTCCAGTTAAGCTAATAAAATCATTACATCTTCTGGACAAACCGAAAATAATAAGAACCTTCTAAAAGTACTGTTCAAAAATTAATTAATACACAACTCCTAGCACTTATCAAAAACTAATCAAGGATTAATCAAAAACTAAAACCGCTACAGACCTAAAAATTTGCATTTCGATAGTTTTCTGAAAATAATGAGACACCTCTATCAGCGTTTTTCAAAATTCTGATTTTTTTTGGTAGCTGCCATACAACTCCTAGCATTTATCAAGTACTAATCATGGATTAATCAAAAACCAAAAGAGCTACGGACCTAAAAATTTGCATTTAGATTGTTCTCTGAAAATAAAGAGACACCTCTATCAGCGTTTTTCAAAATTTGATTTTTTTTTGGTAGATGCCATGCTTCTTCTAGTACTAATAAGGGATTAATCAAAACCTAAAGGACCTACTAACCTAAAAATTTGTATTTGGATAGTTCTCTGATAATAAAGGGACACCTCTATCAGCGTTTTTCAAAATTTGAATTTTTTTGTGTAGCTGCCATACAACTTCTAGTACTTATAAGGGGTTAATCAAAATCTAAAGAAGCTACAGACCTAAAAATTTGCATTTGGATATTTCTCTGAAAATAAATCGACACCTCTATCAGCGCTTTTCAAAATTTGTTTTTTTTTTGGTAGCTGCCATACAACTTCTAGCACTTATCAAGTACTAATCAAGGATTAATCAAAAACTAAAGGAGCTACAGACCTAAAAATTTGTATTTGGATAGTTCTCTGATAACAAAGAGACACCTCTATCAGCGTTTTTCAAAATTTGAATTTTTTTGTGTAGCTGCCATACAACTTCTAGTACTTATAAGGGGTTAATCAAAATCTAAAGAAGCTATAGACCTAAAAATTTGCATTTGGATATTTCTCTGAAAATAAATCTACCCCTCTATCAGCGTTTTTCAAAATTTGATTTTTTTGGTAGCTGCCATACAACTACTAGCACTTATTAAGGATTAATCAAAAACTAAAGGACCTATACACCTAAAAATTTGCATTTGGATAGTTCTCTGATAACAAAGAGACACCTCTATCAGCGTTTTTCAAAATTTGAATTTTTTTGTGTAGCTGCCATACAACTTCTAGTACTTATAAGGGGTTAATCAAAATCTAAAGAAGCTACAGACCTAAAAATTTGCATTTGGATATTTCTCTGAAAATAAATCGACACCTCTATCAGCGTTTTTCAAAATTTGATTTTTTTGGTAGCTGCCATACAACTACTAGCACTTATTAAGGATTAATCAAAAACTAAAGGACCTATACACCTAAAAATTTGCATTTGGATAGTTCTCTGATAATAAAGGGACACCTCTATCAGCGTTTTTCAAAATTCTGTTTTTTTTTGGTAGCTGCCATACAACTCCTAGCACTTATCAAGTACTAATCAAGGATTAATCAAAAACTAAAGGAGCTACAGACCTAAAAATTTGTATTTGGATAGTTCTCTGATAATAAAGGGACACCTCTATCAGCGTTTTTCAAAATTTGAATTTTTTTGTGTAGCTGCCATACAACTTCTAGTACTTATAAGGGGTTAATCAAAATCTAAAGAAGCTACAGAACTAAAAATTTGCATTTGGATATTTCTCTGAAAATAAATCGACCCCTCTATCAGCGTTTTTCAAAATTTGATTTTTTTGGTAGCTGCCATACAACTACTAGCACTTATTAAGGATTAATCAAAAACTAAAGGACCTATACACCTAAAAATTTGCATTTGGATAGTTCTCTGATAACAAAGAGACACCTCTATCAGCGTTTTTCAAAATTTGAATTTTTTTGTGTAGCTGCCATACAACTTCTAGTACTTATAAGGGGTTAATCAAAATCTAAAGAAGCTACAGACCTAAAAATTTGCATTTGGATATTTCTCTGAAAATAAATCCACACCTCTATCAGCGTTTTTCAAAATTTGATTTTTTTGGTAGCTGCCATACAACTACTAGCACTTATTAAGGATTAATCAAAAACTAAAGGACCTATACACCTAAAAATTTGCATTTGGATAGTTCTCTGATAACAAAGAGACACCTCTATCAGCGTTTTTCAAAATTCGGATTTTTTTGGGTAGCTGCCATACAACTCCTAGCACTTATTAAGGATTAATCAAAAACTAAAACCGCTACAGACCTAAAAATTTTCATTTCGATAGTTTTCTGAAAATAATGAGACACCTCTATCAGCGTTTTTCAAAATTCGGATTTTTTTGGGTAGCTGCCATACAACTCCTAGCACTCATCAAGTACTTATCAAGGATTAATCAAAAACTAAAACCGCTACAGACCTAAAAATTTTCATTTCGATAGTTTTCTGAAAATAATGAGACACCTCTATCAGCGTTTTTCAAAATTCGGATTTTTTTGGGTAGCTGCCATACAACTCCTAGCACTCATCAAGTACTTATCAAGGATTAATCAAAAACTAAAACCGCTACAGACCTAAAAATTTTCATTTCGATAGTTTTCTGAAAATAATGAGACACCTCTATCAGCGTTTTTCAAAATTCGGATTTTTTTGGGTAGCTGCCATACAACTCCTAGCACTCATCAAGTACTTATCAAGGATTAATCAAAAACTAAAACCGCTACAGACCTAAAAATTTTCATTTCGATAGTTTTCTGAAAAGAATGAGACACCTCTATCAGCGTTTTTCAAAATTCGGATTTTTTTGGGTAGCTGCCATACAACTCCTAGCACTTATTAAGGATTAATCAAAAACTAAAACCGCTACAGACCTAAAAATTTGCATTTCGATAGTTTTCTGAAAATAATGAGACACCTGTATCAGCGTTTTTCAAAATTCGGATTTTTTTGGGTAGCTGCCATACAACTCCTAGCACTTATTAAGGATTAATCAAAAACTAAAACCGCTACAGACCTAAAAATTTGCATTTCGATAGTTTTCTGAAAATAATGAGACACCTGTATCAGCGTTTTTCAAAATTCGTATTTTTTTGGGTAGCTGCCATACAACTCCCAGCACTTATCAAGTACTAATCAAGGATTAATCAAAAACTAAAACCGCTACAGACCTAAAAATTTTCATTTCGATAGTTTTCTGAAAAGAATGAGACACCTCTATCAGCGTTTTTCAAAATTCGGATTTTTTTGGGTAGCTGCCATACAACTCCTAGCACTTATTAAGGATTAATCAAAAACTAAAACCGCTACAGACCTAAAAATTTGCATTTCGATAGTTTTCTGAAAATAATGAGACACCTGTATCAGCGTTTTTCAAAATTCGGATATTTTTGGGTAGCTGCCATACAACTCCTAGCACTTATCAAGTACTAATCAAGGATTAATCAAAAACTAAAACAGCTACAGACCTAAAAATTTGCATTTCGATAGTTCTCTGAAAATAATGAGACACCTGTATCAGCGTTTTTCAAAATTCGGATATTTTTGGGTAGCTGCCATACAACTCCTAGCACTTATCAAGTACTAATCAAGGATTAATCAAAAACTAAAACAGCTACAGACCTAAAAATTTGCATTTCGATAGTTCTCTGAAAATAATGAGACACCTCTATCAGCGTTTTTCAAAATTCGGATTTTTTTGGGTAGCTGCCATACAACTCCTAGCACTCATCAAGTACTTATCAAGGATTAATCAAAAACTAAAACCGCTACAGACCTAAAAATTTTCATTTCGATAGTTTTCTGAAAAGAATGAGACACCTCTATCAGCGTTTTTCAAAATTCGGATTTTTTTGGGTAGCTGCCATACAACTCCTAGCACTTATTAAGGATTAATCAAAAACTAAAACCGCTACAGACCTAAAAATTTGCATTTCGATAGTTTTCTGAAAATAATGAGACACCTGTATCAGCGTTTTTCAAAATTCGGATATTTTTGGGTAGCTGCCATACAACTCCTAGCACTTATCAAGTACTAATCAAGGATTAATCAAAAACTAAAACAGCTACAGACCTAAAAATTTGCATTTCGATAGTTCTCTGAAAATAATGAGACACCTCTATCAGCGTTTTTCAAAATTCGGATTTTTTTGGGTAGCTGCCATACAACTCCTAGCACTTATTAAGGATTAATCAAAAACTAAAACCGCTACAGACCTAAAAATTTGCATTTCGATAGTTTTCTGAAAATAATGAGACACCTGTATCAGCGTTTTTCAAAATTCGTATTTTTTTGGGTAGCTGCCATACAACTCCCAGCACTTATCAAGTACTAATCAAGGATTAATCAAAAACTAAAACCGCTACAGACCTAAAAATTTGCATTTCGATAGTTCTCTGAAAATAATGAGACACCACTATCAGCGTTTTTAAAATTCGGATTTTTTTGGGTAGCTGTCATACAACTCCCAGCACTTATCAAGTACTAATCAAGGATTAATCAAAAACTAAAACCGCTACAGACCTAAAAATTTGCATTTCGATAGTTTTCTGAAAATAATGAGACACCTCTATCAGCGTTTTTCAAAATTCGGATTTTTTTGGGTAGCTGCCATACAACTCCTAGCACTTATCAAGTACTAATCAAGGATTAATCAAAAACTAAAACCGCTACAGAATTTAAAATTTGCATTTCGATAGTTTTCTGAAAATAATGAGACACCTCTATCAACGGTTTTCAAAATTCGGATTTTTTTGGGTAGCTGCCATACAACTCCTAGCACTTATCAAGTACTAATCAAGGATTAATCAAAAACTAAAACAGCTACAGACCTAAAAATTTGCATTTCGATAGTTTTCTGAAAATAATGAGACACCTCTATCAGCGTTTTTCAAAATTCGTATTTTTTTGGGTAGCTGCCATACAACTCCTAGCACTCATCAAGTACTTATCAAGGATTAATCAAAAACTAAAACCGCTACAGACCTAAAAATTTGCATTTCGATAGTTTTCTGAAAATAATGAGACACCTCTATCAGCGTTTTTCAAAATTCGGATTTTTTTGGGTAGCTGTCATACAACTCCCAGCACTTATCAAGTACTAATCAAGGATTAATCAAAAACTAAAACAGCTACAGACCTAAAAATTTGCATTTCGATAGTTTTCTGAAAATAATGAGACACCTCTATCAGCGTTTTTCAAAATTCGTATTTTTTTGGGTAGCTGCCATACAACTCCTAGCACTCATCAAGTACTTATCAAGGATTAATCAAAAACTAAAACCGCTACAGACCTAAAAATTTGCATTTCGATAGTTCTCTGAAAATAATGAGACACCTCTATCAGCGTTTTTCAAAATTCGGATTTTTTTGGGTAGCTGCCATACAACTCCTAGCACTTATCAAGTACTTATCAAGGATTAATCAAAAACTAAAACCGCTACAGACCTAAAAATTTTCATTTCGATAGTTTTCTGAAAATAATGAGACACCTCTATCAGCGTTTTTCAAAATTCGGATATTTTTGGGTAGCTGCCATACAACTCCCAGCACTTATCATGTACTAATCAAGGATTAATCAAAAACTAAAGAAGCTACAGACCTAAACATTTGCATTTCGATAGTTCTCTGAAAATAATGAGACACCTCTGTCAGCGTTTTTCAAAATTCGGATTTTTTTGGGTAGCTGCCATACAACTCCTAGCACTTATTAAGGATTAATCAAAAACTAAAACCGCTACAGACCTAAAAATTTGCATTTCGATAGTTTTCTGAAAATAATGAGACACCTCTATCAGCGTTTTTCAAAATTCGGATTTTTTTGGGTAGTTGCCATACAACTCCTAGCACTTATCAAGTACTAATCAAGGATTAATCAAAAACTAAAACCGCTACAGACCTAAAAATTTGCATTTCGATAGTTTTCTGAAAATAATGAGACACCTCTATCAGCGTTTTTCAAAATTCGGATTTTTTTGGGTAGCTGCCATACAACTCCCAGCACTTATCAAGAACTAATCAAGGATTAATCAAAAACGAAAACCGCTACAGACCTAAAAATTTGCATTTCTATAGTTCTCTGAAAATAATGAGACACCTCTATCAGCGTTTTTCAAATTTCGGATATTTTTGGGTAGCTGCCATACAACACCCAGCACTTATCAAGTACTAATCAAGGATTAATCAAAAACTAAAGAAGCTACAGACCTAAAAATTTACATCTCGATAGTTCTCTGAAAATAATGAGACACCTCTATCAGCGTTTTTAAAATTCGGATTTTTTTGGGTAGCTGTCATACAACTCCCAGCACTTATCAAGTACTAATCAAGGATTAATCAAAAACTAAAACCGCTACAGACCTAAAAATTTGCATTTCGATAGTTTTCTGAAAATAATGAGACACCTCTATCAGCGTTTTTCAAAATTCGGATTTTTTTGGGTAGCTGCCATACAACTCCTAGCACTCATCAAGTACTTATCAAGGATTAATCAAAAACTAAAACCGCTACAGACCTAAAAATTTGCATTCCGATAGTTCTCTGAAAATAATGAGACACCTCTATCAGCGTTTTTCAAAATTCGGATTTTTTTGGGTAGCTGCCATACAACTCCCAGCACTTATCAAGTACTAATCAAGGATTAATCAAAAACGAAAACCGCTACAGACCTAAAAATTTGCATTTCTATAGTTCTCTGAAATCAATGAGACACCTCTATCAGCGTTTTTCAAATTTCGGATATTTTTGGGTAGCTGCCATACAACACCCAGCACTTATCAAGTACTAATCAAGGATTAATCAAAAACTAAAGAAGCTACAGACCTAAAAATTTACATCTCGATAGTTCTCTGAAAATAATGAGACACCTCTATCAGCGTTTTTAAAATTCGGATTTTTTTGGGTAGCTGTCATACAACTCCCAGAACTTATCAAGTACTAATCAAGGATTAATCAAAAACTAAAACCGCTACAGACCTAAAAATTTGCATTTCGATAGTTTTCTGAAAATAATGAGACACCTCTATAAACGGTTTTCAAAATTCGGATTTTTTTGGGTAGCTGCCATACAACTCCTAGCACTTATCAAGTACTAATCAAGGATTAAGCAAAAACTAAAACAGCTACAGACCTAAAAATTTGCATTTCGATAGTTTTCTGAAAATAATGAGACACCTCTATCAGCGTTTTTCAAAATTCGTATTTTTTTGGGTAGCTGCCATACAACTCCTAGCACTCATCAAGTACTTATCAAGGATTAATCAAAAACTAAAACCGCTACAGACCTAAAAATTTGCATTTCGATAGTTCTCTGAAAATAATGAGACACCTCTATCAGCGTTTTTCAAAATTCGGATTTTTTTGGGTAGCTGCCATACAACTCCCAGCACTTATCAAGTACTAATCAAGGATTAATCAAAAACTAAAACCGCTACAAACCTAAAAATTTGCATTTCGATAGTTCTCTGAAAATAATGAGACACCTCTATCAGCGTTTTTAAAATTCGGATTTTTTTGGGTAGCTGCCATACAACTCCTAGCACTTATCAAGTACTAATCAAGGATTAAGCAAAAACTAAAACAGCTACAGACCTAAAAATTTGCATTTCGATAGTTTTCTGAAAATAATGAGACACCTCTATCAGCGTTTTTCAAAATTCGTATTTTTTTGGGTAGCTGCCATACAACTCCTAGCACTCATCAAGTACTTATCAAGGATTAATCAAAAACTAAAACCGCTACAGACCTAAAAATTTGCATTTCGATAGTTTTCTGAAAATAATGAGACACCTCTATCAGCGTTTTTCAAAATTCGTATTTTTTTGGGTAGCTGCCATACAACTCCTAGCACTCATCAAGTACTTATCAAGGATTAATCAAAAACTAAAACCGCTACAGACCTAAAAATTTGCATTTCGATAGTTCTCTGAAAATAATGAGACACCTCTATCAGCGTTTTTCAAATTTCGGATATTTTTGGGTAGCTGCCATACAACTCCCAGCACTTATCAAGTACTAATCAAGGATTAATCAAAAACTAAAGAAGCTACAGACCTAAAAAATTACATCTCGGTAGTTCTCTGAAAATAATGAGACACCTCTATCAGCGTTTTTAAAATTCGGATTTTTTTGGGTAGCTGTCATACAACTCCCAGCACTTATCAAGTACTAATCAAGTATTAATCAAAAACTAAAACCGCTACAGACCTAAAAATTTGCATTTCGATAGTTCTCTGAAAATAATGAGACACCTCTATCAGCGTTTTTCAAATTTCGGATATTTTTGGGTAGCTGCCATACAACTCCCAGCACTTATCAAGTACTAATCAAGGATTAATCAAAAACTAAAGAAGCTACAGACCTAAAAATTTACATCTCGATAGTTCTCTGAAAATAATGAGACACCTCTATCAGCGTTTTTCAAAATTCGTATATTTTTGGGTAGCTGCCATACAATTCTTAGCACTTATTAAGGATTAATCAAAAACTAAAGGAGCTACAGACCTAAACATTTGCATTTCGATAGTTCTCTGAAAATATTGAGACACCTTTGTCAGCGTTTTTCAAATTTCGGATTTTTTTGGGTAGCTGCCATACAACTCCTAGCACTTATCAAGTACTAATCAAGGATTAATCAAAAACTAAAACAGCTAAAGACCTAAAAATTTGCATTTCGATAGTTCTCTGAAAATAATGAGACACCTCTATCAGCGTTTTTCAAAATTCGTATATTTTTGGGTAGCTGCCATACAATTCTTAGCACTTATTAAGGATTAATCAAAAACTAAAGGAGCTACAGACCTAAACATTTGCATTTCGATAGTTCTCTGAAAATATTGAGACGCCTTTGTCAGCGTTTTTCAAATTTCGGATTTTTTTGGGTAGCTGCCATACAACTCCTAGCACTTATCTAGTACTAATCAAGGATTAGTCAAAAACTAAAACAGCTAAAGACCTAAACATTTGCATTTCGATAGTTCTCTGAAAATAAAGAGACACATTTATCAGCGTTTTTCAAAATTCGGATTTTTTAGGGGTGCTGCCATACAACTCCTGGCACTTATCAAGTACTAATCAAGGATTAATCAAAAACTAAAACAGCTAAAGACCTAAAAATTTGCATTTCGATAGTTCTCTGAAAATAAAGAGACACCTCTATCAGCGTTTTTCAAAACTCGGATTTTTTTGGGTAGCTGCCATACAACTCCTAGCACTTATCAAGTACTAATCAAGGATTAATCAAAAACTAAAACAGCTAAAGACCTAAAAATTTGCATTTCGATAGTTCTCTGAAAATAAAGAGACACATTTATCAGCGTTTTTCAAAATTCGGATTTTTTAGGGGTGCTGCCATACAACTCCTGGCACTTATCAAGTACTAATATAGGATTAATGAAAAACAAAAGGGGCTACAAACCTAAAAATTTGTATTTAGATAGTTCTCTGAAAATAAAGAGACACATTTATCAGCGTTTTTCAAAATTCGGATTTTTTAGGGGTGCTGCCATACAACTCCTAGCACTTATCTAGTACTAATCAAGGATTAATCAAAAACTAAAACAGCTAAAGACCTAAAACTTTGCATTTCGATAGTTCTCTGAAAATAATGAGACACCTCTATCAGCGTTTTTCAAAACTCGGATTTTTTTGGGTAGCTGCCATACAACTCCTAGCACTTATCAAGTACTAATCAAGGATTAATCAAAAACTAAAACAGCTAAAGACCTAAAAATTTGCATTTCGATAGTTCTCTGAAAATAAAGAGACACATTTATCAGCGTTTTTCAAAATTCGGATTTTTTAGGGGTGCTGCCATACAACTCCTGGCACTTATCAAGTACTAATATAGGATTAATGAAAAACAAAAGGGGCTACAAACCTAAAAATTTGTATTTAGATAGTTCTCTGAAAATAAAGAGACACATTTATCAGCGTTTTTCAAAATTCGGATTTTTTAGGGGTGCTGCCATACAACTCCTAGCACTTATCAAGTACTTATCAAGGATTAATCAAAAACTAAAACCGCTACAGACCTAAAAATTAGCATTTCGATAGTTCTCTGAAAATATTGAGACACCTTTGTCAGCGTTTTTCAAAATTCGGATTTTTTTGGGTAGCTGTCATACAATTCTTAGCACTTATTAAGGATCAATCAAAAACTAAAGCAGCTACAGACCTAAGAATTTGTATTTCGATAGTTCTCTGAAAATAATGAGACACTTCTATCAGCGTTTTTCAAAACTCGGATTTTTTTGGGTAGCTGCCATACAACTCCTAGCACTTATCAAGTACTAATATAGGATTAATCAAAAACTAAAACCGCTACAGACCTAAAAATTTGCATTTCAATAGTTCTCTGAAAATAATGAGACACCTCTATCAGCGTTTTTCAAAATTCGGATTTTTTTGGGTAGCTGCCATACAACTCCTAGCACTTATTAAGAATTAATCAAAAACTAAAACCGCTACAGACCTAAAAATTTGCATTTCGATAGTTTTCTGAAATTAATGAGACACCTCTATCAGCGTTTTTCAAAACTCGGATTTGTTTGGGTAGCTGCCATACAACTTCTAGGACACTAATAAGGATTAATCAAAAACGAAGAGACCCACAGACCTAAAAATTTATATTTGGACAGTTCTCTAAAATTAAAGAGACACCTCTATCAGCGTTTTTCAAAACTAGGGTTTCTTTGGGTAGCTGCCATACAACTCCTGGCACTTATCAAGTACTAATATAGGATTAATCAAAAACAAAAGGGGCTGCAAACCTAAAAATTTGTATTTAGATAGTTCTCTGAAAATAAAGAGACACTTCTGTCAGCGTTTTTCAAAATTCGGATTTGTTTGGGTAGCTGCCATACAACTTCTAGGACACTAATAAGGATTAATCAAAAACGAAGAGACCCACAGACCTAAAAATTTATATTTGGACAGTTCTCTAAAATTAAAGAGACACCTCTATCAGCGTTTTTCAAAATTAGGGTTTCTTTGGGTAGCTGCCATACAGCTCCTAGCACTTATAAAAGTTTCAATTGCCAAAATATTTAATCAAAACAGAACAGCCCCAGCTTACTCCACAACTGTCGCAAACAAGATATTGAAGTGTTACAATCAACTACGACTGAAACACATAAACTTCACTCATGGTTACCTCATACAAAGGGAACAGCTACCTACTTTGTACCAATTTCCTTCCAACTTCACAATCAACATTTCACACATCCTGCAAAATGTACTTTTCGATATGTATACAAAAAAAAATAATCTTAATGAACTTCAATTTTTTACCAAAATCATCTTTTGATACAATGTCCTGAATCTGAAAATTTAATGATTTTCTTTAAAGATTTTCAATGAAACTCGTATCTATGGATATTTTTATATGACTTAAAATACCATCTATATTACTGCCACGATCATCAATATATTACATATATATACTATATATGTTTTGGACACTGCACATCACCACAGTATACCTATATATTATATTGATTGTTGATAGTTAAAATTAAGAAGTTCTCATTTTCTTGATATGAAATCTATATATACCTACCTTTTGTTATAAGATTTTCAGTTCAATTTAATGGTTAACAGATAATACCATGGATTTTTGTAACAGTTAATTTGCAAGTTAACTAACTACTTTCTAGTTGATTCGATTAGGAAAATGTGATAGATGCATGGATATGCACTATGTTTTTGTTTTTGTTATTATTATTTTGTTTCCATTATAATTAAGTTGTAACTGTTGTCTTATTTTGGTTTAAGGGCAAATCTAGTTTAAAGAGAGGGTCAAACTTTATTTTATTATAATTATTTTTTTTTTTTTTTACAATCTAAAAAGAGATCTTGTTTTAAAAATTGGAAAAATGGAATTGATTTAACAGATGTGTTTTTTAGTAACAATTTTAAAGAAGTTGACGGGGATTCTAGGAGTTTTAATATTTAAGCATAATTGATAAGAGAACTTATTCCTTGTATTTTTTATGAGATTTGTAGTTTTTAAAAGTATGTACATACAATCCGGATGAGAAATGAAACTTGGTAAGAACGAATTATTTGCAATATCACTACTTTCATACTCTTCGGTATACTAAAGTATTGGCAAATCATCAAATCATACTAAAAATAATATTCATAATGATTTTACAATAATATTGGGTTCCATTACTATTGAATACATCGATCTAAATATTGGATTCATCGACTATTTTCCTTCTCGTTCGATGTTGCTAAGCCCTTGTCCAAAAACAAAAAATATTAAATTGTATAGCCTCGTATTTTGCAACATTTTAATGATTTACTTTATATACAGAGATTTAAACAACTAATTATATTTTTCCTACCAACACAATATTCTATTTTTACGTCTTCATTTTTTCTTCTTTTTCTTTGCATTTAGAGCCTGTTTTTTCTATATACATATTTCATCCTTAATTTTGTTATGATGACGTCCAGCATTCATACCATTTCATTTCGGAGATCTTTCTAGTGGACATTTAATATTGATGTGGCTATTCATTACTACGTTCGCCAGTCCATCTTCTGCCATTCTATTTACGTGCTCTTTCACTTTTTTTTGTCTATTTCGACTCCAACGGAATATCTTGAATGTCAAATGTCACTCTCATTTCATTGCTACATTTCCTATCTCTTAATGTGTATTAATATATTTGCCTCAGAGCTCACATTTCTATATTGTTCGTATTTTATGTTTTGATTTAAATGTTTTCGCCAGTGTAGTCTCAATAGTGATTAGTATGGGCTGAATACAGCTTTATTATATTCTATATAATTTCTCAATTCAGAATTCTAAAGAAGATTTTAATTTTTGCTGTAGAATCAATGAACGTTTAAAATTTTCAATACAAAAAATTCAATTCGTAGTCCACAATATACTTTTTTTTGTGTTATTATTTTTTTTTTCTTTCATAGAACCGATCCCAATTGCATATTTTAATGCAATTATAGTCCCATTTCATTAGCATAATTTACATGAAATCACAACACAAAAAAAAACAACAACAAAAAGAGGAGAAAAATAACATAATTTTGTAATTTAAAAAAAAGTGCGTGGATGATTTTTTCGTTTTTTTTATTTTAGTTTTTTTTTTTTTGTGGATTAATTATATTAAAATAACAACAAAAGTAAAAGACCTAATCTTTGGTTATTGTGTAAAACACAACACCAAAAAAATAAAAAAATTTAAAACAAAATCAAAAATTATAGGTGTAACTCTTAACGCATATATTGGGTACTCACCTTTTAGCAATCACACAATCCAGTCACAAAAACAAAAAAAAAAAAATTATTTTTTACCATAGTTGTTTTTCTCTCCACTCATGAATTATTGAATAAAATTAAATTACCTGAGATTTTCTGAAAATATATATTATATAAAAAAGAAAAAGAAAAACAAAAAATAATAATTACAGATGGTAAAACCCCCATATATTTTGCATAAAAAACAAACCAATTTTTAATGATTTTAAAAATTTTAGAAATAAAGAAAAAGAAACTAATATCGAAATCGTATTTGAGTTGGTCGGTTTAACTTTAAGAATATTGTAGCATTTTCTGGAGTGCCATCTTCTTCTGATAAACATTTCTATTATTTTTATATAATAGAAGTGTATTATAAAATTCAATCAAGGAAGTAGTGTTTCTATCGGTGTCGGGATAAAATTACATAAGACAAAACTACATAGAACCAAATTACATATGAACAAAATTTCATATAGTAGCCATTTCTATCGTGGTTTAATACAAAAAGTATACTAGATTTAAAAAGCTGATTGACATAACTAGGTATGTGACCAAAATTGTAAATTATCAAAAAATGTCAAAAATAGGCTACTTACTAAATAGAGTCATTAACATGTAGATTAATAGCCTAAACTCAAGTTAAAGTATTACATTACCATTGTAGAAAAGTGCATTACCATTGATTATATTTAGTAATTATAAAAAGCATATTGTTAATTATAAAAAAAATATCCAAAATAGACTACTTACTAAATAGAGTCATTTACATGTAGATTGGTAGCCTAAACTATAGTTAAGGTAATGCATTACCATTACAGAAAAATGCATTACCATTGATTATATTTAGTAATTATAAAAAGCATATTGTTAATTATTAAAAAAAAATCAGAAATAAACCACTTACTAAATAAAGTCATTTAGATTAATGTAACATGTAGATTAGTAGCCTAAAACTAGTTAAGGTAATGCATTACCATTGCAAAACAATTCATTACAATTGATTAGAATTAGTGTTTTATAGAAAAAAAATTTTACCGATTTTCTAAGTATCAACATGATTTACATTTTAAAACTGATATCTACTTCATAATACACTTTAAATATGAAATAAAATATCAATACATCCAAGTCCCACGTCCAGTCGCGACAATAAACAAAATTCCTTGATTCAAACAAAAATTACAACAAAGTTTGGTTTTCTTTTGAAAAAAATTGAAATTAATTGAAAAAAAAATAATATAAAATTTTTTAGTTTTAAATTTTTTTTTTGTTTTTAATTAAAATTATTTTGTAATTTAAAGAAGAATCATTATAAAAAATACAAAAAAAAAAAAAAAAAAAACAAAACAAAAAAAAAATTGAATTCACCAATTTAATCCGTTCTTTCAAGTGATTTCAAGGAAAAATAAAAATCGAAAAAAAAAATCAAAAACATGGGATTGGCTACGGTGTCCCAACTGAAACAAAAACAAATTATTTGTCCAAATATAGTAATATGATATGATGGCATCATTAAAATATCATATGGTGAGATGATACACCACACCATATCATAATATCATTGATTCATTGTGAATGATGGTGCGTAGTATAAGAAATGACAAATGGATTTTTTATTTCTTTTTCTGATGTTTAACTTAAGTTGACAGGCGCAATACTATTCGTTTTGTTTTGTTGTTTGTGTACTTTTGATTGTTTTAAGTCAAAATTTTGATTAGTTTTCGTTTTGTTTGAAAGATGGCGAGATACAAATTTTCCAAAATGAAATTTTAATTAAATCGGGATTGGTGTTTGTTTACTGATCAATTTGTAAGTTAAAAGGCGTTTTATTGGTTGTTTTTTTTGTTTGTTTTTTTATTTTATATTTTATGATTAGTAGAAATTAAGGTGGAGTTTATTCAAGTTATTGATTGAATTTATATAAAGTTACAATTTTCTCTGAGTTGTGTATTTGAATTTTATAACTTTCACCTATTTTTAATGAATTTTTATAACCTAAATCTTAGTTTGGTCATTTCATCATCATTTCAATATCATTTTCATCATCAAAATCATCATTATCATTAGAATAAACACAATCATTATCATATTCATTATTGAAATCGTCCTTATCATCATCATCATCATCACCATCATCATTATCATCATCAACATCATCATCATCATCATTAGTTTCCTTCAATTTCTTTTAATAAGGTATAGGACTGCAATGAACACCTATCATCATCTCCTATTCCTGAGTTTGAGAACTAAAATATTTGCATTCAGCAAATAACTTGATCTCAACTACAGGTTTTTGCCCAGACCGAAAATTTTATGGTGTTAGTTTTTATTTATTGTATTTTTTGCATGTTTATTTTTTTAAACTTAGAGATCCTTGACTAGTCTTTTCACTTTCATTCTCGTGAGTACATTAAAGTGAAGAGACCTCATCGTCTCTAGACCTCTTCGTTGTTTTGAGAACAATATATCTGGCGCCAAATATATGCTCACTGCCGAAGGCAGGCAGTGTCCATAATTCTGATCCCTAGAGCAGAAACGGGAGTATGAGCGTTTTATAGGTATAGCTTTGGGGCTTCGGGAAAGAAGCTTTGCCCCGATACATTTTGACAAACCGAAGCAGCAGACAAACAGTTTGTAAGGGTTATTCTTCCCCACATCTTCACATTGATGTCGTTTTTGGGACAAGGTTGTGCTGGCTCCAAGGTAGATTTGATTCATGATTGTAATGAATGATATAGTTCAGTGCGGCTCATTTGAGTGTTTATACTACAGAAACTCGTGGGTTCAATCCACATGAGGTATGGAAGTTTTAATCAGGCTTAATTCACGGATAAGTAATTCTGGTTATACTGATAAAAACATAACTACACTACAAATAAACTACAAAATAAAGCAACGTACATATTGACAAATTAATGTACATACAACAAACCCAATAGATGGTGAAGTAGTTTAATTATTTAGGTAGTATCATGTTATCAAATTATAGGTCATTAAGATATGTTATTTCTTGGCTTGGTCATCTTCAAGATACCTCCAACGGATAATTTGATCTTCAGCACAACTTCTACAATTACTTACACTTAAATTCTGGATAACAATTATAATATTTTCGTAACTTACTCTTGATTTTCCCACTTCACACGTACTGCTCTGTGTTTGCCCATTAAAAATGATACAAATACGGTCTCTCTTAGTCGAATAATTATAAAGAACAAAGAGATTTGCTGCAAGTAACATGAATAGCTACAGATAGAAGACAATAATGAAGAGGACGTTTTGTCCTATCCCCGCTGATACGGGATAATGAAAAAACATAAGATGAAGACGAATTTTTGTGAACTAAATTTAATAAAGATCTCTACGCAATCTGAAAAAAAGAAATATCCCTCTTGAATATTGCAGTAATCATAAAAATATCACAAGAACTCAATTTTCCAAAAACAAAAAAAAAAAAACCGTTAGAAAAATTAATTGTTTTTTTTTTTACGATCTGATAACAAAAATTGAAACGAACAAACATTATGTCTTATCATAATAAACATCAAAATTGAATGATTCAATTATAATGCATGAATAAAACTATCATTAGTTCATTCATTTAACAAGATCATTCATTGCGTCTACATTGAACAATAATAATTGTGTGTCCACTTGAAAAAAAAAATAAAGAATAAAAAATAATTTTTTAAAGAAAACAAAAATAGAAAATAAAATTGAAGACCACTTGAAATTTTAATTTATAGTTTTCAATAACTCAATTTCTAATTTTTATGATTTTTTTGAGGACAAAGACCAAAATGTCCAAGTAACAGACACTTAAAGATACAGCAGCTATACTTGAAATTTAATTATTACTTTATAATATTACAAAAAAATAAACCGAAATTTAATGAATTGAGAAATTTTTTCTGGATTATTTTAGGAGTAGTAGGAGTAATTCAGTATTAAGTAGACTTTTTGAATTAAATTTTGATATTTTTAATGAAAATGTTTTGTTAGATTTTATTTGAATTGTCATCGATTGAAATTGATCGTTTTTAGTCGGTATAAATCTGTTTTAGTTTTCGTCAAGTTTATTGGGATAAAAAATATTGTCTTTAGGAAAGAAAATATTCCGTTAAAATTTATTTAATAACACAAATTTAAATTTCAAAATATATATTTTTGAATTTTTATTTATTTATTTTATTTATTTATTTAATTAAATGTACAGAAAAGGCCTGGCCTTATAAAGTTGTACAAATTATTGAAAAATTACTTAAATGTATTAATATGAACAATTAATTCAATACTAGAAAAATCTAAAATTTATATAAACATAAATACAGAGAAGAAAACAAAAAAATAATAATAAGTAAGACATACCAAAATTTTAAACGTGTCCACCCAAACAAAAAAAATAAAAATGAAAAACTAATTAATTTAGAATTAAAATGAGTACTGAAAGCAAACAAACAATAGTAAAGACCATCATCTCAAAGACAATGACAAATAAACTGAGTTAATAAATTGAATGTTCTAGCTGCCATGGGTAGCGAATTCCATACTGCCGTGCAAAATGAAAATCGTGTAACTTAGTTTTGGTTGTTTTGAGAAAATGAAGCGTTTGTACTTGGCCTGCTTAATATTGTAAGAAAAACTTAACCGTAAATATTGAATAAGCTTGACAAAATATAATATGCATTATTTTATTTTTAAATTTTTATGTAATTTCGAATGAAAAAATCAATAATTTTAATTGTACTAAATTATTTTCTTTATATATTTTCTTTTGAACCGTCAATTAAAAAACCATGTAAACTGATTTACATCATTTTTAGTTTGAACAATTTTATATTTTCCTATGTGAAATCAAAAGAAAATCAACTAAAATTTTATATTTAGGATTGAAATATGCTAACGAATTCATTAAAAATTTCACTTCTTTGTGTAAATGAAATTTTTTCGAAACATTGTTTTGTGCAACAACTACATAGTGGCAAAAGGTTATATTTTTTACTTGTTTGTTCGATAGCTATTCAGCACATTCTTCATTTTCAGTTTCTTCTGGCCTTTCGTCAGTGATGCTTGATGTTAAATTTTGTTTTATTTGAAGCTGCTACTGTTCTACTAAATATTTTTTTCTCTAAACTTTTTTTGCGGATGTCTTCTGCTGGAGGTTCATAATAAGATTTATCATCTGTTGAGAAATCTTGAATGGTATTTTCTTTTTGGAAATATGCAACTGAATCAAATACGATTTTAAAAAATTTGCTATTGAAAAATTACTATAAAAATATTTAACTCTAATTACATGGTTTTTACTTTGAATTTTAAAAAACTCATAATCGTTTTTAACAAATTATCCAATATAAAAATCATTCAAATTATTATACACTATTTTCAGTTTGTACATTTACGATTTTAAAACTAAATCAACCATACGTTTGACACGGGACGACATGGTTCGATCAAATCGTCAAATACAACCAAATTATAATAAGAGAGTAATAATATTCTAAGCAAGGCAAGTGAATCTGAATATGTATACACACATAACGTTATACTCAATATTTAAATATTTGAGAGACGAAGGGAAAAATAACGGTCACAACAAGATAGTTTTTGCAATGGTTTTCACTTCGTACTATTGCAGCAAAAAATATCAATGAACACGAAATAAAAAATAATGTAAAATATTTTGTTTATTATATAGGTACATGGTTTTCACTTTGGAATCTCTTCGTTTTTTAAAAGTTACATGATACCGTGGTTACAATTGCCGGGGAATGAGTAAAGATATTTTGAAACGGGTTTTTGCATTTTATAGAATTATGTGTGTAGAATTTGAAAAACGATAAATAGTGAAAACCGTGTAAAACGAATTATACGATTTTCACATTGCACGGCAGCATGGCCTTATAACTCTTATCTACTAGGGTTTAAAAAAATATAATTTTTTATATCAATTTAATTTCCACTATAATCAGCGTAATTCAATTATTGATAATCTAGAAAAAAATAAGTGTTTAAGTAATTGTTTCACAAAATTTGCCAAAATGTCTTGCAAAAATGATTTTTGTAATGATATTTCAGTTATGCTTAATAATTATTTCGTATCCAAATACACTGGGAATGTTTAATGAAACAATTTTTGCAAACTATTTTGAAAACCGTCTTTGAGAATATGTTTTGAGCGATTTCTGGTGGTTCATATTTGAAAGAATATCAAAATCCCAAAAAACAAAATCTTATCAATCTTTTTTTTTTTATTTTTTTTTTTTTTATTTTATTTTATTTATTTATTTATTTCCTTAAAAAAATATATGTTTACAAGATTGCTTAGGCACTTTTGTATTGTACAGAGTTTTGAATAAATTTTGTCTTTTCAACTGAAATGTGAAAAATTAATCTCAAAATTCCTAATTTTCCTTAAAATCATTAAAAAAATTTGAAAAAATCTAAAAATTATGATCTTAAATAACAAACTATCAAATTACAAGTCCCTAAATACAAAATCCTAAGATCAAAAACTTGCGAGGTTTTTGGTGATTTTGTAAAAAAAAATAATGCGACGCTTTAAGTATTTTGTAGTTGGTTACAAAATGATGATTACATGCTCTCTCTGTATATGCAAGTTTTAAGACCAGGTATTTTACTTGCATTTCTTTAGCTTGCATTGTTATTTATTTATTTATTTTATTGGGCAATGTAGGGGTATTTTTATTTTATATCTGCACTTTGGAGAAATAATTTTAAGCCGTTGTTAGCTGAGTTGGTTAAGGCGTCATGTTAATATCACAAGATTTGTGAGTTCGATTCTCCTTTGAGTAATATTATTTTTTTTTTTTTGTTATTATATTATAAAATTTATAATATTAATTTTTATAATATAATATAATAACAAAAAAAAAGTAGTTTTTAATTATTATTCTCTTCTCAATTATTTCAACACACACGAAAACTTTAGTTTAGAATAAATCTAAGCAACTCTTCTAAGCATACAAATTATGTATACATTGTATACTTATTACTTATACATGTATTGACAGTGTTGACAGTACAGTTGACACTATATAATATTGATATGTATCATGTAGATGTATGTATATTATTGTTGTGCTTTATTAAATGTTTGATGATATTAAATTAATACAAGGGATTTTCGAAAAAAGCAAATATATGAAGTTACCATGAATAAAAGCAAGGAGCGCCAATCCTGATAACTGTTTAAAATATGAGTACATAGTTTAAATTTACGCTCTTTGCTTTTACTCATGGCATGTTCATATATTTGCTTTTTTCGTACAAACATTTTATCTAACATTATTTTTTACTGCCTGAAGTCAAATGTTAGAATTACACACATAGCATTTTTTAACAGACCTTGAACTATCTAATTTATTTTCTCCTTTTTAGTGCATTTAAAGTTGCTACCAAAACTGTGTAACCCTTGGAAAAAGCAAGTTTTTAAAAAGTTTGTTTTTTATATTTAACTAGGAGGGATTTTATATAGTAGCTTACAAGATCAGTGTAGGACATGAATGCGAGATTTTGAATTAGGAAAGATTTTATATTTGGTTACAAAGTTGGTTCAAGTTCAATGGTTCAGTTCTTCAAATGAAATTAATTTTGCAAACACTATTTATTTTTTTTTGCTAAGTGTATAAAAAAATTTCGGGAGCGTGCCATATATCCAGTACTTCTTGCAATTTACCTGTAATTTTATTTGCTTTCATCTTATTTGCCTTAATGTTATTTGACTTTATTTCACTTTCTTGTATTGTAT
This sequence comes from Argyra leucocephala, assembly GCA_963942445.1. Lineage (NCBI taxonomy): Eukaryota > Metazoa > Arthropoda > Insecta > Diptera > Dolichopodidae > Argyra > Argyra leucocephala. The sequence goes on along the minus strand of OZ012681.1, from coordinate 135,764,375 downwards.
TACATTTGACTGCATATGCTGGATATTGAATATGATAAATGTGATGAATGAAAAGAGATAAAGAGATTTTAGAGTTTAAAGGATTAAAAATCAAAATTCTACGCCTTTTACAAAATATTTATATAAATTATTTTTACGCGTTGCCCCTGTTGAATACAAAAAAGAGCATATCACCTTTGTCCAGAATATTTATTCTTAAATCATTTTTATGCGTAGCCCTTGTTAGTCGGATACAGACAAAATGATTGAATTCGAATACACTTAATGAATTAAAGTTAAATTTTGGAATTTTGAGATTTTAGTATTTTGGGATTGTAATTTTTGGGTTTTGTATTTATTATTTGGGATTTCATGGCCAACGCATAAATTTCACATATAAATAAAGGCAAATGAAAATACAGGTAAATGAAATACAGGCATCTAATAGTAGCTCAAAAATTTCGCTTTGAACATTCCCAATAATGGATTTACATTATTATGAAAATAAAGTAAGTAAATTAAAAGTCATAGGTGTAAATACATTAGTATAAACTCTAAATTATTAAAGCATAATAAAATAATAATAATAATAATAAATTTATACAAAAAAATTTAAAATATATAAAAAAAATGTATTTTATACCAAAATGAAGTGGTTCCCTATAGCACTTTAAAAAGCTCTAATTGATTTTCATTCATAGTATTCAAGCGAGTAAATGTTTTTGATTTCGTTGTACCACTATCGGAACCCTTTGGTCGAAGTGTACTGATATGACCTACCTACCTATCGTTTTGACAGATGGTATATTGTGTTTATTCGTACAGCCCTGTGTGAAACTATCTTTCTGTAAAAGAAAAGTGCTTCTTAATGAAATAAAATATGTACAGGTGAATTCAACTTGTATTAACTGCTAATATTGCATTTTTTTAATTTTTCAACATATTTAAGTTCTGAAGATTATTCTTAATAAATATTTTGATTGTTGTAATATCTATTTAATATTTTTTAATTTAATTCAATTTAATTCAATTAATCAAATTTAAATATTTCATCTGCTAGGTCTGTTCATTCAAAAACCTTACATTAATTTTTTACTTTCTTTTTGTACAAATCAACGAAAATAAACAATTTTTACAGTGTTTTTAAATTGCGATAAAAAATGTTTTTAAGCGGAAAAAAAATAATAAAATTAAATAAAAACCGATATAAAAATCCTGATTTCATTCTAATTTCTTGTTCTAGTCAACCCAAAAAAAAAAAAAAACAAAATAGAAAAAAAAAAAACAATTTTTTTTTGTCTCAACTGTGGATCTCATTAAATCATATTGAAATGAATTATGAACTGCCCACCTCCTTCTAATACAGAACAGGCCATCAGATGAATTATCCTGATTATGACTGAAAAATTCAACTGAAAATAAAATTAAAAAAAAATTTACTGTAGTCTTTTGAATCTCAGAAAAATAACTTGAAAAAGAAAAAAATTTGAAATAGAAAAAAAAAAATGGACAAACCCAAAACAGTTTTTCTGAACAAAAATTTTTTTTTATTATTTTTTTTCAGGACCGACAATGATATGATGATTATTTTTACAAGTTTTTTTTTTCATATTTAGTGGTATCATCAGACTGGTCATGTCATGTATGTGGGCGCTAATATTACCTGTCTAATAAGCTCTAGACTTTGTGTAGTTTAATAATAAAAACAATAATAACAATAATAATAATAATGTGCATCATTGGAGATCATCAGGAGGAAAATAGAGAAGAAAAAATTACTATGATTATTGTCCACATCAATAATATTTCTTCATTAAGAAGATTTTCAAGTAAAAGACATATACCTGCGAATTGGGCTCGGTTATTAGATGGTACCATTCAGTATTCTTTCATTTGATATGTTCTAATGATTAAATTTTTTGTTTTATATTCTGTGGAAAATTATTGTAAATCAGGAAAAAAATTACAGATATCAGTTATTTGAATGACTTGACAAGGAATAATATTATAATATTTTTTTTTTTCAATTTCAATTAAGTTGTTAGGAGGTCTTAAATGTTTTTTTTTTAAGTTGAACAAAGTAAAATAGTAGCAAATTTTCAAGTTAAAGATTATTAATAGAGAATAAAAATTATGATTGATTTGTAGCTGCAGGTTAAGTATAGTTTGTATTTTCATTAAATTATTATGGGATTGGAATTATATATGATAAATAATGTTGTGTGTACGAATGTGTGTGTGAGTCTTGTGCTAATTATTTACTTTGTTCAAATTGGTAATCATAATATATGAAATGTATTTTGTTAATAAGCTGGGAATATTCAGTTGAGAAAAATTGGAAATTATGAATATACATTGCGATGCTTGTTATTTTGTCTACTATGTTCATGTACAACAAAGAGATAAACAATAAGTTGAAGAATAATCTAAGTCCAAGAATATAATATCAGTAATTTTTCAATTATGATGGTTGATTTTAAGGTCTATAAAACTATTACTGTTAAAATTCCCACTACACTATTATATATATAATTTTCTGCATTTATCTGGATGTTTGTAAGTTCGACGGAATACTCCAACACATAAACAAATTACAATATAATATACAAATTGTAACATCATGTAATTGTCATAAACATAGTATCTGTTTTTTATTGCTTATATATGCCTTCTGTCGTCTGCCATATGTCATATGTCATATTTTATATGTTATATGTTATGTGCTATATGTTATATGTTATATGTTATATGTTATATGTTATATGTTATATGTTATATGTTATATGTTATATGTTATATGTTATATGTTATATGTTATATGTTATATGTTATATGTTATATGTTATATGTTATATGTTATATGTTATATGTTATATGTTATATGTTATATGTTATATGTTATATGTTATATGTTATATGTTATATGTTATATGTTATATGTTATATGTTATATGTTATATGTTATATGTTATATGTTATATGTTATATGTTATATGTTATATGTTATATGTTATATGTTATATGTTATATGTTATATGTTATATGTTATATGTTATATGTTATATGTTATATGTTATATGTTATATGTTATATGTTATATGTTATATGTTATATGTTATATGTTATATGTTATATGTTATTATGTTATATGTTATATGTCATATGTCATATGTCATATGTCATATGTCATATGTCATATGTCATATGTCATATGTCATATGTCATATGTCATATGTCATATGTCATATGTCATATGTCATATGTCATATGTCATATGTCATATGTCATATGTCATATGTCATATGTCATATGTCATATGTCATATGTCATATGTCATATGTCATATGTCATATGTCATATGTCATATATCATATATCATATGTCATATGTCATCTGTCATGTATAATCTGTTATCTGTAATCTGTCATCTGTCATTTGTCATTTGTTTCATTTTGCCCATCATTTTCATAATGATTATCATGTCATTCAAGTGTTAAATTGAGATGGCGCCATAGAACCTTTTACTTTTATTATGTCTTAATTAATTTCATTTTACAATAGAACGCTGCTATGATTGTAAAAATATAAAATTATTGTAAGTTTATATTATATAGTTAGATTTTGTTTTCATTAAAAATATTATTTGTATTTAGTATTTCTATATTAATTTACATTGAAATTATCTTTTTGACTAACTTATATTATAATTAATTGAATACAATAGAATGTCTAAGAATATTGATTATTTAGAATTATTGAGGTCTTAGGATAATATATGTTTAAATTTCCAATGATGGAGAATAAGATTTCGTTAAAATGATCCAATAAATAACCCTTATGGAATTGAAAATTTTGCACCTCACTACAAATATTCTGTCTATATGCTAATTAAAAGCATTCTAATAATTCTAATAAAGCTATGATATTGATAAATTAGTAAGCAAATACATATTTTTCTTAAACTTGAAATGGAACTCTAATGAAGGAAGAAATGCTAGAATTTATTTTGATTCCGTCATTTATGGCGGTTTACAAAACTAGTATTACTTATATAGTTCTGTATGATAATAATAGCAGAACTGTTACAAAAAAATGATCATATCTGAATGCAAAAAATTGGGTAAAGCTTACAATCTTTAGATTTGTAATAAAAGTAATAAAATTAATATGTATAGAGAATAATTAATAAAATTTAAAATTAAAAAGCACAAAACTAGGTTGGTATATTGGGATAAATCCATTTTTATAATCATCCACACATTAAAGCGCATATCAATTAATTTCAAAATGTATCGAAAAAGGTAGGTCAACTTAAATAAACAGAAATAATAATAATAATAATATCTTCTTGCCTTTGTCATTAATTTACAGTTTAGATTTTATAATTTACTAGGATATTATATTTGATTCATTATTCAAGCTTAGTTCATTGTTTTCACAAAAAAAAAAAACAAAGTTTGCAGAATTTTTAAAAATTGAAGAATACAATAACGATGTCACAATGCAACTACTTCTAATAGGTATTCTCATAGTCTATTAACAATCTAAAAAAAAAACAATAACAACAACAAAAAAACACACAAAATTACCTGAATCTATCAGAGCTTAGATCTTTATTGTAAATCAAAAATGTAATCACATTTTTTGTTGTTTTTGTTTTTTTTTTATATAGTGTAGGTTCTTATTTAAATCGTTAATGTTTGTTATTTAATATACATTTATTGAATGCCCACGCAATTAAAATCTGTACTCAAAAATTATATTGTCAGGTATATTAATGTATATTATGATGATTCTTTACAAGATTTACAGATCTTCTCAATCAATTTTTCAATTATATGAAATTTCTGGTTTTCTTATTCTGGTTTTTTTTTTTTAATAAAAAAACAATTGAACCCCAGAATTTTTAAATCAAAATCCAGAGGAGATCATTGATTTTTTTAAGGGAAATTTTTTTTTTTTTTACACAAAAATGTAAACCGAAAAATAAAAAATGAATTAATATTGTCCGCCTGGTAAAGGTACTCTATACTCTATAAAAGTACTTAAATAGAAATATGAAAATTGTAAAAAAAAAAAAAAAAATTATAACAACAAAAAAACAAAAATTGAAAAAAAAAAAAATTAAAAAAAGAGAATGCATCATCAAATCTCTAAGAACTTAAATGATGATAGTGGTGTGCAATGTACGGATAATTTTTGATGAATTGTTAAAATTAAAAAAAAAAAATAACTACGCTAAGAAACACCACACCTTGATTTTCTGATGGTTACCTTTCTATACAATGAAATCATTTTTTTACGTTATGTTTTTTTTTTTTTTTGTACTTTATGTCGTCGTAGATCTCATCTCATATAGCACTTTTGAAACTCTTTAAAAGTGTGTAAATTTAAAATTTTTAAAGACTAGAAGGCCAGAATTTTGTCTTTTTTTTTGTTTTGTTTTTATTAATTCATAATTGGGCAAAATTGTGATAGGTGCGTCGAATTTCATCTAAGAAAAATTTTTTCTTTCTTCTTTTTTTTTTTTTTTTTATTTGAATATTATGTATTTTTTTTTTTTGTCATTTTTTATTTTCTTTGTTGGAGTTGTATATATGAGCCAATTGTAGGCTGCAACAGATTTTTTTTTTTATTTCAAATGTAATTTGAGATTTTTCGTATTTTTTGTTTTTTTTTTTAATAATTTCAAAATTTGAGTGATAAATGAGTACATTTTATTTGGATTTTTGTTGTTGCCTTTTTTTTTGTTTTTTATTGTTAAATAATCAAGGATTTATGGTGAATTATTGCTGATTTATACAGAAAGAAAATATATATATTATATTTCCTATACAGTTTCTATATTAAAATTCGTTATGCATTTTTATAATGAATGTTTGAGTTTTAGAATTCAATTGTTTAGTGGAAAGTAAACATAAAATGAATAGGGTGCAATAGGGTGCATTTGAGATATATATTCCAGATTTACCTATACTATCTATTCTAGTCTATTCTAGACTTTACAAAGTCACAATGACAGCCCAAAAACTGCAGATCAGATCTACTTTCTATAAACTGCAAAGAAGATCTAGTCGCCAATTTGCTATTAAATAATTTTAGATTCACTATTTTACTTTATATGTACTGAAATCAGAGCTTCTACCACTTTTGTAAGAGGCTTAAACCGGTTCAGGATACATTGTCTAAATGTTTTTGGTTTAAATTTTATGATTATTGTTATCTTAATGTAAATAAGATATTAAAATAGGTGTGCCTCAAGGTAGTATTCTGGTTCTCATACTGTATTTTTGCTCTACACCAATGACTTACCACAAATGGAAAATATTACTGTAGTTGCATTCACTGATATTTACGAGATTACAAATAAATTGCAAAGTGCTAGCGACAAGCTATACCTTTGACAAAGGTCAAGACAAAGAAATGGAAAATTAACTCAATATGAGCTAAAATCGGTTCATGTTTCAAATTTCACAAATAAAAAATTAGTAAATCAACCATTGGTAAATCTGAATGGGGTGGGTATACAACGACGTGGGGTGAAAACAACGCCAAATACCTATCGGAATGATATTAGATGTCAAACTTCGCTGGAAAGGGCACGTAAAAAAGAAAAGATTTGAGCTTGATAATAAATATAAAGAAATGTGCCTGGCTTCTATAGGTCGAAATTTAAAATTGCCTATACATAACAAGATATTATTAAATAATCAGATAATCAAACCGATATCGTTGTACATCAATATGGGGATGTGTAAACCAAACGAAATGTACTTTGTATACAAAAATTCAAAAATAAAGTTTGGTGCAACATCGTAAATGCCCCTTGGTATATTCGCAACAGTGATGCGCACAGAGATCTAAAAATTCCTGGTATAGCAAATGAAATAAAAAGATATGCAACAAAGCATTTGGCCATGTTAACGTTGAGGCCACTCAACTGCTACAAAATCAAAATGGTGCCAGAAGGCTTAAAAGAACACTAGATAAGCCACTAGATTTAATAAGATAGGATTTCGTAAACTTAAAATAAAGCTAGTAATAAATTAGTGATTAGTCCGTCAGACTAGTTTTACTGGAAGGGGTTTGGTTTATTCAGTAAAAATCTGACACGCAATATTACTGCTACAATGTCAAGCTACTGGAGTCATTGTGTCTATGCAGATTCCTACCAGTCTACGCAATAAAAAGATCATTTTTTTTTTAATGTAAATATGTAGATGATTGTGTCGTTGGTGTAACAAAATGTAATAGGTAGGGCAGCAGAAAACAAACAAACTAATCAGAAAATGATCAGAAAAATATGAAAATAGAAATATTTGTACATTAGTTATTATTATAATTTAACCAAGTGGAGCTGCAGAAATATATTTATAATAATAAATAATAACCTAGTCAATAATAGATCCTACTGCAATCAATAATAAATGCAGAAATATATTTATAATAAATAAAATTTGTTTTTTAATATCAAATAGCTAGTAAAAAATAGTATCTACAATCATTTCTATACAGTATCTATTAGAGTTCCAAGCAGAAACTATAGTTCTTATAAATAATTTTCTTAATCCATTGTCATTCGTTAAACAAATCATTTTACTTTTGAATTAACATAACTAGAAGTTAAATCATAATATTATTTAACAAAACGATTAAAACGATCAAATCTAAAAATATTCCATTTTATCAATTTAAAATTAACATTATAAATTATTAGATCTTCAAAAATCAATTTATTTAATATTCCACCTCATATACTATTTAATCTGTATGACTCGTCAAATGTCAACTTTCTCAACAATCCAAGAAGTAAAAAAAAAATTAAATCTAATCAATTACTCAATCAAAATTGATTACAATCATTTAAATATAATCAATATTTATAATGTCCAACAAATCATTTCTATCAAAAACAAATCATATCTTCAAATCCCAAAAGACATATCCCATTTCAAACGGAAATGATTTGTCCAAAAATTTTGATGTTTATTAAATCACAAAAAAAAACAAAAACATAATAACAAAAACAAAAAATTATCAACATTCGCATAATATTCAGATAAATCAAATGAGAAAAAAAAAATATAACAACTTGACAAATTTCATAATTTAAAATTCTCTTAAATCTGAAAATTCAAATCGAAATAAACAAAAAATAAAATAACAAATAAATAACCATAACCACAATTTTCAATTCAACCTCCAGAAATTTTATCCTTTAAATTTCATCATTCCACGAATTAAAAACAGTTTCATCATATAAAAAAAAAAAAAAAAAACAAAAGCAAAACAAATGTAATTCAAATATGATTCGAATATTCGATATCATAAACGTAACTTATTTTTAAACTTTTCTCTTTTCTTGATCTAACCCTCTCTTCATCATCCTCTCACCCATCAACTAAACAACAATTAAATAATAATGGTAATTCAAGAAATATATGAAAAACAACAACAAAAAGAACAGAACAAGAAAAAAAAACAAATCTCATTAAATCCAAACCAATCTTACCACACCTATTGTCCCTTGACAAATCTGTTCTAGAAAAACCAAACCAAAAAACAAGAAAAAAAACGTAAAAAGGCTTGCCCAGTTCATGTCGTACATCTTCATTGAGGAAATCAACAAAAAAAAAAAAAAAAAAAAAAAACAATTCTTTCAATCCTCCAACATTTTTTTTGATTTTTTTTTCAATTGTTGTATTCGTTTCTCTTTGTACTATCATCCTCTTCTTTTTCTCCCTTTTGATCTTGATCAACCCAACATTTTGAAAACCTGCGTAAATACACCGTTTTATTTTTGTTTTTTTTTTGTTTGTTTTTGTTCATAATATTCCCTCTACACCACTTTCATATTACCTAAAACAAAAAAAAAACCTTTAATATTGTACCTGTAATTTTATAAAGATAGTCTTGAGTTTTATTATATTGAGAAGTTGGGCTCCAATCGTTGAATGAATGAATTTTAATTCCGTTTTATTCTCCCGTTCTCCTTATTTTTGTATTGTTCGTATTTTTTTTTTATTATTGTTGTTGTTATTCTTGTTGATTCAATGATTCAATCACCACTGAATACGAATAAGATCGCACGCGTTCAATTCCTCTTTAAACTTAAACATGCTTTTTATTTTCTCTTCTTATTCCCTATATGTCTTTTGTCGTCGTCGTCGTCTTCCTGTAGTAGAAAATAATATATACCCTTTTATCATTAGCATCAATTAAATGTAATGAACTTAAAAAATAAAATCCATGGATCATCTGAATTCAATATGAGACATAAAAAATTAAATTTTACTTTTATAGGTGAGGAGAGTATGATTGTGGTGGCGGGAGTTGACAGTGGTGGTGATACTGAATATATATTTTAACTCTTTTAAGAATTCATAATAAAAATTATAACATGTTTTACATACAATGGTCATTGTACAATATATAGAGGACGATATCACACACAATTATTATTGGGTTATATGATCTTTGAGAACTTTGAAAATAATTTAAAGTTAAAGTAGAGTGTTGTATCTTGTCATAAATATTTTTGTAAAATGAAGGGTTGTATTAAGGGGGATGGGTTTATCTTAACAAGTGATCAATAATCGGTATTATAAAAATCGGATTAATAATATACTTATAGACAGGTGTACTTAAAGAGGCTAGCGCATATCAGAATTACTCTACATAACGATTGGATGGCTCGTAAACTGAGCTCATTCAGCTCTGCTTTTATATTGCTATAATTCTTCATTGTCATACAAAGAACGTACTTTTATTATAATTAAAATAAATGCAGTCCGACGTGTTTTGGTTGGAAAATGTTTAATAAAAATATTTAAATGGGTGACAATGAAATTTACGTGTAATAAAAGACCAGTCAAAGAAGCACTATGCTGATCTTACATGCGGTCCAAATATCTTCAATGACTCAATAAAATATTATGAGCTCAGGATTAGTATTTCCATTATGATGATCTTACATTCGGCTCATTACCTTCGATAGTAGAATATATACAGGATTAGTAATTCCAATGTAATAAAACGTTTTGAGTGCTATACGAATGAATCATAAATTGCTCAAAATCACAAAAACATTGAATCAGCTAGACCTACAATATTGAATCAGCTGCAAGAGATTATGTGACTGCTGAAAATATAATCTGTGAAATATAAAATGTGATCTTAAAATATAAATTGTAACTAAGTAAAAAATTACTCTACCAAATGTAAAAAATTTATATCACATTTACTAAATGTTAGATAAAATCAATTGGGCCTAACTTCAGTAATCTACTGACTAACCTCAAGTTGTTCTTATTGATGTTTTACTAATTACATTGCGGAATCAAATATTGGACAAAATAATGTAGAAAGCTATCGTTAAACTGGATTGAACAAGAAAACATTATCCTAAATCCCCATCATAACAGTATGTAAGACCAACCTTTACATAATTGATTAATAACGGAATATCCAATTACTAAACAGAGTAATTTGATTCGATAACCTAATCATATTTATCGAATCGAGTATTTAAAATTAAGTAAGGTGAAGATTACTCTACTCAAACACGCAGGGGTACCACAAGGGAGTATATTGGGCCCCGTACTATATTTACTATATACACTAGTGATATTGTAGAAATATAAGATACGACAGATAGCTACTTTTGCAGATGAAACGGGTATATTAGCAGTTTATAAAAATTAAAATGAAGTTACAAATAAATTGCAATAAGCCAATAACATAATGTCCATTTGGTGCACATGGTGGAAAATTAAATTGGTTGAAGTAAAATCCGTTAATTTTACGAATAAAAAAATTGAGTAGCACATTCCAGTAAGAATAAAAACTGTCGTCATACCATATCAAAATATCTAGGTATGTACGCTTGATGTAAAGCTTAATGGAAATAATACTTTCAAGAAAAAAAAAACTAGAACTAGATCTGAAATACAAACTAGTCGTATTGGTTAATTGGCCGGACATCCTTGCATTCAACATAATAACGAAAGTTTTGATCTGCAATACGGTATATACTGTATTCATATATCAGGATTTGGTAAACACATACATATTCAAACTACCTCAAAAAAAGTATTGCGAAACATTGTCAATGCCTCCTGGTTTGTTCGCAATGCTGATATTCATAGAGATCTCAGGATCCCTTTAATAAAAGCCGAAATAAAAAAATTGGCAGTACGCCATAAAATTCGTCTTTCTTATCAAATGTCAATGTCGAAATTTCACGTTTAGCTTCAACAAATCCGTTTGAACTATATTGGGTTAAAATCTTTTATCTCTTAAGATTTCCTAATGGGATCTTGTTTGATCAAAAATGTGTGAAATAGACCCAAAATTATATTAATTGTTAGTCTTAAAGACTAGTTTTAATTTTAACAAAAGGATAGGAGTTTTTAGTGCATTAAGGTCGGCACAGTCCTTCACTTCGTTCTTTCCAAATACGTAGAACAGGAAGCTGAAGATTGTTTTGATCATTTTTGAGACTAAACTTAACGACTCCGCTACCCACCTCTGTTATGTATAGCAATAATTAAACGAAATTCTGATGATTATACATTTTCTGACTCAAGGCTGGGTATCTACCTATTTATTTATGTACATAATAATAATAATATAATAGTATAAGTATTAACTATATGTACCTTGATTCGCATTTTAATAAAAACAACAACAACAACAGCAACAGAAAAAACAAATAAAGCAATTATTGTTTAATTTTGAAGATGAAACTAAAAACATATAATTTTAATTTTATTTTTTTCATTTTTTATTGTTATTATTACTTTGTTGTCTGTTGTTTTGTATAATTTTAATGACAGGGAGGCGAAACGTTATCGCACCCACTCATAGTTTCAATTATACAAAATAATATACGAAGAAAAAACAAAAATTGAACCATTGGATTGAATTGAAAATCATTGAATGAATATTATAATGTGGAACCTAAATATAAAATCTCAAAGATTGTACATTCTGAATTCTGAATTATTCTTGATGTGATTATTCTTCTTTACCATCATCTTCGACCACTTCTTTTATTGTTATAATTTTTTTTAATTTTCATAAATCATTTTAATATGGAAAATAGTTTAATTTTGTTAAATAGAGAGAGATAGAAGTTTTATATGACTGCTTTTAACACTTATTATACTACAATGTATTGCATTAATGACGGTTATTTTTTTTTTATATTTTAAATAAATTATAATAACACTATTATCATATAAGTGTTATTTAATATAGTCAATATATTAAAAATAACATAAAATATGCCAGAATGGCAACCCTAATTAATTATATTATTTGTTATTTCACAACAAAGAGAATTAATTATACACACAGATTTAAGGATTAGTACAGAAAGTATATATTCTCTCTTATGATTGATAATTCAGTTGGGCAAATTCTAATTATATTAGATGAGCAGCAAAATCAAAGATCATGCAATACACACAGGTCAAATTAGTTACAATATATTATTTAAAAATAACTAGATATTAGTATTATGCCATAACATATCCATACATTGAAGCTTAACAAATTGATCGATAATGAATGACGTTAGTGATTCAAAGCTTAAATAAAATTAAATTAAAAAATCTGATTACATTTAAATTGTTGTATATTTTCTGTTTTCAACACATTATAATAATTATCATAATTGTTGATTTTGTTGTAATTGCTTAAATAAAATATCGTATACGAGTACATAGTTTCAATGACTATAGATTTCGGAAACTATCAGAATTTTTTGACATATACGCGACTTGCATAAAAGCTTTGTTAAGTGCTTACGCACTCTTTTTTTATACTATTATTACCAGGTGATAGAATTTGAATATTTTGTTAAACTTATATGGAATTCTAAATAAATATATATTTATATTATGTCAATGGAGATTGTTTACAATAAAATAAAAATAATGTTTGGACTTGTCTTCAATAGGTATTTATATTTTAAAATTTTATTTTATTCTAAAGTGAGATCAAAAATTCAAAATTAAAGTTATTCGTTGGTTCCATAAAATTAATTTTTATATATTATTAACCCTTAAATGCATGAGTTTTCCTTTTCATTAAAAAAAATATTTTTGAGTAGATTTCGAGTCACTGAAACCCAAACATATTTTAATTAACTAATTGAACTTGAAAGTCAATAATTTCAGTAAAAATCATTCAAAATCACTTAAATATTAATTTAGCAACTTCTTCAATATAGTGCGACGAGCGGACGGAGTAAACACTATATTGATATTTTAATATCTATCCAACAACTAGGGTATACTGACGACATTGATTTCATCGCCAGATTAATATTATGTAAACTTTGGAAGTTTTCTACTCTTGTCCATTAAAAACTAAGTGCAGATTAGTTTAGTCTCGCATCTTACCACACTTTTTGTATGATTGCGATGTAGTTTACTCTTCTATGATTGGTAACGATGTTGCTAAACTTAAAATTATTTTCATTTCATGTATCAGGTATGCCACAAATCGTCGCAGATATGACAGAATCTCTAATGCCTCTAAGTGTATTTTACTAGACTGTATTAGTACTTAGACTAAACTGTAGACATTTAATAATTATTTTTCTAATAAGTTTTTTGTGTTTTATATAATACTCACTGGACTTCTTCTTTATAGTTATAACAAACTTGATTTCTCGCATCTGTCTGTTTTTGTTAAGATAATATCTTTGTTGAATTCCGTTCCCATTGCTATAAAGGCGTGCTCCAACGCATCGATCATTTAGTTCATTATGCTTCAAGTATTTTAATAGTTTGTAGTATAGATATTGAAACCACCCGCAATTTCTTTGACATGTTGAATTTCATCCTCATAGTTCTGTATTCAGTATTTTATATTTTAGTTGTACTTTTTCTATAATATTTAAATTTATTTTGTTTTGTTTTTAATTTTGAATTTTATTAGTTTTAGTATATCTTTGTCATATTCTATACACTTGCTTAGATTTTACAAATTGTAGAGACTAATCGTCTCATTGTATATCGAATACATATACTGTATAAATAAATAAATAAATAAATACTAGGGGCCCCTGTTGAATAATTATAATTCAAGTTGAAGTCAAATTTAAAGTTTTTAAAAAAACAGTAATTTACGTACTGACTTTGCACGATATAGCAGACATCACTCGTGTTTAATAAAAAGTTTTGTGGTTAGTAAGTTTTATTTAGGACACATAAAAACACATCCCTCATATACTGTTTCGTTTCCGATATAGGGAATAATATAGTAAGTGGCATTTAGTGGATAAAATTACTAAAAATAGAAAATTTTGTCATTAAAGAGGTATATAACATAATTTTAATAAAAACTATATTATTACTACAAATAACAAAAATTTAGAAACAGTTACTTAAAAAGATAAAAAATGAAGAATTCAAATGATTTGTTTTTTTGTTGTTTTTATATTTTTTATTTTAGATGTATGTATTTGTTTTTTTGTTTTTATTTTATAGATGTACATAATTTCAGATGAATTTGTTTTTTTTTTATTTTTATTTGACATATGTACAATGTACATAATGTTCACTGCAAGTAATTATAATAACTGATTTGTTTGTTTTTGTTTTTTATTTTAATAAGAACTCACATATATAATATGCATAATATATTTGCTGAATAATAAAACCATATGAGTAAAAAATGTTCAACTGTGTGCGCATTATTGTTTTAGATACAACTTATTTATATATTAGGAGTTCATTAAATAGAAGCGAAATAAAATGAAGAGGTGTCTACTGCGCAGGTCCTTAAATGCTTGTCAATTATAATTATAGATACTTATGCAACAAAAAGAAAAAAAAATACTATGTATAATTAATCATGATTCAAGATAACAAATAAACATAAATGCTGCAGAAAATTGCTTATCGTTGTTTATTATAGCCTAAAAAGCCTACCATACTGATGTAAAAAGTCTACCATAATTATGTAATAGAAGTTTAAATTTTGCTGATCATTTTGCATTCTTAAGAACAATTAGGCTTTTGTGTGTGTATTATAAACGTTAGTTGTGAACGCATTAATAACTTTAAAAAAAAAAAAAAACGTATTTGTCACAATTAATTACAATGTGCTAAATTTAAATATCACACTAGTAAGTATTAAAAAAACAAATCAATTATTCGCACGAATTTTAAGTTGCGTTATTGAAAGCTTTTCAAATCTTTATTTCAATTTATAAAAAATTATGTTTCGTCCCAACCCCCATCCAATCCTATATTAATCTTTAAGTAGTATATTATAAGATTGAAATTGAATCACTTCAATAGTAGATAGATATTATGTTAAACAGTAACCAATATTTTAATCATTATCGAAATGTTTAATAATTTTTAATAAATTATCGCCAATGTTTTTATTTGTTTTTCTTTTAACTGATTAATTTCTGTAAAAAGCTAAGAGAAAAAAGTGAAAAATTAATCTGTAAAATACAAGCAATTAAAGTGAATAATAAATTCATTCTAAATATTGCAATTTTTACTATTCGTATCTATTTAGTTAGTATCTATTAGTTAGTTTAATAGTTGAAATCAAGCAAAATGGTTGATAATAATCGGAAAGAATCAATAAAGTTGGATAGCGAATGGGTGGTTTATTGGCGTTTAACTTTAATGTATGCAAATTGGTTTTGTCATTTGATTGTTTATTTTACAAAACAATTGATATGTGGTTTCGGTTTATTTAAAAATGTACCCGAAAAGGATATTCAAGGACAATTAGCATTGGTAAGTAAAATTTACGTATATATGAAGTGTATTAGAAAATAAAAGTGGTAGTTAAAATTATAATATTATGCAGAAGATCGGTATGGACCTAAATGCTAACATAACTAATATTAACATCATATCACTAATGTGAGCATCATCACTCAGCTAACTAATTAATTTAAATATAATTTATTCTAATATAATTTATTTTAAATAATTAAAATGATAGAATAAAAAGCAAAAAATAGAATAAATAAAACGTAGTGTGATAGTTTCGCATAGTGTGTGGGTGTTTGTTTATATTGAAAATTATGATACAAAGGATACAACCAAATAAATTATGAATTCGATTAGTTTCGTGTAAATAGAAATAGAAATAGTAGAAATAAATAAAAGAGTAGAAATTCTAAAATATGAGTAAATTTTTTTTGAATGTATAAATTTCCAAATTTTAAATCAGCGATTCGTTAATAATATTTGAAAACAAAAAATTATTATTAAAAATTAAATTTAGAACAGTGCTCTACAACCGGGTTTTTTATCCGATTATAAAAATTAATTATTCAAATACAACATTAATTTAAAAAAATTAAAAAAAAATGTTTTTCAAAATCAAATTTAGTCTTTTTTAGATAGTTACGGTCAAATATTAATTCCAGAGCTAAAGAACTGAATTTAATATTCAGTGTGCGGTATGGTTTACAATTTTACATTATAAATGAAATCTGTAGGTATATCTGCTAATATTAATTTATCCATTTCAATTTCTTCGGAAGTAGACAGCTTCGCGTCGTAGATCAGATATATTATGGTCTAGTTTAAAATGTGGTGGTAGTCACATCAATTCATGAATGTCGTAACACTAGGATACATGTGGGCCTCTATGTTACACGCTGGGTGGCGCAGTAGGTAGAACGAAAGGTCCCAGGTTCGATTCCCGACGAAGGCAAAATAATGCTTTCTGGATTTTCGACCTGGTCCAGTACCCTTTATCATTGGGATAAAATAAATGATAAATAGTTGAGAGTTAATTGGTTATCACTAAAAATAAAATGGCACTATGCTATTATGAAGGCGAAGTACTCTACAATAGATATAGTTTTCCACATTTAAATTAGTAGATATAACCATAAAAATTCTATAAAAAGCTATTGTATTTGATTGTGTATTCCAAATCTCTGTGTAAAAGCAGTTAGGGTGTTCATCCTATAGACTTGGAATTATGGAAAAAAAAAATATCGATTTCTATATTATAGTTATGCATGGCTTCAATATGTTTTAATCAGTGTTTTTCATAAAACAGGTTATTGGTCTACAATATATTCTATCCAATATCGGTCAAATAGCAGTATTTCTCTTCTCTACTAAATGACACCTATTTTATATACTTTAATATTAACTCATCGCCAGCATCTATTTTGTTGTTTTTCTGTATAGATTTGTTACAAAAACAAATGTTGATATAGGTTGTTAGAAATATAAAAATTAGGCAACTTTGTTAATGAGACCAAAATACAGAACCTTAAAATCTTCAATTTGCAGGGTTTTTTTAACGTTCAGGATTTTTTAAGCCTCAAATATTCCAAATTTCCATCACAAATATTTCAACAAGTTTAATTTATCTTATAATTTGTAGAATCTAAGGATTGACCACCATATCCATTTTATTTTAGACTTTTTAGCAGGCTAATTTTGTTTTGATATACGTATGTATACGTATATAGTATAATGTATATACTAAAAATTTTTTTTTTGTACAATAGACGAAATTTATGTCCCACTGAATTCGAATTCGTGATTGGCATATTATTATGTAACATTTTATTTTTGCGATTTTACCAACTATACTTAAGTTAACCAATTAAGTTATAAAGAGCGATGATCCAGTGAGCTTATATCTAGTATGTAGATGTTTTAAAAAAATACTAATAGCATAAAATAGATCATAATGTATGTATATTAAAATAGACCTATAATGAATGAGATAGCATTTATTTATATCTGGGACATGTTAGTCTTACGTTCATTTTGAATGTGTAATGCATTGTAGAAAAATTATTACTGACCGCTATCCAATATAAACAGTTGTAATTAAATTTAACATTTTTCAATTTTAATTTAGTCAGTCAACACATGACATAAGTACATAACTGTACAATAAGTATAATTATTGGATTATTCTAGGAAATTGTTTAAACTTATAGAATTATAATATTAAAATGTAAGGAAATAATAAGGTGAGGTAAAAAAGTCAAGTTAACATTTTTTTTTTCTTAATTATAAAAATAATTAATAAAGTATTTTTATTTTTTAATTTTTTTAAATTAATTTAATTTTGTAATATAAACCGGTTCACTTTTATGAAATAAAATTGATTCAGGTTAATATATCTAATTCATTTGCACGTTATCTTCTACTCATATTTTGAATTAATTTTCAGAAAAATATTTATTAAAATTTTTTGATTAAAAAATATGAAATGCATAACAGAGCACAAATAACAGATAACAGAACCATCTACTACGTAAGTTTTACTTCAACAGTTGTTTCACAGAAAATTACAGCCACTGCAGTCATCAGTCAATGAACCTGTAAATTATTAAAGAGATATTTATGTTAAATTGTGTAAATTTTTCAATGCGAGCTCGTTGTATTTTATAGTAACAATTTAAAAAAAAATTGGGTCCTATATTATGTTATCAAAATATTCAATAAATCTAAAAAAAAAAACAAAAACAAAATAAAAGTTTTCTTCAACGCATTCCATTACAATATTATTTTATTTGCGTACGAATATTATAAGGTTTTACAAATTCGAATATAAAAACTTTAAAAACATTTTTTATTTACAAAAAAAATTTTTTACATGACCATATTAAAATTGTTTTGTTATTATTTTTATAATAAATTATTATTTTATTTTTGCCATTTAAAACTGGTCAGTATGTCAAGTTTCATGATCATGGATGTAATTTTATTTTATTATATTTTATTATTCTAATACTTATTATTACATTACAAATAATAAAATAAATATAAATAAAAAAAAAATCCAAGGTGGACAACATTTTATTTAGCATAATAATGCATTACTGCTGTGCAAACACACTACTGTTTCTGTTGCTGCTGTTACTGTTTTGTATACTCGTATAAAAAAATAAAATGCTTTTAAAGCTTTAATGAGTTAATAGCATGTTTACTATTTTGATTCCTGTAAATAAAATAAAATTAATTGATTAATATATTATTTTCTATACTTTTTCATTTTATTTTTCTTTCTTTCACTCTTACTGTTTTTTTTTATTATACATGATTTTTTCATGATATTCGAGTTACTGTTGCAGTTAAAATGCAATCAAAATATTTTATTACCATTTTTAGAAATAGAGGAAATTTTTTTTTTGTTTTAATTTTGATAATTTGCAATTGAAATTTTGTAATTAGAGTGAGAAAGGAAATATTTATTATAGTATATAGGAAAGTACGTGATAATATTTTATTTTTTTTTTTGGTTGCAGTTTTGTAGAGAATAATTGAAAATCGGAAACAGGATATTTTATTCACCTTCACAAATTCCATTTGATTTTGTTGTAATAAAATAAACTTTTTAGGAAATTATTATTGAGTATAGAATGCGGTTTGTAAACGCATTTTTGTCAAATGACAATTGTATAGTTTGAATATTGTTAGTTATTAGTCAGTAACAGTATTGTGCAGGAGAGCATGTTAAAAATTTTAAAAATTAGAAAAATATTAAAAAATAAAGAAACAAATGAAAAGAGCTAACTTTTTTGGTTGAGTATCACTTTGAACATTTTATTGCCGGTAGTTGCTTTAAAGTTAGTAACTAAAGTTTAAGCTTATTTAAATAAGTGTACTAAAGTTGATTTTTTTGTAAGTAACGCTATATTGTGTTAACCGTTGATAATATTTTTGGCTTTGTTTTTGCTAATTAATTTTTTGAAATTGTGGTACTGTGAATGTTTTTTCTTTTATTTTTGTTTAAAAAAATGTAATTCTTCCCTCTCTCTCTCTTGTGTTAATTTCTTTATTTCAGTTCAGATTTTACTCATTAACTTATCTTTTTTTCAGATTAATCCTCCAACATGTATTAATAGGACTTTGTTTTTCTATAACTTACTCACTTGTTTCCAGAGTTAAGAGATTTTAAATATAATTTATTATTGTGCTTAAAGCTCGGATATTCAAATATAATTATCACTTATAATTCCTATAACAGTCTTATTTGGGACTTATTAAGGTTTAATCACAAATAAATAACTATATGTTATATGTTTGTGGCATAATATTATCTATACATATATTATATATACATATATAATTTATTGTCTGTACCACTATTTGTACCATACCATGGTTCTTCACGTCTACTATTCTTATTTTTTGTACGTTGTTCTTTTTATGATTTTGTTCTTATTAAAGCTTTTTGTCAGCTAGAGATAATAATGTCGGCTAGAGAAAATAATTCAATCGTTTTTTTATATGGGCATAAGACATCTGTATATAGTTATTTATTTATGGTTTTATATTAATAACTGTAGGATTAATTACTATAAAAAATAAAAGGTTATTTTAAGATAGAAGATTACAAAATAAATTTGACAACCGAAAACAAAAATGTCTAGATAAATAATTGATTAACTAAGCATTATTTTCATATTTTGTATGAATTAATTTTAAATTTAGTTGTAAAATGATATAGCAACCCAAATATAATTTTGTGTTGCTGTCTGAAGCCTTAGTTACGACATATTATGTGTTTATATTCATAGAAATCTTTATATATCTACTTTTTTAAACTGCACCCAAACTTTACTAAATTGGCAATAATTATTATTATACTAATATATCAATTTAATAATTTTTTTCTTGTCTGAAGCCTTTTATAACAACTACAATATTAATGTTCATTATGAATGAAATAATAGTTCATAATAGTTCATAATTCAATAAACAGTTCATTATGAATGACAGAATGAGAATTGAGAGAGTAAATCAATTTGTTTTTTAATGTATTATGGAAATAGGTGTAGGTAGGTAGGTTGTAGGTAGAAGTGAAATGTAGAGAAAAAATAATATTAATGCATTATGATGAGAGATGGTACATATTTACTTTACATTGTTATTAGTGTTTTGAGTTGTAATGTGCATACTTTTTTAAACTTCACACAAATTTTATTAGATTAGCAACGGCATTATATTAGTATATATACATTTTTGTCCTTATTAATTCATTTATTTCTGATTTGACATGTTATAATAATTCATTGATGTACTGACATCTACTAATAATTCACAATTTTGTTAATTTTTCAATTCTGTTAATATAATTTCGAAGTAATATGATTTTACAATAATTAAAGGATTTTTCCATTCTTTGATTTTCTTTTAGAATTCATGAATTATTAAAATTTTCAATTAACAAACAATAACTTGCACCTATAATATTTATAAATTTTTAATTTGATTAATTACTTTTTAGGTATTAATATTTGTAATTACAATTACAAATAAATTATAATAATTACAAATAAATTATTTTTTAACATCAGAAAGGTGATTGATAATAAATTTTAATCGCATAATATTAATTTTCAATTTTACACTTCTCACCAATCATTAATATAACTCTCAAATGGACTGAAATAACAAAAAAATTAATTAAATTGATATTATAATTATAAATATTATTAAAAAAAAAGAATTATATTTAATTGGTTTTTAATATCGTTTCAAATAATAATTATATTTTATATAATAATTTATGATGTGTTGGGTAACCTATATTGGACTTAGATCTCATATTTAATTTATTTTATTCTAAAATTAATAAATATTGAAAATAAATTATTTAAAAAAAATTGTTGAAAGCTAAATAGTAGCAGTAGAAGTAGACTAACAGGAAGAAATTTTTGCTAGTTACATGTAAGACAGTTTATAGAATCAATCTTCGAATTATTTTTTAAAAATATATTGTAAATAATTTGGTGATAATATGTTTTGCATATTTATTTTTTTTTATCACCAAATCAAATAATATCTTATAAATAATAACATATTTAATAATACTCCAAGTATAAACATTTTTCTAATTATAAACTTTACCATTGACAATACCAAACATTTTTACCTTCCCTTATTTTATTTTTTTTTTATTTGCATTCATTTATTTACTCAAATGAGCTCCATTACTCGCTCGAGAGTGTTTTATTTAACTTTCTAGAGTAATATGGGCTAGAAAAAGACTTCCATATTATCCTCAACTACTTTAAGTTTTCGAATTCAAATATACATTTTTTTTTGTTTTGTATTTTTCAGATAACAGGATCAGCAAATGGAATTGGACGTGCATTAAGTATAGAATTTGCTAAAAGAAAATGTAATATAGCCTTAGTTGATATAGATGAAGTAAATGGTAAAGAATTAGCTGAAGAATTAAAAAATTTATATAAAATTCGAACTAAATTCTATAAGGTAAAGAGCAAATAATTACTATGACTTAAAGAACTCGACAATTTATTTCAGAAAATTTAAAAAAAAATTTTACTTTAAAAAAAAAAATAAAAGGTTGATGTATCCATATATGAAGATGTGGAAAAATTAAAAACAAATATTGAAAAAGATCTTGGTTATGTTAATATTCTAGTTAATAATGCTGCTTTAATACAATTTACACCAACATTATTACCAACACGACGACCAGAACATATTTCAAAATTAATTGATGTAAATTTAAAGGGCTATATATGGGTGAGTTGAAGTTGTTGAAATTTATATCAACATGGAATTGTTTAAATGAAATGATATTAAATAATTTATTTTTGTTTTGTGTTCTAGACAATTAAAATATTTCTTCCAGGGATGATAGAACGTAAACAAGGTCATATTGTTGCAACATGCTCCTTAGCTGGTAAAATTTAATTTAAATATATTTTGAAATATGTCCTATGATCATTTTGTATTTTTTTTTTGTGTATATATAGGATTAATAGGATCTGCATACATATTGGATTATACTGCATCAAAATGTGGTGTACGATATTTTATGGAATCATTGTATTTAGAATTGTTGGTTAAAGGATATAGTGATATAATTAAAATTAGTACAATATATCCATCTTTAGTGTTAACAAGTAATAGTGTTATTAAAACAATTAGGAATACAAAGTGAGTAAATATATTAAAATGGGGAGTGTAACGATATTTTGAAAAAAGCAAGATTTGGTAAAACACTGTCACTGAAAAACGATATTTTGAAAGACGGTATTTAAAAAAAATTATATTTTGAAAAAAACGATATTTTGAAAAAAAACGATATTTTAAAAAAACGATATTTTGAAAAACAATATTTTGTAAAAACGATATTTCGAAAAACCAATATTTTGAAAAAACGATATTTTGAAAAAACAATTTTTTGAAAAACGATATTCTGAAAAACGATATTTTGAAAAACGTTATTTTGAAAAAACGATATTTTGAAAAAAATGATATAAAAAACATATTTTGAAAAAACGATATTTTGAAAAACGATATTTTGAAAAAATGATATTTTGAAAAAATGATATAAAAAACATATTTTGAAAAACGATATTTTGAAAAAACCATATTTTGAAAAAACGATATTTTGAAAAACGATATTTTGAAAAAACGATATTTTAAAAAACGACATTTTTAAAAATGAGATTTCCAGCCCGAGCTGTTAAAATGATAATTAATAATTCTTCTATAAATTTTTAGTTTTCTTAACGAATCCAACATCAACAACTTCTTAAATCGTGGTACATTAAATTCTGTAACATTTTGACTTGAGATTGCCTCAGACCGAAAAAAATGTTAAAGGATAAATTTATCAAAAATCAAAAAATTTTAAATTAATCTTAAATCTAATTCGAGGAATTTTTTTTTTAGAACAGTAAACCATCATAACTCCACTATAATTCCTATTAAAGTGCTAATGTCTAGTTATTTTAATGACATTAGCTTGCGAAAGCGTTTCTATTTCAATGTGAATCAGATAAATTTAACTGTAATGCATTGAGATCTATTGAATCAACTGCGATTTGAACCTCTGCTTGTCTCTTTGTTAATCAACCGTTTTCAATTAATTGCCAGATTACTCTTTCCGAAAGTATCTCTAAATCTTTGACATTTGTATATACAAATAATTTGCTTTGCAGTTATCCGGAGCTTAAAACACCATGACCATGCTATATGTGGTCATATATTATTTATGAACATATTGTATGATTTTTAACCAAAATTTATAAATTAACAACTAAAAAATTTCATTTTCAGGAGTAGTCGATTAATTCACCCATGGTCAGCAGAAGAAGCAGGAAGTGTTGCAATCAAAGGAATATTAAAAAATGAACGATTCATTGTAATGCCATCATTTTACAAACTATTATTACTTTTACAATTGTATGTATTAAAAAACCAATTCACAAAATCAAAGATTCAAACCAATTAGAAATTTTTAAATAATATTTTTTTTTTTATTATTTACAGTTTACCATATGAAGCTGTAAACCCTTTACTTAAAGATCTTTATAAAGTTGAAGAATCTGGATTTGAACAATCTGAATGATGTAATGAGAATTAGACAGTATTAAGATAATAAATTAGATAATAATTAAATTTCATTTTTGAATTTAAATCAATTTTACAAGTATTAAATAAATTACAATAGAGATAAGAAATGGGTCTTAGAATTTATAGAAAAAAATTATATGAAAAAATGTTGTTTTATTTGACCGGAGCAGAATTTAAATTTTAACAGACATGCGTTTTTAAATCCTGTCAAAATCAGAAGAGTAAAATTAAATGAATAATAATTACCGTTCCTATTAATTAATATTAAACCATTTAAGCTTTGGCATTCATTTTTTAAAGCTCATTTTCAAAGCAGAGTTGTTATAAGCTTCCCTCTAGAAATTAAAAATTTGCAGTACCAATTTAAATTCTGATTATTTTATTATTATCCTTTAAAAAGGTCTAGAAACAAAAAAAATGTTTAAATTTAAAAATCATTAACCACCTACAAAGTCCAAAAGCATTATTATTATGATCTTTGGATTATTTTACATTTTCTAATGTGGAACTAAAGTGATATTAATCCGAAAATAAACTTCTGTAATCCGATTGTTCCATACAAAATATTTGAATTAAAAATTACAACTAAATCCTGATTTCTATTTTTTATTCTATAATGATTTTTCATCAAGGATTAGAATTATTTTTTTTTTTTTTTTTTTAGATTTTCTTAAACACCTTTAATTTCATTATTTCTTTGTTTCGACAAAAAACAAAAAAAGGATAAAAGGTGTGATATGTTTAATGTGCAATACGATATTATCGAAACAATTGGGTCGAACATTTTTTCATTGTTGTTGTTGTATGGCAAATAAAAAAGTGAAAAGAAATTAAAAACAAAATTAATTTCATATCAGTTTCCTTTTTTCAGATCCTGTACTATTCAATCATGATCATCTTATTAAAGCGAAGCGATTTTATATATATATTTTTTTTAACTTCGATGTCCTGATTTTCGCAATTCATTCTGTATTATTGTTTTTTTGTTATTTTTTTTTATATTTGAAATTTTGTATTCTTCTGTAATGGTTCTAATTTCTATTGATAAAGATAATGATTGTATTTTTTTTTTTTTTTTGATTTTTTAAAATATACGCAATTTTCCGTTTTTACCTTCTACGATTTTCTGCTTTTATTCAGGGAAATAATAGAAAATAAAAGCGAAAAAAAAAATGAAATGTAATCCTTAGCATAACAATTTAATCCAATTTTAAAAATCTACCGACTGGACCATAGCAGTCTTTCTGTATTTCCTGACTATACGTATAACCTGAGTATCCTTGAATAATATTTTAATATCCTTTTTAATAAAAAAAAAATAAATAAAAAAATTGTTAAGTAAAGAAACACCGATGTTATTGTACAACTAAAAAATGTAAAAAAGAGAAATAGAAATTATAAAAATACATATATACACTTAAAAAGGACATAATTTAACTTTATCATTGGATCATATCAAAATTCTTTCATTATCAAGAATAGCCATACTTCGTCTGTAAAGCTGGCATATTTAATTCACAATATTGTTCTACAATACAAAATCTTTGGAAATTTAAAAGGATCTATTCACAGAATATTTTTTTGTTTGACGTTACAGTAAATGCCATTTTATGCAATATTACAATATTTTTTTGTAAAGTTAAATGAATTGCTTTAGTGTGCAAACTCTTCCCACAAATCCCACGTATTTCAAATTGGCAATCCCTATAAAATTACATATGCACTTAGTATGATTTACTCGTATGATGTTGTAGCTCATTTTGCAACTACATATATCATATAGTTTAGATTCAAATAAATTATGCTGCTAGTCCTATTAATAAGTCTTTGAGTCAAATCTACCTAAGGATATGGTTATTTATAAAGTTTATCAGTAAGTTTCAAAACAAACTGGAAAATGTTTTTTAAATTGCATTTAGTAAGTCAAAATTAAGTATTCATTAAAGTACAACAATGCAGTATTTAGCAGCTTCACATTATTTATAAAATTATAATATACCGCGGTATTCACATTATATGAAATTTACAATTTTTGATAATTACTTAAGCTAAATTTGACTGAATTGACAACTAAATTAACAACTTCACTTTCTTATATCAATTTTCTAATGCATAATATAAATTTATTTTCTTCAGTCATTAATGAGTTCCCAACTGATTAGAGCTGCCAGATTAAGCCTGAAACAGTAGAAATATTCTCCTCTAATAATACTGCTAGATAGTACAAGTATTGAATTATTTCATTATCATAATTATTAGCAAAAATAACTAAGTCCTAAATAACATAATTAAATCATATACCCAGAAACAAAATTAAAATTAGCAATTAGTACTAGAACAAATTAAAAGGATATGGTGTGGAAATTACATGATTTTATAAAATTCAAATCGTTATAATTGTAACTAATGTCTGTAAAGAATACCCCACACAAAGAAAACAAAACAAAAATACAAAACTTATAAGAAAACAAAAACAAAATACAAAAAATGCTTCGTAATGCATACAGGACATTCGAAACATGTTTCTTCACTTTTATTTTATTGTAATATTTTAGAATGTTATAAACAGGATCAATATAAAAATTTATCGTTATCAAAAAATATCTTCATAAAAAAATATGGAACACATACATTTTGATATGAAAAAAAGGATGTAAATAACAGTTTTAATAGTTTTATGTCCTTTTTTTAATATTATGTTTTTTAGACATTTTTAGAACTAGTTGTATACCTAGAATTATATTGAACGGATCAAATATCTCAATTTATTTTAATTTTCTATTTTGATCCTTGTAATATTTTTTCGATTTTCATATTATAATGTAATGATCACAACGATTTTTATTAAGAAAACAATAAACAGGATATGATTTAATTTTTCATTTCCTTCGTTTGTTTTTGATTTTGAATTTATTTAGAATATTATTTCAGGGCCTTACATAGATGTTCTCTTATTGATTTCTCATTATAAACTTTAATGGTGGAGGTGGATAATTCAGTAACACTTTTCGAATAGAGAAAGACAGTTAGCATTATTTTTTTGAATCTATGATAGAAAAGTGATCCGAATTATGTTTAGATGTACTTTTTTCGTTTATGTTTGATTCTGGAAATATTTTTAATTATTAAAAAATAGTATTCTGCTTGACAAAAATAAAATCAAATTGAATTTAAGAATGGTAGAGGGAAATTTTAATTCTTCTCACATCAGATAAAACGAATTTGAATCTTTTAATTATTTATTTATTTTATTTTCTATAACGTGAAGTTAATTTTGAAATTTTTTTGCCGGTTCATAGTAACAGCTTCATTAATAATAGCCTACTATTCCATTATTCGGGTAAAAAATTGAAAAATTATTACAATATAAATTGGTTCATAAATTTCCCGGTCTAAAACTGTTTTAGGAAAAGATGTGATAGTATTTTAGAATGTTATAAACAGGATCAATATTGCAGTTATCTATACTTACAAATGGGTATGTTTGTTTGTTTGCTTGTTCGGTATACACAGTCACAGTCTTGAAGCTAGAGTTCTGAAATTTTGCACACTTATTCATGATCAATTCAATTGATGATGATATAAATTCAAAAATTCCTGATCACGAATACAGTACTTTATAATGCTATCAAATGGCAGGTTCAGGTAGGTAGAGAGAAAGCCGCCGTTATTTTAAAATTTAAAAAAAAAATATTAACGAAATCGAAGGTGCTCTATCTACAATTAGTGACAACTTCCCTGAAGGACCGGAAATGGTTTTTTTTTTAACCAGAATTTACTTTAGATTAGTGAAAGAAGAATTTCGAAAGACTTAAATGGTCAAATTGAAATAGCGATATTACAGTACAGAGAAAATGAAGAAGTTAGTTACCCAGCGGAATTTCTGAATTTGTTGGATTTATCCCTTACCAGCCAGAATCAAAAGTAAAAGCTCCAGTTATGCTTGAATGCGAAATTAGAGTCAGAGAAAACTATACAATACTACACTAATAATAAAGCACAAATATAAAAGTATTGAATCCTTATGTTATTGAAGCACAAATTGTACCCTACTATACAGATTTTCAATTGCACCCAAGTGTTTAAATATCATCTATGGAACAGTTAAAATATCTTTTTAAATTTTGTTCATTAATAAAACTTTACTGAAGTAAATTTTATACATTTTATGTTTTATACGTCGGATGACCTTGCTATTGTGATTTTAAAAGCCATTTCTCTACAATTTCTTTGCTAACCCCCAAGGCGGATTTTAACGATTTATTTCACGATTTCTAACAAAGTTTGTATTATTTTAATCTTTTATGAACAATAATAAATTATAATTTCTTATTATTGATTAATAATTTTGATTTAAAAATAGAACACTCTAATTTTTCTGATAAATTTGACCACATTTTGATTTCACTCAAAATTTTAAATTTAAACTAACTAAAAAGAAAAATAATGAAAAAATTTTTAAACTCTTATAAAAATAAAAACTTTAAATTTTTTTTTTCAATTTTCTTTGATGCCATAGTAAAAACAAACAAAACTAATTTAAAGGAAGAATCCTTAAATCACATTTTTTTTATAATTAGGGTGAGTTTTTTCCTCCATCTCATAAGTTTGTAAGATTATTATCTCACCTTTTTAAAAACAATCAAATCTTGACAATAACAACAACAATAAGGACAAAAATAATACATATATGTATTTTGTATGTCCTTTTTCCTTATTTTTCCTTGTTTTTTGAAAAAAAGTTTGTTTTTAGTTGTTGTTGTTGTTAAAAATTAATTTCAAATTCAGAACATCAAAACTACCAAAAATTTATTTTTAGAAATTAAATTTCGATCGTGTTTTTTTATTTTTTTTTTTTTGTATTCCACTTTCACCAGAGCAAGTCCATTCATCTTCACCTTAACCCACATGAATTTTATCACAATGAATGAATTATGATGGAATCAAGAAAATAAATTTATAAATGTATGTATGTATATGTATAAAGGATATCAGAGATGAGAGAAATTTTCTGAAATGATAAAAAATTTTCTTTTGTAAAAAAAAAAAAAAACAAAAACTTTTTTTCAACTTTTTTATTAGTAAGTTCCTGTGATGTGTATTAAATGTTTTGTTTTCAAATGGTGGAAATTATGGACAAAACAAAATTTTAAATTCTATACAGGTAGTTTTGTGGTACTTTTTTATTTGATTTTTTGTTGTTACTACAATTGATTAATTTTGGGTGAAATTTGAAAGATGCTGGCCCTGAAATATTTTCAATTGCTTTTTTTGAATTTGATATTTTTTGAGAATTAAAGGACATGATAGGAAAAATTTTGAGATGATATGAAATTATTTATCTTTTTTAATACTAGTTTAAAACTTAGGTTTCAAAAAATATGAAAATGAGCTAATAATCCATTGGAAAGATAATTTCATGCTAGGATTTATAATGCGCTGGCCCAAAGGGTTTACAGATCCCATTATTACATTACATTACAAAACATTTATACATCACATAATATGTTAGACCGACAATTGAATATGCTTCGCAAGTTTGGTTTCCACATCGTAATGTTAATATTTTACGTATTGAATTCAGCGTGAATTTTTATGCTTTGCACTACGTGCTTTTTCATGGGCTGACGCTATTCAACTTCCTTCTTACGAAGATAGGGTGGTCCTGATAGAACTGAAACCTCCCCAACAACGTAGATTGTTGGCTGATATTATGTTTCTCTACTAAATTATTGCTGAGAATACCCTGGAACCCAAAATTAGAATTGTAATAAATTTTAGAGATAATCCGCGTAATTTACGTTCGATTGACCTGTTTAATATTGCTAACCATAGTACTGACAACGGTAAATTTTTTTTTTTTTTTTTTTTTTTACACTCTGCAGTAACTTAGGTAGAATCACCTTTTCGTGCTTAATTAAGTATGGTACTGCAATTTTACACTACAATCTACAAATATTTCGAGTATTTATTTAACAAATTACTGGCTTATCAATTCATTAAATGTGGAAAACTACTGCTACTGTCAGGAACTAAGCCTTCTTAAATAGAATAGTTTCATTTTTATTTAATTTGTTACCAGATTATACTCTCAATTATTTCTTGCCATTTATTATATCCCAATGACAAAGAGTACTGGACCAGGTCGAAATATCCATAAAGCATTTTTTTTGTTTTGCTTCATCGGGAATCGAACCTGGGACCTTTCGGTTGAAAGGCAGGGGCTCTACCTACTGCGCCACCCAGCGTGTAAGTGTTTGACTCTGTTTGTTACGTAAATCTAATGCGAGAGCAGCTCGTTAGAATGTTACGTAAATCTAATGCGAGAGCAGCTCTTTTTGATACTAACCTTAGTAAAAAAAGCTTAACAGTAAAGCTTTATAATCGATAAATAGTTATTTCAATTGATATTTAGACTTTTTCTACTTTCTTTTTGTATTTGATTTCATCTTTTTGATTTCCTACTAACTACAGCGTGTTAACTATTAATTTTTATTTCTTGCTAACATTAGCTACTATCGGTGATGGGTACTAATCCACTGGATGATGATTTCATCGCTTAGGAATATGATGCAAGCTTTCGTCTATAATAGACGTCTGATTTGCTTGCTCTAAGCAATACCTACCTGTCTTATAAATCTATAAAAATTGGTACCTATATACAATATAATTTGAATCTATTTAGAGAAAAAAATTTGTCTTAAACATCGTAAGTAATTCAAGTTATTTATCGTTGATCCATCGCTGTTGACTAATGTTCTTTTAAACAACTTAATATAAAGATGTTTTAAGAGTTTTCTATGAATTAGATTATTCAGAAAATTACACGACATAAAAACGTCTGGTAAAAAACTAGAGCAAAATATTATTTTCTTCTTATTCTTACGCTTAAGCCTGTTTAACTATATACCATATATGAGACGTATATATTCAACTGTACCTAACAAATGTAGTTTGCTTATTTCATGATTATTCTATTGATGGTCGTTACATGCTGTTTTAGTTGTTTTTTTACACCCATCTTGATGCAAGCATTACACGCTTGTCGAGCTTAGTTGATTGAAATCTTATTCTCAAATTTATATCCTTCAATATTTTTAAGCGTTTTATTTCTGTAGTCAAAGAATGTTTTTAATTATATTGGCATACGCCTTAGACTAATTACACTTTTTTTGTTTTTTTTGTAAATCATAACCTTTCGATTCACAATCAATTGTCTAATATCGGTTCACATTTTGCTTAAAACTGTCCTCTTAAAGCTTAATATTTCTATATAACATTTCCAAAGCTTAAACTATAAACTCCAATTAAATAAATAAATTATTTAAATTGAAATTAATCTAGCAAATTGTTTTAATTTAAAATAATTTAAATTTCACAATATTCTGTTCTGTAATAAAACAAAAAAATTCTGACTTTGTTATAAAAAAAACAGTATATTGTGAAATTATTTCACACATAGTTATGTGACAATTACTGTCACAATATTGTCAAACCAAAAATTTTAAATGTACGCATATTCAACAACTATTATTTTTTACCATACCTATATGTATCTAATCTATATACCTATGCCTTACACATTAAATGTTTGAATTAATTAAATTGGAATTCATTGAATGTCCATTAAAATGTACATTTAAAATTGATTTGCTATTAAAAATCAACAAAAATTCAAATCAAATTAAAATTTTTAAAACCACAACAAAAACGAAAAATAATAAAAACAATAATAAACAATAAAAATGTCAAAAAAACTAGTAGTTGCTCATAGTCAATAAAAATCAACCATAGTTCTTAATTTCAACTTAACGATAAAACAAAAAAAAAACAAATCATTATAAACGCAACAAAATATTGTTTTCCAATAAATCTACAGTTCACTATCATTCAATATTGCAAAAAAAAAAAAAAAAAAACCTATTAAATAATGATGATGAATGATGCCAGCCAGTCAAGTTAGCAATCCGGGTAAACTTTAACCAATCTACACAAAAAAATTAAACCAATCTATTAAACTGGCATTTTTCTATATTATCTTAGGAGGCGAATTAAAAAATCGAAAAAAAATTTCACTGAACTCTGTCCAATTGACTTAACTTGACTTAGATACTATTTTTATTTACATGATTTTTATTATTGAAATGTCTACAACAGTGATTTGCAACATTTTTTTTTTAATGCTATGAAGCATACAGTATTTAAAGTAAATATTTTGTGATGCACGATCGATGCACGATCGAAAAATTAGATTTAGAAAAATTTACTTTTAGAATAATTGATTAATTTCAATTGTACAAAATCAGCCTACTCTAAATAGTACAGACTAGTTGATTACTATATGATTCGATAGATTACGAAAGCACCGCCATTTTGTGTTTCTGAAATAAATTATAATCAAAAATTAAACAAACCAATTTGTAAATTTATTAAAAACTTTAATCAAACAAATAAAAAAAAATGTTAACAGTTATTTTAGTAAATACAAAGACTGAATATAATATAATGATTTATATAACCGTTATTTAGTAAAATCATTTATAATGTATAATTATAGTTATTAATCGTTGTAATTTCATAACTCTATAACTTTTTTTTGAAATATTTTTCCCCGATATTTCTAAAATTAGAGACCAATGGCACCATTATCTCACAATTTGTAGACAATATAGTCAGTCATCTGACATGTATTCGAGATGCTTACCATTGGATATTTGAAATTGAACAGAATATTCGCTGCAGAAATTTTTTGCCAATTCAATAGCCTGAAAAAGGTAATCTAACAATCGTTTAAAATTAGTTACTTGAGTTCTTCGGACTATCTTCCAATTTATTATAAATTTTGCAAATTTAATTACTATGTTTGACATTTTGAAATTTAACTGTTAATTAAATTTTGAACAACCTGATTTTCAAATACTCAATTCCAAATTTTGTATTCTCATTACGCATTTATTTCTTTTCCTCTTTTATTTTTACTGCACTAGTGTAGATGGGACAATATTTTGAATCACCAACTGTCGGTATAGTACCACATATTACTATCACTTTTGTAAGATATAAATTGTATCCCCAAAGAAATTACATACCATGCAAGTCCTTCGATCAGTCCTTGAAAACAAACAAATTCCCTTCTTCGACGAATTTTAATCCATTTTTGTACTCCAATATATGTCTACTAGTGTAGATGGTACAATGTTTTGAATCACAAAATTTCCAAAAAGTAGATTATTAAAGTCTCTGTTATTATTCTACCAACTGTCGATAGTACCACCTATCGCTATAACTTTTGTAACAGATAAATTGTATCCCCAAAGAAATGACGTACCATGCAGGTATCGATCAGTCCTTTAAAACAAACAAATTCCCTTCATCGACGAATTTTAATCATTTTTTGTATTCCAACATTTTTGGACCGTAATTCTTTTCTGCACTTCTCTGCCGATTAGGCTACAACTGATGAATTACAATATTCTTACAGTATAAAAATTCAGTTGAGTCGACTCTGAAATCACTTTTATTTTAATTCTTTTTTTTTTTTTGTTTTGTTACTATTATTATTATTTTTTTTGTTAACAGATATTGAGCTACAGTATGGATTTTTAAAAATAATTGAATTGCGGTTTTGTAAGCGGCTTGTTTTAATTTTTTTTTTCTTTTTGATTTCTATTGAATATTAAATAGTTATAGTATATATATACATATATATTAATATATGTAGTTTAAATAGTTCTAGTGAATTGTTATTAATACCGTAGATCACGAAAGAAATAAAATACAAATTTTATTTGAAATTTAGCTTAAGTTGAACCATAATGTTAAACTGTAAGACCTAAAGATCGTCAATTGAAGTTGTTTTTTTTTTTTTAATTTTGATTTTTTATGCTTTTTTTTTTTTGTTGTAGTCTCCAAAAAGTTCATTTTTTTAACGATACCGCGGAATTTAAACTCAAAAATTTATATATAGATAGACTAGCATTCATTGCGTACGTCTATTTTTTTTTTTTTTTTTTTTTTTTAGTGAACAGGAGTAAC
The DNA here is from genome assembly GCA_963942445.1 of Argyra leucocephala. Lineage (NCBI taxonomy): Eukaryota > Metazoa > Arthropoda > Insecta > Diptera > Dolichopodidae > Argyra > Argyra leucocephala. Next base: position 135,729,993 of record OZ012681.1, on the reverse strand, counting down.
AGCCAGAAGCTGAAGTCTTTTAACGCGGTCAAATAATTTAATAAATTTTTTTTTGTTTATTTTTGTCTCCTGAGGTCAATTTTAAATTTCGATTTAAGAGAGTTTCGGTTTTAAGAGAAACCACAAAATAAATTGGAAAACATGTTTTTTTTTTTGTGTTTTGTTAAGGTTTTATCGTAAATTGAATATTAGGTAAAGGTAATTTATTTTTAATTTTTTTATTATTTTGTAATTCAGGTGGCTTTTGCTACTACTGTTTACTATACTGACGTTGTTGGTGTCATAGAAATAGATAGATGGTATATTTTTGTACAAATATTTTTTAGTTGATGTATAGTGAAAAATGCGGTTAATAGGTTTAATTTGGTTTTGGTTTTAAATTTAATGATGAATGATTTTATGATGAATTTTACATGTGCATGAAGAATAAAAAAAGAAGTGGAGTTTTGCTGTTCTGTTTTTTTGTTTTTGTATTATAATAGAGACTATTTAAATGAATAAATGGCAGAGCTGTTAAATGAATTAAAAATTAAGATATTAAAAATGATTTGTTGTTTTTTGTTTTGTTTTTTTGTAGTAAATAAAATTATCTAAAAGGTTCAGAAATTGAGGTTACAAATTTTTGTACTTAGTTTTAGTTTTACAGGTGAATTTCAAATTGTTTTGTTGTTTTGTATTACTCTTTGAAGTAACATTTCTGTTTTGAATAGTACATCGCTTTAGTTATTACACATTAATAGAGTGTTAAGACCATGAATTGAAGCATTCCAAAACTCATAATTATGTTGTACAAGTTGTCATTAATCTGCTGAATATTACAGACTTATGTTGAGTTACACATTCACTAGATTTACTTTTTTCCATAATTCTAAAGAAATTCTATATCCTGACGACTAAGGAAAATCGTTTTAAAATGAAAAAAATAGAAATATATAATTTACATAAAAAAAATTATATATATATATATATATATATATAATAAAAAGGTTTTCATATAGACAGAATTAATCTAAGCCCTTACTCTAATCTAAGCCCATCAGGTAAGTAATTCAATATTTTAAAGGATTGTGGTTATATATCAGTTAGGAGTTATTAGAAAATCAACATCTAGTGAAATTTTGTTTACAATCTTATAACTTTTAATAAATTTTAACAAAATAATTTGATACATTTGAAACATAATGAAATCTGTTATATAAGATCGTAAAAATTATCAAAATTTGTTATTACAAAAAAATTTGCGAATTAAAAATATCTAAAAATATTCAATTTCTACAGAAGAAAATGGAAAATCGTTTGAGTAGATTTAACAACCAAATTAAAATTCATGTAAAGGATAATTTTTGAATGAATTAAATTAGATTAACTCCATATTAAGCAAATTTATTTTGATTATATATTAATATATGAATATTATTGTGATTGTAATAAGTTTTATATGAACTAAATAAAAATAATAATAAATAAATATATTCAACAATGGTAATTCAGTAATAATAACACAAGAAATTAATTATTCATAAATTTCCACAAATTTCCCATTGTTTAAGTTCAACTATTATTTAATTATATAATTAACACTATCAAATAGAAGTTTTCCGTTAAGTCTCCACAAATTTCCAACTAGCTTAATACACAATATCTGGACTAAAACTATTAATTTTTTTTATTTAAATATATAGTTATTTTTTCAAAAAATATATATATTTTTTCAAGTCTCCACAAGCCTCCAAAAGTCTCCAACTATCTAAATACATTACTATAACACATAATTTTTACTAATTAATGAAATAGTACATTATAAAACTAAAATTTTAATTTTCAAATAAATCTCCACAAGTCTCCAAAAAATTTTAACTATCTTAATGTGTTGCTACACTAAATTTATGGTCTTCTATTAACCTTAAATCACCTCCAATCAACTTTAGACATTCGTAATTTGACATTTATATAATATTTTCAATATTTTTTTACAGTGTACATGTTAAATGTATTTCCCAGAGAACAAACCTTAAAAAAAATAAAACTAAAAAAAATCCAAATGCCTTACAAATTAAAAAAATTTAAAAAATAATAAAAATCTTCCTACAGAAATCCAAAAATGGTATACTCTTTTACTATATTAGTTTGAAAAACGAGAAAAAACTATTTTTGATACTAATGAACAGGTAATTTTCATTTTTCATTTGAAAAACAATAAGAGAATAATGAAAATTCATCAGACAGTAGAAATGAAGAAAAATTGACACGAAAATTTTCTATTTAAAAAAAAAAAATAAATATTTTTACCTTACCTTATTATTGCTTGTGATCTCAACTGAAACCTTTACAGAAAAAAAATAACAAATTCAAAAAAAAGGTTACAATTTTTAATTTTGTCTATTTTTTTTTTCTTTTTGTTTTTGTTATTATTTGGGGGAATTCAAAATATAATTTTTCAGTAAAGACAAATTCCAAACAAACAATAATAAAAATAAAAAAATAAAAAAAAATGACATTAAAAAAAGCACCATCTATTTTACAATTTAAAAAGTGCTCACATTTAAAAGTCTCCAATTTTTTTGTTTTATATTTTTTTTGTTTTGTTATTATTTTGACTATATTACTATGGTGAAGTGAAGACAAATTTTTGAGAAACGAAAATAAAAAAAAAACAAAAACAGAATGGTGATCGTGCCTATGGATCCACTTGAATTGACCTAAGTCACCGAATGAATTTATCACGATCGAGGATGCAGTTAGCAAACAACAAATAACAAGTTAAGGTATAGTACACTATATTGCAAATATTGCAATAATTTTTACACAGAGTACAGTTAAAAAGTCAAGTAAATATTCCCGATTTTAACGCGAACTTAAATGTTTATTATTTTTTTTTTGTAGAGTTTTGTAGTATTTTTAGTTTTTTATTATTTTTGTTTTTGCTTAATTTTGAGTGCCTGTTTGTTGTGATTTTAACGCGGTGTGCTGCAATGCACAGTAAAAATCATGTGAATATTTCAAATTAGGAATTCGATAAAGTCTACTGCTCATATGAATTGGAAATATATATATATATATGTATATCTATATATATATATATTTAATACAGTTTTTTTGAAGGTTCGTTTTGTATATTTTTTTTTGTTGGTATTTTTCTATTATTGGTGGAACGCGAAAAAGAATTACACTTTTGAGTGACATGAAGTTAAAATTAAGTTGAAGATTTTTTTTTTTGTTTGTTTTTTGTTGTGGTTTAGAAGTGATCGCGGAATGCAGGTCAAGTTGTTGTTAAGAATTATTTTTATTGTTTTTGTTATTATTTTTATTAAAAGGTGATTGTAAATTCCAGTAATGGACTTTATAAGCGTGATTATAAAATTGTACCTGTTAGTGTTTTTGCTATTTTAATTTTTTTTTGATTTTGTAAATCTTTTTAATGAGCTTGAAAGTAATTTTGGAAAAATTTCGAGGACGATTTTTTAGCTTTTTTAGTGGTTTTTTGATTTGAAAATTTAAATTTAGATTTACTTATACTGGTATAGTTCAATAGATGAAGTTATAAAATAGATATTGAGAAGATTTTAATTTTTGTTGTATAATCAACGCATAGTACAAAAGCATAATAACAATTGAAATTTTGAAAACAAAAAACAGATGAACAAGCTTAAAAATAGACGGAGTGCATACGGGATCGTCCATTTAAAGTTAAAGCTATACAGATTGGTCATCGAGAATCAGGACGACCACCGAAACGATGGATAAAATATAGGAGCTCCCTATATTATCAAAAACATCGAGTCCCAGATCTACAAAAAATGTTTGTCCTCTAATAAGAACAAGAAAATGAAAGTAAACCAACATCCTATATTTTTATTGAAAAATTAAATTCTAAGTAAATTTTCCAATAGACATTACAATTTTTCAACACAAACCCTATTAAAAAAGCAAATCACAATAACAAACATAAAAAAAATTGCATATTTACCTTTTCGATGAACTTTTGTAATGAAGAGGTTATAAAAAGGTGCCATCAACCCAAATTATTATTAAAAATAACACAAAAATTTTTATTTATTTATTTTTTATATAAAATACACATAAGGAACCTAAAGAATACACAAACAACAACATAAAAAATTGTCTCATTTGTTAGCAACCACTTCTATTGGAACTAAACTTTCATTTCATATTTTTTGACTTTTTACCACAAAAAAAAAAAAAACAATACTAAAACAAAATAAAAATCGATAAAAGTCGCGTAAGATAATATTCTCATATTGAACATTATTAGGATTTGCATTTCATCGAGATCGATAAAATTTTTTTTTTTTTTGACTATGATGACGACCCCAAAACAAAACTATATAAGTACTAATATGATCGTGCGCCCATTTAAAGATGGGTTATTTTGCCTTTTTTTCACTGGTTACTATTATTATTATAGCATTGAGTTTAAAAGGTGTGTCCCCTCCTATATGTACATAGTCTATATAAAACCGTATACTAATTGTAAAAAAAAAAAATATAAAAACAAAAAAAAAAAAAATTCCAATCAACAGAACCGCGCTTTTCTTTTTTTCCTCATTTTTCTCAATTTGAAAATCTTAGATCTCAATTATCAGATTTGACAATAAAAACCAAAACAAAACAATAACAACAAATTATGATCATCATGGAGACAAATGATGATGATGTTGATGATGTTAATAATGATGATGATGATTAAAATGATATGAGATGACAATGCAAATATAAGATCAGGGAATTTGTACAGTCTCTCTATATCTTAATAGTTATAGATTGAACGATAAAAATTTTTGCGATCTATAGTGTTTTTGTTGTTGTTTTTGTTATTATTGTTTTGTGATAATCGTCTAAAAAAAAGTATAAAAATCGATTCTATAAAAATCTAAATAAATTGATGGGTGTAAATGAATGTTTGGAGACAATATTTTGGTGGTGTGTGGTTTGTTAAATAATGTAAACAATCTATACAAATATATACAAGTACGTGAATAGACTTTAAAAATTGATTTTAATAATTTGTTATTTAAAAATGTTTTCTGTTATTATTGTTGATGGTAACCTGCAGATAATTTTAGTTATATCTCATCATAACACAATATATTTGTGTATATATTGTATATTAATTTTTTCTCGTTAATAATTATTACTATGATGATGACTTGTTTTAGTTTACAATCAAATCAAAATAAACAAATTGTATTTTTGTGTTGACTTACAAAATTGTAATTAAAAAAAGAAAAAAAAATATATGTCGTGATTATAAGATTTCCCAGACTTTTTCTTTTGAACATTTTTTTTCTGTTAATTCAAAATTTAATCAGAATTTGGTGAATATGTATATGCCATTACACCTTCACTCTATAAATACTTTAAATAGAAGAGTCTTGTTCATTGTTTATTTTGAACAACATTTCTAAATATGAAAGGTACCCGATAGCAACAAAATAAATTACTTAGTAATTCATCTCGGTAGATGGCTTGTTTGACGAAAAAACATATAAACTCTCTTCCCTATCTTTAATATCCCAATCAACCAAAACAACAATAAAAACATGTATGATCATCATAAGCCAAATGATCATAACGACAATTATGTATAAGTACTCATCAATGTCTTGTAATCCCATCAGTAGGGCATAAAACGGAAATAAAATCTTTCCATCGACTCCTATCTGCGGTTAACCTCTTTATTGGGTACTTGGTTCGGTTAAGACAGTTTTCTTCATATTTTTTTTCGGCCTATATCGATGTGACGTGTTTCCTAAGGATTCTATTCAAACATTGTTTCGCGATGTTGTTTGTTCAGATTTGTTCAGTGTATGTCCGATCCAACGCCATTTCCACGTCTATTTGCTTTTGCTTCGTTTTTTGCGTTAAGTTGGAAATGATTTGGGGTCAACGAATCCTTAGAATGCGGCGGAAACATCTATTGATGTACGCTTGCAGTTTCCTGGTAATGTTTTCTGCCTACAAGAAAACAGACTTTACACAGATTTTGCGTGGTATATTCTTATTTTTGTACCCAGAGATACTTGTAATTGCATTCCGAAATCAGTACGGGCTTGAAAATTAGGTAATTAATTAAGGTATCCAAATTGACACCTCCATCTGATAACACGATGTTGCCCAGGTAATTGAACGTACCCACCTTTTCGATTCGTCGGCGTAATCTAAATGGCTGATACGTTCGTCAGGACACCACTTGACCTCCATTGCCGTCGCTAACACCCACAGTAGTAGCCATTATGTCATCCATTATCACTAAAAACAATATGGGGGATGCCCTGCTCCCATCACAATATGGGTTATGCCCTGACAGCCCTGTCTTAGTGCCTGACACACCGTGAAGCCATTTGTCAGCTTTCTTCGATGTAAAAAGCAATCTTGCTCTTTTGTAAGATTCTTTAATTATGGCTATAATTTTTAACCTCCCAAACATACTCGCGATTTATCAAATACTTTGTCAAATTCAAAAAACATGAGATTTAGAGGTGCTTTAAATTCAGTGGATTGTTCAAGGATTATTCGTAATGTGTTGATGTGATCCACAAACGAATGATCACTACGAAACCCTGCTTTGTGTCTTTTGAGTGTAGCTTCTATTCTGTCTATAATCCTCGACTATAACATTCGATTATTCAAGATATATAAGTACCAAAATTAATATCCTAACACTGTGAATGTTGTTTTTTTTGGCTTCTGATAATTTAAGGAAGTATAGAATGAGTTCTATTGCTGGACATTATGCGTTCTTCTTCTATTGCGATTCAATGAATGAGAAATTAATTTGGTGATAAGATTAATAAAATTAAACCTAAAAGTGCCGCTATATAAAATTATTTCAGACTTACTTGCTTATCCAGATGCCAAATTTTTATATTTTGAAAATAATATTAACAGGCAATGTATAGCAATCACTTCAAGGATTCAAAGTATGTAATTGAAAATATTTATAACTATTAATTTACTCAGGGGTACGTGAAAACTTCAAAAGCAGTGAAATATCTATACATACTCAGCTACAATAAAAAAATAATTTGACAAATAACGGTCGAATTAATAATATCTTTGAAAGTACATGTCTTTTTTCTTTCACTCGGAATAGTTTGAACGTATATATTTTGAAAATTACCGGAATAGTTTGTAAATTACCACCAACACATTATAATTTAAATAATAAAAACAAAAAAACATTTTTTTTTGTGGTTTAGCAAATTTTTATTGAAAAATTATGCGATTAATCCTAAACACATGTTAATTTGATGTTTCCATTCTTATTCCAACTTGTCTATCTACATAATTTCAAAATGGACCTTTGCCATATTTGACAAATCTAATGATTTTTTTTTGCTGATGTTGTTGTTGTTCAAGTTATGCGACTTCTTCAACTTCGACTTCATTTATAACAGAACAATTTGAAACGAACGATGTGATATTCATTCGTTTTGAATCCAAATGAAAATAACAAAACAATAAGACACCACAAAATCCTTTTATGGTTAAAAATTGTGTGAACACATTTTGAACAATAATAAAAAAAAAAAATAAACACAAGGTAATTTCATATAGTATTTGTATGTATATTGTGAAAGTTCATGTCTATTTCATTTCACCAAAAAACTTTTGCAAAACCATTTTCTATATTTTTTTCTGTTTTTTGGCATTCAAAAACAAAAAAAAAGCAAATTCTTCGACCGTTTCGTTGTCATTAGATTTTCAAATTATATATTCATATTAATACTAGTATACTAGAAGAAAAATGTAATGACGACCTCTCTTTAAATTCACACTGCAATTCAATGATGAAAAGATCGTGCTCGCATATTATGCAAATATTTTGCTTACAATAAACAAAATAAAAACAAAAACAAAATAAAAACAAAAAAAAAATGTGTTTGATATCTCATGAGTATAATAGTAATTTGATTATCAATATCAATATATCATCATATTATTATTGATAATGATGATGATTGGAATGTTATGTTTAGATTTTCAAGATTTGAATGCAAAATATTACACTTGTAACATCAAAATTGATTACTCCGAATCAATGCAATAAAATTTTATTGATAGAAATCCATTTCATTACATACGCTAGTTATTTAATATTGTTCAAAATTAATAAATTTAATATGGTAGGACGACGATATGGACCCAGAGTACATTTTTTGTCATATATGAGCTTCACAATCTTATGATGAAGTGAAAAAAAATGTTTAGATTTTAACAAAAGAAAATAAGATTCTAGGAGCTGTGCTTAAACTTCCTTCCCTCATAAGAGATGTAGATAGTTAAAAAGATTTAACGCCCAAAATATTCTATATCTAAACATACAGTTTCACGCTGCGGACAAAGGAATGACACACTTACAACACTTGCCTTAGTTTTCTATTTAGGATTGTAATAGAAGACGATGCAGGAATCAGGTTTGGCTGGAATAGGTATTACGTGGTATTACGATATCTCCAAGAAAGCTTGAGTACATTAACTATGCGAATGATATATGTCTGTTGATGCATAGATTCTACGACATCCAATACAAAGCCTATCTACGTCAACCAGCAAAGTCGATCTAGAAATTAACGTAGACAAAATCAAGGCCATTTGAATAAACAATAACAATACAGACAACATAAAAAAGATGGCCGAGCAGTGAAATATATTGATAGCTTCTTCTACCTAGGCACCATAATAACAAAAAACGGAGGAACAAAAGCATAACAGACTACTCAAGGCCAAAGCTGGCTTTGCTGAACTAAATGCAATATGGAAGAATCATAAAAAAAAACAGGTAAAAAATTAAAATATTCAAAGCTTGTCTAATGTCAACGCTTCTCTATGACAGCGAAACTTGCATAGCAACAAATACAAAAAATCAAAAACTTCAAGTGTTCGCAAATAAGATATATTCAATGAAGAATATTCTAGCTCAACACCATCAGTAATAGGGACTTATTCCAGCTAAAAGTTGAAGAACAGTGAACCAAATTAAATGGATAGGTCATATTCTGCTAAAGCCACTAAAAATTATAACCAGAATGGCCCTAGAATAGAATCCCAAGACAGCAGAAGGAGACGAAGACCCAACAAAACCTAATGGATAGGCCATATTCTGCTAAAGCCACCAAAAAGTATAACCAGAATGGCCCTAGAATGGAACCCGAAGACAGTAGATGCAGACGAAGGCCCAACAACACCTGGTGTCGAACCATCACAGCTAAATTAGCTAGCTATGAACAAACTTGGGAGAAAATCAAGATCGCACAAAATGGAAAACAGTGGAGAAGGGAAATTGATGCCCTATTCTCCCAGGAGGAGTAACAGAAAAAAAAACTTAATTATTACCAAATCATATTTGTTTTTACATACACCCTTTTTGTAAAACATAAAACTTGACATTTCCATTTAACACGATTTGTTTGCTGATGCTTTTGTAGTCTCTCCCTAAATAAGATCAGATGGACTAGACTAATTTCAGATTTACCACATTGATTGGACATCTGTACATCATCTGTAACGTTCTGAATTCCAGGATTATCCAAATTGTGTTGATTTCATATTTTAATGGCGTGTGACTTATCCATTTGTTCTTTCATATCTATCTCAGTCTCTCCGGTTATCTTCATAATTTTTCTATTTTTTTTTATATAAACAGACAAAGCGTTATTATTTTTTTTTTGTTTTTTTAGTTTATTTAAGCGTGACCTCTTCAGATCTATTGTTTTTAACCGTTCAGAATTACAGGTAAGTCTGTAAGTCATCTTACCTTCGAATGAAAAATTTTAAATGAAAATGAACTGTTTCTGCGTTGGGCATACGCAGGTTGATTATAGTCTCCGATTCTATTTAGTTTCACTTATGATTCCACCTGGTAGAAAAGATGAATTTTATTTGTTAACGGTGATTTAAGTCTATGCTTGCATTTTCCTGTACTCCAACCGATTTGGCTATAAAGAGATATGCGTCCTTGTCTGCAAGTATTCGTGATCTTCGTTGCTAAGCATAAATATACCTATTACATACGTTTTGTTATTGAATATCATAATTTTTCTGTGATGTCCGAAATTAGTAAAGTCGACTTACCCCAAATAATGGTATTATTTAAAATGTATACTTTTTTTTTAAAATCATTAAAAATTTCCAATAAATTCCCATTAAATTAGCTGTTAACAAATTTTTCGGCAAACTTAAAACGAATTTTGTTTTTATTTCACAAAACAATATAATTTCTTCAGATCAAGAAACATATAATAAGAAATCTTAACATAAATTTATTATTAATTTCATATTGTTTTTTTTGTCTTGCTTATTTTTGTAATGAAGTGCAACAAAATTTACATATCCTTTTTATTCACAAAATATTTTTACTTTGTACTTTACCGCTCACTACACCACTTGATGACATTAAACAAAATTTACCGCCATACTTTTAATTGTGCTACCTATTTAAAATGTTAATTTTATATTATACCTACCTGATGTATAGTGCAATATTGCAAATTATTGTTGTTGCTAGTGTTTCTACATTTAATTTATCCAAAAAAACGAAATTAACGCATTATTTTTTATGTTGCAAAACTAATTTGAAAAAAAAAAAAAATTACAGGAATCATAAATTTTCCAATATATATAATTTCATAATGTGTATTTAACTGCCTTGCCAACATCTTTATTTTAAAAAATTATGGCAAAAACAAAAATAGAAGCAAAACAACAAAAAAAAACTGTCAAAATCAAAATCAGTGTTGACAATAATTCCATAACACATTATTAACGAAAATTTTCAATTGAGTCGTGATATTTAGATGAAAACGTCGTGGGGGAATTAAATGAGGTGAATATTGAGATATTAAATATTTTATTGAGTAGAAAATGAGTGTACCGTTAAAAATTGCATTTCAAGTATGTAATTAAGATCTGTGTTTTTCTTTTTTGTTTTTTAATAGTGCGTATTGCATGATTTAAAATAAATACCTAGCGGTAAATCTATTTTTTATCTTTGATTTTTTTTTATTTAAATAAAAATAAGAAAAATCAATTATTAATAATCGAAAATAACTGTAATGTATTAACACTTGATATTAGTTATTTATTATAACCTATAATCATCTCATTATAATAAATAGTGTCGGCATTTGAATTTTGTATTTGAAAAAATGTAGGTATAAATAATTTGTTTGCAACTAACGGTTAATATCAATAAGTTGGAAATTAACGGTAATTTGTAATGGTCAACTGTAAATTATATAGAAAATTATATAGTTTAGAAATAGTCGATGTTGCTATAATAAGGCTGTGCCTCTTGAATTTAAGTGTTCGGATTGGTAATCACTGCTATCGACCTAATTATTTATTTATTTATTTAAAAAAAAAAAAAAATCAAAAAAAAAAAAAAATCTCAAAAGGATAGTAGCATCAATGGGGTAGCATGGCTTCAGTATAGTTCCATATAATACATAGTACACATAGTGATATATACTACATATAGCTTCACAGTAAAAAAATTAAGTGAAGTAAGTTAAGTGAATATTCGTTCTAAGACAAAATAGAACTGAAAAAACACGTAAACTGAACCGCAAAAATGTTAGATAAGCGTAAGGACAATAAAAAAAAATAACACTTTAATTTTGTTTGAATTTTATTCAATATACATTAAGGCTTCTAGAAATTGTTATTCATTTAAATTTTTTTTCATTATTATTTATATTTGTAATCTGTCCTAATTATTAGACAATAAACAAATATATTTAGCTATAAAATTAGAGGGTATTAAAAGATGATCCAAATTGACATTACAACAATTCTAATATAAAAAAATAACATTTAAACTATCATGTATACATTAAACAAATCTGAATTCTAAATCTTCTATAGAAACCTTCTTCTTGCGTCTTCACTGACTTTATATACTGTGTCCCGCAATTTGTTGGCAAGAATGTTTGGATGCTTTTGCAGCTTATATTTATATTCTATATGAAAAGCCGTAATTACCTCTTTTTCGCTAAGCATCCTAAGATCATGTTGAATAATATTGTTGGAAACATACCAAAGGAGCATGCACTACCATTCGTAAAGTTTTTGGAGTTAAAATCGCTGTATTTGATTAATGCTGCACACTGAGGCTGAGCCCCACAATTCCTATATATCTAAATGCGCAGTAGCAACTTGTTTTGTAGTGTAAGTTGGGATTTGGTCCTATGAGCCAGTAAAGAGATCTCAGCTTTATGGCAAGTTGCTTTTTTTACTTCTATATATGCTTTTGCCAAGTAAGACATCGGTCTAAGTGTATACCGAGATATTTTGCATCATCGTCTTATGGAATTTGCACTCCAACAAATATCAAAGGAGGGCAGATTTAATTGCGGAAAATGAATGAAGGTCAAATGTATCGATTTGGAAGCATTTACTTCTCCATTTCTTGAGCCAATCTTCAAACTCTAGTAAGTTTATTTGTAAGTATATTACAAGTAAGTATTCTAGTAAGTATATTACAATACATGATATTTATGAGTAGCCATTATCACAGTATCATCAGCGAATGTTGCAACCATAGTATTTTCTGATGATATGGCATATTCGCTATAACCAATGAGTATAATGAGCAGGCCTAAAGCACTTCCTTGTGGAACACCCAATTTTATTGTATACAATTTGACTGCTTCTTTCTCTAATTTCATTATAAAATGTCTTTCTTCTAAGTAAGACTTCAGTATTTCGTAATAAGGACCATCTGTAATAATGTTACCATCTTCCTGCTTTTAAACAAAAGTTCAGGATGCCATACCTTATCAAACGCCGATTACGACGATTTCCGAATAAAGTTGGATTATTTCCGAATAAAATTGGTTGTTTCAATGTTTTTGTTGTTTTCCAAAATGAGTAGTCACTATCGGGTGGGGCTGATAAGTTTGAAAACTAACTTACAATACCGTCAATTCTTGATGTCTGCTAATGACTTTTTTTTTTGATTCATTCCCTTGAAATGTAATCCAATTATTTTGTTTTTAGCTTTAATTTTTCAACTTTGTTTTAAATTCTGACCACTTCAGTTGAAAAGTAATCCTTTGTAAAAATTTTTCAATAACTTGTAATGTGACTGTAAGGCTTCTGTTATAAAACAACTGAATTTAAAAAGAAAATCGTGACATTCATTATAAGTTTTACCTATAAATAAAATCTATTTTAATATAATATCTTCTAACAGTTACAAAATTGTGTGTAATTCCAAAAATAATTATAAACCGCCATTGATTTCATTTCATTCTATTTATGTACAAAACTATACAAACTGGAGACGCGCACACTCTAAATTCAAAAACTAATACTTAAAATTACACTTGTACTTTAGATTCAATCGACTATGATTGATGTTTATACTAATTGCTTATTCCTTGAAGGGTGAATTTTTTTTCTAGAAAGACAGCAAGAAAGAGAGCGAATAATTCTTGGAGAATTTTAAATGTTTTAAAATCTGCAAGCCAATATTATTTTCTATTATCTACCTTGCAGCTTTTTATTTACTTTTTTTTTTTTTTACTAAAAATTGCAATTTCAAATTCAATATGAATGAATCGCCAAAGATAAGTTAATACACATATACATTATTTACAAAAACAAAAATTGATTTAAAAAAACAGCCCGCATACTTGAAATATTTAAATTTAATTTTTTTTTTTTTTGTTTTTATTATTTATTATAGCGATCGCGCGCTGCTCAAACACAATTTCCATATTAAAAATTATATATTTTTTGCGAGACTCGATCACTGTTTTTTTGTTCTCTTTTTTTTTTTTTTACTTTATTGAAGTTCAATATCAGAAGCTCTTACTGATATATTTTTTGTGAAAATCGTTTTTACCACAAGGCATATTTTCTATGATTGTCAATTTTTGTTGTTTTTTTTTTTAAGTTGTAATTTTTTTTTTTATATGATAATAGCCCTTATATATGTTACGCTCTGTATCAAAAATTGCTGCTGGTAATTTTTTATATACGTATACCCTACTCCATATATTACAAATAAAATGGATAAACATTGATTTTGATTTTTAAATCTAAATGCCATTCATATTATTTTGATGATGGCACGAGCTCAATTTTCTTTTTTTATTTTGATTATTTTCATTTTCCATGAAAATTATATCTAACCTTAAAGAATAGAGAAAATAATCAGAATGACAGAGTGGGTGAAGGGAGGACAGAGTGGAATGAAATGTGAATAAAAATTATGTTAAATTGAGCTTAAATTTTAAACTACAAAAAGAAGTTAAGTTAATCATAGTTAACCGATTTGGCATTTCTTCGTTTAAATAATATATGTACAAGTCCTAATACAAAATTATTCGCTTTAGTTGAAAGAAAATTACGTTTAAACTATCGAGTTGGTGTTAATTTTGTGATTTTGCGTCGCATGATATTTTAATTTTTTTTTTTTAATTCCAATCCCTTCTTCTACTTTTAATCAAACTAAACACGAAAGTGTGCCATATTTGCCGACTTCTGTTCTAAGGGACGAAATTTCTATAAAAAAAAACAAACACATTTTATGGAAACTGAAATCTTATAAAGTCTTGAACCACAACTATAGTTTGTATTTTTGGCACAATATCACTATATTGTATCAAAGAACATATAATAACAAGATGTCTCATCTGGATATTTTTCTTTTTTTTTCAACTTAGTTGCGTTCGGACGGGTAAGATCGTAAATAAAATTGTCGAATCGAAAATAAAAATTGAAGAGAGCAAAGAAGTGTAATTATAATTTTGTTAAAAAAAATAAATAAATAAATACAACAGCATTCATTCAGTACGTCCATGTAAATATATTTCGATATTTTTTTCAAAACAAAGGTTCAAAATAAGAAATATAAAAAAAATTCAACACAAGTGATCTCCAATGAATTTATTTATTCATTTGCATTATTTTTTTATTTGTGTTGAAAATATACTGAAAGGTAGGTAAATTTTTAAATTTTCAGCAAAAACTTTTTTTGATTTGGTTCATTTTGTTTGTATTTATTTATATATGTATATAAAAAAACAATCTGTCAAAAATGGATTTTTATTCTTTCATTACTATTATTTTTAGATTTTTTTTCTAGATTCATTGACTCAATTTTTGTATGTTTGACTATATACTTATTGTAATCCATACAATTACAGTACCTACATTGATATTTTGATATTTTATTATTATTTATGTATATGTTTATTCATATCATATTCGTAAGTAGATAATTCCTATAGAAGATTTGAAGTACAAAATAATTGTTTCAAAGAGCAAATTGTTTTGAAGATAAAATTAGATAAAAGGATTGTAATGCCGCGACCCGCTACATAAAAATAATATTTAAAACATTTGTGTGGGATGAGGCTTCTTTTTATTATTACGTTCTTTGATGTATGTATTCTGCTGTTGTTAAGGAAAACTGATGTAGTAGTCTTTGAAAACTGTCGTTTTCAGAAATTTCAAATCAAATTAGTTTCAATTATTTTAACTTTATTTAATTTTTTTTTTATCTTAGAAACATTGATCTTTTTTTTCCTATCTGTAATTTTTCTTAATAATATGCCTTATAGCAAACCCATATAACTACAAAAGTATAAATTCATATTATCTAATAAAGATATATAAAAAATGGTTGTAAGAATTAAAGCTAATTTTCTAAAATTGAAGAAGAAAATGAATTTAGGCGTTAACGGATTTTTTTCCTCTGCTTCACCCTCTTTGGTAACATCTGATCTCTCTTTTTGATAACATCACTCTCTTCTATCTGACTATGTTCTGCGCTAAGTGCTTAATTTCACTCCATGTTCTATTGTTATTCTCTATTTTTTAGTGGAATGATCTGCGCCATGCTTCTACCGTTCTATCCCTTCCTTGCGGATTCTCCTATCCCTTCTCTGCGGATTCAATGCCTGGCTTCCTATTTTATTCGGAGGTCTTCTGATAAGGTGGATAATATGTGTGCTTACGTTAACGGAATTATAATCTAAATTATTATTTCGTTACAATCCAAACTATTTGAATATCAGTCTCGTAACTCCATTCTTTTATAAGCTTGTATAACAAAAAAAATAATATACATATATGTACTAACTAAAAAGCAAAAGCCAGTAGGAATTTTTTTGCCATTTCTGGTGTTTTATTTTTGGTTTTTAAGAAATAAATTATTAGGCCACCACATGTTACGTCCCATTATTTCTAAATGCGAGAAATCAAGAAAAACTATTGTTGTTGCAGTAATTGTTAAAAAAAAAATCAAATTATCTATTTTTCTATAATGTGCCTGTAATTTTTGTTTTTATTTCTTCATTTTATTAATATGTATATTTAAGAATATAATCGCATTAGATTATAATTTAATGGAAGGTGTTGGTAACTGTACCTTATTTTTATTAAATTAACAAAAACAAAAAAAAATACTGTATTCAAATAATGTATTCAAATTTTAGAAAGCACATACCAATTAAAATCGTAAAAATTTTAAAATGCCTTAAAACTTATGTTTGCTTCTATTTCAGAAATAATTAATTGAAAAATACTCTACACTTGCAGATTACCTTTTTTACACACGGGCAAAAGTATATCAAAAAGTATAAAAGTATTGGACTAATTAACTGTATCTGTTACCCCATCTCCCTCCCACAACCTCTCTTTAACTTAAACTAAACTAAACTAAGTTACAATCAATAACTAATTTAGAGTAAAGACAGAGAATTTAATATGACCTTCGTTAATAGACTTTCGCATTCTAAGATTAGGTGCTCTCTAAACAACAGTAACGGAGATTTAATTTTAATGGCATTTGTTAGTGATAATTATGCAACTTTGGTATCACATACTGATGACAATTTTGCAGAAATAGAATAGAATAGAAGAAATAGTACAAAAATGTACGAATTGAGACTGTTTGTTTGAGATCGGTATATATATTACAATAGTGAGGTCGGTGTATATACTACTTAGCTCTCTTTTTTTACTAAAATCAGCTTTAAATTCTGCTTCGTGTGACGTCATAACAGAATGAATTATATTCTCACCGTTAGTTTGTTTTTTCCCCTTTTAACTGAATATATTGAATATTTCTAAACGAAAATGATAATAATTAATACTTTTATGGTTTATTCAAATCCTACAATCTAAAAATTTGGGAAGTCTAGTCTATTGATTTGGCACTTCTAATTTGCTCGTTCGTTACAATTTTCTGTTTTCATTGCTGGCTAGCGATTTTTTTTTTTTTGAAACTACTGGTTATTGGAATGTTTTGCAGATGTCTCGCCAAAGGGTTAGGCTGTAGGACCAGCCTGATTGTATATTTATTTTTACATTTTTCCAGTTTTTCTAACCATGGGTATATTAAAATGTTTGTGTAGATTAATATTTCTAAGTTAGTAAGCGAGTCTGGTATGGTACATAAAATTTTTTATTGAATTTTTTGAATTGTTTCGATGTTACTATTAGAAGCAGTTTTCCATAACTGACACCCATAGAACCAGACTAGGTTCAGAATGGCTTTATATAGCAACACTTTGAGTTCCAGATCTATTGTTGGAATTTTTCGTAATAAGCCAATAAATACTGTGCTTGTTCCAAGTTAACCTTTTGTCTATGTGTACTCCTAGGTATTTAACCCCGTTGTTAGCTTGCACCTAGGTATTTAACCTTAGTGTTGATAGTTTTTCCATTTATATCAACTGCTGACCACAATCCCTTCTTTAACGAGAAAGTTACATGTACACTTTTACTCTCATTGACTTTCATTTTCCACTTATAGAGCCATTCCTGTGTCTGCTGCAAATGTTCTTGCAGACACTTTGTTAAATGCCTGGCCCACATACAAAAACACAGCTGAACAGAATTTTCTTTGTTTAAATCCTTGTTTTATTTGGTCAGCTATTCTATGTACCTGTTCAATAGTGCTATGTTCAGCTTGAAAACAAAATTAGTGCAGGCAAAACACTCCATCGTTTTTTATTTGCAGCCCCATTTTATGTGCTATAATTTTTTTCGAATACTTTCTAGAAATAAAAAAATAATTAAGGTAAGTATTATGGAAAAAGGGATATATCCATTTTTGCATCCAATAGCGACTATACGCATAAAATTAATCAAGATTAATGGAATATATTCTGGAAAAAGTACCAATCATAATTTTTGACTGCAACTCTAAAATGCTCCTAGTTCCAAGCCCACGCTAACCATTTATTGCAGCCCTGTTTTCGCCGAATTGTTTTCATATATTAAGTATATAATTTTAAATAGACTGATTGGACTATTGGTCACTATCGCTGTTAGTGAATTTATTATTTATTAACGAATCAATATAAAAATTCTAATTTCGGATTAACGGTACACTACTCTTTATATTGTTTTTACTGTTATGATGGTACAGATAATTTTCTTTGAACTTATTTAGAAAACATTTTTCCAATTAGATGATGGTATTATTAAAATAATAACACAAAATTAGTTTTTTTTTTCTCTATGGGGTCCTCTAATTTTTCTAAACAAGATCACCGGATCAGTTTGTTTTTTGTTATTGTTGTTTTTCTTTTTTATTATCATTAAATCATTGGCTTGCTTATCAATTTTTGATCATAATTTTAATTTTTTTTATCATAATATAACGGACTTAAAACTGGAGGGGGGCTCCCACAAATAATAACAAAATACAATTTTATGAAAAACATTCATCCAAATATGAATGTTTGATTTTTTATTTATTTATTTATTTATTGAAGGTATCCAGCTGGTTGTTAAGTAAATAAAAAAATTTATAGTACAAAAAAAAAATCAGATTGGGTCACGTGCCTTATTTTCAGTTCAATTCAGGAGATGGTTTTGTTTTCTATTTGTTTTTCATATGTATTTTATTATATTATTTTTTTTTTTTAGAAATGAAAAGTAACAAAACCATCACCGCCACCATCATCATTAGAAATGATTATTGATTGATTTATTTATGATTGTTTATTAGAATATTATTGATTCATTATTATTGGGTTATTTGAATTTGGATTAGATGTGTTATAGATAAGGTCGTAGGTTTGATTAATTTATTTTCTTTAGAAAATTGAATTTAAATCAATAAAATGAGGTAAGTATGAGGAATACGAGTATATTTAAGTTTAGAATACAAAAATGAAAATGTTTTTATTTTGATAATTCTTAAATAGGGGATCACAACTTAGATGCAATTGAACCCCTATAAATATTTAAATTAATTTAAATTGATTTAATTGTACAAATTATTTTGTTTTAAATAATTTTTCTATAATTATTAATTATTTTGAAAAGGTAAAACAAAAATTCAAATTAAAATAAATCGCTTGAAATATTTTCAAGTATGTGAGATATTCCAGATTTATTATTATTGATTATTATGCCTTAACTTTAAATTATATACAATTTGTCTTAAATTTTACAATTTTATTATATTAAAAAGTTGTTCTAATTTATTTCCACAAAAATTATTTGTTTAGAATAACCTTTAAGCTATTATTATGAATAGTAGTAGCAGTAGGGCTATATTTGTAATATTATAAGTTATTCATCAATATTTTATTTTAATAATAACAGCTATAGATACTAAAGTACATAACTAACATGTGTGGCAACATATATAACCGCTTGCTTCTGACATAAACTAAAAATGAATGCTTCTACATGCAAAAATTTATCTTCGCAATAAATTCCGATGTTTTTATAAATTTTCAAAGCTGATCATATTGATTTACTCCACTACATTATTTTTACACATAATTATTTTTTTAAATTTTATATCACTATACTGAAAATTTCGACTTAATTGGTAACATTTATGCTATTGTCACATTATTTTTCTGTTAAGTAAAAATTGAAAAAAAAAATAAAACTTATTTAACTTAAAAACTTAATCCTATATCTAAAATAAAATCCAATCTTAAAATATTTATTTTATAGCCCAGCAAAATTTCTAATCAAGCACTGACAGAGCACGGACATGATTGTACAGTGTTGCTAACAATTAAATTTAAAGCGATAAAAAACTTTTTTGATACATAACAAACACTAATTAATGGGTACTAATGGAAGGCAAACAGAATAATGTAGCTCACCAACTTATAGTACTACCTCTAAGAAAATTAAATACAGGCTGGGCTAGAAGTAATCATGAAAAAGATGATTTATTTGCAACTCATTTACAAAATGTTTTTATACCATATAGTTGACGAAAACAACAAAATTGAAAACTAGAGGGTTCTTATCAACTAGATCTACCGATCAAAAAGATTCAAATAAAGGTAGTTAAAGAAATAATTCTAAATTCAATCTTTGCCAAGAAGTCTCCGGGGTATGATGAATTCTCCGGGAAAATGTTAAAGTAACTTCTTCGTGTAAGCCTAAAATTAATCACGTATATCTTCAACGCTTTAGAACAATTTCCTAAAACTTGGGGAATCAAAGCCAATGAATCCAAATAACTCCATATTACTTTTATCTATTTTAAAGAATATTGTGCTACCATTCTTTTGTAATGAGTATAGTCCTTTTTTTAATTGATACGATGTTTATATATATATATATAATATATATACAGGGTTGTCCAGAGTCCAGACCATGCGTATCAGATTTTTAAGAGGGGAAGGAGCCGTTATTTTAAAATTGAATAAAAGTTTTAATAACTAAATCAAAGGTGCTCTATCGATTGGTTATATTTGCAAATTCCGGGAAGGATGCTAGAAAACAAAAATGCTAAGAAAACGAAAATAAATCATTTAACATAATTTTCTTATTTTTTATCGTAGAATCTGAATTTGCATTAAAAAGTACCCCTTCCCATTTAAAAATCTCGATTTCGGCCAGTTTCGGCGATTTTTGGTCTTAAAAATCCGATTTAGGACCACAAAAAAGTTCAAAATACCACCAATCGATAGAGCACCCTCGATTTATTTAACAAACTTTTTTTTTTAATTTTAAAATAACGGCTCCTTCCCTTCTTAAAAAGCTGATACGCATGCTCTGGACCACCCTTCCATATATATATTAGATCTATGTATCTACGTAGACATTATGGCAAAGGTTAATTTGCCGATATTTATATACTATACACACTATTCAACAACAGAGTGTTGGTCCAAAGTGAGTCGGTAAAGTACTTAGGTATGCTTAGGTATAAACGCTTCATTTCGAGAATTCACATTATCAGCAAAAACAAGCAGTTAACAATTAACTTCAATCAACTTTACTGGCTGATAGGACGCTATACTCCAAGGAGTGTAAATTAGCAGCATTAGACCAATCTGGAGATAGTCTAGTAATGCCAACATACACAAATCCATTGCACTATACTTGTAGGGGATTGTCTAAAGATATTTAACATTTCTAACAAATGTAGATGAAGTATGAAGTACGAAATTAGGATTTTAGCATTGTTAAAATATTATTTGCACCGAGAAGACTGCAAGCACGATATAGAGATATAATAATGATAATAGAGGAGGTGGGAATATATAAAAATTAATTATTACGTGATCACATTTGTTTCATTTTTACATATATTTTAATTTTTGTGGATTTAAATATCATTGTTAGACAAGAAGGACCAAATTGAACATAAAAATTGTAATTTAACTATTCCCCCACCCAAAGAAATTATTTTTATAAATATTTTATAACTTATATACACCATCATACAGATATTATTCAAAACAAGAACATGATTTAAAAATTCAATAAACAAGGAAATATTTAAAAAAAAAAAAACATAAATAATTTGTAAAATAGTGTCCTTAATCAAGCTAATAAAAAACAAAAACAAATAAATAAAATATTTTTAATCTTCTCTGTTTATTAACCTATTTTGTAAGTTTTCATTTCACAAAAAAAAAAAACATTACACCATTATAACGCCTTCCTAAAAAATTACATTTCTATACAATATACACATATATATTCTCCTCTTCTTATTATTAGACTTGCAATTGTACTAGAGTATTGTTTAAACTCAAGTGTCCTTTTTTTTCTTATTTTTCTCTTTTAAGATGCAATCACCCGCTCTTCAATAGGACATTAAGAATTTTATTTATTTTTATATTTTTTTTTTTTACAAAATTTAAAATACATATACATACATATATACCTACCTACATAGACAGTTAAATTTTAAATTAAGATCCTTATTTACTGTTATTGTTCATTAAAATATTTTCTATTACTTTTATTATTACCTTAATAATGATGTTATTACAGACAATATTATATTATATATTGTATATAGTTTTCTCAAGTAGGATATACTCATAGAAAAGATATATGTACTTGGGTCTGATTGAATATATTTTTTTTTAAATTTCAATTATTGATATGGAATTATAAGAAAAGCAATAAGAACAATAATAATAATAATAATAATAGGTACCTACACTAGTAAATTTTATTGCATCCTATACTATTCTATTTAAATAACAACACTTACAACATAAAACAAAAACAACAACAAAAATATCATTTAAAAACAGTTTAGAACATTTAAATTTTTTAAAAGATTTTGTTTTTTTTTTTTTTTTTTTTGAATTTTATTCACCTGGCCTAGGTAATGGTATAACAAGAAAATATTTACAAAACAAAAAATCTCATAAAATCCGTAGGTGTTTTATAATATTGCTTGCGCTTCTTTGTTAAATACGCGCCACAAAATTACAACAATATAAAATTAAAATAGTAACAAAAAAAAAATAATTTTAATAGAAGGTGCTAGCTGAATATTAGTCTGTTGTACAGTGTTGTACACTGTAATATGATGACACATTTGAACGTAAGTAAAATACAAAAAGAAAATTTTGTTGTTTGTATTTTTATTGTTATTAATTTTTATTTTTTTTTTTTGTAGAGGTAAAATTCATATACTAAAGATATTCTCATACTACATACACCTATAATTTATAGACTTATCCATAGAACGATGAAGACATGTAGAATTGATGGTAGACAGTCGCATGATGATAGATCGGATTAATTATGTAGACAAGATAGTTCCAGAAAATCAAGATCGTTGATCAAGTCGTATTTAAAAAAAAAAATCTATAATTGAAGGTCTATTAGATTAGATTAGATTATGAATTTCGGGAAGGAATATGTCCCCTATATCATCGCACCCATAAATGAGCTTATTGTAATAACCCGTGTTTATTAGTTATTATGATAACCCGTGCCTTAAGGATATCTGATGAGCATTTTTGCTTTACGATTTTCAGGAACGTTTGCTCAGAAATTTTCAGTTTTTACTCTACCCAGTAAAAAAAATATATATAATTGGAGGTCTATTAGATTAGACTAGATTATGAATTTCGGGAGGAATATGTTCTCTATATCACCCTTTGCTTTACGATTTTCAGAAACGTTTGCCCAGAAATCTTCAGCTTTTTACTCTACCCAGGCTTTCATTTGCATTTTAGCTGTGCTCAGGGGAATCCCACAGAACGAAATTGTTCCTATGAAGTGCGTACCCGATACTTTTCTTGCTAGATAATCTACAGCTTCGTTTCATGCTATGCCATAATGTTCTGGTACCCACATTATTGTTACATTATTTGTTTTTGTCAGTAGTGTTTTAAGTATCTCTAAACAATCCCATACTAACTTTGATGTGATGGTATATGAATCAATAGTTAGTATATGGCTGCTTTGCTGTCCAAAAGAATGTAGATTTTACGTTTTTTGTAATTTCTTTTTAAATTCTATCGCACACAGAGTTCTATAGCATGTTTTCGGCTTGAAAAACTGTATTTGCAGAGTTTAGACTTGAATAAATATGGGCCTTGAGGCTTTTTCTCTATATTCCCGATCCCATCATTTATTGATTGATATTAATTCGAGGTGAATATAAGAACCTAGCATTGAATTTAGCAAGCGAATTATGCTAGAAATTCATAATGCGGAGATTAGCTTAAATTATGAATAAAACTATTTTAAGAGTCAACATGATTTGTAAATTTCGATTTTGTGATAGAGAAGGGATGTTTCGGAAATGAATATTAGTATATATTGAATCTGTTTCAATTAACTGTCTATAGTTTTAGTACTGTTAGTTTATAGCTTATTAAAGATGAATTCTAATTATTACCATTTTTATCACTTTGCTAATCATTGCATGAATTCAACATTAAACATCAACAACTTTTTTACAGTTTTTGATCCAGCTTTTTATCTATAGTATAACCGTTGTCTTATTACTCACGGTGATACAATAATAAAAATGTTGAGGTCATATTAGGAAATAGGGACAAAATATATTAAATTATTCAATCGATTTCATGTTTCGACTATAGTCTATGTAACTTTTTTTATTTCACTGACCTACAATATTGATGGCGATTTTCTTCTCTTTTGAAGGTTTAACAAAAAAATTTTTAAATTTTGTGTTATTTTTCCGAAAAATGCAGATTTATCATAATCATATGACTTAATTTGCACAATATGACTAATTATTTGAAATTTTGGATGTAAAATAATAACGGTCTAACTACACGAATTGCACAATGGCATGAATGGCGCAATAAACGTACTTAAAAAACAAAAATGAAAATATCTTCCCCAGTTCGATCACATTGGTCGAAAGATAAAAAATATTTACCTTCACAACCAGGGGATACAAAACCCTTCATTGAAAAACTTCATATCACCAAAAGAAGAAAATTATCATCATTATTGTAGGGCGGTGAAATAAAGAGAATGAAAATAGACTATAATTATTGAACCACTCTGTGTAAACAAACAATGAAAATTAATGAATTGATATTAAATGAACCGAGAAGAATGGAAAGAGATAAAAAAATTGTATTGAACTAATTATATTGTGTTTGTTGAAAAAACAAATATTAAGATTACAGCCTGACCAGACTACTAAAGTCTACTTTACATTTTTTTCAATCTTTAATTTTATTAAAAAAAAAAAATAATCACTGTATTATTTTGTATCTATAGAATATTATACGCATAATAATTAGGTGTTCATTTATATAAATATATATGTATGTTTCCATACATATACATATAATAATGTATATTTATGGATTAGTAGAATGTATTGAAACATTGCACCTATCTTAAATATTTTTTTATCTTAATTATAACCATTAGGTATCATCAATAACAACAACGGTAGATATTTACAAAGCTTTGGTGCAGAGAGAATGTGAGACTTAAAGTAATTTGAAACTAAAGATTGAAATTAAAAATAAAAACAAAAATCAATATGAAATCTTAATTAAATGCGTTCAATGGGGTTGCCAATTTATTATTATTATTTCTACTCCGAGTGGATATAATTTATACTAGTATTAATTTTATTTTTGTTTATATAACATTGGTCTATAGTAATATAGTCACTCATATTTTTTATACAAACCATGTAAAATAAATTAATGAGTCAAAGAGTAACCACAGTAATATCCACTTAAAAATTTCTAAATTTAATCAGGAACTACCATTATAGTAAAATTAGTAATTAAAAAAAAATGGAAAAAAATACTATATTTATTTATTTAAGAATTCTCAAATGAGCCCAATTGCTCGTACAGAGTGTATAATATATTATAATAAAATAGATCAGTTTATAAACTAAAATTCAAAATATACAAAATACTAGTGTAATTCAATGTAAATAGTGTAGGATAATAGAAAAAGAAAACAATAACAGTACCAGCAAGATTCACTTATTATGAAATAATTCAATATTGAACATTAATAAAACAAAGATAAGATATATTCCTAGTAGCACTAGTTAGTCCTAACAATAATGAAATGTTTGATTAATTTTTTTTAATTTGCTCGAATATGACCAAAAAATAATTTTTAATCAAAATTAAATTAATTAATATTTTATATTTATCGTTAGATGAAATGTATCTTGTCAAATGGAAGTAAATAGAGAAAACTCACATACAGCTTTTTTTCTTAGGAATTGGATTTCAACGTTTTTAATGATCGAGAAT
This sequence comes from Argyra leucocephala, assembly GCA_963942445.1. Lineage (NCBI taxonomy): Eukaryota > Metazoa > Arthropoda > Insecta > Diptera > Dolichopodidae > Argyra > Argyra leucocephala. The sequence continues at coordinate 135,704,002 of OZ012681.1, read as the reverse complement.
ATTCAGAGAATCGAAAAAATTTAAATATTTCGTCGATTTTTCGTGTACTTCATAAATTCTAAGGAACAATAAAATTTTCGAATTCTAGTTCCAATTCTGAACACACCGGTTTATGTTGAAGAAATGTACTAAATACAGATTTCCAACATTGATTTAATTTTCGCTTTTGAATTGGGAAACTATCGTTTTCTGGATAAACCATATACCTTCTTAGCAGAAACAAAATGTCAACTGATATCGGGAAAATATCAGATTTTCAATTAGAAATATTATTTCGTACGTAATCGAAATTAATTTATTACAACAATATTGCGTTAGGTTCAGATCATGTATACAAGTATAAAAAATATAGTCGGGGTCAAAATATAGTCTGTTGACAATTTTTATGACTATTTGAGGCGTACCTGTTGATGTAACTGCATGCACTTTATATAGTTTGTACAATAATATTTGATTCATGTTATTCATGAATGAGTCTCAAATACGTATAACAGTATACGTATAAATTAATTTATATATCTTTTCGATAAAATCTGATAAGATATGGCAACCTTAAACATTTTCTATTTAAAAAAAAAAAATTGTTTTTTTTTTTATTTTTTTATATAAAGATAGTTAAATAGTTATGTGTATTTATTTTTGTTTTTGTATATATAAAGACCAGCAGTTTGAAAACTCATATTCGATTGGGTATGGCAACCTTAAACATTTTCTATTTAAAATTACAAATCTATATAAAATTATTTTTTTTTTTATTTTTTTATATATAAAGATAGTTAAATAGTTATGTGTATTTATTTTTGTTTATGTATATATAAAGACCTGCAGTTTGAAATAAGTTAAACTTATATTCGATCGGGTATGGCAACCTTAAACATTTTCTATTTAAAAAAAAAAAAAATTATTTTATTTTTTTTTTTATGTTTTTATATATAGATAGTTAAATAGTTATGTGTATTGTGTATTTAGTTTTGTTTTTATATATATAAAGACCAGCAGTTTGAAATAAGTTAAACTCATATTCATTCGATTGGGTGTTAATGGTCCCAAACAATATTAAATCTACTAAATCAATTAATAGAGTATAAATTTGTTGTTGGTTTTTTTATTTTTGCCTCTTTTATGTTTTGTTTTGATATTGTTTTCTATCTTAAATTTATATTCTATTCAGTTTAAGGTAAAATTTTTAACTTTTTAGATATATAAGTTAAGCTAGAGTGGCAAATATTTTGTGTATAAAATTGTTTAAATACTTAAATACAGTTAGGCTAAAATTTATGTACTGAGATATTGAATTAGGATAGGCTGATTTAATAGATTGGTTGATTGGTTCTTGAACAAAAAAAAAATTCCACAATATTCGATATATATATACATTATATATCTATATTAATGATGTATCTAATAATTTATTATTTACTGATTTAGAAACTACGATTGGAAAAAAAAGAGTTGAAAAGGCGTTAGATATGAATTTGATATTGTGTAGGTTTATGGTGTAATTTTTTTTATTTTTTTTTTTATTGTTGTTTTGTGTATATCTATACGTTTACTAAACATTTTTTTTTTTTCTTTAAGATAGCCATTAAATTTGATAGGTTTATATTGTTTTGTTATTGTATTTTTTTTCCTGCTGTTGGTGTTTTGATTGCGCAAAATATTTTTTAAATTAAGTTGGTGGTTGGTGAGTTAATTTAAGCCACGCGCATTTCAGGTAAAATTTATGTTTTTGTTTTATTTGTTTTTTTGTGTTTTTGTTTTTGAAAAATGAATTTGGTAGTTATCTCAAATAGAAATCAAAATTGAATTTAAGTTTATTAAGATTGAATCTGCAAAATTGACTGGATGATAAAGGTTAATTTTAATTTATAATTCAGAGTATTTAATGCCTTACTCCTATTATTTTACTAATGATTGGTATAAATTTTTAAGAACAGAAGTTTCTATAATTATTAGACCCAAGCTTTATATTATGGAAATTTCATTATTTGTATTTGGATTGCTCTCATTTTGATAATTATATAAGTTGGTAGACTGATTGAAGCTGCAGAAATGTTCATATTATTTATATTTATTTATATCTCAATTTAAAGTAATATAGTTCTCAATCTCAAAGTCTCAATTTTTCTAATTTAACGATATTTCGTTTTGATAATTTAAAAATTTTTAGCTTAGGTCAATCATCTCAATAAGTTGATATTCTTCTTCTTAATTTTTATTTTTATTAGTATTTTATGACAACTGTTTTTTTTTTTAATACCATAAGACAAAAATAAATTCCATCACAAATCTTAAAAGCTTTCATCCCTTATTTATATGGATACTATTTATGACATCCTTGAATTTATTTTTAATTAACACTGTATTCATTCAAGCCATTCTAAAAATATTTCTTTTCTAATCTAGAAATTCATCTCAATTCAAATAAAAATTTTAGGGTCCATCACTCACCATATTAATATAATGGTTGCATTCAATATTCTAAAAAAAATGAAAATTATGTTTGTAAAATATTGCGAAATTTTATCACCGTTATTATGTACTATATTCCCTTTTCATTTTTAATTCAAATGATTTTCATAGAAACCATATTTGTTGGTTTTGAAAAAAAAATAAAAAAAAAAAATTACAAAAATAAATAAAAACAAAGGAAATGTCCATCCTCATCCTCCAATTTTTCATATCCTTTTTTCAAAGATTTTCTTTTCACAAACGTTTTAAATAGAAAATATAGCTTTACATGTGTGTAGGATTTTTAATTTAAACAATTCTAAAGAAAATAAATTTAAAAAGAATGTATCAAGATGACAAGAGTGTATATATATAGTTTGAGGGTATAGTTTTAGGATATTAAATAATTTGAGGTTATTTACCGGTTCATATGAAATTTTCAATGAAGAAAAAATTCGCACTATTTCAAAAGGATTAAATGTACACTTCTATGTACACACACACACTACAAGTATTTGAACTCACTCTTAAAAATGCTTAAAAATCAATTTCTTTAGGACAATTTTAGGTTTAAGAATTAATAAAAGTTACGACTTAGAAAGCTTTGAATGAATATAAATTGGATAAAGATTAAGAGATGGGTGGTGTGGTGTTACTTCAATTATTTGAAATATTACAAAAAAAAAAAGCAATAGGGCATTGAAATATTTATTCGAAAATTGAAATTAAGTCAAAGTTCTACAAACAGTTTTTTGTCAGCTTAGCATTTTGTTAAACAGAAAAACAATCTTTTATGTACATGTTAAGCATATGTTATTTTCCCATATAATCAAATTTATGATTGAAAACACAACCTAATTATCTATCGAAGCTATAGACAACAAGTTGTGTTACTTGAATATGTAACTATTATTTGTTATCGGCAATATTTTGTGTGTAAGTTGTGTCAGACAACCAAAATGTGCCAACTCTTTTAGACTTAATGTTTGCATTTATCTATTAAGAATATGTTGTGCGGTGCAGTATAGTAGGTTCGATTCCCGACGAAACAAAAAAACAATCTCTATGAGTTTTTCAATCTGGTCCAGTACTTTTTGTCATTATGAATTACAACAAAAACATAACTTAATACATAACATATCATAAATCAACATAACATAACATAAATTACAAGAAAAACGTGAGGGTATAATCTGGTAACCACTTGGATAAAATTCAGCTATTCTATTTGAAAAGGCTTATTTTCTAACACAATCAGTAGATTTCGATATTTAATGAGTTGTGATAAGCTAGTAATTTGCTAAATAAATGCTGGAAAAACATTATAGTAAAAATATTTTAGTACAAACTTGCATATTTGTTGTAGATATACACTACAATATTTTTACGCACTTAAAGTAAGCAGAAAAAGATAATTTACTGTCAGCATTTAATTTTTTTACTGTCAAGAACATTTTTTAATTTAGTGTCAAACACAAAGTTACCGTCAACAACATAAAAAAAATGCATTCCATTAATTTTTGAATAAAAAGTGAATTTTCTATTTAATCATTTTATTTTTTAATTTGAGACAAAATTTGACACTGTAAAGACAATTTTTGGTGACAAGTTTAAAGACAATATTGATTGATTTATAACTGTTATCAATTGAAAAAGTTAAGATTTAAAATGCTACAGATTTTAATTACCGTTATAAATTCGTATTAAAAACTATAACATGTTTTTTATACAAACTAAGGGCTATACCCTTCAAATGACATACCGTTATAAGAAAAAAATTCATTTTCATATTGAGTTTTTATCCAAACTTACCGTTAAATACACAACATCACTATAACCGTGTTGTAAGTCAAAAAAAAAATCCTACAATATAAAAATTTAAATTATAATTTAAAAAAATATGATCAGTTTAACTTGATTATCAATGTTCTACGTGTTAGTTAATTTTACTTATACTATTATTTAACATTATTATATACAATTAAAAAAAAATAAAATACTAATAAATTATTATTTATTTACTGTTATGATAACAGTGATCTTAACAATAAATTTTTCATGTTTTTTGTTTTTTTTTTTAACTATTCTTCTTCAATTATAATTACATAAACAAACATAATTCTAGATTAAAAGATTTACGTGGCAGTTTTGTTTCATATATACAATTCGATTAGAATTTATACATATACACTAATAATAATTTTATCTATACACACACTTTTCATATGAGCTTAATAAAAGTGTGTAGGTGCATATATTGTACAAAGTATATAAAATAATTAACTTTTGACATTTTTAATCTAAAACTTTTAATTTCCCCTACAAAAATTAACAAAAAAATATACTTACATACATTAAGCCAAGCACTATTCATTTCCCCAAATTAAACTAACACAATAAAAATATACATTTTCTTCATAATAATTATAGATACATTATATTATATTACGTGAGTGTGTGTTTGTGCATTTCGATTAGAAAAGAAAATTTAAGTTTTCATTATATTTTAATTATAGTTATTGTTTACCTGGATTTTATATGAGCGCTTCATACATGCATGTTGTGTTAACCCATACACATAAACATATATATGTTACTATATGATTTGATATGGTTTGTAGAATAGTTATAATTAATTTTCAAGAAATATTTTAAAAAGGGTTAATTTGGTACACATTTAATATTTTGGTATTTTAAATTTAATTTTTGTAATACCTAATTATTGGCTACAAGTCGAGCCTCCATACATAAAAACTTAAAAGTAAAAATATATATTATTGTTAAAATAGATGCGACATCAAATTGATAAAATTATACCAAATCCGTATATACAACAAATACTGAACATTCTTTGAATTGTCAACTGATGGAACTTCGATTCGAACCAATCAGCCAAATTATATATAGAAAATCCATCTGTCTACACAATATCAAGTTTTTTCAACTTTTTTAATTTGTCAAATTCTGAAATTTTCATTTCATAATTTGTAAATTATTGTTGTAAATTAAATTAAATGTTTTCACCTAAATTAAATATTAAATTTCAAAATTAAGGGAACCTACTTACAAAATATGGGCTTATTTAATTATTTGGTTGACGCTATATATACAATAATATTCTTAATACTGGTTATCATTTATTAGTTTGCATAGTTGTCAAAATGGAATTAGTGATCTGGAATTGTTTCAGACCAACTGATATTTCGCCTTCGAATTTCGACCTGTCTTCTTTGACTTCTAGTATTTTCAAATTTTAATTCGAAAATTTTCTTGATTGAAGTATTTACTTTCTTCTTGTCTGTCACATATCTGTTATATCTCGGTGTGGCTATATTATATATATATATATATATATATATATTTATAATAAAATGCAGTTGTTTTATATTTAATATGCTTGTTTATTAAGTGACGTTACAGTGCGAGACTGCTGGTTGTCATCAGTGTGTTACATTAAATTATAGTTAGAGGGTTGCCAGACAATGTAATATACTGTAAGCAACAACACTTCTATAAGCTTAATATGTCCGAGGTATTATTTTTTTATTTTAATTTTCGTACCTATATTCATGGCATAATCCTACACGTTATAGAATTTTACATTATGTAGTTTCTTCTCTAAAAACTGTTATAGTTTTGAGGACAATAATATTCAGGGAAGAATTGGAAATCATAATATCTCAACTGAAACAGAACAATTATTAGGTACACATAAAATGACAATTTAAAGTTATCTGAATTTTTCTGAGTCATCAAACTTTACTGTTGGAAAAATATGCTCTATTTTACTACTTGAGAATAATCAATTAAAAGCACATGTTAATGTTCTTATATATTTTATAGTTAGTTCTTAAGTTGATTTTGTTGAATAAAGATATATTCAATTTAATAGGTTATGGGCCTAGCATGCTTTCAGTGCGCTAAAACAAATCTATTTCATAATATTTGACATGAAATTTTAATACTACCTAATATAAATTATCATGCATCTTTAACTCTTTATAATATGTACATACTACATAGTATGTTTCTACATAGTGTAATTCCGATTTTATTGAGTTATAAAATAGTCGATATATAGAATATAGATATAGAATAGATAGATATAGATATATATATATAGATATAGATATAGAACTATGCATAGAATACTTTCTTTATTTCATTTATCCTCTCCAAGCCGATTTTAACTTATGATGTTCACATTTCCAAAACACTCTGTACTTAATTTTTTTTCTTTCATTTACATCACACGTACCTACTTATATGATTAAATTTAGTCATTATTAGTTATTTATATTTATTTTTTTATTTATTTTTTTTTTCTTGTATTTATTTTGTACGTCATTTCATACTAATAAAACAACCGACGACCAAAATAAATTCAAAACATCATAACGGAAATTTTTCATAGATCACGTGTACAATTTTCCGCTCTAAACTTAACTATGTATGTTGTATATAATAAATTAACTAAATATAATATAATTATAGATAATAGAGCAGGTATTTATAAAATGGTGATAAGACTAGGTGTTGCCTTTTGTAGTAAGTTATGTTTCTTTTTTTTTGGGTCATTCTAATTAGATAACGGCAGATAACAGGATTTCAATTTAATTTCATTGTTGTACAACACAATAATGAATACATATTTACATTTGTGATCTCGTCATTATTTAAATATTATTATTATACTTATAGAGAAATATATATATTTTTTTTTGGAAAAAATATTTTTAGAAAATAAATAAAAAAAAAAAATTGAATTTATTTACGAAAAAAAAATGTTATCAAAAATTATTTACATTTTCCGAAAAAAACAAAGAAAAACAATGGTCTGATATAATAAAATACAAATTGTCATAAATGTTACTGCCCTGTTATTATTTTGTTATTTACTATAACTACGTATACCGTACAAATTCAAAAAAATCTATTATAAATGTATAATACACTATAGTTGAAGGGCATTGAGACATCTAAATATATCACAAATCATCAAAACACTAGAAAAGGACCTCTTTACACAAAATTATTAATTGTAGGTTCGGGTAATAAGAAAAGGGGTTATTATCAAAATTATTGTAGGTTCGGGTAATAAAAAAAGGGATTATTATCAAAATTATTGTAGATTCGGTTAACATGAAGAGGCATAATTTGAAGAGATTCTTTGCGAAAACTTGCAAATTGTATAATAGAGCGTTTCTATCGCAGAGGAACGCATGAGATGGAAGCATGTTCTATATGTTACCTGCTTTTACAATAAATAAATTTCCGGAACCATTTTTTAAGTCCTAGGTATTTCCATGATGTAGAAATGGGCACTTGAAGTCTTCCTAGTTTTACGCTGGAACTGTTTAAGGTAGGTATTATTGACTTTATTTCAATAGAACATATATGTCAATTACTTTGTACTATTACCAATTACGAAAACTAGTTTATAAATTATAATTATACTTTATAATATACTATATTTACCTACTATACACTCTGTAAGAGCTTATAAGCTCACTTGAGAGGAAATAATAAAATAAATAAATATAAAGCCTTTTTTATGCACCGGTCAAATAACTAATTTGTTGATAGTTGTTTGTTTTAAAGGCTTACTAATTTAAATTTAACACAAAAAACAATCAGAGCGACTGATAATATAGATCATAAATTTCCAACTAACAATGGGCTGGGCTGTCCTTAATCTAAAACTTGGGCTGTCCTTAATCTAGAATTTAAAGTCTGGCTCTAGTGAAGACTGAGAAGCTGCAAAGAAAGTACATTATTACAGATGCGACAGTGGGGGTTAAAAATAATACCTAGTTAGGCTCTATGGTGTCCTATGTTTTGTAAAATCAAGTTTGCAGTTTCATAAATTTTTATTGGATGTATAACATTTCTTTAAAATTAATATAAGTTGTTATAACTATTGTGAATGAACAAAATAAATAAGTAAAAATAAAAAAATAAATACGGAATGTATAGGTCCTTGATATCCTAATTATACATATAATAACAATATTTACTAAACCAATTTATTGTACCATCTCGGGCTTGATATAAATCTAATTCTTCAATATTTAGACCCTAGAATATTATTATCAATATTAAGTTAAAATTGTTGAAAGTTGATTAATTAGCTTTAGAATTTATTATCTCACTATAGAAGAGCTAGGTTCTATAATTTGTTTTTACAACCCCATAGATTTAGGCATATTTAAGTGATATTCACAATAAATAAATTATTTTCTAAAATAAATAATTTAAAAAATCCGTAAATCACACAAAGTCTCAATTTTGGAGTTACAACACTCTTACATTCAATATTATTCAATATTAGAACAATGTGATGACATGAAATGTTTGTTTTTCAATAAGTTTGTTTACTTTTTTATTTAAAAATTTTAAATTCATTTCTCCACTTTTTTTTTTTTTTTTAATTAATTTATGATTTTTTATGGTCACAACACACAACAGTCATATTTATGGTTAAATCGTTTTTTAAAAAAAAAAAAAAAAAAAAGTAAAAACAACAAAAACATTATTAATTAAAAAAATAGGTATAATATTTTTAAAATTTTATGACCGGCTAATAAAGTGTGAAATCACGACGCGGTATTAATAATTTTAATTATTGGCGATAAAAAAAAAAACCGTATGACAAAAGTATGATTCAAGGTGATCCGATTCCTAAGAATAAAGTATTTAAATAATAATATTGAGTGAAACATATTTAATAGTTCATAGTCGCTATAATAGTTAATTATAGTTAATTTTGAAATGTGAACAATAGTTTAAAAATTGCTTTCATATTCAAATGAGTGTGAAGGTTTTCACTAAGCATCTCATCTTATTATAATTATGTTGAGTTCAGAGACAAGATAGTTTAAAATTGCTCATAAACTATAGTCCACCAGCTTCATTTTTATATTACCATCCTTGATTATTGTCTTTCTTAGAAGCTTTTAATTTTCTCAATATATGTTCCAAATTTAGTTATATATACATATATTTGTATAAAATAATAAAGGGTATTCACGAATAGGTGTAGATTGATTGTCTTGTACTAGGTGTAGAAATGTAGAAATGTATTGCCATTGTAAAATTTTTATATGAAAAAATATTCTAGAAGACTTGTTGATGTTTACAAGACTCAAACCTATTATTTTTTGTAGCCATTGTACTTTTTAAGTTTGACATTATTGTAAAGTCAATACATATATTTGGAAAATGGCTGAGATTAAGACAGGTAAATAAAAAATTTAAATTGGAACAAAATTTTAATTTAATTATTTTATGAATGTAGCTACAAGTGAAAAAAAATAAAGTTGTTTCTCTCTTATTCTCATAATTATAAATTAAATTCATGATGTTTAACAATTCCTTGTCATAATTCTACATCGAGCACAACATCAAATGTACAAAAATGCGTTCCCAAAAACGTTGTACAAATTTTTGTTTGATCTATGCCTACTACACTTCTATACTTAATCATGAATATCCTTAATATTTAACACAATAAAAATTAAACTGATATATGAATTAAGAAGTATATTGAATGATAAGAGTGCATATTTAGAGTTACTAAAAAGATGAAATTTGAATTTGTGAATTTAAAATAGAAAAAATAATTAACAGTTATAAATGCTGAATTTTAAAGTTGAATTTAATACAGTTGAAGAGCATATTTAAATAAAGTGAAATAGTAAAACTAAAATTAAAATTGCGCTATACTGACGAGAGTTGTTCAATACTTACTACAATTTCTATTCTAGTGATATAGGTACTAGCTGTAGGTCGAAATAAAAATTGAAACCCCATTTTTTTTTATAAATTTTAGCTAAAATAGCCACAACAAGATCTCTCAACAAGATTCTCAATGATAATATTAATTTTCTATTTACACTCCATTTGGAAGTATAGGGCGTTGGCCTTGAGCTAGATATTTTGTCCTAATTAAGGTTATGATTTGGTTGTTAATCATCACTATTTTTCGTAACACGTTGGCTACCATGATAACCAGTATGATGTATAAATTTTCCTTCTCCCAGATGCAAATGTATCACCAGTGTGAAATTGGAATGTTCACTGGTAATAGATTTGTACCCAACGGGTTAAAGTAGTTAATTAATCTACTATTACTATTCCACCTCATGCCGCTTGCTCCACCTGTTATCTATCAAAACACATACATTTTATCCCTAAGAAAATTTGGGACCGTTTATCTGATATCATATCGATAAGGCTATATATAGATAGTAGTATTACTGATAATATGAAACAAATTAACTTATCTGTATAGAAATAAGATGAAAATTTCAATGATTTAATTATAAAAAAAATTCACTCTAAAAATTAAGCCTAAATAAATACTACGATTCTTACACTATTTCATACAACAAAATTAATTAATAACATACATATATATATTAATATGTATGTATTTAAATTTATAATAAAAATAACGTCTTCAGTCCAAATTGATTTGAATGATTCCTACATAAGAGTAACAACCTGGTCAATTCAAGCATAATATAGAATAGATCTAAAGGGGTGTTACAATATCACTCATTTCCAAAGTAGTGATATTGGGACTATGGAATCAGACTTCAGTTTAATTTCAGTCTAATCTAATCTCTTAATCGAAACAAAATATCGAAAATTAATCAATTTACAAATCAATTCTTTTTTTTTTTAGAGTGGGCATAAATGCAATTAAAAAACCCCATAAAAACACTCTTATCAAATTATATAGACAGAGTAACATTTTAACATCAATACCAAGAATAAATAAATTTAAACGGAATCAAAACAAAAAAAAACCTTTTCATATCACATACTACCTATACACTAGCATTAAGTATACAACGCAAACTACACGTAAGTATCCCACTCTCTTTAGCTTCACCATAAAAACTATCAGAAAAATAAAAAATAAATATATATAAAAAAGGGGGGTTACTTCTCGAATTGACACAACCCATCCCACAGAGCAAGTAGATATAATAACAAAAATTAAAACACATACACAATAACAAACATTTTTTTTATTTTTTACTTTTGTTATTATTATTTAACTGACAAAACTAAATAACATACAATTTAAGTTGCATGAAATATCGGTGTATTTTTTTTATTTTCTTGGATAGTAATATAACAGTAAAATGTAAGTATATCAAATGAAATAATAAATTTAAACTCATTGGCATTTAGATTTTTTTTTTATCAATCAAATCCACTCTTTTTTTTCAAATAACAAACCTTCAATAAATTAACACAACACACAGCACAGCTCCACTATTTTTTTGATCCAGTAACCAAATCTTATAATGATTTGGATTTTTGAGAATGTGTTTAATATGAAAAAATTTCTATCTAGCTAACTTGAATTTTGTTCTGTTATTAAAAATTTTTCTCTTCAACTGAAGAAATAAAATAAAGAGAATCAATTATTATGGTATTTTTTTGTAGAGCAGAATTATGGAGTATATAATTTGAGTGGTTTTTTGTTCAACATTTTTCAAGAGTATAAAAAAGGGGATAATCAAAAAAAAATGTTCTTTTATTTTATCAACATTTTTGTAGAATATTCAATTTTACTTCACAGTTTTGCGCTCCCGGAGATGTTATATTTGTATTGTATATACTTTGCTTGTAAATAAAGTCCGATCAGAGAGGCGAGTGAGAGAGAATACCTAATCAAAATATTCAAAATAATAAATTTCTTAAACAGAATGGTGTAAATATGTAAATTGAAGGAAAACGTGGGTGGTTTGTAATTGAGATTTTATTGTTTTGACTTTTGAGTGAATTTTTTCAAAATATTTATTTTCTCTTCAACATAAAATTTTCAAATGGAAGAGAAAATTTTTATATAGAATATATTTTGATAGAACTTGAGGAAAAATTAAAATATCATTTTGAATAGAGTTTTCCGTAAATTAGATAGATTTTTATGGTATAGAAAATATGGAAAAGTACTTATTATCTACTGTTACGACAGTAATAAAATTGCAATAAGAGAATATTAGAAATGCAATAATTGCGATGTGTTTTTTTTCATATTTTTTTCATATGAATTTACATAATATATATATATATATATATATATATATATATATATATATATATATATATATATATATATATATGTATATCTTTATTGAATTTTTGTTCATAGTTTTATCTATTGTTATTATTATTATTATGATTATTATTATTATTAATATTTTTATTATTATTATTATTAATATTTGTATTATTATTATTATTATTATTATTATTATTATTATTATTACTATTATTATTATAATTAATATTATTATTATTTGTATTATTATTATTATTATTATTATTATTATTATTAATATTTTTATTATTATTATTATTATTATTATTTTTATTATTATTATTATTATTATTAATATTATTATTATTATTATTATTATTATTATTATTATTATTGTTATTATTATTAATATTTTTGTTATTATTATTATTATTATTATTGTTATTATTATTAATATTTTTGTTATTATTATTATTATTATTATTATTACTATATGTATTATTATTAGCACAAATTATATACATATATATATAGCATTAATCAAGCTGAGTCAAGTTATGAGAATAGTTTAAATTTGAATAAATGATGATGGTTGGAAGGACACAGCCGCTGCTTGGACAAAAAATTGGTAAATAAAAGTAGCAGAAGCCACAAACAAACTAAGCAAACTTATTGCAAACATTGCCGAATAACACAACACATGAGAACAGTATAATAATTCGTGCACAATATTTTTTTTTTTTTTTTTTTTTACACTCTACAGTAACTTAGGTAGAATCACCTTTTCGTGCTTAATTAAGTACGGTACTGCAATTTTACACTACAATCTTCAATATTTCGAGTATTTATTTGACAAATTCTGGCTCATCAACTCATTAAATGTGGAAAACTACTGCTATTGTCAGGAACTAAGCTTTCTTAAATAGAATAGTTTCATTTTTATTTAATTTGTTACCAGATTATACTCTCAATTATTTTTTGCCATTTATTATATCCCAATGACAAAGGGTACTGGACCAGGTCGAAAAATCCATAAAGCATTTTTTTTTTTGTGTTTTTGCTTCTTCGGAATCGAACCTGGGACCTTTCGGTTGAAAGGCAGGCGCTCTACCTACTGCGCCACCCAGCGTGTAAACATATCACAAATAGCACAAATCTGGACAAATACATTAGAGAAGAGGTACTGTAAAAATTGCATATCAATGGTGCAACGTAGAGAAACACTCCGCGTTGTTTTTACCTATATAATATAGTTTTACAAATAACAGTTACGATAAACGCGAGCTTTATTTTGATTGATCTACCAGCGTCAGAAGAGACCCATGAACATATAGAGAACATAGAGTGGACCAGAACAAAGACGACATGTAATTCAAAAATAGCTAAAATATTCTAGTAACTATTATAGCACAGCAGACCAACAAACACTGAGAAGAGCTGGACTGTCGATTTGTTTTTCCAGTTCTTAATTTGAAAATTGTTTTGACTCATAAAGTATTTACAGTAACGAATATTTATAATTATTTTATTGGCATTCAATTGATTATACAGGTATAAGCTCATCATTTAGCGTTAAATTTACCTCTCAAAATTGTGTTAGCTTATTTAACTAAACAAAAAACTAGATATTAAGTTTATTTTGCATTCTATCAATTTTATAGTGATTGATGGTAATGATATAATTTTAATTAATCATAACATTGTAAATAAAATATTATATCTACTTAATTTACCTCGAACCACAAAATCAATTTTTATTTTAAAATAAACTTAAAAATTAACCTGTAACGCAACACAACACAACTTTCAAAGAATAATAATTCACTACACATTCTGTTATTAATAACACATTTTCTATAGTAAAATTATCAATTACAATTTACAATAATTATCACCCAATATTATTCTAAGTTCATCATCAATCATAAAAACATTTCATCAGTTTCATCATACATCCAATTCACATGCAACTCCAATAATAATAATATTATTATATTCTCATATAAAATTTACTATCGTGAAAGGGTTAGTTTAGTATTTAATAGTGTTGCACACTCAAAATTCTAATCGAAATATTTTTTTCATATTTTCATTCGCATTGAATTTGTTTTTTGAAGGAGAAAAACTAAACATTTATAGTATTGTGTTGTGATTGTGAAACAAGTCAAATATCCTTTAAGATTCTCATTTATTTTATTTCAGAAAAAATTTTAAATAAACCTATACATACATAAAATAATAAATTCAAATGGATTTGTGAGAGAATAATAATTTTTATATTACATATATTGTGAAAATTTATCAATGAAAATTCATAGATTCTTATTTGATAATAACTACTCTCATGATGACAGTGAACAAATAGTACAACACACCTTACATGAAAATTTAACATTCTTATCACATATAAATAAAAATAAATAATAATAAAAATATTGCAGTGAGATTGAGAAGAGAATCAAGTATTTAAGAAAGATATTAATCAGAAAGAGAGAAAGAGCGTTATTCAACTCTTCAAACAGAAAGTCAGAGAAGTTCTTGAAAATCGTCTGTTAAACAAAGTATAATGAGAATTTTGTTAAAGGAAAAATTTTAAATGAGAATAAAAATATTGGCCTTAATTTTATTTTGTTTTGAATTTCTGAGAAAACATGTGTGTATTGTATTTCTAATTTGTATATAACATTAATATTATACATTTCGATTTTAATACATAAACAAAGAAAAGAGTTAAAAAGTACATATTTTTTTCTTTTTTGTTTTTCTGAGTTGTGTTTTTTGTTTATTATTATTTTTATTTTGTTTTGGTTTTATTTCTCATTTGAATGAGTGAATTGTTTTGCAAATTGGAATTGACGGCGGAAAGAAAGGTGTATTTTTTTTTTTTATTAAACATGCAAAAATTTAGAAAGGATATTCTCCACGTTTTTGGTTTATTTTATATAGAAATAATAGAATATAGATTATAGATATGTGTATATTATTCTTTAAAGAGTATTAACCTAGCAAAATAAATATTTAGAAGAGTATTATTGTTCGTAGAATTTCTCTAATAAAACTTTTTTTTTTTTATTAAGTGAGATTTACTTCGCATATGTGTATTTTTGGTTTTGTTTTTTTTTCTTCAATACAAATCAACTATTTTATTGCTAATATTATTAATATGTACTGTTCAGTTATTTTTGATTATTATTGTTATTGTTTTTTTTTGTAGTTTTTAGTGCTATTGCTACTGTTACCGTTGTTATATTATTGTTATTCGGTTATTTAGATAGAGAATACATATTAGAAAATTTACTGTTTAGATTTTTATTATCTATTCTAATATATATGTATTTTGTAATTTTCAAATCAAAATTTTACAGATATTTTAATTTTTTGGAAATAGAAAATAACAATAATAATAAGAGAAAAAAAAACAATAACAACAAAAAAATAGAAAATTTCTTTAAGTAAATAACGGCATTTATAGTTATTATTTCTAAATGAGTATGTGAAATATAGTATGTTCATATGCTTATATCTGGACTGCCATATATATTTACATAATATAATATATAAAATAGCATAACTGTTTTATTTTTTATCTATCCACTTTTTATTTTTCATTTATCAAATAGACACTACTAACAACTAATAATATATACTACTATATGGTTGAAAAGTTTTCTTTTTTTTTTTTTTGTTTTTTCTTTTTTTTTTTTACTAGCAAGTAAATCATATGTGGAGATTTTGTATCCATATGTATTCGCATACAAATATATATTAAAAATATAATGTAGGAGTAAACGTTAAAAAAAAATATAAAGTGAAGGAGATTTTTCTCTCTGAAAATTTTTAGAAAAAGAAAAACACAAAATAACAAAAAAAAAATTTCCATTGTTGCTAAATTGTTGTTTTTGTTTTTATCGTTGGTGTTGTTTTAATATGAGATTTTCCCATCACATATGTGAACACATAATGTATATGCATGTATGTACGTATAGTTGTAAGTATGTAGGAAAAATTATAGTTTAGTAGAGAAACAAGGAAAATTTGTGTTTATGTACATATGTATATCACATATGTATTAAAATCGAACTGTTATTTCGCGTTTTAAGAAAAGAACTGTTGTTTTTATTTTATTTTTTGCTCGTTGATATTTTATTTTTCATTATTTTTATTATTTGGCGCTCCTGTTTCAATAATATATTATATACATATATATATATATATATATGTTTTATTATTATTATTATTGTTATTTTGTTGTTGTTATTATTATTTTATTTTTGTATATATATCATGTACCTACATTCATATGTATAGTTTTTTTTTTGTACTTTAATGTATCATTGTATATGTTCATGTATATAATTTTCGTTCAATGCCGTTTTAATATATGATAGGTTTTTCTTATATTTTTTTTTTTTTTTTTTTTGGTTATTTTTTATTCATTTATTTTTTTGTATTTTTGTTTGTTTTTTTTTTTTGTATTTCATACTTTTCTTATTATTATTTCGGTTATTTTAGCTTTTTTCATTTTGTTGATTTTTTGGTTGGAATAATTTTTGTCATGTAGGTAATTCAGATAGAACGCGTATTTATTATTGTTAGATGCAAACGGACTGTCGCGTTGTTAAGACGTGTGGTGTATTGTAATAAAAAAAAATACAAAAAAAAAAATAAATAAATTGTAATAAATAAGAAAAATAAAAAATAATTATACAAAAAAAATAAATTTCATTTGTTTTGATTTTAATTTTAGTAATTTAACTTGATTTTTGGAATTGAATTAAATTTAATATAGGAAATGGAATTTAATAAATATATAAATTATTACAAGTACATATATTTATATTTTGCAATAAGAATTGTCGTTATTAAAGTTTAAAAAAAAAAAAAAACAAAAACAAATTAAATTTTTTTTTTTAAATTCTCCCGGTAGAAAAAATTTACATTGTGTATGTATGTATGTAAATAAACAAATGAAAACAGGATAACGAATATTATTTTTATATATGTATGAACTAACAATATTATAAAAGAATCAAAATAATTTTTTTTTTTTTTGTTGATAAGTTAATCTGATACAACAATTTAAAAAATAAATCAATCATTTAGTGCTTCCTTATACAGTTATGATTTGAATTTATTTAATTGTACCTAATGACAAACCGATAATAAAATTTGATTAACAAAAAATAAATATTAGCTTTTTGGTTGTCTTGTATTTTTGCTTTTTTGGATGAAATGTGAAGTTGATTATTTTTTCTATTCTGTAACTGTCATCGAATTTGGAATTAGTGGTGTATTTAAAAAACAAAAAAAACAATTAATACCATCTGTGTTTGTTGTGTGCGTAGAATATTTGAAAGTGTAACACTTTAACAGTCAAATTTTAATAAACTTAAGAAAAAAATTGATGACACACTTAATTTACTATTGAATAGAAATTTTATAAGATTAATATTTATTGTAAATATAAACATAAATTGTAATTAGTATTATACAATAACTGTAAAAGTAAATAAGTACTACAATTTAATAAATTGTAAAGTTTACAGATGAGTTGATACAAGCAAAAAAAAATTTGAATCCTTTCCAATAAAATAAATCAAACTAAAGTTTTTTTAGACACATTAACACTATGATAACTCTTTCTTATGTTTCACATCATCACAAGGATATACAACAAATTGGATAAAAAAATAATAATTCCAATTGGAATAATCATATTATTCTGTCTTATAGAAAATCACATTTATACACATATATACCTAATACATTTATATTTGTGTATTAAAAAAAAGTGCATAATTTTATGCAAATAACAATTTGTTTTGTTAAATCTTGAAATCAAAAACAAAAACAAAAGGAATACATTAGAAACCTGTAATTGAATATAAAGTGGTGAAAATAAACAAAAACAAAAAAAAAAGGATATTCACTGCAATAAAAAAATTTTGTACGTTTAAAAAAATATTAAAACAAAAAAAAAAAATAAATAAAATTAAATAAAGTTTAATTCATATAAATTAAATTAAATTAAATTAATATAAATGTTCCTATTTTATTATTATTACTGATTATTGGTGAATTAATATAAACAAAAATTAAATTAAAATAAAAACAAGAAAATTAAATTTAAATAACCAATTTACATTTTAAATACATATATGTATATATTTAATTATTAATTAAATAAATAAAAAAATATTATATAGAAAATAATTCAAATTTGTTAAATAAAAATATTAAAACAAAAACACAAAATTAATTAATAATAAAACAAAAAAAATGATGTTTATTAAATCAAATAACTTTAAAATAAAATTTAAACGATAATGGAATTTATACAAGAGAAATTTACAAAAAAAATTAATATTATAAAAATATTAAAAATATTTCTAAATATTAATTTAAAGCAAAAATAATTATTGAACATATAATAACTGTATATAATTATATATATACAGTTAATTAAAAACAGCAAAAACAAAAACATAAAAACATTTTACAAATTAATTTTTTTTTTTGTTTATTATTTTAAAAAATTAATTAAATATTAAATTCATTATTTTCAACGTATCAAAAATTAATATTTTGAACGTAAAATTTTCTTAATTTGAAAATTTCTGTTTTGTGGAAAAATGAGAGTAAAAATGCCAGCTGTTCGTATAGCACAAGGTAAATTTTTAAAGTTTTAAATTTAAAAAAATTGAAATATTTTTTAAAACAATATATATGTATATCATTTAATAATATGTAAAATATATTAGTAATTTAAATATATAATTGTAAATGAAATTAATTAATTAATACAAATATTAAATTTCAAAACAATTCAATATGAATTAAATGTTGCATTCATATTGAAATTCAAATTTAAATATTAAATGTATACCGTTAGTATACCGTTTAACATTTTCTAATTTGAAAAAAGCATATTTATTTATGTAATTGTCAGTAATTTATTTAACTTTTGTATATTGAGTGCGGTACTGCAAATTATTTATTTACAGTATCTGGAAATGGAACGAATAATATTTTACGGGTATTTATCACATTTTTGGTATACATCAACTTATTAAATGTGCTGAACTATAATTATTTCTAGGAACTAGACCTATTTAAAAAGCATAATTTCATTTTATTTAAGTTATTATCAAAATATTGCTCTCAGATATTACCAATAATATTAATAAAATTTGTATTAATTGAATTTAAATTAAAATAGAATTAAAATATTTATTTTTAGTAGAAAAACCTATTCAATTTATTGAAATTATAAAAAATCACACTCAAAATCCAGAAGCGATCAGTGACAACGTAAATTAGTGTAAGGCAACAATACCGTTTTAACTTTAGTACAAATCAATTCTTACAGTCTTATTTAATTTATATTCAATTGCAATTAATATTTTCATATTATAACTGTTTAATATTTTTAAGCAAAAATATATCGAAATATCGATATTTGCACAACAACAATAAATTATGAAAGGAAAGTTTAAATGAGTAAACAAATATACCGTTTACAAATAAAATTAGTCTTTTAAATTCCTAAATTTTAGTAAATTATGTACCCAATTTTACAAAACATTTTTAAACTTAAGCCTAAATGAATAATATAATATATTAACTTGTTGTTAACAATTTAAAAAAAAACAAAACATCATAATAATTAAAGAAAAATCTTATGATAACAAATTTACAGTTATGAAAATAATTTGAAATTTTACGTACAATTTTTTTTAAAAATAAAAATTCCCTTCACTATTTTAAAAATCACACAGTTAAGTTAAAAATTTACTGTTATGAAGTGAATTATTTCCGCCTAGTAATAATAAATATTAATTCAAGTATGTAGATTCGATTTCTGGTATAAATTAGAACTACAGAAATAATATATATATATATATTTTAACGCATAGAAACAATTTTCATTTATTTTAATAATTTATTTTTAAAATCATAATTTTACCGTTAAAAAGTATTTTATTTCCGTTTATTTAATATTAATAAAATTCAGTTGAGCGATTATTTCTAATTTAAATTTTTTTTTAGAAAAATATTCAATATATGAAATAAATGTTTGATATAATGTTTAAAATACATTTAATTTTTAAATTATCTACAGAAATCTAGTTTAATATTTTAATCGTGTTTATTTCAAAAAATAACTTTTAATAACAAAATGGCCAATTATTGTGAAAATAAAATAAAATGTCATAATATTCCAACTATTTATAGTTTGTTCGGATAATTTAATATTCTAATAATAAGCTGACGCTCTGTCGAAATTCCTACTGTATATATAATTATTCAGAATAATTTTCAAACCTATGTTCAAACCCATATACAGTAGGAATTTCGACAGAGCGTCAGCTTATTATTAGAATATTAAAGTCTAATGACCATTCAATTACCGAGGCTGTTTTAAACTTTTTTTTGGTTTTATTTAAAATAAAGTTGATCTTTCTGTCACTTAAAGTGTTTATTTGATAACATATCGATATATCAGATGTATATAATATATTTCCTACAGTAACTAGTAACTATATAGTGATTACAATTTTTAATTAAATTTTTTATTTGATATTGTTTTTTACATTACTAATCGCTACTAAGTATAAAAATGTTACATATTTTCATACAATTGTCTTAGACAATTTTACTTAAGCTATTAAAGAAAAATTAAAACAAAAAAATTAAAATTAATAAAAAAATAGCTTCACAAGTTGTAGTGTTAAAACGGATTTTGGACATCATTTTTATATTCTAATAATTAATTTAAATAATGTTGAGTACCGACTCGTAGTACTGTTCTGTACAAATTATTGTTGAATTTGTTAAATTGAACCTGTTCACGTCCTGTTTATGCAATTTTTACTTCGCAAAAGGGTAGGTACTGTACTCAAACTGTTAAGTATGATTTTAATTTGTACGGTTTTATATTTTTAAAGGTACTAAAGCGCCTTCTTCTATACTCAGCAATTGTTACATATTAGTATATAGCCAATAATATTCAGATTCATAAATTTTAATGCATGTCTATGAAGTTTATTTTCTGATTTTATTTTTGTAGGTATACATTTTTTGGCCATTCATAAAAATTTAAATCTTGATCTCAAAATTGAATTTATTACATTTACTCAGTCGCTATATTAGAATATATAATAATATAGTTTTTCTTTAAGGCAACTCATTTATTTTAAAATATTACATACACACTTGTTTTAAGTTTTACTTTTATTAACAAATTCAAAAATAATTCCTGAAAATTTCATTCCTTCAAAATCAGTTTTATTTTTCATAAATATTACAGTTATTGGTCTACTTTTTAACTTTTAATATACGATAAGCAGTTGGTTTTTAAGGAAAACTTGACTATAATACTACGTAAGTACCACTAACAGCAAATATATATATATATATATTTTCATTATTCATATTGCATATGCAAATATATATATAATACATATATATATATGTATACAAATATCTCAAATGACCACCGCACAATTATAACAGTTTGGTCGATAAAATCCAAACAATTTAAAAAACAATAAGAATAAAAAAAAAAAAAACAAAATATAAAAATTTCTGTGATGAACATTTAAAGGGCAAACAGTCAAATCCTTATTTAATTTACCTTAACAAAACACAAATTGATATGGTTACCTTTTTATCATTATCATTATCTATATATAAAATATATGTATATATATGGAACATTCATATATTAAAAATTATGTTATCCTTTTCTAACAACATAATAATAACAAAAAATTATATACGTATAAAAAATGGATAGTTTAACATTTTATATTAATTCGAAAATAAAAAAAAATAATTTTGTAATGAACAGGTGATTGTTGGAAATTTCTTTTAAAGGTAACATATACCTAATTTCAGGTAATTCACAGAAATTACCTATCATTCATAATAAATATATGACCACTTGATTAAACAAGGATGATAAATTTTTAGTTTTAAAAGTCAGTCAAACATATCCATAAAATCCACTCACACATTCATATATATATATATATATATATTTTAAATTTATTATATATATTTATAATATTATTTATAAAACTATTTTGTGAAAAATTTTATTTTTCTATAAATGTAGTTGTAAATGTAAATTACTTCTTATAATAATCCTTCGTGGCAAAATTATTTTAACAAAAACAATTTTTTGTTTTTGATATTGTTGATTTTATTTTATGTTGTTTTTTTTTGTTTTTTACTATAGAATGATTATGATGAATTTATGAGAGTTGAGGAGTTGAAGGATATAACTATTATAATATAAAGGTGAATTATACAGGTGAATTTTACAATAATATGATATGAGGGTGAAAAATGTTTAATCAATATTTCGATTTATTATTACTTTTGTTTTTTTTTATTGTTATTTTTTTTTTGTATTGAAGAAAATTACATTCTTTTTTTCTATATTTTAGGTGCAAAAACAGATATTATTGCAAATCTTGTTCTAAATCTAGAGATTAGAAAATAATTCAAATAAATTCAGAATTAAATATGCAAATAGGGATTATTGTCTCGAGTGATGATTAGTCGTCAGGGTATTGTAATAGTTGATATTTTGTATATTAATATACATATTAAATTTGTAATTATTAATTTTGCTAATTAATACTCAAAAATATTAGTTTTAAGTATTTAATTCATTTATATAGTTATTATTTAGTAAAACTGTTGGTATTAAATCAATATTGCATTGTCAAATCAAACTATAATTGGTTGTGAACTCTGCTAAGGCGTTCACAGGGATTGCATTCAAATCATTTCAATCTTTTTTGTCACCAATTAGTTTTTAAGAAGTGAATAACTTGGAATGAAAAACTACACAAGTATTTACTTGTTCTAAATTATATTTCAGATCACAAACTTCACTCTGACAATGATAGATATTAGGTTTGTCTATAGCTAATTTGGAACCATTAATTACATAACCATAAGATTATAATTTTATCCATAATTAGTTTAAATTTAATCAATATTTTTTTTTATTATTTACAATTACTATTATTTGAATGTACATTAACAGTTTTGATTTTTTTTTTTTTAATTAAAATTATAAAATTATGTGCGACTTTTAATTCGTGTTAGAAAAACTAAAATTGTTTTAGAAAATAATTAGACCAGACAGCTCAGGCTAGGTCACAAACCATTGATTTATTTAATATATTATATAGTTTCAGACTAGGTTAAGTACATTGTATTAAAATTGAAATAAAGAAAAAAAAAAAAATTCACGTCAGAGTCACTAATAGGGCTAATCTTATTAGCCATTAAAAAAAGTTTAAATAAAATTATTGAATACAGCAGTCAATTTTGAATGCAATCAGAATAAGGCTGTTCTTTCTTTTTATATTTTCAAAATTCAAAACTGTAAATGTAGTAATACAAAACTGTAAATCTAATCCAAATAGTAATACAGTAAATAACAAAAAAAAAAATTAATTAAATTTAAATAATAAAGGACACCACAAGTATGTAATCGAATTATCTAATTACATTAATAATCGAAGATTTCGATCGAAAAATCCGATTAATAAATTTTAAAAAAATATTAATAATTATTGTCCAAACTTACTTAATAATATTTGGTGTTAAAGGCTGACTATATATGCAGTTAGATCCTTGAATAAGGATTAAATTTACTAACTCTGCTTAGTACCTTAACTTCTAGCCAAAATATAATATAGAGCCCTAATTTATGTATTTACATATTCAATTTATTAAGCATTTAAACAACATTTTCTTTACATAATTTTAAAACCGTGAAATATTGTAGTTTTTAGGGATTTTGTTGAATTTGTGCAATATTTCAGTTATCACTGGATTTATTTGCATTTTTATAGTTCGATAAGAAATATAGATACCCGATATTAGAATGTCGGTTATTGTGATTTTACATTATTTTCACTATAAACAGTTTTTTTTTTTTGCAAAGCACTTACATTAACACTTTTAGTACACTACAACGTATTATGCTACATTCTGATGTAGAAGAAATCGTTATATTTTTCTTATCTTAACCAAATTAAAATTTATGTAAAGGATAATTTTTAAATGAATTAAATTAGATTAACTTCATATTAAGTAAATTTATTTGAACTATTTATTAATGTATGAATATTATTGTAATTATAAATAGTTTTATATGAACTAAATAAAATGAAATGAAATGAAAAATGGTTTCTAATGTCAACTTCTTAATATTCAATTATATTAACGGTATTTTGGGGAAATGCGTTTGAAATGTACCAGATACAACATCGTCTTATATTCTAAAATATCAACAATTTTTTTTTCGAGAGGTGTTATTTTTGAAAATTGAATAGTATTATGCTGTCGCGACCTTATACCAATTCTGAAATTTGACAAAAAATTTTCAATTCAATATGGGTTGACAATTTAAAGACTGACAATTAATTTTGCAAAGTATCATAAGATGGCATTCATTATAATCAAATAAAATTTTTTTTGCATTTTCAAAGTAAGTCAGTCGCAATTATTACATTTTCAAACGATAAATAATATAGATAGGCTGACAAATTTTATATCCGGTGTACACATTGTAAAAAAATTAAAAAGTCAGAAAGAAAAGCAATTTTTTTTTTACTTGAATCCAAAATAATTGGATAAATAATTAAAAATGCCTAACTGCCGTTTAAAGACCCAACCATAATGAACTTTATCTGGCTTAAGCCAACTTAAGGAAATGTACGATTACATGTAAATTGTATTATGTACCCATAATAAATTCAGAGAATTTCGTCAAGTTTTCGTTCACTTTAGCTGACTTAAGGAAATTTGACACTGTACGGAAATTTGACGTTTGAGTTAAGAACTGTTATTACTTATTGAAAATAATGTGATATATAATACAATAATTTATTTTTTTATTAATTTACATCATAACAAATTAATTATACATAATAATAATAACAGAAAAAAAAATAAAAAAACATTAATTAAAATATATTTAAAATAACACTGAAACAAAATTCAATTAATAATAAAATATACATGAAAAACAAAATTAAAATAACAAACAAAATATAATTTATATTTAACAAAACTTCTATTTATCTACGTATTTTTACTTACATTTATAATTTAACAGTCAAAATCAGTTAAGTTAGCTAAAGTCTATTACGGGAGACTTAAGCAAATTACAAAACTTTAGCTGGCTTTTCGTTTAGTTTTAACATTACCTTAAGCCAACTTAAATTCATTATGGTTGGGCCTTAAGACATTAAACGACGAATTAATATTGTGTGAATCACCCAGAATGTTTCATTTGTCACATGATTGTGATGACACCATTTGAAGTAGATATATATTTCAAAAATATTACCGTTATGAAAAATTCCAGAAAAACTAATAATTCCAAGTGATTCCCACCGACTATCATTGTTGTTTTTTTTTTGTTTAATTTAATTAAACTTTTTTCAATATACTCAATTAAATTCAACATAAATTTTCCTATCTATTTATTTTCAACTTATAATTTTTTTGAGAAATTTTCCGATCTGATCCACTTTTATCTTTAACAAGTAACTCTACTAGATTCTAAAAAAAAAAAAAAAATAAAAAAAAATTGTTTTTTAATTACTAAACTAGTAAATTTGAAAATATAGAAATCTTTAAATAAAAATCTTGAAAACAAAAATCCTAAAATTTCAACACTTTTTCTGTTTCTCATATAAGTACGAGTATCTACATTTTCTAACCGATATATTTTTGTTGTTTTTTTTTTTTTGGACACAAATATACGCTTATCTAATTTATCATTTTTCATAATTGTTATTATGATTATTTTTATTTTATTTTTTTTTTGTCAATATTGTCTTTTCGAGATAAAAATAACCAAAATAATAATAAAAAAAAATTAAGACAACATTGTGCGGCAATTTTTGGTTATTTTAATTTTGTTTTTTTTTTTGTTTTTGTTTCGGGGGTTTAAATCACGCTTCAAATCAAAGTAAAATCACTTGAATAGGCGGCACCTGATAAAGGTAGCCCCAAACAATATTTTATAATAGCCAAAAAAAAAAAACAAAATTTCAAAATTAATATTTGAAGGAAATGGAATGAAAAAAAAAAAAAAAACAAAAACAACAAAAATAATAACAACAACTAAAATAATTAAGACAGCAATAAATGTCAAATTAAAATTAAAAAAAAAAAAAAAGAAACAGAAATAATAATAATAATAAAAATTATAATAGTAAGAAATAACAGTAAAATAATTCTATCTATATTCTATCTTATCTTTAACATGCTCTCAATTAGGCAATAAGAATTTTTGTTTTCTTTTTTTAATGGTTTGTGTGCCTACTCTATATATCATAAATCAAATATTTAGTTATCACAGTTTTTGAAAAAAATAAATATCTACATTTTCCAAAAATTTCTAAATTTGTCTATTTATTAAAAAAAAAAACGTAAACAAACAAAAAATTATAACAAGTGTGACAATATAACAGTACTTAATAGGAAATTAAAATTCCTTTAAAATGAATGATTTCATAAAAATGAAGTGATTTAATAAAAATGAGTACATTTTTTTTTATATATCACATCATTTCAATACCAAACTATGTATAGATATATTAAATATTTATATAGTGTTAAGTTTAAGATTAAAATAAAAACAATAAAAAAAAATATAAAATATTTTGAACAGGTGTAGGTATACAGGTAAAAATGGTTAAAAATTAATATTATTTAATTAGATTTATGTCTTTAAAAGCCGCCATTTTGAAAATAAGATTAAATTCATGTTATACATGTTAGCCTACAAAATGAATCACTGTAATATAGGGTCTAGAAATGAAAGGATTGTTTTATCCATAAAATTAAAGAAATCAAATACCGAACCGAACGAATTAATGAATCATTATTATTATTATTATTTCTTTATTTACTGTAATTGAATTTATAAGTAAGTACCAGGGCCATCGACTTTAAATCATTATTATTTTGTACTATTGTTTAGAATTTAAATATAACATTTAGTATTACTATAAAATAAATTTATAAAATTATAAATTTACTTAGAAGTTATTAAAATTTCTATTGAATTTTACTTCTAAATAAATAAAAAGTAAATAATTTTTGGTCGATTTTTATAACTCACAGATCAATTTTAATAATATCAATAAATAAGTTATAAAAGCAATCAAAGGAAAAATCAGATGGTAGCTAATACTATACAAATACCTGCTGATGAGTTCAAGTAGTGTTGTGATGAACGAAACAACTCCTAAAACTTATTGTTAGTGATCATAGGAATTTTCATGTTAAATAAAAAACGTCTTTCGTCTTTGAAAGCATGTCAAAAAGTATTTTATTATTTTTAATTCACTTAATCTATTACATACTTAATACTAATAATCATTATAAAACTAATACTATACTTATATTATGTAAATTAAATAATATTACCACTATTACTAATACTAAAATATATATTTTTTAAAAATTTAAAGAAATGTGTTCATTAAATCATCGTATGATATTACGGTACCTTATTAGTATACTTGTAATATCAAACAATGATTAGTTTATATTTTTTATAGTCTAGGAGAATAGTTCATATTTTTGCTATATAACACATAGGGTCGGATCGGCTTATTAATTAATCAATACAACGGTTAAAAATTAAAAAAAAATTATTAGTATAAAATGTAATCAAATGACTGATGGTGGTATGTGTGTCATTAACCTTCCATTGAAAGTTTAGTTCAGATTTTTTTAGTTTAGTTCATTTATTATTTTTTAATAAAATTATTTCTTTTAGAAAATTCAATGTCCCTTAATAGTCTTAGAACCAAAAATTTTTGTTTGCAAGGAAAATAAAAAATTAAATTCACTTTCTTTACATGTATTATAGGAAGTCCATAAAATAGCCATTCAAAAAATTTAGGGATTCTTTTCAAATATAATTGTCACAGCTGATAAGCAATAAAAATGAAGGAGATATTTTTCATCTGCCCAAAGCCAAATTTAGTCTAGTTTAGTTTGTTCGCTGTATATGCAGACAGTTTTAAAGATAAATTTGTCAAATTTTACACAGTTATTGATAATCAAAAAAGGAACCGAACGAGGTACTTTACAAATCTATCAAATGACAAGTTCAACTCTATATACCATACAAATCTTAGTACCTATCAGGAATATTTAAAAAAACAACTACTTTATAGACATGAAAATTTATACATAGATACTATATCAAAAAATAAGCAAACACATATTTTACAGTTTTTCGAAATTCGGGCTGATTCGTATAGCTGTCATATAAATTCTATCATCCACCAGAAACATTTCAAAAACCAATGTGGTTACAGATCTGAAAATTTACACTCACCTACTCTTTCAAAAATAAAAAAATATACACTTTGTAACCGACTTCGTATAAATAATATTTTCAATAAGTTTCAATAAGTGAAATGTTCAAGGGTAGAAATGCCAAGGTACGTGTTTGTTTATACTTCATCTGAAAAAACCCGAAATATTGTTTGCAAAGAAATATTGTAGCTTAAAGTTGTTGATGGTTGTTGATAGTATTATTGGAGTGAACAAAAATATATTACAATATTTTTGATAACCCATTTTGTTTTAATTTGGTCCATAAATCAAATTTTATTGAATTAAGTCATTTTGTGCTCGACCCGGACAACGTCCTTGCTATTGCCTTAATAAAATTGTACAATTAAAATAGTACAATACATTATTTGGAAGTGTAATATTAGATATCTATTTGACTTACTTTCCCATATACAACGTGTCTCTAACACTAACAATGTAAATCTATCAACAGTAACAATGTATATTTCTCCTAGATATATTCTGTAGTGGTTGGCAGAATTTAACTATACTGAAAATTAGGTTCAGTATAAATGGAAAAGTCATTTTTCAAAAATATCTTATAACTGGAAAAGTCTTTTTTCAAAAATATCTCTCTAATTCACATCGTTACAACAATAACAACAAATGCATCAGTGGAGTTGTTGGCTCGAAAACGTTAGAATTACAGAAGCAATTGACTCTTTAAAAGTAACTGGAATTGTCACTTACTATAATATGTTTCATAATTTTGAATGCTGATAATAATATATTATTTATAGACTATCATTATCATTACTATCATCATCATCATCATCATCATTATCATCATCATCATAAGTAACATAACAGTAATTATTATATGCAGTTAAATATTAGTGAAAATTAGTAAAACTCTAAAAAAGAAAAATTTTAAAATCCTTTTTAAGTTCTTTATTTTTTTTTCTGTTTTTATTTTTCTCCATTACTATTTATAATGATGAAGAATCCTCTTAGAATATTGTCACAACTATGAAAAAAAATAAAAACAAAACAATAATTTTTTTTTTCTTTTTCCACAAAGAATTTTAGTGATTTTATAAAAGATTTTGAAAATAAAAACCAAATCCTTTTTGTTTTTAAATTTAATGCACAGCAGCATACATAGATAGAAAACTGTCCTTTACTGCGTTCTTGGCTTGATTGTTTCTAAATAACAACAATTTACTATGACAAAAAAATAAAAATAACAACAATTATAATGTTGGACAAGGACCATATAGGATTCATAATACCTATATTTTTTTTTTCTTATTTTTTTTCTTTACAGTGTTTTTTTTTTTTTACAAGTTAAGTTCTTGTATTTAACCAACTGTGAAAATATATTCTACATATGACGGCTGTACTAGTATACGTGTACATTATATAAAAAAAAAACAAAAAAATCAAATCATTTCCAGTAAATCAAATCCTTTTTCTAATTCTGCATACATCTCTCTACCTCTCACTTTAATATCTCTCTATAGATTTATTTCTCTTTCACTTATATAAGATTATAATGATGCGGTGATTTGAGAAGAAAAAAAAAAAACAAAAACAAAAAAAAAGCCACCAAAAAGGATTCCATTACTTTTCTTTGTTGTAAGTCACATGTATGAAACATTCTTGTGATTTGTTTAGGACATTTTTCTTACATTCATTTTTTTTTTTTAATTTTTTTTTTATTATAAAATGAAATTTGCAATCCTTGTGTAAGCAAATAAGAAACAAAAAATAAATAAAATAAAACACAGGACAATACAGAACCAGAGACAGAAAAACAGCAGAAGAGCTTTTTAAAATCTTTTACAGACTATTAACAATATACAGGCAGGGACTTATATATTAAAATAATAATAATAATAAAAAAAAAACAATAAGAAAAACAAAACAATCAAATTTTTAAGAAAAATGGTAATATGTCGTCATCAGGAACACAAAAATTTTTATGCATTCATATTTAGTTTTTTTTTTTTTTTAGCACATACCAAGTAAATGTTTCTGAGTGAATGTGTTTGTGTACTTGAAGTTTTGTGATGGATTCTGAACGTTACTTTTTTATATTTTATTTTTTATGCAATTTTTCTGTGTTTGTTAGTTATTTTTTTTTTTTTTTATTTTGTATAAGAGACCAATGCGGGATTTTGACATTTACTTTGACGATTTATTTTTAATTTTTTTATTATTATTATTATTATTATTATTGTTATTATTATTATGCTTAATTCATCAGATTTACATAATAGATTATATATATTTTTTTTTGTTTTTGACACGAAACAAACAAAATTTTTACGTAGGTCCTATATGACATGCTTGTGTATTTGTAAACATATGAAATGACATTTACCAGTATTAGCGTTAAAGGCTATTGTTTGTGTTTTTGACCGCGCACACCACATGAATTGAAATATAGAAAAAAAAAAAAAATAGTTTAATTTTAAAAAAAGAGAAAACAATAATCCTTTAAAGGATCACAAGGATCATGATTTCTTTTGTTATTTATATTAAAAAAAAAAAAATTTTTTTTTTGTTCTCCAAATTTTTGACATTTGCAATTTAATGAAAGTTTTTTTTTTGTATATACAAAATTTTTTTGAAAGGACACTGTTTGAAAGGACACATATTAAAGATTTGATTTTGTTGAGTTTTTCATTCATTTTAAAACTGCATCTAGGTATTATGTTTTCAAAAATAGCGGTTTCATAGTTGATAATTTTTGTTTTGAAATTTTTTTGTAATTTGAGTAATTTGCGCAATTAAAATATCTCTGCAATACAAATAAAAAAAAACAAAAATATAAGAATAAAAATTAAAGTTTTGATAAATTTTAAAGGGTTAAAATCATCGTATCGAAATGTGTGAATTTGAAGCAATGTGGGTATATTTTTAATTACCTTTAAACAAAAAAAAAAAAAATACAGTTTTTTAAGGCTTTGTTCCTGTTACTGCTGGCCAACAAAAATATGGGTAAACAACAAATTTTAAATTGAATTTTAGTTCAAGCAACATTGTTAAGATTCATTTTCAATTTGTATGAACTGAAAATTGTGCATTGAATTTCAAATAAACAAAGGAAAATTAAAAGTTTTTAAAGGCGTTATAAAGGGTTGACATTTTTTTACTTTGCATTTTTTTAAAATTGTTTTTTCTTTTTAAAATTGTTTTTTGAAATTATTATATTGAACAATTCTTTTATTTTTTTTTTGTTTAATTTAATGTGATTGATTGATTGATTTAAAAATAAAATTAATTTGACGTTTTCATTGATGAATAACGGTTATTATGTATAAAAATTTTGTAATGCAACGCCTCATTATTATTAAGTTATTCAGTATAGTGCTTTTGAGCAAAAAAAAAAATATTTTTTACTATACTTTTATTTTTAGTTTTTGTTTTAGAGACATCATAATTTTTTAATGAGGGAAAAAATGTACAAATACATATATTAAAAAAAATCATTTTCATTTCATGTAAAGTGAAAAAAACACTGGTGAAAATTGATAAATTGATAAAAACAAGAGAATTGCATATATTCAGGGGAAATGAAGCGTTACTGTTACAAAGACGGATATATACGTAAACTATATAACATGTAATATTAGCCTTTGATTCAAATAGTGGTCTAAGTATTCAATTTGTCCTACTAGAGATAGATTGACTATTGTTATTTTGCATGACAGGTGGACTGGTTTGGTTATAATATGGGTTAATTGTTCTTCATTTGCATTTCGTTTTCAGGTCAACAAACAACCATTTTTGAATTTATTCAAACCGAACTGGAGTACATTAGAAGCTTTTGGATCATAGACGAGGAGTTCAATAACGTATTAAAAGATAGCTAGATCAAATTCCAAGTTTAACTAAAAATTACAATAAATCTAAGAACTCTAGTAGTACAAACATCGAAGCAAAATTCTATTATGCATAGTTTGTATTAAAACAAAACAATGTGTATATGATGATGGGAACTGTATAGCGGTGTGACAGTAAACCATTCTATTAAGTCTATTACGCATAGTTTGTATTAAAACTAAACAATGTATATATGATGATGGGGACTGTATAGGTGTGACAGTAATATATTATATTAAGTGTATTACGCATAGTTTGTATTTAAAATAAATGTTTTAAATAATGATGGGAACTAAAACTGTGACAGTAACATTTTATTGCTTTCGCAATCTCACAAATTAATATTTACTAAATATATATTTCATTTCATCCCTATCAGATGACAAAAAAAATTGCTCTGACTTTCGATTTGCTCTAAATAATGTTCTAATATAACAATTAATCTGATATTTTAGATGCATAATGGGTTCAATCTTCATATCAAAATTCAGTTATAATTCTTAAAAATAACTAAAAAAAAAATCTGAAACAGACAATAAGACCTGATTAGCTTTCTCTGAATATGTACAATTTGAAAAATCGAAATGAATTAATAAAAACCATACAATGGAAATTGGAACTCCAAAAAGTCTTTGTAAAATCAAAGAAAATTACAAAATAAAAGTCATAGAACTTCATAAAAATATATTTATGTCGTACACTAATACAAATATAAATATATGTATATTTATATATAATTCATTCATAGTACTTCAGCATAAAAAAACAACAAAACAAAAAAAAAAACAAAAAAATAAAATTAACCTATCAGCTTGACATTTTCAATACACTCGCTTTCATTTGAACAGCAAAAACAATAACAGTACAAAAAAGAAAAAACAATAAATAAAATAAAAGAAAAAAAATCAAAAACAAAGAAAAAAAAAACAGTAAGTATCCTTTTGTCTTAGCTAAAATAACAAAACATTTTTGTGGTTAGTTATTTTCTATATTACATATATACATACTAAATTGACTTCTGTTTCATATCGTCGTTTGTTCGTTCATTCTTAACAAAAAAAAAAAACAAAAACAAAAAACTTACATCTTTACTTACGTATTGTATACAAATTTGAAATTAAACTCTTTTTTTTTTTTTATTATCCTTAAAATCCTTAATAATTTTATTGTTTTCCATTTTATTGTACACCACATACATTTACTTATATTTCTTTTTTCGTAATATTTTTTTTTTTTTTATATTTTATTTCAGAAAACTTAAAACTCTTCAAAAATTATGAGAGTTATAAAAAGAGATCACAAATTATTTTTTGACATATAAGATCGCCTACTGAGTTGCATTCATATTAGAAAATATTTTCATTTCATGTTCATAACAATGTTGTGAACTGTTCCTCTTTAAAATTTGTTATTAGGATATTGCTAATAATTTTATTCTACAGGGTGTTTTAAAATGAAATATATGAAAAATATTCTGCCAAATATGAAAAATTGAATTGAAATTTTAGTTCTACACTAAATACAGTTCGTAGAAAGAAAAGTCAATTTTATTCAGGAGTGATTAAGCATTTTTCAGGGACTGGAAGGATGTACTTTGTGATGAGAGCTTTAGTACCTTTCCAGACTATTTTCTCGTATAATTTTATTAGGTTAGTATAAAATAAATAAAATGAAATCTTTTTCATTTGAAATTTACATGTTAATGGCCCCGGTTTTCTAAATATAACGTTTTTATTGTTTTGATTTTGAAATTTGTGTATTAATTCTCTTAATTTTTATGGTGAAGTTCAATTTGAAATTTTGTTAAGTACTTTTTATAATAAATTCTATAAATATAATCTGGTTGATTTTATTTTACACTATTAAAGTGATAGTATTGGCTTTTGTTTTTACTTCTGCACCGTGAACTCATATTATAAGGGAAGATATATCGATTAAACTGTTGATTTAAAATTATATAGTATTATTAAGCAATGCTTAAGTATACTAAGGAGATGACGTGTGTATCTCACTAAAGGAGATGTGTGGCTCATGTGATAATTCCCTCCTATAATTCAAATTGTTATTTTAAGCTGCACATCGGACGTGGTTAATCAAAAAAGTCAGAATGATGTTCTATGATTCAAAGGGGTTTAATTGAACTAAACAATCTGTGTAAATCATGACGTTGAGTATTATATAGAAACATTTTTACTTTTATCTCTATTTATTTATTTTATAATTATAAATGTAATAATAATAATATGTAATTCATTAAATGATATATAATGATAGATTTAATTGAGCTCATTATTAATCCAAACATAGAAAAGTAATTCAAAAATTTTGTTATTCAGACAATTTTAAAACTCATAATAATTTTCTAAGTTCGATTGTACTTTTTGCAATCAACTAAATTATATTCGTTGGAATACAAATCAATTACAGGGTGTTTATCTAAAAACAAATAAAATAATATACATATCACCATCAATCGGTTCGATAAATTGCATTGTCAGTATGAAATTGAATAACCAAACAATTTGTATATAATACTGACCTAAATCCTCTATATATACACATTTATACATATACATATATAAAATGATTTAAATTTTCGAACACTGTGTACTCATATCCTATTTGATGATATTTTGAAATAAAAACTAAAAGTGAATTTTATAATTAAAAATGTCCTGCTGATAATTACAATTAATGAATAATATTTAAATTATTTATTTTTTTTTATTTATTTAAAAGGATGTCTGTTTGATTTGTTTTTATTCCATTTTTATTAAAATGTCACAAAAATTTCCTCAATCTAAAAAAAAAACAATCCTATTTTTATTTTTTTTTTTATTATAATTGTGATTGAAGGAGTTGAGTAGTTGAAAATAGGTTGAACTGAGACCAAAAGCTATATATACCACATATCCTTATATGACATTTTAATTTTTTTCTTGTTCGGTTTTTTGATTTTATTAAATGATGTCCTTGTATATTATTCTTCGAAAAACAAAACAAAAATATTGTTTTTTTACAATTGAAAAGTGGGTAATAATAAATTATGAGGAGATTTTATTTTAAGGACAAATTTTAAAAAAAAAAATTTTTTTTTAATATTAATTACTTTTAAAATATGGAGAATTTTTAAATCAAAAATAGGCAGCTGAGTTATTTCCTACTTTGAGACATTGATCCTTATAATATATGAATTGATTTAGTATATAATAATATTATAATGTGATAGTTCTATATCTAATAAATCATTATTTAAATTTGAATTATAAATTTTTGTTTTGTTTTAAATTTAATTGTCAGGATATTTAAAACAACAGGAGGATTTTTTGAATTTTAAAATAGGTTTGACTAAAGCGAATATAATGAAGAGAGCACGCGTTTAGACAAACAAAATTTCGAAATTCTAAAAATCTATTATTGTCAATTTTTATCAAGAATGGCAACACCTTCTTATCTTTTTATACAAATTGGAGTATCCTAGTGTTACATTCAAGGTATTAAGGTATAAATCAGGAATAAATTTAAACGTTTTCGGTTTTTTGTGCAAACGCATAAGAAGGAGGTTCTTTGGCATGTGTTCAAATATTTTGTTTTAGTTTATGTGTTTTTGGAATTTACACGTTGTTTGCGAGGCTTCTAAAGAATTTTTTTTCAAAAGATTAAATGTCAATTCAGTTATTTGAAGTTTGTTGTGACGCTTTTGTTTTATATTTTTGTATAAAATTTGTATATATACCTTTACAAAAACATCAAATTTTTTAATGCCGATTCAAACCGTGATTTTCAATGAATAAATTTTTTTTTTAAATAATTAATTTTATTTTTATTTTACTAAATATGCTTATCATACAGATATATGTATTTTGTCTACTACTTGCAGACTTCTTAAGTGTTTTGTATACTCTCGACTCGATCAAAAACCATTAAATCGACTTGAAAAAAATATTTTTTGAAATATTATGCTTTGTACGACGACATTAAC
Source organism: Argyra leucocephala (assembly GCA_963942445.1). Classification (NCBI taxonomy): domain Eukaryota; kingdom Metazoa; phylum Arthropoda; class Insecta; order Diptera; family Dolichopodidae; genus Argyra; species Argyra leucocephala. Next base: position 135,667,262 of record OZ012681.1, on the reverse strand, counting down.
TATATTTCTGCATTGTATAGTAATGCACTAGTTACTGTATATGTTACTGTACTATTAAACTCTAATATGTACTATATTTCTGTAGATGTGTAGGGCTCTTCATTGTGCAACCATCTATCTGCGTAGCTTTGTAACGACTTTATTGTAGCTATGGCCACATTTTAGGCAGCTTTTCAATTTTTAAAAATATTTTACACATACACAGGATAATCAATCGATGAAACGTTTTTTTTATTTCTTAGTTTTGTAAATTAATGAATCAATTTATTTTATATGAATTGATTATTGAATTGCATTCTTTTTTTTTGCCTTTCTAATACAAATTTTGTGTGTACATACAAGAATCTAGGTACAAAAATTTAACTTTTTGATATAATAATAAACAAAACATTTAAGACCCAGTCCTAAAAATATTTATTAATTAACCACCATTAATTCTACCGCCAGCTCTGTGTACTATATAAAAATAAAAATAAAAACTAAGAAATCTCGATATTTATCTCTCTCTCCCTCTTGAAAAACTCTTTTAACATAATATAAAATTAAATTTAAAAAATAACTGATTTTCAACAGAGAAGACACTTCTGTTGAAAACTTTTCAATTTTTTTCATTATTCCAATTTTTAGGTACAAAAAATTGTTCACACCAAACCAATATTTTAATTCAATTTATTTTTTTAACTTTTTTTTCAATTCACTTTCACTTTTTCTTAAAATTCTTTTCCACTATTATTGAAGAAAACACCGTTAAATTATGTCACAACTAAATAATACTTTGTCCAGAGTTTACTATGAAAACTTTTTGTTGTGTGAAATTGAGCGAATTTTTTTTTTTGCTTTGTCAATTTCAAAAATTTTAATAATCACTATAGCAAATCTTTCGCTCCCGATTTTTTTTTTTTTATCTTTCTCTCAAGCAACAATCTTTTAACTTAATACTACTACTATTATTATAATTTCATAAAAAAAAACTATTCTATTTCTACTGCAGTAAATTTTGTCTTTTAAATAATTTAATAATAACTTTACATTTTTTTTTTTAAACTATATTTTTTGTTCCTAACTATTTGGTATTAATTTAAAATGTATTATAAAATTTAAATGGTATTATTGAGTTGGTTTTTAGAGTTTAAAAAAATAAACTAGAAATTACATTAATGAAATTTAGTTAATTATTCAATTTTAAAAATTAGTTGTAAAGTTGAAATTTTGAATTTTAATTACCTTAACACTCTAGCTAGCACACAACCATTACACTTCGTAACAAAATAATTAATTAATAATTTTATCAACTGCTACATCAATATATTTAATAATATGTAGATTGAAAAAAAATATGGTACATCTGAATCATTTCGCAGCTGATTTTCTTCATTACTATATTGTTTTAAATGATCGATAAGTAAAAGGAGACGTGGCGAATATTTTTTTCAAATTTTTTTAATTTTCAATTAGAAATTTCAATTTAAAATTTCATATTATACACTTTAACACATAAAAGTGGTAATTTATCAAATTGTCACAACTCACCAATATATAGGACTTTGCCAGTTTTTATATTTAAATTTAATTTTTGTCTTTTAAATAAACCATTAGATACAGGGTTGTTGTCTAAGGTTGATTTATCTTAATTAAGAAAAAAAAAATATATAGTACAAAGAATAAATTGAAATGATGGAAAAAAATTCATAATGAAATGAGTATGTTTTTTTATTACACTTGTGAAGTTTGGAGCGGGAGTTCTTTATAACTGTTTAATTAACAGTTATAACAGCCGTTAATCTCAAAACTGTTTAATTGATTTTTTAATCTAGTTAATCTAGTTAACTTAACTATTTGTAATATCATTCGTTATACGTTCCACAATCAACATGACATTTGTTAAAAATATTTGAAACTGTCAGAAAAATAGCATAGAACAGAGTTTTCTACGGAAATATTTTCAAATATTTTGGTCACAGTTTGAAGGTTTAAAATCAATCATTTTATACTGGTGTTTAGTTTTTAATTCTTCGTTGAAAAATTGGTAAAAATTTAAATTGTATTGGTAGTCACGAATATGTTTACAGTCAATTAAAATTTGATTATTTTAAGAGAGGATGTATGTACTACTAAGTATATCTATATATACATAATACTCACATTAATTTGCCCCTTAAGTTTGTGATAGAATCCAAATTGGTTATTCAGTTACATCTGTGGCCTATTTCATAAAAATTGACAGGTGAAAATTTTACAAAATTGTCGCGATTGTCAGACATCGCTTATATACATAAATTTACAGGTGACAAAATTGTCATGACAAATTTTGTATTTTATAAATCATAATTTTGTAAATTATAAATAACAAAATTTGTCATGACAATTTTCTAAATTTTATAATTTATAAAATTGTCATGTCTATTTTGTAATTGTATTTATTGACAAATATTTTATTAAAAACATCATATTATTATACATATATATAAAATAATATAAAATACAAGGTTAAAAACAAAGGCATAGGTACTTATTTATTATCAAAAAAAAATTTTAAAATCTAGGTACTTATAAGATGTTAAAGTATTCTTATATACAATGTGTATACATACATAAGTTACTGCCAATGTTATAAAAAAAAATGAAAATAAAATGAATATGAATTTATAATTGGCGCTACGAAACAAGTTTCATTGAAATAACTTCGATATTAAAATTAACAATATTTTGTCAAAGTTATGTCATTTTTAATTTTAATAAATTTCTTGAACTTATTTCATTATGAAATTAAAATAAATAAATTAAAAATGAAATCAAGTCGAAATAAAAAAACAAATTTTATCGAAGTTATTTCAATTAAATACAATTTTATATATTTGAAATCGTGTGTCATGAATTGTCCGAACATTTATAACAATTTTGTAAAATACAATTTTATTTTTGGTTTCACACCAAAATTGACATAAAACTTACTATGGACAAACCTTGACAAATTTTGTAGATTTAACCTTTATTTATGAAACAGGAATTGACAATTTTGCCAATTTTATTTTAAAGAAAAAATTTGACAATTATTGTCGACCTGTAATTTACAAATTTGTAATTTACAAAATTGCCACCTGTCAATTTTTATGAAATATGCCACTGGTGGTCACAGAAAATGTAAATACAAACATCCTTAGTGAGAAAAAACAATGCATATGGGTTCCATCGATTGTTGCGTACTCAGCAGAAAATATCAAAATAATATTTTCCAATATCAGGTTCAATGGATTAGATACTCTATATAATAGAACTGTTATAAAATACAATCACTAGTGAGATGAAAGAAATTAGTAGTTAAAAAAGTAAATAAATGTGCATTATTTTTCCAAAAATTTAGTACATAATGAATTATTAATTTAACTATATGCTTAAGTATTTAATAAGTATGTATATTAGGCTTAGTTTATTGATACATCTTATCTTTGTTTTATTAATGTTTAAAATTGAATGACTTTGTAAGTAAATTTAGTTTGTGTTGTTGTGTTGTATTTTGATTATCCTACACTCTTTACATTAAATCATATTTTTTTGTACACATAGTTTAGCTTAAACTGGTTATATTAGTTTGTAATATACATTGTGTACATTTGAGAATTGTCAAATAAATAAATAAATTATGAATACAGTTTTCTACACCTAATTTTCAGCTTACCCCACATACCAGATTGACACTTCTATCTTATAGTTGTCATTTCTAAAATAAACTATAAGCAAAATATTAATTGCTGTTTTTTTTTTCTTCTATTCACTTTCTTTAATTTCAATTCTTTTATTTGCTTTTTACTATTTAGACTAAAGGACGAAAACAAAGTTCTTTGAACGAGTAAAATAACAGAACACAAACTTTAAATAAGTGTCACAGAGCTTTGGTTAAAATTATTTCTGGTCATGGTTTTTCTGTTTTCTGTTGTTTTTTCACAATTTTTAACCTCTTTTAAATGTCTTCACTTGAAAAGTGTCCTCCCTCCCTCTCACACCTTTTGGTTATAAAACTCACCACTATCAATGATCCTTTAATGTGCGAAAAAAAAAAATTATACGCGATTTTTTTCGCGTTTCAATTTTTTTATTTTATTTTTACTCCTTTTTAAAAAATTTGACTTTTTATTCTTTCACTTTCTTTCTTAATTCAACCCCCCACACACACACACACACACACACACACACAATGATGTGTTTCAGTACATTTTAAAGTTTATAGTTATGTACATATATATATATACAAACATATATATATATATGTTAATTGTTAAAGTTGCAGAACATTGTTTCTTGCTCCTTGTTCTGTGTTTTTTTTTCTGATTTTTTATCTTGTTTTTATAGCTTTTAGCGGTGTTTTTGTTATTGCTTTACAATTGTATATATACATTGTTATTAGAGTATAGTGTTCTTTTAAATTAAAAATGCAGGCAAGCAACGCTCTTATAGAAGAGAAAGTGAAAAGTTTTTTTTTTTTTTTTGTTAAAATAGAAAAAAATAATATTTTCAAAAACAACGGAACAACGAGAAACAAAAAAAATCAAGAAAAGTGAACACTGAAAAGGAATATTAAACAAGGAAATAAAAAAAATAAAGTTCCTTTTTTTTTTGTTTTTATACTCGCATTCCATAAAAAGTTAAGAGAAAGTTGAGATTTTTAAAGTGAATTGCAACAGATGAAAATGACATCGTTTAATAAATTGCACTCAAAAGAAAAAAAAAACAAAAAACAAAAATTAAAAATGTTTTCGGTACTCAAGACATTCTAAAATTCTTAGAAATTAATAGAAAGGACCTTATATAGTACATTTCAAGAATTTTTATTTAACAATTTGAGTTATGCGAGTTGGATACTATATTTTGGTATCATCATTATCCTGCAACGCCATCCATCAGATATTGGGCGGGAAGGTGGATACTAATATTCGACACTGATCGGACTACAAAAATAAAATGGTAAAGCCGAATTTTTAATTATAGCGGCCTGGTGTATATACTACTAACATTAGTTGTGACCCCATCCCGTAATTGTAGATTTAAAATAAAGAAAAAGAAATTGAATGGTTTTTGAACTTTTCACTGTATTCCGATTTTAGAAATAATACCATACATCTCTGATTCGTTCGGAATGTGCTCGGTAATGATATATCTACTTTTTGAAATTAGGTGGTCCGGTCCACATATGCTCATATAATTTTTTCATATACATTTTTTTTTGTCTTTCAAGATGGTTCATGAAGTCTATATTTTACTTGTAAAAACACAGTTAGCACATACATTTCAAAAATTAATGCTATATAATATTATTATATTGATATTAAAGCGTTACAACAGTATTTCTGACACCTCTAATTTCGCTAATAATTAAATTTGTCTTTAAAAATATAAATATTTATGGAAAACAGCAGATTTATTCCTAATGTCATTCCTATTATTTCCAAATTATTCTGTTTTAGCAAGATTTGTTTATTTATATATTTTTTTCATTTTTATCATCAACGAAACAGTTATCTAAATTTATTCAAACCTATTCTTAAAAGCTTTGGTACATCAAGAATGGTTCAAGTTGGTTTTTTTTTCATTTAGATTTAGTAATCGCTATATAATTCAAGTGTCGCATGTCATTTTTAAATCAGTCAATAAAATCAGTCATCAATAAAGGGTACATGGTACATAATTGCAAACTAGACATGTCATACGAAAGTCTAGCAATATCGAGGGAGCAGGTATAAATAACCGATTAAATAATAATAAAAGGAATGGATACTGACCGCTATTTAAATTTATAAAATAATTTGCAAAAGTACAGGAATGGATTAGGATATATCAAATGGAAAAATAGAATTAAGATATGTATATTTAGTTAGTTACAATGTCACTGATGAAGGAAGTATGTTGCTAAAAATATTAAAAATTATTAGTGAAGAGAAACCTGATTTTAAAATTAGATTATTCAATATAAGCTTCTTGATTAATTTGTTTCATTACCGTTATCATTTATAATATTGTCAGATTATTGTAATCTATTCAACTTTTTAAAATAAATAAATTTTGGAATTATAGCATATATCGCTTCTATTGTATGTATTTTTCTTTATTTCTGGCTTATGTATTTAATTATAGTACATTATATTTCCATCTATGGACAATATTTAAATCAATATGGAAAATCTAATCCTTATGAATATTGAATTTCTATTAAAATTTTGATTTAGTTATTTACAAGAAAATAGTAATATAAGCCCAATAGGTATTCTTTTTATGAAGAGCTCTATCAGGTCTATTGTACCTTCCCATTTATTATATTAGAAATTTCTAAGTCCTCGATGAACGCTATTATTGCTTTGATGACAATTTTAGAATTAGACGATGTGTATTACTGGAAATATTTATGTCTGTTGTAAGCTATGCGTACGACAAGAACAGAAAATATCATTTACCGGGGATATTTTCACAAAAATTAGGGATATTTTCAACAAATTTGGGATGTTGCATCACAAAATACAATATAATAATAAGATGATTACTCTTCTTCTAAGCAGAATCTGCAGTTGATTCTATTCGATCTACCAACCTTGAACAAATATTTGTTAAATAGGCCATCATCATCATCATTGTCCTGTAATCCCATTCGTGGGGTACCTATATGTATTTATGTAATGTGATAAATTGTCTATGTGCTGACGTTGGATCTAGTCTACTTGATTACTTGATTTAATTGATAAACAATGACTTTAAAAAAAGGCTTTAGACTACGTAAGTACTTGACAACTATCCCATATATTTTCAGTTTCTGTAGTTTCCGACTTTGAAACAATTTTAGAGTTTAATAGACTTATGCTGATTGCATTAGCAATTTTAGTTTATTGAAAAACAACCTAACTATTTATAAACCATCCTTTAACTAGATTTTCTATAAATATATAAACTATATAAAATTATTCTGCTATACATAAATCATATCAAACATCACTGACAATCACATAAAAAAATTTGGAAGTTCAAACGAAATTTCATCAAACGAATTTCAATTCGAATACCGATGAAAGGACAACTTTTTTGTAACAGTTTCGCTTATTTTACGCAAATTAAACTTAAGTAGAAGCTAAAATTACTATAGAAATATGAATCAAACAAAATTAACAAAAAAGAAAAACAAAAAAACAAAACAATGTTTAAAAACTTTTTGAAAAAAAAATATGAAAAAAAAAAAATAAAAAGGAAATATAGAAAAAGAAACGAACCACAAAATGAAATCATTGAAATGGATTCCGCGGCGCTTGAAAAAAAAAACAGATTAAAATGATAATGAAAAGATTATTTTAATTGCTTAAGTAATAATAGGTGATTAAATGAGTTTTAATAGTTTTTTTTTTATTGTTATTATTATTATAATTTTTTTTTTTAATCCTTTTTTTTTTCCTTCTAAATTGATTAAGGACATTATGGTTTTCATTTGAAATTATTTTTTTGTTTGTTTTTTTTTTTTCATTTTTCTTCTCTATAGTAAAAAAAAAAACATTGATGTCCATTGCAAATTGTTGTCACTTTAAGACAATGAATAAATTATACGAATGTATAGTAGGTATAGAATGTATAGTAGGAATAGTTATGTATTAGATTTTAATTAGGATTAAAAAAAGGATTTTTGATGAAAATTCTGTGTGGACACAGAATTGGCAATTAATTTGAATAGAAATAATTCTTAATATGATGTTCACAAGTTCTGTGGGGATTTTGCTATAATTTTTAAAGTTAATAAATTTATAAAAATTACGAATTCATAAGAGTTTTTGTTCTGAATATATGGTTTGTAAACCTCTGATATTTCCGAAGCTGTGTTCAATATATTCAATGTTGTTTCCATTCCACTATAATTATAGTTTTTAATTAACCCTAGAAAGATGTCCTAAATTCATCCTATGTTAAAGATATGGTAAAATTTATTCACATATCGAAGTACAATATTTATTGGATTTATTTGACATGTACATTCGAAATGGGAAGCTACCCCTAAAACACACAAGCTGTGCTCATAAAGTGTACAATAAATTCCAGGTTTGTATCAAGTTTTAAAACAGCCAGTGATCCACATATCTCATATTCCGGATATGACAGCAAATTTATTTTGTTCTCAAATAGTCCTAGCTTGCCGGTCATAGAATCTCAGACAGTTGGTGATGAATTTAAATTTCTGTTTGTAGATTGTTGTATGAAAAATTACTCCACTTTTTTGAGTCAAATAAAATTTCGACTGACATATGATTGCTTTTCAAAGCTGTCGTCGATATTAACAATCCAAAATACGCTTCAAGTTCACATTATCATCTATAACCGCTACACGTATATATATAGGTATTTTTAAAAGCAAACTGAAAAAGAATTAAGCAAAGAAAAACACTTACGAAAATACAGTATGGAGAAATTATTATTTTCAGATCTAATATGATCATTTTTATTTCTGACAGTGAGTAAATTTTACTCAGATCATCTTTCTAGGGTTAAGTAAATTGTTATAAAAGTATTAGGCTCTTTTGGCTTACATTGTCTTTTAAAAGGTAAACTTGTTCATCATATTGTATTATGTTCCATGGAGAGTGCTAACGCCATAGTTAAAATACGTTTCATACCCCAATGTCGACAATAGGGAGACGATTTTATAGAGACGATTTTTGTAGAGGTATGAAACGTATATTTATGGAGTGTGAAATGTATGTTAAGCATAGCACTAGCACTCTTCGTGGAATATAAGCCATTGTATTTCAAAACAATATTTTTTATATGTAATCATGCCGAGCCGCTTCCATTTTCCCTTTAAAGCTGTTCAAGCATTTTACCTTTAAAGCTGTTTTTTTCAACAATTATAACCATTGCTTAGCAGTCGATCAGTAGATCAGACATAATTTTGCATTGTTAAGCGCAAATAGTATTCTTATATTAATTATAAGGCATACAAATTTAAAAAGTAAAGAAGAACTTTGGCCTCAAAGTATTTTTGGAAATGCTGAAACAATATTGAGTTCTAAATCACACTTAAAATATTTTCCGCAACATCAACAACTCAAGCAACATTTAAAAAATACTTTGAATGAGTCATAAGTGCACCGGTGAGTAGAACAATACAGAAATTGGTTATGCCAGATTCAGCTAATACTATTTTAAGTGTAATTATTAATGATTATAAGCCATATTATCCAATTTTGTTGATAATTTGAATTTTTTTATTCTGTTAATTCAATTATCAAATTCATATGGCTTTTAACTTTGATTTTTTCTTATTTTTAAATTAATTTAAATTTGATAATTTCACACATAAATCAAGCATTCTTTATTTATATAGGAATAGGATGCGCGTCGCGCCATATACGAAGTATATTTTAATAATCAAATTTTCTGTAATAATGAAATCACTTTTAACAGTAATGACGATTACCTTGTTATAGTACAGCGCAATTTAGCTTATAAATCTTTAGAAATATGCCTAGCTATAAAAAAAATAACTTTTTTAAGTAGAATAAAATTAATTGTAATTCATTTTATTCAACAGTAGGGAAACATTTATAAAAATTAAAAGACTGGTGATGGTGTAATATGTTACCAGTCTTCTGATGGTGATTGTATGAACCGAAATCAGATCTTAACTATATAAACTTTGCGAAACATACCTAGGGCTCAAACTTTTATTAAATTTTAATTATTTCAATTAATCAAAAACCCAATGGAACACATGAGTCCATATATAAAATTGGATTATTTAATTCGACTTTTGAATTAAATTAAAATAAATTGTTAATTCCCTGTTATTACATCTGAGCACGTTCTGTGTTACGTACATTAAAATTTTAAAGTTCACTTATATTAATAAAATTCGACACAGACTTTTTCTGTTGAACCCACAGAATCTCTCAGATTGTTATTCTTTTTAAACATTAATTTATTTTTATTTTGTGATATTTAAATTGTAATCTACAAAATTACTCTCACATTCAACTCAATAAAAATATAAATCCAAATTTTTTATCCATTAAACAATTATAATTTTATATATATATACAAATACCATGAGCTATTTACCTTTCTGCAATGACATGTGCTACTTTTTCTATACTCATTCATTCTGTAGGATATTATTTCACATTTATGTGCGAATTCAACTATTTTTTTTTATCATACCATTAAAAAACAAACAAAAGATCATAAGTAAGATGTTAAATTTGAATATTGAGACGAAATTATTTCAAATACGAATCCAGCATTCTTTATTTATATAGGAATAGGATGCGCGCCATATACGAATAAGAATTCAAATTCAAAAATATCCCCTTTGCTACAAATGATGATGAATAGCACGCGCCAAAAATATTAATTTTTATGTTTATATTTTGCGTTTTCTTGTTCAAAATATCGTTGTCTTCTTATAATCGTCGTTCTTGGTTTACAAATCGCTAAAACAATTTTATTTTTTTGAATTTGGTTACGCATACAAACGCACCACAATGTATAGTTACTGAGATAATATTTTACCCTCTTCAAGGAGTTGGGTTATCCTTTCATATACAACTCTCAATGTATATTTCGGTTCAGAAGAGAACCAAATTTTGCGTATATATTATGTATAGAAATATTTGCAAACATCCTAGAGATATTTCGGTGTTTTTTTTTTTTTTGTAATTTATTCAAGCAGTTGTGTATTGACGCACGCACTTACCTTAAATATTATTACCTTAAGGTTATTTTATAATATTAAATTGTGCGTGTATTTTTAATTCAATTTTTGTATTGTATTTCATTGAAGTAAGACTAAGAATTAAAATTGTAAATAGGAAATAAATTTCGTCCTTTTAATGAATTTCATGAATAAAAATTATTGTAGTTAAACATAGGAAAAATATTTGTTTAAACATTAGGAGAAGAAGAAGACGAACAGATTTTGTGCGATTAAAAAAATATAACCAAAAATGAAAAAACAAAATTGGATAAAAAAACATCTGCATTTTTTTGTTTTTATTATTTTGCAAATTTATTTTTTAAACAAAAGGATATTATTTTAACTATATATCCTTAAATAATTTTATTGTTAGTAAAAGTAAGTCATTTTAAACATTCAAACTGAAAAAAAAAAATTTAAAAATGTAATGATCAGATTTATTTTTTATAATTTTTTTTTAATTGATTTAACCACGATCGTTGAGGTAATTTACAAAGAAAATTTGTTAGATTTTAAATAATTTGCGGTAACTCAGGAAAAGCAATTTAAAACCAGTGAGTTCTATACAATACTAGTACACTCATCTTCTTATTATCCCTACTGTACCTTAAACTGTACTGATGATATAGGTTATAATTTTTGAACTCAAGTAGTAAGAACGCTACAGAATTGAAGCCAGCCCTGGTTTATATTTTCGAAAAAATTTAATGATAGCTAGAAGTCTGCTGTAATATGCACTAATCTTACCATACATTGAACACTTTACATTTTATGTAAAAGATGTCATACATTAAATATGCCGAAAAAGGGCTGGTCTCAGAATACTTTCAAAATATCCCATGCGGATGAAGCTTATAGGCAGAGCGAAAAATATGTGGAAGAATATAGGATATAAGATAATGTAGAGTCAAAAGCGAATGTATTCAAATTATAAATTAGCGAAGACGAGTTCAAGAAATAAAGATATTTGAATTAAAACAAGAAAGCTATACAATTAACCAAGTTTTGTAATATACTACGTATATGATGATGATGACGTTTCATTTAGAAATATATTTTGTAATATTGAATCATTTTCTTACAAAAGGATTCACTATAGTAAGAACTAGTAGAATAGAAAAACAAGCTATAAAAACAAATAAGCTGATAATACTAGACAAATTAGATTTTGCTACGATTGAATTGAATTTAAGTGACGTTAAATGATGTTAAATTACGTTTAATGTCAAAATTCTGCTAACCAACTTGCTGACTCCGTTATAAGGTGTTTTATAGGATTTTTCAATTGATACAAATTCAGATATAAAATATCGTAAGAGAATATAATATTTTTAATTAATTCTCATTATAAGTAAATCGTTAAAATTTTTATAAATGAAATATAAACAGAAATTCGGGCTATCGATATTATCAATGACCTAAATATTACTACCCATATCCTACTCCTCTTAAATATTGTTGTATTTGATAGATATATTTCAATCCTCCTTCCTATTACAAATATATCGCATACATGAATGGATATGTGTTTTAGTTGAAATTAAATATGTATAATATCTTCAGCATTTCTGTCATTGCTAAACACCGCATGAATCGACCTGTGCCCATCCCTAAACAGTAAAACTATTTAATACACAATTCGATATTTGCCAGAACATCGCGATATTGAAACTTAATCACATCATTTATGTTTTTCCCAAACATGATAAGCTTCTTACAGTTTACCTGATGAAATTAAAGAAACCTTTGTTAATGATTAACATTAATTTTTATTCAATTTTTATCCGGAGGTAGCAACCTAATGTTTAACAATATACCAAAACATTTTCCCTTGCCTAAATACAAAATATTTCGACATTTAATTAAAATATAATAATAATATATCCAAAAATATTAAGAGGGTACCTAAATATTTAAATATTTTTAATAATTGCATCCCAGTATGTACATATACATACATTATTTACTTACTTTTTAGATGACACAATCTACTTCGAAACAGTAGCTTTCCACCAGCAACAAATTACTTATTAATAAAATTGCAATGTCATTTTAAATGTCATATTAAATTTTATTTACTAAAATTCAACTTTAACATTAACTACTTAAGTATACTATATAAGTCCAAACATAGACCCAAATAATAAAAAAAAAACAAAAGCAAACAAAAAAAAAGTTTAACAAAAAAATTAAAATGACAGGGACATAAGGTTCAATGACTATAATATCAATATTATTAAAATCAAGATAGCCATAACTAAAAATACAAAAACAAAAAGAAAGAAAAATTAAAAAAAAAAAAAGAAAATTTGAAAATTTACAAGAAAATTTAATATACATATATACATACTTTCTATGTGAACCTATTACAAATACAGAGTGTTTCAAAAATTTATTTTTTATATCATTTTATATTCGTGAAGAGATTTAAAAATCGATATTTTCATATTAATTTTTTTTTTTTTATATTTTCATTAACAGAACGTATGTGCAAGGTCTGCACTATGACATATTGCATTTATATTGTATTCGTATTTATGTTGTATTCATATTGTATTTATCATTAACCATCAAAATGAACCTTACTAGTCTAAATGTGTCGCCGTACTGTCGGCAGTCACTACTATCTACTTAATTATGTACATAAAACCTCATTAGACTATGAATTTCTCACATTTCAGGCTTAGTGTGTTGAACATTTATTGAACAATTTGATTTAGGAATAAAAAATTGGTCTATATAAAACTACAAAACTAGAACTACATTTTTTTGTTGTTGTACAATTTTGTATCAAACCCATAATATACTTATCTCTTTATCATTTTCAATAATGAAAACAAAAACATTCTCTGAATAAAATTGTTTACAATATGTACGCATTTTTTTGAAACACCTTGTATATACATGTATATACACATAAATTTAATATAAACAAAAAATATAAAATTGACATACCATTTGACTGTCCAATTCATCTGATATCGCGTAACAATATTTTCTTTCAATATATATATATATATTTTTTGCATATTTATAATTCGAATAATCCATATTTCTCTTTAATGAAAAATTGATGGGTGAGTGGGTGGTGGGGTGGATGATAGTCTAATAACTAACCTAGACTTATTTATTTAATAAACTTAATTATACAAATATATATATATATATATATATAAGAGTAAATAATATACAAATTGTCGCAACATAAAAAAAGAAAAAAAAACAACGATACAATATTATAAACCTTGTATATATACATACTTACATCCATACTTACATGAATGTTGACAATGAAAAAGAAATGATGAGAAAATATTTAAATTAATTTTTTTTTTGTTTTATTTTTAATTTTTTTACTTTTTTTTTTGTCTTTTTTTTTATGTAATGCAATTTGTGTCTCTTGCATAAATAGTTAAAATCCTGAATCTTACCAAAAAAAAAAAACAAAAGAACAACAAAAAAAATCGAAAGAAATCAAAAGCAAACAGACCATGAAATTTTTCCTATTATTAAAACAAAAAAATTTACCAATAAATTACAATATATATGTATATATGTATGTATATATTATATTATGTGCATGAGAATATGCACGTAAAACAGTGTTGTTCAAACTATTTGAAATTTAAAAACGGATATTGTGTTATTGAATAACAAAAAAATCGTTCAAAAACAAAGAAGAAAAATATTGGTTGTTTCATGACAATGTCACATGTCGTATGGGTCATATGTTAACTTATTTTAAAAATTACAAAAAAATATGGTTGAAAGACCCAAAGTCGCTTCAATTGAAAAATCCCTGTCGCTAATAATTGTACTTTGTTTATTATCCTACTGTGTTATGTGGAAGATCGAATGCAATTTACGGGTTTTCATCTGAATTACAATAATTGACGTTAAAAACATTTTTTGATCTAAGCTGCATACTTCAAAGTCAACTAATGGGTCTCTGTAAGCCAAAATTATTCCAAGACATATCCTTAACAAAATATAAATTTTGTGTGTTGTTTTTTGTATCCCAACTCATGCTTCATTTTCATATAGAAGGACAAATTTGATACAAGAGTTGATTATTTTCCTTCTGTAACAAGTGGGGCAATGTACTGGAAAATATCTAGCACATATGGCGCTTTCGCTTGTTGCCAAAAACTTCCGCGCTCGTTCACAAAAACTTGAACATGTTTCATTCTGATATATAGAATAATTACATTGGATATAACAATTGAATATTTTAATTTTAATGTTCTTAGGACGAGGGCAATCTATCTATATAGAAAAAATCTATCAAAATTCAATCTTGAAAACTGAAACCAGTTTTCAACATTCTTTATTTTACTCGTTCGCTCGCAACAAATTTACGTTTTCCCACTATTTCCATCGTAATAAATATAACATTTGCACTATACTAATTAGTTGAAATACAGGGTGTTTTCATAAATGCTGCAAACTAACAACAATAGTTTACAACCAATTGGCGTACTTTGCAATAATGAAAACAAACGCGAACTATGCTTTACCTATATCTACCTCAGCTACGGATATTCTATATTTATGCATACTTAAAATTTATTTTGTCAAATTGACAGCCAGTAGACTTTAAATTTGTGTTTTTGAACGCTGCTTAGAAAATGTGACAGGTATTTTCATTAATTCAGAATAATATTATGTCAATTGACTGCAGTTTTGCATTTATGAAAAAAGGGCACTTTCGATATTGATTTATTTTCTTCATTATTTTTTATGTTTATTGTTAATGTTTTAAATTATTGTTGATTTCGAATCCGGCTGCTTTATATGGTATATAGTGTTTCTACTTTATTTATTACATACCTCAGCATATATTAATGTTCATGCTATTCCTCTAACACTTCTGTTTATTTCTTTCAAGATATTATTCAGTACGACGTTGAGTATCGTATAGGAAATAGAGGGAACCATGTTTAATTTTTTTCTTAGCTGTGACTAATGACTAATATGATTCCGCATTTTATATACGCATTATTTTATCCGCCATCATTTCAGAGCATTCGTAGTTTAAAGTAACATGATTTTTTTTGCGAAACAAAAAATATGCCATTAAAGATTGCAAATCACTGATTTAATATACAATATAAAAATAATATTTAGTAAAAAAAAAAAAAAGTAAATAAAAGAAAATTTGTTCATTACTGTAACTTTTATTCAACTTTTTTTTTTTTTTACTATAAACGGCACCAGCACCAGCACCAGCACCACCAATCACCACCACCACCACCGCTTTTTAAATTGACTCTACATGTACTCTATTTTATTTTTAGTTTCTTTACTTTATTTTGTTTTGTAGATTATTGTCAAAATGTTAATAATGTTGCACAAAACAAAAAAAAAAAAAAAAAAATGTTTCTAAACAAAATGAATGTGTATACAAGATAAAAGACAAATGTATATATCAACAATTTGCTATATGAATTTTTTATTATTTTTATTTTTTTTTTATTGTAAATATTATTGCAAAATTTATTCACTAATATTGTCAAGTTTATAAAATGTTGGACAAAAAAAAAAAAAATAAAATAAAAAACAATAGTAAGGAAAATAAAATAATAAAAACAAAATAATAACACAAAGTAAAAAAAAATGGTCTTTTGATCTTGATGATGATGATAATGATCTCATTTTTATATAAATTCAATGATCAATTTTTGTTTTTGTTTTTTTTAATCCTCCTGTAAGTTTTTAATCCAAGGATTGCTGCTTCGCCTGACCTAATCTGGTCTGCTTGTACTACTCTATTGTATATTAGAAAGAGAGAAAATGATTTTTAACTTAAATATAAAATAATATAAAAACTGTATTTTTTATTAGAGAGTAGAATATTGTATTACGCGAGCTACACTAGTTTTATTGTTTTTCAATTATTGTTATTATTATTATCATTATTATTATTATTACTACTATTATTATTATTATTCGCATTTGCTGTGGTAGCATTGTGTTTGGTAAAGAGTAATTTTTAACTTTTTATACCTGAATTGAATTTACCGACGGCAATACTAAAAAAAAAAATTGAATTGCATATAGTAAAAATAACGACAAAAACATTTTCAAAAAAAAATAGCTATGCTGATGGAGATCCTGAAATCGGTTATTTCCTATTCTTTTAACTACAACCAAAAACAACACCAACAATTATTATTAATTCAAATAATAATGATGATGATGGTGATGATAATACTGTTGATTATACTCTTATATACTGATGATATTATTATTGATGATGATGATGATATTGACGATGATGATGATAATGGGAGTTCTTCTTCAATTTTTTTTTCTTGTTTTTTTGTTTATTTTTATTTGTAAATTATGCTTAAAAATTTCTAACTTGAAGAATGAGAATTTCTATTAAATAAAAAAATAAAAATAACAACAAAAAAATAAAATACTGAAAGAGTTTCAGTTCAATATCAGTAATTTTTGCATTCAGTTTAAATTTAGAAAAACAAAAACAAAAATAATAAAATTAAAGAGTACTTACAGTTCCCAGTTGGATGAGATATTGTTTAAATAAAACGTACATTCAGAAAAATTTATTTGCCAAATATTTTGAATCAGTCAAAAACTGTGTGTACTTCTTTTTCTGTCGGAATATCTAAACAATATGACCAAAAAGGTATAACGCAGGATGTAACAATCATAATTATGGACACGTGAAACCGGTGCGTTGTACAAATTTATTTATTTGTTCCTCTACGAAAAAAAATCTAAAGACATAAGTATAATCTAAAACTATAAAATTCTGCAAAATGTGTACCAAAAGATAAGACAATTAAAAATTTTATCATTAGAAACAGATTGTAGAAACTGCTGCTGTCAGGCATATTACTGAAGCCTCAGTTTGGAATAATTATGTAACTACCAAAACTCTATGCAAAATTATACATTACTGTGTATCATGTGATATTCACTCTAAAGTTGTACGTAATAGATCTAAAGAAGCACATCGTATTCTTACGCTACCAGCGAGAGAGATTTCCCAAAATATATGGCTCGTCAACAAGCTAGGAAGTAAAAAAATGTTCGTATGTAAAGAATGAAGAAATGTAAAGAAGTAAACCTAGTACAGGGTCTTGATAATTTTAAAATAGACTAGTAATTTTCCAAATCAACTGAAATTAGCTTAAATCAATCAAAAGAAAGAACATTGGCTGAAATTCCACAGAAATCAATAAAAACCGCAACGTCAACGAATTTTCAACCGTATTTCAACCTTAAATTTATATTTTCATCAATTTTTATATATTCAATGGTTTTTTGAACATAAGAACTTCCTTTTTGTAATTTAAGTAATTTTTTTTCGTGTTAATTTATCTTTAAGATTTTGTCACTGCCTATACATTCGTTTTGATAGTTACATTTGTTGGTGTATTCAACACAATCGATTTCATTATATGGCGCATTTTTGTGCATGTAGAACAAAACCAAAATTTATCCATATTTTGATGGATTTGGTTGTATTGTTCTACTGATATGCCGCAGCAGATATAATTTAACCATTTCCTGCACTTCCCATCGCATTGAATTACTTTATATTTTTTTTTTAAATTTAAATATTGTTTTACACTTTATACAATTTTATTTAATAAACATTTTGAAATTTATTTTGACTTTAATTTACCTATTTTCGTATTTCGAATCGTATACCAATGAAGTTATAAAGGTCTTTTAATTTTTACTTTAAATCAATAACCTTTCCTAAGTTCTGGAACCTGCTAGCCTCAATCTGACTACGGATTTGAATTTTTTGGGCATCAATTATCCTAAAACCAATGGATTAAACAATAACCATCAAGATATGTTTTTTTTTTGGCCGAAAATGGGTTAATGATTCTTGTCCAGCATTGATTTACATCCAATAAATTGTTTGTGTACAGATTTTGGCTATATACAGAGCCAATTTGATTTCCAATAGAATAATTTTATTAAAAATATTCTGAATAGGAAATCGGTCATCATCATCACTACTGCACATCTTCGAATAACATAATTAATCCATCTCCATTTCGTCCTTATCTCCACTGTTATAGGTATTTAGTTGGTATATGCAATTCTGTACATTTAAACCTATAATAAAAATTATTCGAATTTACATTTTTCTCTGTGCATTTAAATTTTTTTTTTTTTTATTAATTCATTCGCGATCTCTTTTAACATGTTTTCAGTCAATTGTTTGCCATTTGATTTTTTTCCTGTATCTTTTTTCTTCCTTTTTTATTTTATTTCTTCTTATGTGTTTTGTTTTTTTTTTTTGTTTTAATATTATTAACCCGAAAATAAGATTAAGATCAGAAAAGTTTTTCTTTGACCGCAAATTATCTTTAGTTCTCCTCTCATTGATTATACACTTTAACAACCAAAAAAAAAAAAAAAAAAAAACAATCAACGAACCAACCGAACAAACGAGCCAAGTAACATAAACTTGCAACTTGTGCAATCTTATTACTGTTATTATTATCTTTGTCGTTGTTGTTGTTGTTGTTGTGTTATTACATTTTTGTTTTTTTGTTTTTTTGTTTACTGTATTGTTATTACATCAGATGAAAATCAGAGAAGAAGATGAAGCATTGATATTGTAAACAGATTTGGTCAGTATATAAAGTTGAACAAATTTAATTTACTATATTTAATAGATACTTACTGTCTAGTAATTGAAATTTTTTTTTTTTTTTTTTTTTAAGTTGACTTACTTATTTTTATCATAAGGATGTAAAATGATCTTATAATGATCTAAAGATATTTGTATCAAAATGTATATTTATAGTAGAAAGGCATGGATACATTATAATAATAATGATAAAAATTGTAAAAAAAATCTTGAATCCAAACTGGAAGAAACATGAAGAATGGTGAAGACAAAAAGAAATAAAAAATTGTATAAGAGTGTATTCACAAGGATTTTTTGAAGTATAAAATTTATAATAAGCAAACAAGACAATTCTCAATCTCATCGAGCAATATTACTTCCTGAAGATTCAATTTACATATTCGTACACGATAGTTGAACAATATCAGTCTCTGTATTGTTTAAGCATATTATCATATATTTTTTAAAGTAATTTTCAAATTCAAAATTTTATGCTAAACAATTTAAATAAGTTTGCTTTCCTAAACTAAAGCGAACTATTTTTTTTAACATAAAACTTTTCAAAGATCAAAAATGAATAAGAGAAAACATTTTTTGCCATTTTGCAACTCTATCTACAAATCAAGTTTCTTTTCCTAACCTAAAACTGTTTCAGACTAAACCTATATGGGTAAGAGTACACATCATTTTTGTTCAGAGCATTTTCCGACACATAAAAAATTGATTCTTATGTAATGTATGAATCCTAGTATACATGAACTCTAATTATGGTAATTTAATATTTTTTTTCATCTTAACTGAATGCATTGAGTCTTTCTAAACGAAAATGACAATAACAATAGTGACCTTTATGGTTTGTTTAAATCTGATAATCTAAAAATTTGTAAGCTCTAGTACATTGATTTGACATTTCATATTTGCTTGTTCATTACAATTTTTAGTCTTACATGACTGCTAACAATTTTGAAATGTTTTGTAGATCTCTCGCCAAGGCGATCAGGTGTTCGATCAGTCTGTTTGCATATCTGTTTTTACATTTTTCCAGTTTTTCTGCAACCATATATTCAAATCTTTATGTAGATTAATATTTCTGAGGTACCAAAGGGAATGGGTTATAGTATGTAAAATTTTTGATTAAATTACTGGTATAGTTTTAGTTGTATTCTATGGATTAATCCATCGTGCCACACTTTGTTAAATACTTGGCTGACATCCAAAAACACTGCTGAGCAGAGCTTTTTCTCTTCAAATCTAATTTCATATATGTTCATAAATTTTCACTATATCTGACAATCTTTTAGTCTGATAAATTTAGAGAGTGAAAAGTCCTATTCGACTCAATATATAGGTTGATAATAGAACAAACAACACAAACCAGTAACACAAAGTGATTGATGTGAAATTTGAACATTTCCATTTCCTCCCCCAAATGCAGTTTTAACACATGAAAATAATTGATACATTCTGTAAGCCAGGGTTTTCATCAGTCGGTTACGGAACCCTCCATATTTTTGTTTTTAATCCATTCATTTGGTAACAGTAAGCTTTTGTGTTTCTAATATACTTTTTAAAATTAATATTTATTGTTATTTATTTTAATGTTTTGAATTTGATTTTAACATTTTGAAAATGAAGAAGTCTATTGTGTATTCTGCACCACTGAGGAAAAACGATGGCTCATGGGCAAGGAGCGATAAAGAAAAAGCTGACACTTTTGCAGATCATCTCGCTGAAACTTTTAAGCCCAGTGAAATGAACACTGTTATTGATCCAAATGAAATAAATAACCATGAAGACATAAATATTCCCTTAATAAGTCGAAAAGAAGTAATTAAGCAAATCAAAAACCGAAAATTAAATAAAGCCCCAGGATTTGACTTTATAACTTCAAATGTGCTGAAAAATATACCCAACAAAGTTCTCACACTCTTGGTATATATAATGAATGCCTGTATTAAGCTTAAACACGTATACTAGGTACTAGGTACATGGAAAGTTGCAGAGATAATAGTGATCCAAAAACCAGGAAAATGCTAATGACACCAAATCCTACAGGCCGATATTTTTGCTCCCTACAATATCGAAGTT
The DNA here is from genome assembly GCA_963942445.1 of Argyra leucocephala. Lineage (NCBI taxonomy): Eukaryota > Metazoa > Arthropoda > Insecta > Diptera > Dolichopodidae > Argyra > Argyra leucocephala. The sequence goes on along the minus strand of OZ012681.1, from coordinate 135,645,840 downwards.
GTTTGAAAAATTACTATTGACAATGATTCAACCCCTCATAGAAAACAGGAATATAATACCTAATCAACAATTTGGGTTTAGGCAAAAACACTCAACAATAGATCAAGTACATCGAATAACAAACATTATAGAAAGGGCACTGGAAAATAAACAAATTTGTTCTTCAGTACTTCTAGATGTAGCTCAAGCTTTTGATAAAGTTTGGCATGAAGGACTCATCAAAAATCTAAGTTGTTTGCTCGCTAAAAGTATGTTGAATTATTGTCATCATATCTCTCAAATAGAGTTTTTCAAGTTAAAAATGAGAATGAATACTCCTCTTTAAGAGATATAAAAGCTGGAGTACCGCAAGGTAGTATACTGGGTCTAATTTTATATTTGTTATGCACCTATGATATACCCGAAGTAGAAAATATAAAAATAGCAACCTTTGCAGATGACACAGCGTTGATGGCAGTTGGTTCTACTATAGAAGAAGCTACAAACAAACTGCAAAAAGCTAATGACAAAATTTACAACTGGTGCAAAAAATGGAAAATTAAATTAAATGAAGCCAAATCTAGTCATGTAAATTTCACCTATAAAAACATAGTAACTCTTCTCTCAATTAAAATTAATGATGTCGTAATTCCATACGAGAATAAAGCTAAATATCTTGGCATAACCTTGGATGCAAAACTGAAATGGAAAAAGTATGTGAAAATCAAAAAACAAGAACTCCAGTTCAAATATATATAGAAATATACTGGGTGATTGGGCGGAATTCTACGGTCTCGACCTATAACAAAATTTTGATGTATAATCAAATATTGAAGCCAGTCTGGGCATACGGTATTCAAATATGGGGATGTGCTAAACAAATCCATATTCAAACTATCCAAACGTTCCAAAATAAGGTACTGCGCAACATAGTCAATGCTCCATGGTAATAGGTAGTCCCTGAAGCCTCTTTCGATGATTTACTACTATCTGGAAAAAAAAAAAAATATTTTGAATTTTAAATAAAATATTGATCCTTTAAGATTTGGTACTTAAGATATAAATAATATTAAAAAAAAAGACTAATCTCAAAGTTGACCTCGTCCTCTTTACAATATCTTCAGAGTATAACAATGACCTTTATTAAAGACATTAAAAATTAATTTTGTTTTTTTTTCTGCTCATATCGGGCCACCTTAATTCATTTGCATAGGTTAGGTTGATAATATGATCATTGTAATCGACTATCCCATAAAAATTAGCCAAGAATAAAAAAAAAAAAACAAAAAAAAAATTATTAACAATTTCCACCCACATTAAAATTAATTCGAATACAAAAAACATCAAGACAAGAACTTCAAAAAAAAAAACCAATTTTTTTGTTTCTTTAATTTAATGAAAACTCATCATCACATCATCAATATTGAACGCAACATTGAAAATAAAATCCATATATACCTATACCTAATCAGATACATCAGTACATATATCAAGATCATCATTACCATGATCATCTTATTGTTGTTGTCACAATCACAAAGAATTTTTTTTTTTTGTTTAAGGTTTATTTTTTTTTTGTAAGGTTAAAACTGATTTTTTTTTCGTAAAACTCACCTACTCTCTAATATACCTAGTTATACCTATAACTGTCTTAAGTCATCAGTTCATTTTCATTCTATACTCATTAAGTTTTCAATAAATAATTAGATCTTTTTATTTTTTTTTTGTTTTTGTTAAATTTTGGAAGAGAGTCTTCTTTTGTAAAAGAATTGCGTTAATATGCGTTGTTGTTTTCTTGTTTAATTCACACCATGGCGTTCGACTTTTAAAATCATGTTGTTTGATTGTTATTATTGTAATCGCAAGTTTTTAAATACAATGTGTATAATAAAAGTTATGCCCACAAATTTAAAAATGATGAATTGTTTATATATATATATATATATATATAATCATATATAAACATATATATCAATTTTGTACCTATTGTTAAGATCATGGGGTGTATCATCTGTTTTCAAGATCTTCTTATTTTTTTACAAACAATGTAAGTGGGGAGAGAGATTTTAAATTAACAAGAAAAATAAAAATATTTCATCAGTTCATCGATTTTTTCAGAACAGAAAAACAATTGCCGCTTTTTCAATTTAATAATTTTATGTTTGGAAAACACTTTATAAAATCTCCAAAGGCTATTAGAATTATTATATTATCAGAACCGTTGAATTTTTTTTTTAATTTTTAATTTTAACTAATGCCATATCTAATAAGCGCGTGTTGATATCTTGTTGTTTTTCAATTGAATTTCAATTCAACTCTCCCATTCCCATAATTCAATTGAAAATTTCGAAAAGTCCAAGGAATCATCATTTTTTTTTTGTTGGAACAAAAAAAAATAAAACAAAAATTACTCATCCCATTCTACCCACATAAAAATTAAATTATTCGAAACAAAATAATTTCATTTAATGACTGGCTATTGTTATGACAGTAATTTTGTTGCATTATTTTTTTTTCCAATAATGTCTACACATAAAATTAAGTTATTAAAACAACACTGAAAGTAAGTTTTTTTTATATACAAATTTAAGGGTTAAGTAAAAATACTTACCAGAGGTTTAAAGTTTTATTCCATTTATGGTATGAACCTGAAGTGTAACAAATAATGTGTGATCGCGTGTGATCGAATATGAATCGATGGATATTGAAAATTACTTTATAAAATCTCTACCCTTAAATAAATAAATCGTAGATTATCTGTGAGAGTTTAATATTAACTTCTTCAGTGGATATATTCTATATTCGAGAGTTTGACCATTCAGCTTTAACTGTAACAAATTATACTGTTTAGCAGTTCCAAAAAAATGTTTTTAAACCCCAAACCATTAGAAATATAGAAAGGGCTACCAGCTATTAGAAATCAACTTCAACCAGTAAGGTCAATAAAAATAAAATTCCCTTTTTTACATTAATGCAAAAACTAACACAAAAAAAGCACCGGGTTATAATAAAATTTCTGGAAAATTGTTGAAAGAACTACCTGATTTAATTTTTAAAAATGACGTGCCACAAAGTAGCGTCCTTGGTTCACTATTGCACTTGATTTATATACTTATAGTATAAAATCCACATTTGCAGATGATACCGCAATATTAAGCTCCCGCTCTAATCCTCTGGTTGTTGCCAGAGATGTACAAGAACATGTTCACAAAATTTAAAACTGTAATATTTACGCTAAATAAAAGGACTTGTCAGATTAACTTAAATAGAACTAACTCATGTACCGCAGGCAAATGTTGTAAAATATTTCAGAGTTTATCTTGGCAGAAGTTTGATTGGGAAAAAACATTTACTCAGTAAATCAAAAAATTGTATACTGGCTTATCGGAAAACATTCAAAGTTCAAATTAGATTACAAAGTTCTAATATATAAAACTATATACTTAAACCGATCTGGATATACGGATGCCAGTTATGGATGAGTATACTTCAAACTCTAATATGGATACAAAGAGCACAATCAAAGATACTAAGAGTTATAACGAATGCAACATGGTATGATAAAAATAATAATATTCACAAAGACTTAAATAAACCAACAGTTAATCAGACATCAGACTGTCGCATCATCCAAATTCATTGACAAATAACTTGCTAAACATACCATCAAACAGTAGGAGATTAGAAAATAAAACTTCAGCTGTCTAGTAGAATAACTAAATTGTTTTATCATTAGAATAAGACAATTCGTACCGGCCTTATATTTTAATACTCACTTTATGGACTCACATTAGGATTCAATTATATTTGTTAAAAATTGTTGTAAATTTCAAATAGAATGAAAGATTCATTAAATTCGAAGCTGTAAAATAAAAAAATATATATATTTAACTTATATTAGAAATTTAATTATAAATAAAGTTGGCCAAAATGAAAAAAAAAAAAAATTAATATAAATATCACCCCAGTAATAATATTTTCATAATTATTTTGTTATTTAAATTGATAAACAAATTGAATTGTTCGGATATGATGACATCAGACATTTTTTTATTATTCATAATTTATTTAAATACAAATACGAATTATACTAAGTAGATATTGATGTAATGAAAATTATTACCTTTTGGTCGCAATAATTTAATATTAATTATTGGTCAGCAATAATGATACAAAACAACATCAACGTGATTGAAAATATTGAAGTAGAGTCATTTGAAGCTGTCACCACTGCAATACCACATAATTGTGTGAATACTGTGATATATAGCAAAATAGATTAAAGAGAGTAATGGAGACGAATTTTTAGATTATGTGGAACTTAAGTTCAAAATATTATTATTATTATTTATTGAATATAATTTAAATTCAATAGCGATTTACAAGCACAAGCAGCCTATCAGCTTTTTTTTTTTTCTTTATTAATTTATATATTTCTGATTTATGTCGAAAACACAATCACGACGAATGACATTGTTCGCTTTCAAATACATGAGATTATATGTAAATCGTAACGAATGACGAATGACCAAAATTTCGCGTTCAAAAAATAGATCTATTTCTATTTTACTCGTCGACGAATGCGAATGACATTCATTGATACCAACATAAATTGGTCAAAATGGCTTTAATAAAACATTTTTAAAATTCAAATTCAAATAAAAAATTTTGATTAAATTTTTTTTAAATTTTTCCTCCATTTTTTTATAAACAAATTTTGAAATTTCAAAAGACAAAAATTTGTTCGTCGCGAATAATTCGTAGTGATTGTGTCTCTAAGGGCGAATTTTGGTCATTCGTCACTCGTCATTCGTCGTGATTGTGTTTTCAACATTAATTTGTAATAATACATTGATGTTTATACTTATAGACTATGAATAATTCACAATTTTTTTTTATTTCTTATTTCTATATAATTTATATAATTTCAGATTGATATGAAAATTCGGTGACCTAAGCTTTAAATTAATGTTAATCATAATTTCAAATTTCAAATTTTCTTTGTACTCTCTTCTTTGCACTATCAAATACTTTTTACGAATAGAAAACGACCGTTTAAAATACCTTCCATTGTGGGCCTGCTTAATATTATTAATTATTATTATTTGATTTTAGTTATTGCCTTAATGTATTTGTACAATATGTTATTTTCATATATTTTAATTCTATATGTCAAGACCTTATATTACTAGAATATCTACATTTTTGATTTGTAATTATTTAGACTAACCTAATATTTAGAATAAATTTAATTTGCAAAGGACAAAATTCCAAGTAAAAACCTTTAATTAATTATTTTTATGTTAATATAAAACTAACGAAATATTATTAATAATACAGTATTTTAATTAATTAATTAAAAATATATTATTCTGTCTAAAAATTTTGTCTAAGTCTGAAATTCTAAAGTATAAAATTTCTATAACTCAAATTTTTTTTTATATCAAAAGCTTTTGTAACAATATCAATTGAATTTATTTTCCAATAAAATATCATGTTTTGAATTGGATCAGGTGATGAATGAATTTAACATGACCCTAGAAAAAATAAAACAATTATTTTTGATTTTAAATTCTAATCTGATCTAGAATTTTAACTCCTATAATTGAAATTAATAATATTATTATTATTTTTCAAACAAATATTCTCACCTAATTCTTAATCTCTCTCTTTCTTTTTTATGTACATTTCTGACCGTAATGATTTAATTTGCATTTAAAGAATTGCACATTCATATGTATACCTACATTTATATTATTATTAGCGCAATTAAAAGGTGCGGTTAAATAATTTTCTCACTTTGTGCAATTGTTCAAATGTGTCTGATGCAAACAATAAAATGTATTCACACTAGTAGCTACTATTTATTACCTGTCTATACATATATATTGTAATAATATATATTTTAAGTAATTTTTTGTAATTTGTCATTATTATGATAGCCCCCATATATACCAATATATAGCCTCCAGATGCTAAATAATGTACAATAAATCTTTTGTCATGAAATTTGTTTTATTTTTTTTTTTTGTATTATTTTAATTTATAATAATTTAAATATTTCTTAATAATTTAAATTTTTCTTAAGAATTAATCATTTTTAGTTACAAAAAAAAAAAAATAATAATAAAAATAAAAAAATGTTATGACAATATTATGACTTAATATCTGATCTAATTGTCAACAATTATAAATGTATAGAATAAAATAAAGGATTGTTGTTTTTGTAGTAATTTTAAGTACAATTGAATCAATTATTAAATTGAATCATTAAAATTATGTACGTCATCTTAACTGATAAATTTAATTATAAATTACACAATTTTAATATACAAATATTCATTTATGAAATAATTTCAATTTAATAAGAATTAGGTAAATTCAAGTATAGTAAGTTAGTAATGTAATGTTGACTAATATTGTTAAATTAATAGATTTTATTAAAATATTTGTAGCTAAGAACAAATTATATATTTTTTATATATGTATGTATGTATTAAATAAATGGGGTGAGATGTTGGCGCGACGCTGTTACTGCTTGTTCCACTTTGGCAACAAAATATTTGTCCAAAAATGAAAGTCCATATTTTAGGTTAAAATTTCATTTATTTATTTTAACAGTTGATCCTACATATAAATTTGTGGGACAACTTTATAGGTCAGTCTTTCCCTTTCGCAATGTGGGCCTTTTTATGTATTATAAATTGTTATTAATTATTTGGTACATATTTTTTTCATTTAAAATTTTATTATATATAACTAACGGCTTTTTTACGTTCTCCGAACAATGGGAGCTATTCAGCATACCATTGAAGAATATCTAGAATATCTGGAGAAATTTTATTATATAATAACTAACTGTCTTTTCCGTTCCCCGAACAATGGGAGCTATCCAGCATACCATTAATATCTTGAGTCTGATAACAAAATCAGGTATCATTAAGGACTCAGAGGAATACCTAGAACTAACAAAACAACGGGTAATGACAATAAGCCTATAATCGGCTGTAGTGATGGTAGGGGACAGATTCCTTCCCGAAATTACACAATCAACAATCTACAACACTGTATTTGCTCCATTCATTCTATATAAAAAAAAATTATATCAAATTTGATTCGGTAATAGTCGCTTATTTTTTTAACTGGTGTAAATGAGCTTACAGTGTTCTTTTATACATAAACAAATAGACATAACCTTACTAATTTTTTTATAGTATAATTTTATTACATATTTCAATAAATTATTAATAAATTGAAAATGTGCTTAAAAAGCAACACCTGTGTAGGCTTACAGGAGTCAATATTTAATTTATCCCCTAATATTTTTAATTTATCCCACTAGATCGGCTTTTCAGCCTTCTTATGTTATCTGATTTTAGCCTTTACAGCCTTTATATGTCATCTGATCTATTTAAGGGCTTGATCATTTTTATATTATTATGATGAATTAATCTGTTTTCTATAGTGTGATAGCATGTTTGCTAATGACGTCTGTAAGGTTTTTTGTTTTCAGATCTCTATATCTTCATTTGAATCATGGCGGAATACATTCGTGACGATTCTAAAAGAACTTATTTTGACTGCACTGTATAATTAGCATGTTAAACTTCTTAGTGTAGCCCCAAAGTTGGATCCCATAAGTCCAGATAAGCTTAATTATACTTTTGTACGCTTAGTTTCGACTGTCTTCCTAATAACCAATACACATTTCTTGTTTTTCGGTTGATTTGTAATTCTTTTTCTTTAACGTAATGCTTCCAGTTAAGACACAAATCAAAATGTATAATCCAATATATTCTACTGTTTCTGCTCTTGCGAAATCTATATGTTATTTATATATCTGCCCTAAATGATGACTTACGCCTTACTGTGTAAGTAATATGAACTGTAAATTTTCCTCGTTTAGCTTAATATTCTAATCATGTGTCCATCTACTTATCTTGTTCGTTTTTGGAGTTACTCTATTATTTGTGGTCTGCGTTATACTTGTGCGGCTGCATTAGAACAGTATTGTCTGCAAATATTGCCATATCGATCTTTGGTGTTATTGGGATGTCAGCAGTATACAGATAAGTGTAAGATGGGTCCTAAGAATAACTTACTAAGTAAATGTAAATAAAATTTCATCGGAGAGAATAACTCTGGAAAATAATAAACTAACCTGCCATATATAATTTTTGTTTGTCTCAATTTCGCCAATTTAAACTTAGTTATTTTTATTTATTTCTTTCTAGCTTAATTCAAGCAGTTCAATATTATTTATACATTATTACTTATTTATGAAGTTATTGTATTTATTTATAATAATATGTTGTAGGGTTCAGCTTGTATAATATATCATAAATATAACTGAATAACATGACATATAAGATGATAATAAAACTAACATGTTTTGTAATGGTTCAATCAATGAATCAAAATTTGAATATATATAGACATACATATATAGACACCAAGTTATAGCTCTGAATTATCTGTAATTGTTACAAGATATTTTATAAGTAGTAACACTGATAACCTGAAAATATTATTGTAAATCTCACCTTATTTATGTAATAATCTGTAAAAGATGATAATTAAAAGATTCTTTTAATTTTACTTTAATAATGGTTGTTGTCTTTGATTTTTTTTTTTTAAATAAATGTAAAAACCTAAAAACTTTAAAAACATTTTTTTTTTTAAATGAAATTTCTTATTATTTTTTTAATTAAAAATTATTTTAATTTATATCGGTACATTATAATAATAAATTATTATCGATTATTATAATTTCAATTAATTTTTACCAAAAATTTAGTTGACCTGACGAAAAATGAACGGCCTTCATGGTTATTTAAAATTTAAACTTATCTATAATAAATTATGTATTAAATTACTTTAAATTATTTTCTAATCTTAATGAGTCTATATTTAGAGTACATAGAATAGACATTCATACATACATATATAAATATGAAATACACTTTTCATATCTCTATGACTGCTGCCTCTAACATCAATATTAGTTTATCAATCTTATACGAATATAATATATTTCTTGTCTTCTCTTTCATCGCTATTTTTTTTTTATAATCCTTTCTCATATAGATTATATTATTTTGTATATATGTATATATAGTATATACATATACTAATATATATATATATATATATATGTAAGTATCTTAATTCTTAAGTTATAGAAATAATTGAAAATGGTTAAAATTTTCTCTGCACCTTAATTGTTAAAAAACCAAAAAAAAAAAAATCAAAACAACAAAAGAAAAAAACTTTTTCATTCTTCATCATTTTTCTGTCCGAGTAAATTTCCTTTTCTTCAATAACAACAAAAAAAAAGCATAAGATAAAAATTATAAAAAAAAAAAATTGAAAACTTATGAAAAGTTTTGTTACTTTTTGGAGAGTGTCCCTCCTCGTCTATTAAAGCAAATTTTATGTATACGAAATGCCCTTATGTCCTTTCTATATTTCTTATATTTAATATACATACATTTTATTTTGAAATCTATATATATGTATACATACATATATATATAAAAATAATTATGTATAATAATTGTTAGAAAAAGGATTTAGAACGGATAACTTTTATTTTTGTATATTTATACGCCACAATGTCTAACTTTCCTTAGAATATAGTATTATAGATATTATGTAGATATGTTTTAAATTAAGTACAGGGTAATTCAAAAGTAAATATAATTCAATAAAGTAGTGATGGTGAACTGAAATTGAAATCCGAGTGGAAAATAAAATTTATTTTTTCTATTAGACGACAGGTAGTGCATAGGTAGTGCTCAAGCGGCACTAAGTTAAATAACAACAGTGAAATAATCAACTATAGTTTGTGAAAATAATAATTACACAGACTGAATCAGTGATTATACTCGTAAAGAGAATGAAAAAGATAAATGATAATGATTGGACGATAATTATATACTATCGATCTTATAAGTAAAATAATAACAGTAAAAAGCAATTGAAGAAAAGTGATATACTTCAAATAAATACAGAGGACAAGAAGCTTTAAAGTTTTATCTATGTAATTGAATATGACTTATTACTCTCCACTCCACTCTCTCTTTCTTATCACCCTTGATTTGTTATGATGAAGTATCCTGTAATCCAGTTATAATATTTTATATAGAAATAGTGCTTTCTAGATTTTGTTATTTGTTCAGCACTACTAGATTAATTTTTTTAGCTCAATATGTAATTCGTATTATCTTTATAGGAAGCATATAGGATTCTTCTTTAATTTTGTTAAATGTTTAAAAAGTAAATTAATAACACGACGGTTTGTATTCTGTTTGTTCTTATCGTCTAGAAGAATAGACAAATTTTATCTCACACGGGATTTGATGATTTTGTGACTGTGACATAGCTAGATTACAATTTTGTGATGCAAAAGGACTAATTTAACTTTTCTTGAATAATGACAGAATTTTCTGGTTTATATTAGACACGCATTTTTCTCATTTTGCTCGAATTATATTAATTTACGTTTTCCGCTTATTTTGACTAAAACCTTTAAATTTTTTTTCTCTGAGCGGAATTTCTATTTTATCTTGAGTTTAAAGTTTTGGTTTACTTTAAGCAGAATTTTTCTTTTGTCTTGAATGAATTTTTTGATGTTCCTATAACATGTTTAGATTGCTTAAAATTTAAATTCTTATGATTTCTAAATAAAATTGTAAATGTTCTTAATTGTTAACTTTAATGAGCCCATAGAACTACTTTTTAATCTCACTGTATTCAAATATAGAAAATATATAATTTATATATGTATCTGTGAATTTTGTATACCAATATAATTTAATACTTAGTTTTAACCAATAGACAAAATATCTACCTTTCAATACACATATATATATATATATATATACAGATATAACACAAATAATGGCCAAACTGTTTAAAACTATTAAAAAAAATTGCAACAGAAATTTTCACAAATCGGTACCGAACCGAAATTTCTACTCTTTCATATACACCAAAAAAAAAAAAAAAAATTTTTGCAACAAAAACTTTCAAATATTTCACATTTTCCATTTAAAAAAGAAAAACAGACAAAATAATTATAAGATATCTTATAGATAAATTAAATATACGTGCATAAATATACAATATAATAATGTTAGATATTAATTCTATATTTGTATATATATATATATATATATATATATTTGAATATATATAATATTTTCTTTTTCTAAATTGGTTTAGTATTTATATATCTATATAATACATATACATATATATAAATAAATACATAATTATCATATAGAAATAAAATAAACTAAAAATAAGGATTTGAATATCCTTGAGCAATATTTTGTTTTGTCCAGAATGAATTTTTTATGGTCAAAATGAATGAAATAATCAAATAATTTTCAATGATAAAATTGAGATGGTAATATATGAATGACACATTGTGTCACAGTTGAGTCATTGAAAATATATTGTATATTAAATGAAAATCAACTACGATGTGTTGCTGTAAAACGAATTAAATCAAGTAAAGTGAATAATTGTGAAGTACCTACGTTATGTGCTGAACAATGATGGTTTTGTAGTAACATATGTTAACATACAAACTTGGTGTACTGGTGTACTAATTTTGACGTTTTTCAAAGTATAATGTAGAATAAATAAAAATCCTACTTTTCATTCTATTAATGAAAAAGAAATTAGAAAGTATTGGATATTATAAATGGATAGTATAATAATTAGAAAGTATTGGATATTATAAATGTGTTATTTTCGTTCATTCTATTCAACAATTTTTGATCAAACACTGTTCTATTCAATTCCTCAATCAACGATTTTGCTCCAGTACTATTTCATAATTTAAGTTAAGATATAAAACCTGATTGGTAAACTCAAATTAGTCAAAGTCCATTTTTATTGTTTACCCATAACTGAAAATCAGCAGTCATATGATATATGTCCCGATAGATATTTTGGTCAGTTGCTGAATAGATAATATCACCAATAATGCCTGTTCAGTTTTAATGTTGCGCAAACATGTTAATTGTTTTCTTCATATACCACTTTTTACTTAAATTTTTCCTTGAACTATTAACTAAAGTAGCTCGTATTTATTTTCACGCATAATATATGCCCAAAGTAGTAGGTTGTTGTCACCATTCTATATCACTCAAATCCACACTCAATTGTTCATATCCTCATACAGATTAGCCGATATTTAATATTGTTTGTTCTTCATCAAGAAGGTGTGGATTAAGATTTTCCTTTTCTTAAGCTTGATATTAGCCTTTTCAAAATGCAATTTCTTAGGCTCTTCAAAAGTAAGTTTAAACGTTACAAAAAGCTATGAAATAATTATTTACACAATTTTTTTATTTAATAATTATCTGTATTTTTTTTTTATACGTATGTGTATTTTAATAATTTATTTCTAAAACAGCAATCCAAATTTATTTTTATTTGACATAAAAGTCATTACATTTCGTTATATTTTTTATTTGATTACATTTTTTGAAATGAGTACAAAATTAGTCTTTCTATCGAATTCACCGTTAAGAAATTCTTATCGAATCGAATCGAGAAATTCGAATAATTTTATATCGAATCGAATTCACCGGGACAGCTGATTGGTGAATTTCAATTTATCATATTATATTAATTTAAATTAAATATGTGTTAATTATTTATTTAAATATCTAAAAAACAAAAAAAAAAACAAATACTTCAAAACACATTACATGACACATTGTGTCATAAATAGTGTCATATTAAATTTCAAAATATAATTTTTCTTCTATGAAAATCAAAGAGAATAAAATTTTTGTAATTTGAAACAAAAAACTTGTTTGAAAAATCTACAAAGACCACAACTCGTGTTATTCAAAATATTATTATTTATTCATCCATCTATCTATCCATATACAGTATAAAAGAGTTCATTCAAAAAATGAGCTTTAAAAAGGTTTCATCCTATATTGCGATATTTAATTCATAATCATACCTACCCATAATATAATTTCAACCAGCCATACATATACTACTCCTTATTCCATTCATATATTAATGATGCAGCAACTTCTAACAGAACATTGTACAACTGATACCACCATACTTTAAAATCCGATTATATATTATTATTATTATTATACATTTTGTATCCTTTTTTGTGGAGATGCAATGAAAGAGATAGAACAATTTTTTGGTCTTTGTAACATATTGCAATCTGAGAAAACTTTTCTTTTTCTCACTAGTTTTTCTTTTTTTTTTTAAACAAAACCATAGAAAACTGTAAAACTATAAAATGAGAGCAAAAAAAAAGATGAAAATAAGGATAAATAGTTTATGTTGAAGTAGAAAAAGAACAAAAAAAAAAAAACAACTGTAAATTTTTTTACCTCCCATAGTTTTCATCCAATTTTAGAAAATTTTGTTTTAAACCCAGTAGTATATATATATATAAATACAATATAATATGCCCAATATGCTATATTTGTATTGGTAAAATGGACTGCATCAAGGATATGAATTTTTATATATCAATGTATATATAGATTTTATAAAAAGATTTGAAATATATTAGAGTATGGACTGTAGTATTAAAATATCTATTACTGTTAAGATAAATACGATAGAGAGTCCATTTGTATATATAGTGAATTGATTAGAGAAACCAAACGTTCTATAATTTATTTTTTCATTTTATCATATTAATACATTTTAATTTAATTTTTATTGATTCCAAAATATAGTTTAAAATTTTATCGACTTTAATTAACAATTTTATCGACGTTATTTTTTATAACGTTAAGTTCATACATGTACCATTTCTGTCCTACAAAATTTTAATTCAAAAAATATACAAAAAAATAATTTTTTTTAATATTTTTTTATCTTGAATTCAAATATTGATTTGTTTTTATAAATAAAAAAAAATAAAAACAAGGAAAAATATTTTTATTTGTTTTGTTTTTTTCATATATTTGTTTAGGGCTGAAATACTTTTTCAAAAAAAAATGTATACTTCATTACAAAAATAATAATAAAACGCATATTTTTTCAAAATCAAAAGCAGTTTTGTGTTTATTTTTTCTTGCAACATAAATCTATAAAAATTATGCAAAAAAAAAAAAACATCTTATCAACTACAATTTACATTTTTTTTTTATACATAAATATTTTTTATATACATATATTATGTTTTTAAACATTGCCTACTCAATTATAGAAATATTAATTTGTTAACAATAAAACAAAATAATTGAAGCTTGTGTTGTTTGCAGATTAAAAATATCGAAAACGAACTTTCCTAATACAAAATATTTCTAACTTAAATTTTTGGGAAGTAAAAACTATAAAAATTAAATTGAAAAAAAACAAAGATAAAAATAACAAAAATTAAATCTAATAATAATTTTGTTTCCAGTTATAGTCAGTTCATCAATCAAAACTGGCAAAATATATTTTCCGATTTTTACAATAATTATTTAAACTCACGTAATGCGACAATTTGGAATTTGAACACAACATAAATATTACTTTCAGTATAGCTTAAATTATCATATCTCTACATCTAATTACAATATAGTTTAATCTTAGTTCAGTCTAGTTTAGTCTTAGTTTTAAGATTGGATGGAAATAAAGGGTATAGCTACAAGATCCGGAAATATACATATAAATCCAGAAAATCAAAACAAACAAAATAAAAAATTTAAAATCCAAAAAGTACAAAATCTGGGATATCAGAATCCGAAATTTTAAAAGCTGGGAAGTGCAAAATCCAGAAGTTCTTAGTTGAATAATGGAATTTATTTTGATAGCGTCCATCAATACTTTTTACTACTAACATTGTTGACGTCATTGGAAATTTGAATGTAAAGGGAATTTTCCTTATACTGTATTGACTAATTTTTGTAATACCGTATAAAAAGTATAATATATTGAGGTTCAGAAACTAAGATAATGTGTTGCTTGATTTTTTCAATACAATTTTAGTCTCGCATTATTTTCTCTATTTCAGTCTATCAATTTTAATGTTACTGCCCTCTCACTTGTTAGTGTTTAATTATTCAATTCATACACTAAATAAATTTGGCTAGATACATACCTCTACTACACATCATTATGAATAACTTTTTTAATTCTTATAATCATCTAAGCCCACAAAAATGAAAAACAATGGTATGTTCATGCAAACATACATACGTACATTTTGGCTTTTAAAAAACATGTAAAATACGAAAAAAAAAATCGTTTTTTCCGGATTTTGAAATTCTGTATTTTGGTTTTCTGGATTTTCAATTTCCGGATAATCCATATTTTGATTTTTCGAATTTTCTACCTTTTTTCAATCCCATTGGCAACCTTTATTTTATTTATATTAAGAAATTTTCTTATATACATCCAGTCAAACATTTCTGATTTAAAAATTCTTCATTTGTTGGTAATTTTGGAATGAATATGGCCAGTGCACTGAATTGAAATTTTTGAATATCAAATAAAACGCATACAAGAGTGTATAAATATAATAAAGTATTTTTTCTTAAGTGGCCAAAAAAGAAAAACTTTATCAGGATATAAAACAAAATTATAAAAAAATTAAAAAAAAAAATCATCCAAAAATTTTCTTCGGAAAAACTTCATCATTTCAAATTTTCACGTTTTCCGAAGAATAAAATTAAATGATTTCAGTATCTAAAATAATATATATATATATATATATATATATATATATATATATATTTAAAATTTACACTTTTATATTTTTATTTTTTTTAATTTAATTTTATTATATAAATCCTTATGAATAAATTAATTATCCTTAAATATCAGAAACAAAAAAATTATTATAATAATAGTATAGAGATGGAAAAAAGGATATTATTTCTAAAAATTATCATTTTTAAATTGAAAAATGAACATCGTTTAAATTTAATATGTTTTCTCCTACCTATATACGTGTACAATATATGAACACTTTTATATTCAAAATATTAATGAAATATTTTCTTAAGAAGTTGTTAAATGTGTTGATGAAAAAGGGGGTAAAAATTTTCAAAGAAAATTTCAATGATTATCAAAGTCTAAAATAGTTCAAATAATTTTATAATTTCTTTGCTATTTCTGGAATTTTTTCTTCTTAATATAGGTGAACAGGAGTAATTTCAAATGTTATCCTAAATATTTATATAGGTTTAAATTATTCGAAGATTTTGACTAAGTTAATTAATTTGATATCATTTTTTATTTAAACTATTTATTGCCGATATTGGGGTGTATTTATTTAATTTGATTTTTCATTTTTGATTGTTCATAAATTATTGGTTCATTCATAGCCGAACGATATGGTTATTATATATATCTGAGTACTAATCAGAAGCTCTTGGATTTCAATTACAGCCAGGGCATCGATGTTGCAAATTTTTCTTTGAAATTAATTGGGAACACAATATTTTGTTGTCAATAAAGTAATACTTAAAGGTAAAATTACTCTACAAGCTACTCTGGTACACCATTCAACAGTTTTCCATATTTTATTTAGTAGATATATCAAAATTTTAAAATAGGTTGCATTTTACTGATAGTATATCAAGAATTTGCATTAACCAGTTAGTGTATTTATCAGATAAAAAACGTTAGAAAAAGTGTTAGATACTCAAATTGTATGGTAAAAAATTAGAATAATCTTGTATAGTAGTTAAAAGTATATATCTACATCTACCTACCTATCTTTAATGTAGTTTTAGATGTGTTTTAATATAGATTAGATTAGGTTAGATACTTTCAAGAGAATGTCTGGAACCTATATCATTGCAGTCGAAACTGGGCTTGTTGTGATTATTAATGTAATACCCATCCTGTTTTAATGTAAATAGTTTAAAACTTTATCTGAACAATTTATTCACATTATATAGTTTTTAATATTACTTAATATTTTTTTATAAATTTAATTATAATTTTTTTATTTTACAGGTAAGTGGTCACTCAAAAACAACTTTTAAATCAATAAAAT
Source organism: Argyra leucocephala (assembly GCA_963942445.1). Classification (NCBI taxonomy): domain Eukaryota; kingdom Metazoa; phylum Arthropoda; class Insecta; order Diptera; family Dolichopodidae; genus Argyra; species Argyra leucocephala. The sequence goes on along the minus strand of OZ012681.1, from coordinate 135,628,862 downwards.
GTATAAATATGATTGAAAAAACGATTGCAAGGCTTACATGAGGCTAAGCTGGATGAACAAGAACATTATATATCAATCAGCAAGAACTCGAAAGAAATAATATAATTTTAACTTATTAAAAAAGTAGCTATCTCCTACATTTCATAGAAATAATAATTAATTTTAAAATTGTTATTTTTCTACAATATCAATTAATTAAACAGCAACAAAAATAATTTTAAACTTTCAAAATGAAAAAAAAATCACTAATCAATTGCAACTATTTAAAATTCAATTCAATTCAAGAACTTGTTTAATAAAAATTTAAATCTTTGAAATTGAGATTTAAAAACTAAAAAAAAAAAAGAACAATAATTGAATACAGAAATTATAAAAAAAAAACCAAATAAATTTAAATAAAATTAATGAAATAAATTTTGAATTTAAATACGACATAAATGATGGCCTCAACTGTCATTTAGTTATTTTTCTTTCTGTCTACGCAATAATTTCATTTCTAATTGAAGTTTACTAGGTAGGTTACAATTCTAAAAACAATTCACAATTATTATTTTTTTTGTTCTTTACATTTCGAATGAACGCATCCTTTTCCAATAATATCTATATATATACATATATATCTTAACTATTGTATAATTACAAGTAATATATTTACAAAAAAAAAAAAAAACAAAATGTTCTCAGCTTAGAAAGCGTATCATCAATTCAATAAATTTAAATTGAATAGAACCGCTTGAACGCACAACTTTGACATCCCAATCATTTCAGTTTTCATTTAATTTTTTTTTTCTTCCTATCCTAGGTAATATTAAAATTGTTTTTTTCTTTATTTAATTTGTAAAATTTCAATAATTTATTTGAAAAGAACAAGTCCTCTTCTATACAAGTATAGTTAGTAGGTTGTCTTTATTTCTATTATGTTACTCTACTCTATACAACATATTACTATTATTATTATTATTATTGTCATCATCCTTTATACAATTAAAATACAAGTTTTCGGTAATAATTGCGTAACAAAATCATTGCAAAACAATTCATTGAAATGTGTCAGATGACATCATTTTGTTGTGTGCAATTTTGTCACATACAAATTTTAAGTCAATTATAGAATCATTAATTTATAAAAGAATTTTATTTACATAATACTATGCATATGCAATTTATATATATATATATATATATATATATATATATGTATATATAATATATATTTATATATGTATTCATTCATACAAATATATTATAGTTAAATAGAATTTGAAGAATTAAATTAAGAACATAAAATATTTTCTACTGTGTATAACAGTGATGTCAGGTGACAATATTTTAACTAAATCAAAATAATTAACGACATATATAATATATGAAATTAACCGATAACTGTTATTATTATAGCATTGATTGTTAACGAAAGTTAAAATTTTTTGATATAACACCTATTGTACAAAATAAAGTTAATAAAATAAAAGGAAATAAGATACTAAATAATAAAATAAAAAAGTTTCGTTAAATATTTTTAAATTTTTTTTATTATTTAATTTAATTAAATTATATTATTTATTTAGGTTTTTTTTATTTATCATTTAAATTTGCAACAGAATAATTATAATAAAAGTTACAACAACATATATATTATATTTTGTTAATTTTTATTAAATATCTTTAAATTGAACTTAACGAAATATTATTTTGTTTTTATTGGCTTCGTTTACGACAGATTTAGAATAATTATTATAAAAGTTTGTATTGATTTAACAACAGCATACTATTGTAGAATTGGTTAATTTTCGTTAAATAATTTAAAACTGAATTTAACGAAACATTATTATTTTGTTTTTATTGACTTCTTTTATGACAGATTTAGAATAACGATTATAAAAGTGTGTATTTGATTTAACAACAGCATAATATTGAAAAATTGGTTAATTTTCGTTAAATAATTTAAAATTGAATTTGACGAAACATTATTATTATATTTTTTATTGGCTCCTTTCCGATAGAATTAAATAATCTAATTTAACACAATATATTTTTTTAAAAATAATAAAGAATTTATAAATAAAAATGTTTCGTTAAATATTTTTTCATTTTTTATTATTATATAAATTTAATTAAATTTTTGTTTGTTTATTATTTCAATTTATAACAGAATAATTACAAAAAATTTAACGTTAACAGCAGCATAGTATATTTTGTTAATTTTCGTTAAACAATTGAACTTAACGAAACATTATTAGTTTTTTTTTTTGCTCTTTTTACAGTAGAAGTGAACAATAACTGCTTAAATAATCTATTATTGTACCATATAATTATAAGAGTACTTTTATTTCGAATGTAGTCATGATTAATATCCAAATCTCGTGCAATGCACGATATCCTAAATAAAGTTTTTTATCTTACTTATTAGCTTTTTTTCAAATTCATTTAGTATTTATTTATATTTAACGAAAGTTATTATTGAAAAGGTTTATACCGGTCTTCAAATTTTCGACAATATACAAGATGTACAATAATGTTTGCCGACATTTATTATCAGAACAACTTTAAAAAACATTTACAGACTTTCTCAAGTTATCACATTCATAGCTGTAACATTAACATTGCGATGCAAACAAATTTCATATTAGCTTTAAGAATAAAATGATAAAAAAAAACGAAATCAAACTTCAGGAAATTAATATAAAATATTTTAATATTGATTGATTATTAGTAAATTTTATTGATGAACTCTCTACAATCACCAGCACAATATTTTAACAAATTTTTACAAAATCACCTTAGGGTATTTTCGATATGTATTAAACATTTTTAAATTGTGTTCTTAAACACATCAATTCATATTAAAAATAATTGTATTAGAATTTTCCATTTAATAGAAGAAAAAAATACTTAACCTACTACTATACTAACAGTATTACTTCTACTACTGGTTGAGAAGTAGTTTTATAAAATGCCGACAGCGGCATTTTATTATTCCTAAAATATTATAATCACATTTTTTTATTTATTTGGTTTTTCAAACTACAATTCAGCAATCAAATTGCAAAAAAAAAAACAAAAAACAAAAAATGTTTCAATATTCATTCCAGTTGTGAAGTTTTGTTATCATGAGTTGTTTTGTTAGATTCCAAAATAATAACAATAATATTAATTCCCCCCAGAGCCATATACCTACTATAATATTATAAAAGTGAATATTATTGTCTTGGACTCATTTATTATTAAACATCTCATTCTTTGCTCTGCTCTTATATATACCTACTCTTGTTGTTGTTGTCTTTTGTTGTTTTATAGGTTACTATTATAGAGTATCTATATTTTTTTTTATAGCATATTTTACTATCATGTAAAAATTTTGCAATAAAAAACAAATTCATATGTTTTAAATGAATTAAAGTTATTATGTATCATCTGGGTTTTTAATTTAAGCAGGCAGATAGCTTGCCTGCCAGGTTAACAATTTTGGACAACAATTTTCAAGATTGTCTGTAATATAAAACAAAAAAAATATATATATAAAAAGAAGAACGTATAGTTTTTTTTTGTTATTTTGTTTTTTTTTTTTTTTTGATTTTGAATGTGGGATCACCGCCGCGCACTTGTTCTGTAATGTTAACTACAATTATTTTTTTTTTTTTTGTTTCGTTATTTTTGTTTTTTTTTTTTCTTAAACTGTTTTTTACCTTATTAAGCGCGAATACATAACTTTGCCGCGCACTGTAGAGCATTCATGCAAATGTGTTGTTGTTATTTGTATTGTGGATATTTTTGTTGATCGTACTCTCGCCAATAATCCAAATAATAACAATCCAATAAAAAATATATCCATAGAATTTTTTTTTTTTATGGACCATTCATGTTATGTTAAAGTCAATTGAAATTGATTTGAATTCTGTTGTAACTTTTTGATTTTTTGTTTTGTTTTTTTTTGTTTTTTTCATTCTTGTTTTTTGTTTTAGTTTTTTGTTATTTTCACATTTTACATAATAAAATACTGATAAGTCTGCAAGCAAACGAACGACGATGTCCAAAAAATATTCATGTCTAATGATGAAAACAATTTTACCGTCACTTAAATCGAATCGATCTAGTAGAGTAGAGTGTAGGAATTTTAAGATTTGGTTTTTTAAAATCAGAAAAAAAAACAAAAACAAAAAATTCAAATGTTAAAAAAATTTGTATATTTTGATTTCAATTTAAATTGATTCGCAAAATGTAGGGAAAAATAGAACAGAGAATATAAATGAATGGTCGATGTGTATAATATGACTATAATAAAACAATATTGTTGCATCATTGCATCATCGCACAACAATGATATAACATTTTTAATAATCAAAATTTAATTCAATGGCTATTTTTTGTGTTGTTATTCATTTTTCGGACACGTTGCATATAAGCGAGTATGAGGTATTTTTTCATATATTGATATTTATTTTAAGTTAATCATACTAGCTGAAGGTTGTTAATACAGTCTTTGTAATACAGGTTTTGTATTTTTCTGCTCAGCCAGACTTCGACATAGTGTTAATCTATTCATTTTTTTTATCTCCATAAGTTTTATCTCCGAAAAGGGATTGGAATCGTGCTTGCAAAATCATTATAATGTATTATTCAGCTATCCTACGAATTAGGCTATAGATAGATGGTCCCAAATATATGTATACATCATCTTATGTACATTTTTATATTTAATTTTTTTTATTTGTTTATTTATTTAATCCTCTCAAGTGATCTTACAAGCTCTTAGAGTGTATAGAGTATACAGAATGAAAGTGTACGTTGTGCCATCAATTGTAAGTTAATCTATGAATCTCAAATCACATAAACAAACAAAATTATTAATATTTTTCTATTATTATTTTTAAAATATATTAAATATAACAAAAACATCTCTTGCTCAATAGAAAATATAAATTAAAAAATACAATTGGATTCAAAATTCTATATAAAATTTAAAAAGTGAATAACGAATTTATTTTTACTGTACAATTATGGCTTTTAAATCGTTTAATATCTACATATAGATATATGTAAAATCTTTATTATATAGATTTATTGATCTACTAATCCCTAAGGATATTTTTGTCCATATTATCCTACTTACTGTAATTTTTCTTATATATTTTTTTGCTTTTATTTTTACTTACTGGTCAGGTAGCTAATTATTTAATTATTGGTTTTTTTTTTATGCTCGACAAATAATTTAGGTTAAAATTTTATTCATATCTACATATTTTTTATTATACAATACATATTCACATACATATATTGCATATATTACCATTTTTTTAATACATAAATATAAAGATGTAATATATTCATGTATATTTTTTTTGTACTCACATTTAACAATTTGTTTTTTATTTTTTAGTACAAAAACACAAAACATATTCCATAACTTTAGGCAATTAGCAATATATTTTTTTAATTTTCTTAATTGCATTTGTAATAAATAAATTGCGATATTCTATGATTTTATAAGCTATATAAATTAATTTTGAATGATTTTTGATTTTGAAACCAAAAATTTTAATTAATTTTACTTTCTTTACTGTGATATTTATGTATTTGTACCGTTATAAGAATTTATAATAATAATAATTATTATTATTATGTTATCTTTTATACATCTATCTCATTATTGTCATTTGCTTTTTCAATCATATTTTGAGTAGAGACCAAATCAGTGGTTGTCTGACATAATCTGGCAAATAAGTTAGCTTATGATCTATGTATAAGCAAATAATGCCTAATTAATTAGTTGAATACAATATAAATACAAATATTTAAATAATTAAAAAATAATTAATTAATTTAATTAAAAATTTCCATTTAAATAAATTTTTAGTTAAACTATTTTAAAAAAAATTTAAATTTCATAAATAATACAGTCAGCTACAATTGTTTAGAGTCACTTTTCCTTTTTTATTTTATACTAATTTTTGTCTGAAGCTTTTTATAACAACAAGAACAATAATGAAAAAAAAAATTCATTATGAATGATTGAATGAAAATTGAGAGAATATATCAAATCATTTTTTAATGTGTTATGGAAGTATATGTTAATTCAGTATGTGTATCGAAGTATGTATTAATTGATTATGATGAGAGAAGATACATATTAACTTTATATCGTTGTAGGTATTTTGAGTTTTAATGTGTATACTATTTTAAACTGCACCCAAACAATAAATTAGCAATGACATCATGCTAGTATATTGTCGCAGGTGGAAATTTCAACTTATTAAAAATATCCTTTGATTTCAAACATATACGGTACGAAAAAAATATACTGTTAGATATATTTACTTAAATTGTCTATTAAAAAACTTAAAATAAAAGTAGGTATACGGTTTCACGAAATTTGTTTAAAAATATTAGTTATAATACAATATATCAAAGGCCGAAAAATATTTTTTAAAAGATTTAATGATTATTAGTTTTTAATTAATTTGGACAGTTTGTGAAAGCTTTGTTTCACGAAATTATTTGAAAATTCAATTTTGTTTAGCTCTAAGCAAAATATAAAATTTTGAACACTTTTTCAGACAACTTTAATTAAATCAAACTAACGGTATATTTTTTTTATCAAATTAAAAAATTTTATAATCAAATTGTACGAAAGCGAAAACAGAAATTATATTCTATATGTAATTTTAATGTGATCACAAAAGTTAATAAAAAAATTAAGTGACTTTAAATACCTGTCGCTGACTTTATTTTTTTATTTAAACAAAAAATCAAAAAAATATTTTTTTTTAATTCTATATTTTTTAATTATATTCTATTTAATTCTATATATACCTTTTTAATCAATTTGTATTTCTTAATTTCACAATAATATTATTTTTTCGGTATCTCTTTCTTTATTATACAACTTATATAATATACTCATAGTATATACTTTGTAGTTTTCATTCTATTTTTTTTCTTCTATCTCTTCTTATTACAAAATCTTGTCAATTGACATTTAACAAATAAATTACATGAATAAATCTCTTCAATTACTTTCAATTAATGGAAAATAATAAATTTTTAGACCTTAAATAAAATTAATGTACAATTTATTACACAATTTGATTTCAAAAGTACCTACAATATTATTATTTTATTAAGTTTACATATAGAAAAAGGTAGAATAAAGAATAATAAGACTTATATATATATATATACATAGCATAAGTATAAATAAATGTCAAAATAATAAAATGTAAAATTGACAACCAATCAGTTAATTATTTGATTACATTAAATAGACAGATGTTTAACTGACACCGCCAACATTATTATTACTATTATTATTATTATTATTATTATTATTATTGTTATTGTGTGTATGAATATACTAAACTGTATTAATATATTTTTGTAAGTGCAATAGTTTGTGTTGTTGATTGAATGAATAAATGTATATGCTTTAGCTACTGTTACTGCCGACGCCGCTGTCACACGGTCAAGCATAAAATTGCTATAAAAACCAAAAAAGAAAAAAATAAAAACAACCAAAAGTAAAACAAAAAATCAAGAATTTGACTTTATTTTATTTTTTTTTTTTTTTAATATATTTTTCTTATTCTATATTCGTCATCTCTTTGTATCAGAAGTATAATATAATTTTATTCAATAATTTTTACTGTGTGTAAGAATGTGGAAAAGTTGAAAGTTTGTGTTGTCAACATTGACATTTTCTTGTCGTTTTGTTTTATTTTTTTTTTTTTTGGTTTTTCTTCATTGTTAAATTGCTGTACAGCTAGTTTGCTCTGCTCTAATGTTGTTATTTTTGTTGTTATTTTGTGTCGTGCGCGCTTACCTTGTTACTAAATGTACTAAATGTAATATACATATACACATAACATTGATTCTTGTGATCGAGAAATTTTCAAAAGGTGAATTTCTATTTTTTTTGTTGTTATTGTTTTTTTTTTTTTCATTTTGTAAAGTAATTGCTGATGATGTTTCTCTATATACATACATTTGTTTATTATATATATAGATAAAATATTGAATCCTTTTTTCCAGTTTGCAACTTTATTTGCGTATACTTTCTGTATGTTGTCACAGAAATTATTTCATTTATTTATTTTTCAAAATTTTCTCAAATTATTTGAAAAGTGGAAGTAATTGATTTTTTTTTTTTGTTTGCTTTGTTTTAAGACATGATGATGACTCTGATGAACAAATAAAAAAAAAAAAAAAACAAGAAAAATGTGCAATCAACAACACAATTTTGTATAATATGGTGAAATTAAAATAATGTTGTTAATAAGATGTTTAATATAATATATATATGTATATATACAAATATATTTTAAATTTAGAAATTGCATAATTAGAATATAATGAAGGTATAGTATACATATGAAATGTTGATGAAGTTGTTTCACTTTTATATAATGAAATGAAATGAAAGCAATTAAAGCGGTATATTAATTTATTTGACTTGAAATTACAGTTGAATTTGATATACTTGTATGTCTCAAGCAAATTCAACAGGTTTTTCAATATTTCAATGATTTTGTATGTTGATTATGCCTTTTAGACCCATGAAAAAAATTTCGTTTAAGTAAGTAGTGTACTTAATCATTTTGTATTTTGATTCAGCTACACAAAAGCTATGGATTGATGGTTTTGGGTTTGCTATCATCATGTATCTGTTAATCGCTTAAAATTGGGCCTGAAAGGATTATTGATTTATATGAATAAGTATAAATCATTTTGAATATGGAATTGAATTCTACTACAGCAATTCTCGGGATAATTTTTAAGTGTTTGATTTGCCAAAATTTAAAAAAAAACTTAATAATGCGATTCGCAACTACCGGGTCGGCTGCACTCTTCCCTACATTTTTTTTCTAACTATCCTAGCTATCGATACAAAAGTATAAAGGTTTTCTAAAACATGTTTGGTGTATATAATAAAAAAAAATGTCCCTTGGCACTTACCCAGCATGTCAATAATAATTTTTCTAACTTTTAAATAATAACAAAAACACATAAAAATAAAAAGAGTAATAATTAAATTATACTAACTCAGTGATGAGACCAATTCAATGATTCAGTTCAATTCGTTAATCATCATCATCACTATAAAATTGAATATGAATTTTTTAATCAAGAAATTATCTACCAGAGGTTTCTCAACTTAGTTTTTGAATTATAAAATAAAAATGTGGTTTACAAATAAATAAAAAAAAAATAAATAATAATAAAAAAAACAATATAAAATTTGTTATTTCTCTTTTGTGGTTACAAATACCAGAAGAAGAGAATGAACTGCTTGCCAACCAACAATAAGTAAGCAAGTCGAACGACATGTCATATAATCCTTTTACAAATATACTTGATACAACATGCGTCTAGTGATTGCTGGCTGTTGGCTTCTGGTCTAGTTTTATTTTTAATTGCAAAAAAAAAAAGAAAAAAAACAAAATAAGAAAAATAAAAATTAAAAAAGTATCATGTAACTTTTTATTGATATTTCTAAATATTAAAATTTATTATGAAAGGTTTTGCAAAGGTGAAAAATAACAAAATCACATAAAATTACAATCAGTTAAATGTAATTTACATAGAAATAGTATTTAAAAAATATGGTATGTATATATACACAAGAAATGTAAATATGTATACATTAAAATAATTTGCGAAAGCGGGAATACAGTGCATATTATGGAGATCAGTGAATATTATATTTTGTAATACATCAAATGGAACACCTAGGTGGTATAATAAGAAATAAAAGAAGACACTATTTTTGAAAAATGTTGTACCATATAGAGTACTAATGTAGAATTTGATTTTTACTAGCTATATAAATAAACCTACAACTTATTTGAGATAGTATTTCTTTACTCAATAGTCGATAGTTTTTGTTCTTAAGTTATCTTTGGTAGTTTACTATATAGTTTTTAACAAAAAATTTTAGACTTAGGTTTATTAAGATTAATTTATACGACTATTAAGATTATTATGTGAATTGAGTCATTTCGGCATCTACCGGTAACATATACAATGAATATTTAACATAAGCATACTATGAATATATCTTCTAACACATACAAAAAATATATTCTACAACTCTCAAATCAAATTTTCTAAATCAATTATATCTTATCGGACACGCACATCCGAGCTTCACATTTTTTTCTATATATATATATCAGTGCTTTTCCATTTGAACTGAAAAATTGATTTTTACAATGTCACAAGCTTTCAACTTCATAACATTATTTCTTTATTATAATTTAGATCTGAATTTTATGAACTCTATATTTCAGCCTAACTAACATTTGAGCCTACTCAACCCAAAATTTGTGCCTAACTATATACACTCCAAATTAACCACAATAACAAGTGTTCAGAATTTCTGATTACAAAATTATATACAAGAAAAATTTCATAACCTTACATTCATAATACAAAACTTTTTCTTTGACAAAAAATGTCAAAATTTTAAATAATGTGCTTTCAAACAAAAACAACAGGTCTTCTAACTATTAAAGGTAATCTACTAAATTATGTTGAATGAATTTTTCTATCCAAAAAAAAAAAAAACTTTATTTCAATATAAATTATTTGTTGTTAGATTATGTCCAAAAAAAAAAAAAAAAAAATTGCATATTAAATATGACTAGGTATCTATAATTGATTGTCGTATAAGACATTGTAAGTATATATGTATATTCAATGAACAAAATATAACTTTTTTTTTGTTTTATTTTCAATTCATTCAATCATAATTCAAACACAACCTTCTTCGAAGATCTTGTAACCTTTTAGTGTATAACAAAAACAGCAATAATAACAATAAAAATAACAACAATAACAAATAAGTATATATATATATATGTATATTGAATCTATTTAAAGAAATTCAAAATCTTCATCTTTCAAATAGAAAAACAAGACAAAAATCATCTTCATATGATTTAATTTTTTCATCTCATATGGTGGTTTTAACTGATTATAATGATAATGATTGTGATGATCATCATTTTATCATTTCATTCATTTTTTTTTCTTCTAATGTTAAGTACATTCATCAAATTTTTATAGAAATTATGAATTGTATGTAAATAATATTTGATTTAGTTTTGTTTTAGTGTTGCCAACTGTTTAGTGTTGCTTTAGTTTTGTTAAAAATCAATTATCGAATATTTACATTTATTAAGTTTATTATTTTTTGTAGTTGAATTCGAATTTAAATAAAAAACTATCTCTTCCTATTTGAAAATCTCGATTTCGGCAAATTTCCGATCTAAAAAAACCGTTTCCGGTGCTTGCCGGAAGTTGAAAATACTACCAATCGATTTAGTTAATAATTTTTTTTTTAATTGTAAGATATCGGCCCCTCTTAAAAAGCTGATACGCATTTTCTAGAACACCAGTTAGATATCGATCAATGTACACAAATAGTGATACGTAGTAAATCTATGGTAGGCAAAAATTTATTTATCAAAAATTTACCTAATATACAAAAATGAAATATTTTTATATCTTAAACTCAAAGAAAAATAAATAAAAATCAGCAAACATCAAAGCCTTATTATCATTATCAAAATTACTTGAACTAATAGAATCTGGCAACACCATATCAATATAAAAAAAAAATAATATTCAAATTTCAATTTACCAATTAATTCATAATTTTTATTTTCTAAGACTCTCTCTCTCATATTATCTTAATCTACATTTTTTTTTAAATAAGCTTAAACTAAAGCTTAGACATGATAAAACTTAAAAAAAAAAAAGCAAAAATAATTAAATAAACAAACAAGCCATTTGGGAATTAACTAATATGAGATAAAAGTCGAATCCAAAATGAACATAATTTTACAACATAACTAGTATATTATTATGTTACATTATACTCACTATGATGTATATACATGAGTAAATTCAAATATCAAAACTTTGGTTATTTTTTTTTTATTATTATTATTCTTTTATTCCTTTATTTGAATGAATGAATAAATGAATGAGTACCTATATATTGTGAAGGATCATGTAACAATTTTCAACCTATCATATTTAAATTAAATTACGTATAACGCAACACACATTCAAACATATTCATTCAAAATGATTTTAATTTTATAATAAAATATGGGTAATCCTATATGATTAGCGTTGAACAATGTTTTTAAGCTTTTTAACTAGGTCCATTATAAGGGCAGATGATTTTGAGCAAATTTTTTTGTTCCATATAAGTGTAATATAGAGGTTAATATGATTTTTTTCATAATATATCTGTCGTCAGTTCTGTTTGTAACGCTATAGTCAATTCACTACTTGTTATTTCAAAAGTATATGCAATAAATGAATTATTGTAAATCAACAATTTAAAATGTGCCTTTGATTATGGAGCTTGTATTATAACAATAAATTATTTGTAAATCATAATAATTCGGTAGTGAAGGGGTTAAATAAAATTAATTAATTAGTAAGTTTTATTATGATTGTAATACAATATCATTAATGCAGGAACCCAATATCATTGATACAGGAACAAAATTGATACAGAATGGATGAAACAGTAATATCGTTGACATGAATAATAACTGTTTATATTTATAACAAGAAGTTTCCTCACAATATTATTGTGCAGTTCTATTTGAAATCGAAACCATTGATTTTGTGTTTCATCTAATTAATATTTTCAAATTTGTGTCAACAGATTCAAATACAATCAAATACCCATCCATAAAACTTTTATTTTCATTTATTGGTGATGTCGCGCCTCAAATATCACCATGTTTTAATTACTTTTTAATCATAGCTTTTTCATCATTTATCCTACTTATTCCCGTTGGGACGTAACTTCCTTTTAGTCATAGTATATAGGTCAGATATTATGCTTCTTAAATTATGCTTCAGTTTGCGTAATAATTATTTTCACAAAGAACTTGATTAGTCTAATATTACTGTACTATTTAGTTTCAACTGGGTCAGCTATCGTCTGGTCATAGCTTAATAAAAGTTAATTATTAACATTATAGCGATGACTTGGTCAAATCATAATTAATCAGTTTTGATGATATGAGTAAATATGCATGACACATACAATATTATTTTGTGACAGTAATTTACTAGGGTATTCAATCAATGATACAATTCATGCATTTAACAAGGAACTAAACAGGTGATCGGAAAACCAAAATTGAATTATTTTTCATCGATTAATATACATTTCCTGGCTGGAATAGATAAGTGTTTACTTTACCTTAAATATCTAAAAAAACAAAATGCACACATTAAGTTTAAAATATTGACAGTTAATAACGATGATTATCTTTAAATTACCCTTTATACAAAAATATATTCAAAAGTTGGTCGAAATTTTTAAGTCTTTCTTCACTATAAATCTAATCATAATATGTGATGATGATGTTGATGTTGATGATGTTGATGATGATTATGATGAATATACTATCTCTAATTTCTATTTTAAAATAAATCTATTTGAATATAATTGAAAAGAGAAGAAGATGAAATGAAAATAATAATAGTAATATATGTACACATGTGTAGTATACCTGTTTTTATAATGTACAATAGATGTTCACCTTTTCATATATAAATGTTCACCAATATTCACCACCACCATATATTTACATTGAATTAAAATATCGTGTAGATTTTCGCGTTCATTGAATGTTGATTGTACTACATTATTATTATACATATTGTATTGTGTACAATTGCAATTGCAACATTCAATATACATAATATATTAAGTTCATATGGTTCACATACATATATAGGTACGATGAAAATAGACTTACCTTTTTTTTATTTTTTTTTTTTTTTATTTTAAAACCTATGATAAAAACATGGTCTATATTTGTTATATTTAACTTTTTTAAGGTTTTTGGAATTGAAAAGACCAAAAATAAAAAAATAGAAATAGCAAAAAAAAAAAAAAAAATTGATCCATAGAAACGACAGAATGTGGCCAGGGAAATTTCTCACGGTCGAGATTTTATTTTTATATATTTTTTTTTTTTAGTTTAGTTTTTTTTTTTTTGCTTTTATTTGTAGGTTTAATACCAATTGATATTATATTAGTAAATTAAAGAGAAAACCACATAAATAAATATGTTTTGTACATGATCTCTTGTTTGGTTGCAATTTACAGTTTATCTTTTTTTATTTTGTTTTTATTTTAGTTTTTTGTTAAATATATGTATGTATACTCTTTATCTTACTGTAGTATCTTAATATTATTTTTATGAATGTATTAGAAGTTTAATCAATAGTATATAATTAAATATTACTTTTAATTCCTTGATTTCAACCTAATTATTATAATTTTATATAATTTTAAAAATGTTAAAATAATTATTAAAATTATTGAAATTGAAATAAATTGAAAATGTATAATAATTAATAAAATAATATAATATTTAAGCTGCAAAAAAATTATTATAATATTTACAAAGTTGTTATTAAAATTATTTTTTATAAAGGTTGTTTTTTAGTTGTAGAAAATTCGATAGGGACAGTTAATATTTGTTGGACAGATGGTGAATTATTTATATTTAGTACGATATTGATCCCAACAATATTTACAAGTTGTAGAAATTTATTTTAAATCACAAACTTTTTCACTAGTAAAAACTCATTGGCCCGCACATTTTTAAAAATTAATCTGGAATAAATGTTACTGTTGTATACTAGTATCGTACATAGTGACAGATTATCGATAAACAATTCTTTGTTTACACATTTGCCTCCTCTACATACGTTAACAAAACGAAATTGGCATAATCTAGAATAAAAATAATCGTCAGGAGATTTACCAGGAACCATTAACTACTAAAAAATTTTAAATTCGGCTGTGATTAACATGCTGAAGGCATCATCATTTATTTTTTTAAAAATGAAGGTGGATCGAAATTTTTAGTATTAAAGTTTCAGATTCATGAAAAGTGTTGATGATGATGAAAAATAATTATTTGTCTACAAATTTGTGAGATCTACCTGATATACTTTTTTTTTAGATGGCTCTCTGAAAATAAAGAGACACCTCTATCAACGTTTTTTAAAATTAGGATTTTTTTGGGTAGCTACCATACAACTCCTAGCACCTTTTCAGGATTAATCAAAAAGTAAAGAAGCTACAGACCTAAAAATTTGCATTTCGATAGTCCTCTAAAAATAAAGATACATCTTTATCAGCGTTTTTCAAAATTCGGAATTTTTTGAGTAGCTGCCATACAACTCCTAGCACTTAGTAAGGGTTAATCAAAAAGTAAAGAAGCTAAAGACCTAAAAATTTGCATTTCGATAGTCCTCTAAAAATAAAGAGACACCTCTATCAGCGTTTTTCAAAATTCGGAATTTTTTGGGTAGCTGCCATACAACTCCTAGCACTTATTATGGATTAATCAAAAACTAAAGGAGCTCTAGACCTAAAAATTTGCACTTCGATAGTCCTCTAAAAATCAAGAGACACCTCTATCAGCGTTTTTCAAAATTCGGAATTTTTTGGGTAGCTGCCATACAACTCCTAGCACTTAGTAAGGGTTAATCAAAAAGTAAAGAAGCTACAGACCTAAAAATTTGCATTTGGATAGTTCTCTAAAAATTAATAGACACCTTTATCAGCGTTTTTCAAAATTCGGAATTTTTTGGGGAGCTGCCATACAACTCCTAGCACTTTTTTAGGATTAGTCAAAAAGTAAAGAAGCTACAGACCTACAAATTTGCATTTCGATAGTTCTCTAAAAATAAAAAGACACCTCTATCAGCGTTTTTCAAAATTCGGAATTTTTTGGGTAGCTGCCATACAACTCCTAGCACTTAGTAAGGGTTAATCAAAAAGTAAAGAAGCTAAAGACCTAAAAACTTGCATTTCGATAGTTCTCTAAAAATAAAAAGACACCTCTATCAGCGTTTTTCAAAATTCGGAATTTTTTGGGTAGCTGCCATACAACTCCTAGCACTTAGTAAGGGTTAATCAAAAAGTAAAGAAGCTAAAGACCTAAAAACTTGCATTTCGATAGTCCTCTAAAAATAAAGAGACACCTCTATCAGCGTTTTTCAAAATTCGGAATTTTTTGGGTAGCTGCCATACAACTCCTAGCACTTAGTAAGGGTTAATCAAAAAGTAAAGAAGCTAAAGATCTAAAAATTTGCATTTCGATAGTCCTCTAAAAATAAAGAGACACCTCTATCAGCGTTTTTCAAAATTCGGAATTTTTTGGGTAGCTGCCATACAACTCCTAGCACTTATTATGGATTAATCAAAAACTAAAGGAGCTCTAGACCTAAAAATTTGCACTTCGATAGTCCTCTAAAAATCAAGAGACACCTCTATCAGCGTTTTTCAAAATTCGGAATTTTTTGGGTAGCTGCCATACAACTCCTAGCACTTATTATGGATTAATCAAAAACTAAAGGAGCTCCAGACCTAAAAATTTGCATTTCGATATTTCTCTAAAAATAAAAAGACACCTCTATCAGCGTTTTTCTAAATTCGGAATTTTTTGGGTAGCTGCCATACAACTCCTAGCACTTAGTAAGGGTTAATCAAAAAGTAAAGAAGCTAAAGACCTAAAAATTTGCATTTCGATAGTCCTCTAAAAATAAAGAGACACCTCTATCAGCGTTTTTCAAAATTCGGAATTTTTTGGGTAGCTGCCATACAACTCCTAGCACTTATTTTGGATTAATCAAAAACTAAAGGAGCTCCAGACCTAAAAATTTGCACTTCGATAGTCCTCTAAAAATAAAAAGACAACTCTATCAGCGTTTTTCAAAATTCGGAATTTTTTGGGTAGCTGCCATACAACTCCTAGCACTTAGTAAGGGTTAATCAAAAAGTAAAGAAGCTAAAGACCTAAAAATTTGCCTTTCGATAGTCCTCTAAAAATAAAGAGACACCTCTATCAGCGTTTTTCAAAATTCGGAATTTTTTGGGTAGCTGCCATACAACTCCTAGCACTTATTATGGATTAATCAAAAACTAAAGGAGCTCCAGACCTAAAAATTTGCACTTCGATAGTTCTCTAAAAATAAAAAGACACCTCTATCAGCGTTTTTCAAAATTCGGAATTTTTTGGGTAGCTGCCATACAACTCCTAGCACTTATTATGGATTAATCAAAAACTAAAG
Source organism: Argyra leucocephala (assembly GCA_963942445.1). Taxonomy (NCBI): domain Eukaryota; kingdom Metazoa; phylum Arthropoda; class Insecta; order Diptera; family Dolichopodidae; genus Argyra; species Argyra leucocephala. The sequence goes on along the minus strand of OZ012681.1, from coordinate 135,611,738 downwards.
GAGCTCCAGACCTAAAAATTTGCATTTCGATAGTTCTCTAAAAATAAAAAGACACCTCTATCAGCGTTTTTCTAAATTCGGAATTTTTTGGGTAGCTGCCATACAACTCCTAGCACTTAGTAAGGGTTAATCAAAAAGTAAAGAAGCTAAAGACCTAAAAATTTGCATTTCGATAGTCCTCTAAAAATAAAGTGACACCTCTATCAGCGTTTTTCAAAATTCGGAATTTTTTGGGTAGCTGCCAAACAACTCCTAGCACTTATTTTGGATTAATCAAAAACTAAAGGAGCTCCAGACCTAAAAATTTGCATTTCGATAGTTCTCTAAAAATAAAAAGACACCTCTATCAGCGTTTTTTCAAAATTCGGAATTTTTTGGGTAGCTGCCATACAACTCCTAGCACTTATTATGGATTAATCAAAAACTAAAGGAGCTCCAGACCTAAAAATTTGCACTTCGATAGTCCTCTAAAAATCAAGAGACACCTCCATCAGCGTTTTTTAAAATTCGGAATTTTTTGGGTAGCTGCCATACAACTCTTAGCACTTATTAAGGATTAATCAAAAACTACAGGAGCTCCAGACCTAAAAATTTGCATTTCGATAGTTCTCTAAAAATAAAGAGACACCTCTATCAGCGTTTTTCAAAATTCGGAATTTTTTGGGTAGCTGCCATACAACTCCTAGCACTTAGTAAGGGTTAATCAAAAAGTAAAGAAGCTAAAGACCTAAAAATTTGCATTTCGATAGTCCTCTAAAAATAAAGAGACACCTCTATCAGCGTTTTTCAAAATTCGGAATTTTTTGGGTAGCTGCCATACAACTCCTAGCACTTAGTAAGGGTTAATCAAAAAGTAAAGAAGCTAAAGACCTAAAAATTTGCATTTCGATAGTCCTCTAAAAATAAAGAGACACCTCTATCAGCGTTTTTCAAAATTCGGATTTTTTTGGGTAGCTGCCATACAACTCCTAGCACTTAGTAAGGGTTAATCAAAAAGTAAAGAAGCTAAAGACCTAAAAACTTGCATTTCGATAGTCCTCTAAAAATAAAGAGACACCTCTATCAGCGTTTTTCAAAATTCGGAATTTTTTGGGTAGCTGCCATACAACTCCTAGCACTTAGTAAGGGTTAATCAAAAAGTAAAGAAGCTAAAGATCTAAAAACTTGCATTTCGATAGTCCTCTAAAAATAAAGAGACACCTCTATCAGCGTTTTTCAAAATTCGGAATTTTTTGGGTAGCTGCCATACAACTCCTAGCACTTAGTAAGGGTTAATCAAAAAGTAAAGAAGCTAAAGACCTAAAAACTTGCATTTCGATAGTCCTCTAAAAATAAAGAGACACCTCTATCAGCGTTTTTCAAAATTCGGAATTTTTTGGGTAGCTGCCATACAACTCCTAGCACTTAGTAAGGGTTAATCAAAAAGTAAAAAAGCTAAAGAACTAAAAATTTGCATTTCGATAGTCCTCTAAAAATAAAGAGAGACCTCTATCAGCGTTTTTCAAAATTCGGAATTTTTTGGGCAGCTGCCATACAACTCCTAGCACTTATTATGGATTAATCAAAAACTAAAGGAGCTCCAGACCTAAAAATTTGCATTTCGATAGTCCTCTAAAAATAAAGAGACACCTCTATCAGCGTTTTTCAAAATTCGGAATTTTTTGGGTAGCTGCCATACAACTCCTAGCACTTAGTAAGGGTTAATCAAAAAGTAAAGAAGCTAAAGACCTAAAAATTTGCATTTCGATAGTCCTCTAAAAATAAAGAGACACCTCTATCAGCGTTTTTCAACATTCGGAATTTTTTGGGTAGCTGCCATACAACTCCTAGCACTTATTATGGATTAATCATAAACTAAAGGAGCCCCAGACCTAAAAATTTGCATTTCGATAGTCCTCTAAAAATAAAGAGACACCTCTATCAGCGTTTTTCAAAATTCGGAATTTTTTGGGTAGCTGCCATACAACTCCTAGCACTTAGTAAGGGTTAATCAAAAAGTAAAGAAGCTAAAGACCTAAAAACTTGCATTTCGATAGTCCTCTAAAAATAAAGAGACACCTCTATCAGCGTTTTTCAAAATTCGGAATTTTTTGGGTAGCTGCCATACAACTCCTAGCACTTAGTAAGGGTTAATCAAAAAGTAAAGAAGCTAAAGACCTAAAAACTTGCATTTCGATAGTCCTCTAAAAATAAAGAGACACCTCTATCAGCGTTTTTCAAAATTCGGAATTTTTTGGGCAGCTGCCATACAACTCCTAGCACTTATTATGGATTAATCATAAACTAAAGGAGCCCCAGACCTAAAAATTTGCATTTCGATAGTCCTCTAAAAATAAAGAGACACCTCTATCAGCGTTTTTCAAAATTCGGAATTTTTTGGGTAGCTGCCATACAACTCCTAGCACTTAGTAAGGGTTAATCAAAAAGTAAAGAAGCTAAAGACCTAAAAACTTGCATTTCGATAGTCCTCTAAAAATAAAGAGACACCTCTATCAGCGTTTTTCAAAATTCGGAATTTTTTGGGTAGCTGCCATACAACTCCTAGCACTTAGTAAGGGTTAATCAAAAAGTAAAGAAGCTAAAGACCTAAAAACTTGCATTTCGATAGTCCTCTAAAAATAAAGAGACACCTCTATCAGCGTTTTTCAAAATTCGGAATTTTTTGGGTAGCTGCCATACAACTCCTAGCACTTAGTAAGGGTTAATCAAAAAGTAAAGAAGCTAAAGACCTAAAAACTTGCATTTCGATAGTCCTCTAAAAATAAAGAGACACCTCTATCAGCGTTTTTCAAAATTCGGAATTTTTTGGGTAGCTGCCATACAACTCCTAGCACTTAGTAAGGGTTAATCAAAAAGTAAAGAAGCTAAAGACCTAAAAACTTGCATTTCGATAGTCCTCTAAAAATAAAGAGACACCTCTATCAGCGTTTTTCAAAATTCGGAATTTTTTGGGTAGCTGCCATACAACTCCTAGCACTTAGTAAGGGTTAATCAAAAAGTAAAGAAGCTAAAGACCTAAAAATTTGCATTTCGATAGTCCTCTAAAAATAAAGAGACACCTCTATCAGCGTTTTTCAAAATTCGGAATTTTTTGGGTAGCTGCCATACAACTCCTAGCACTTAGTAAGGGTTAATCAAAAAGTAAAGAAGCTAAAGACCTAAAAACTTGCATTTCGATAGTCCTCTAAAAATAAAGAGACACCTCTATCAGCGTTTTTCAAAATTCGGAATTTTTTGGGTAGCTGCCATACAACTCCTAGCACTTAGTAAGGGTTAATCAAAAAGTAAAGAAGCTAAAGACCTAAAAACTTGCATTTCGATAGTCCTCTAAAAATAAAGAGACACCTCTATCAGCGTTTTTCAAAATTCGGAATTTTTTGGGCAGCTGCCATACAACTCTTAGCACTTATTATGGATTAATCAAAAACTAAAGGAGCTCCAGACCTAAAAATTTGCATTTCGATAGTCCTCTAAAAATAAAGAGACACCTCTATCAGCGTTTTTCAAAATTCGGAATTTTTTGGGTAGCTGCCATACAACTCCTAGCACTTAGTAAGGGTTAATCAAAAAGTAAAGAAGCTAAAGACCTAAAAATTTGCATTTCGATAGTCCTCTAAAAATAAAGAGACACCTCTATCAGCGTTTTTCAAAATTCGGAATTTTTTGGGTAGCTGCCATACAACTTCTAGCACTTAGTAAGGGTTAATCAAAAAGTAAAGAAGCTAAAGACCTAAAAATTTGCATTTCGATAGTCCTCTAAAAATAAAGAGACACCTCTATCAGCGTTTTTCAAAATTCGGAATTTTTTGGGTAGCTGCCAAACAACTCCTAGCACTTATTATGGATTAATCATAAACTAAAGGAGCTCCAGACCTAAAAATTTGCATTTCGATAGTCCTCTAAAAATAAAGAGACACCTCTATCAGCGTTTTTCAAAATTCGGAATTTTTTGGGTAGCTGCCATACAACTCCTAGCACTTAGTAAGGGTTAATCAAAAAGTAAAGAAGCTAAAGACCTAAAAATTTGCATTTCGATAGTCCTCTAAAAATAAAGAGACACCTCTATCAGCGTTTTTCAAAATTCGGAATTTTTTGGGTAGCTGCCATACAACTTCTAGCACTTAGTAAGGGTTAATCAAAAAGTAAAGAAGCTAAAGACCTAAAAATTTGCATTTCGATAGTCCTCTAAAAATAAAGAGACACCTCTATCAGCGTTTTTTAAAATTCGGAATTTTTTGGGTAGCTGCCATACAACTCTTAACACTTATTAAGGATTAATCAAAAACTAAAGGAGCTACAGACCTAAAAATTTGCACTTCGATAGTCCTCTAAAAATAAAGAGACACCTCTATCAGTGTTTTTCAAAATTCGAAATTTTTTGGGTAGCTGCCATACAACTCCTAGCACTTATTAAGAATTAATCAAAAAGTAAAGAAGCTACAACCTAAAAATTTGCATTAAGCTCAAAATCTGTAAGAACCAGATTATTGAAAGAAATATTGAAAAAATTTTGAACTACAAATACCTAAAATAGATAAAATAGGTTTACTTGCGTAAATTAAGCTCTTATACAGTAAAATACAGTATTAGAGTATTAACTACAATGTAATATGTTCCAAAACATATGCTATATACAACATAAATAATTCTAACACGTTTCTATTATATTTCTTACTTCGTAGCATTATTAAACCGATATGCAAGCATTTCAAAACTATTTAGATTGTATATTTTTTGTTATGGAACATACTAGATTGTAGTCTCTAAACTCTAATATTGCATTTTCGATCTCACCCATATCTGCTATGAGAGCGACAAAACATTTATCTAACATGCGTAATTTGAAATCATATTTTTTGTTCTATATAAATAACGAGTCCAGGTATTTTCAGATATAATGTTATAATAATTCACATATTATCAACATCATCATCATTATCAATGTCCTGTAAAGTAGGTGGGCATATTATGAATATATAAAAATTACAATTTTTAAATTATTATTATTACAATTCATCGAGGTTAAAGTAATAGAGATGATTCCTATATGATGACCATACAATTTCTGTTGAAATATTTATTTTAATGCACATTTTTCTTTAAAACCACAACATCTTGAGTAATATTTACTATAATAATAATAATTGTTTAAACTAAAAATAAATTAATTCTACTTATATACTAGTAGAACGGGCGATTCTTAAAGTTTATTTTTAGACTCAGAATATTTGTATATACATAATATTATAACATATAAATACACATGAAATGAAATCTATGACCAAATAACAATAATAAAAAAAAAATTTTACTTTTGGTTAGGTTATTATCCAATATTATTTTATATATATATATATATTTAAGTCATAGTCCTCTAATAGATATTTATATACCATCAGTTCATACTTTAAAATAAAATTTAATAATATCTATTTCAAATTTCAATTGGAGGTTTTCACAATGGTACCTTCTATATAAAAGTGTTCCTATAGTTTATAGTTTTATTATTACTATTTTACAATAAAATTATTAAGATTATGTAAGTTATACAATATATGTATATTTACTATTTTATATATTAGTATATATATAGCAAATATATAGCATAGATGTGACAATTTTATAATTTATTGAACACAATTGGTTTACCACAATTTGTTTTGTTTTACTTTCGTTCAATTTCAAGTATCAATTTTCTATACAAGCACATTCAACCAAGTATATATATATATATATATATGAGTGTATAATATTTTTCTATTTTATTAAAGGAAATTATTTGTTTACAATTTATAAATTTTAAAATTTGATTCATAAGCCAATAGCCCTCTAATATACTCTAGTATAGTTATTTTTATTAATCAACAATTTAAATTTTATATAAGTAGTATTGTTTTATTGTTAAAATAATTATTTTTAATATTAATACACAATTATTGGCAAAAGAAAGTATTAATAAATACATTGATTTATTTAGGTAGAGTTGAGTCGATAAATTGTGAAATTTAAAAACCCTAATTTTAAGTTGATTAATTGAAAATTCTAGATTTTGGAAAATTGTTTGCAATTATCAAATATTTTTTAACTATGTGTTGATTTTTATTATTTTCCTACGCTGCACAATCTTTTTCCGGACATTTTCTGAAAATTCTGTGTTCAAATATCTGGATTTTTTTTTTAAATTTTAACTTAAAATTTGAATTTAAAAAAACTTTTAGTAGATATTTTATTTATTTTTGTTCCACATAAGTGTATAGATTGCCTTAATAATATATCTGTCATCAGTTCTGTTTGTAACGCAAAGTAAATTCACGACTTGTGATTTCAAAAGTATATAATGAAATAAAATGTTAAGAGAATAAGAATTTAATTTAATTGTATTTTATTGTTTCGACTGAACACTGCATTAGGACCCATTCTCCGCGTAGGCTCAACTACTGACCCATATAAATTTTATTTTCATTCATTAATGATGTCGCGTCTCAAATATATGATCATATTTTAATTAATTTTCAGTCATAGATTTATCATCATTTATCCGTTGCACTCCCTTTGGCCTCGGCCTAGTTCAGATATTGTGCTTCTTAAACTGCTTTTCAGCTTATGTTATAATTATTTTTATAAAAAGTTGATTAGTCACTTTTTAGTTTTAGCTGGGGATTTTATTTTCTTAAAATTCTGTGTTTATATATTTGGATTTTTCTTCAAATTTTAATATTAAAATGTACATGAAAGCCATGCTTTTTTATAGCAACAAATAAGTATATAAAAATAATTCAATTTTCACATAGTAACACATTCAGGCTATAACATATCGAGAGGACAAGATTTTATATAACTTCTCTAACACTTTATAAAAGTGTGGGTATTTGAACTTCTTATAAAGTAACTCTTTATTGCTTTTCCACATGTCAATAAGTATTAAAACTATGTATTTAAAAATTGAAATTTATCTATTTTTTTTTTCTACATACAAAATAAAAAAATAATAATAATTATGTAAATCGCCTTCTTCTATCTTTAAAATATTCAATTTAAATTAATTAAAATAAAAAAAAATATATGCAATATATTTTTTTTTTAAATTCTAAAGTCACAAATCTGATGGATGATGCCTTTAAGTAATTTTTTGTACCAAATTTTATCAAGATTTTTCATTCATTTTTAAAAAAAATAAATAAAAAAACAAAAAAATTAATTTAATATTTTTGGTTTATCTTTTGTTTTTTTTTTTACTTGAATAAAAACCTAAAATATATCGCCATTTAATATTTTATTATCTTATATATAATATCAATTTTAATAATTTTTATGTAAATTGGGTGAGGCTACATCAAATTCATCATCTTGATTATTATTTTATTCATATTCAATTCATTTTTAATATTGTTCAGGTATATATATATATATACTTACAAAGATACATACATTTATATAAACAGAATCTTTTAAATTCTTTACACTAATATGATTTCATCGAAAAATAATTGTCCAATTTTAAAATTAAAAAAAAAAAAACAACATAAAAAAAATAAAATCATTTCCTTCTTTATGATCTGTCCCACAATAATCTCATCTTAGTTGTTAAAAAGCAGGGATGTATAACTAAATTTAAAGTTTGATTTAATGAGACTGTCAAGTGAGTTATATTGTATACCTTTTTTGGACGGTTGCTTTTCATAATTTGAGGTTAATGATCATATCACGAATGTCAATATATAGCTCTTATAAGATCATGAATAAATAAATAAAAATAAATAAATAAATTCGAATGTTAATGTTGGTTTTGAAGACCTATACTACACTTGGCATAAATATTTAGCCTATCGTTGTAAACCAATTTGCATAGCGCTCTAATACCAGTCAAATATCCTATATTTTTAACAAATTATGTATTTTCAATTTTAGCAAAGAATTTACTACCCCAGGTATTAGTTTATGTATGATTTTTAATGCTTTAAGAAATAGTTTACTTCTAAGAAATATCAATAAAAATTTCTTGTGCCACAAATAACATAAGTAAAAGAAACCTAAAAGATCCTAAAAGTATCTAAAAGGTACCTAAAATATCCGATATACAAGTATTTACAAATAGACCTTCCCAGATTCTGTATTAATCTACATTTTGTCTATATTAATAATAAATAAGTATGGATATAAGATATGTAATAGAGAGATGACCCACATCTTATCTGAAAAAGGGTCCTAAATTTTGACTGTACATTTATGTGCCAATTGAAATAATAAAATTAAATTAAATTAAATCCGTATTTTGCAAATTAACTAGAAGGCAAACCTGATACTCAATTTCTTGTTATATATAAAAACAATTTCAAAGTATATCTACCAAATCGAAATGAGCCCCATGTTACTCATATTATGTAGTTATTGAAACCTTTAAGTATAATATTTCTAGATAATCAAACTTTATGAACGCACTTAAAATAGTGTCATTATATTGTGTACAAGTAATAATTTTAGAGCCCAACCTTCTCCGTCAAAAAAATTACATTTGAATAAATCCAATACAAAAAAAAAAAAACAAAAAAACTAACCGAGATTTTTTGATAGTGACACACAATACCACCTAATATAATGTCCACCATTTTTTTTTTTTTTCTTCACTACTTTAATCAACAAAAAATTCGTGAATTAAAAAAAAATAACAAATAAAAAAAGATGAATGAAACTTTGGAATTCAATCAAAACAACAACAATAAAAACATCGAAAACTTCGTATTCTTATTAAAAAGATTTCATTTTTTATTTTTTGTTGTTTTTATTATTTTCTTTAAAATAAAAAAAAATTGTTACTAAGAAAACCCCTCCTAATCTCATATTATAAAAAAAAAATGAATTGAAAACCCAAAAAAAAAAAATTAATAAAAACCTGTCCAATATGCTAATGTGCTGCTCTCTGATGACTTATCAATCTTTGATCTGGTTTCTGGTTTTTTTTTTTTTGGGAATAAAAAAAACCGAAATAAAAAAGTAAAAAAAAAAGAAAAAAACAAATCACAAAAAAAAAAATTCAAGTCGACTTCCAATCAGAGGTGAGATTTTTTTCTTGTTACTGTTATAAATTTTATTTTTTTGACTTTTATTTTGGTTTTTGTTTTTGTTTCAGGTTGAGTTTTTTTTTTTTCTTAACTCTCTTCTGTTATTTTTTTTTTGTGTTTATAATTAAAAGCTACTTTTGAATTGTTATGATTGTGTGCGTAAGACAGAAAAAAAAAAAAAATTAGTATGAGAATGGATTCTGGTATGTTGGATTAGTTTGTCCAGTCCACCACACTTTGGACTAAGGTTAAATTAAAAGATATTAAAATGTGCTATTGTAGATTCCTATTGTAAATTTTTGGGAAAAGTTATATTGAATGAAATGATGTTCCGTTATGAGTTATTTTTATAATTTTTATATCCCTTGTAAACTGTAAAATCTGTCTCTATAATGGAGAGATTCAGTTGTTTGTATAATATTTATATAGATTTGCGGTCTGCGGATAAAAAACCCAAATGTAGGTTATCCATGACAATCTAGTTGATCATTATTATCATTAAATGACAATAGTAGGTACTACATGGAGTGATATTTGGCACAATCTTTCTTCATTCAGATTTTTCATAATAAGATAACTGAGGTGTTACCTAATTATGATCATCAGATCTTATTATGACAAAACCACTATACCGAATTGCCACCACCGAATTTTAGTATAGTAATTGTTCCTTGGCATAGGTTGTAAGTGTTAAAATGAGATAGGGTTGAGTTAAAAACAGAAGCGAGAAGACCATAAACTTCTTAATTTTTGTCATCGAATACATTAATACGCTTATAATGTCTGTAAAATTTTTCAACTCGGTGCGTTAAAGCAAAAAACAGTGACAGCAGCCCAAAAATTTAGATGTGAAATTTTTCCAAAATGTTAACGCAAAAACCATTACCGATTAAGAAATAAAAAAAAATTATTTTTTTACTACATCTTCCAAATGAATCACTTATAGAAAAACATATCCAAGCTCTAAACCCATTATAGAAAAACTATAAATTTCATACAAAAGCCAAATAAGATCATCTGAATAATAGCAAAACATCATAAAATCAATAAAATATGAAACTTTTTCTAAAATAAACATGAAAATTGAAATTACCTAAAAAATAAAGTACGAATTAAATTTCCCTGGTTTGTGTCTTAGAATTAGCCACCTCGAAATGTTTCTAATTGACCAATGCAAAAATAGCTATCTTCAAGTCCAAATGAATGTTTATTTTGTAAAGTAAATTATTGACAAGTAGAATAAAAATATTTCTATTGTTTCCATGGTATTCGATCTTCCTTTGCCACCTTACAAAGTTCCCTAGATTTGCTAAAGGTCCTTCTTATATGAAAAATTCATTGAATAGATAGCACGTAATATAATTTACGATACAGATCCAATCGTTACATTATTTTAAATTTTTGATGAAGCAATGGAAATTGTTAATATTGAAATCAGCTTACAATCATTGATTTATATCAGCTTACAGATAGAAAGGTAGGCCACGCAGTAAATCTACATTCCGAGATAGGCTTTTTTTTTTATAAAAAAACAGGACAATTATGTACATTATCTTTTTCTATATCACAGCAGGTCTGCAAAAACCAAATGAGGAGAGTTGTAGCCATCTTGAATGTAATTTGGTACAATAAATTAAATATACCGTATTTAATATATCGTATTTAATATACCGTATTTAATATACCGTATTTAATATACCGTATTTAACAAAAGTTTATCGGTCTTAAAAAGTTATCAAAATTTGTTAAAAATTTGACAATACTTATTTTTGTTTTTGTTTGTTTTTTTTTAATAATTTTTTTTTTTATTACGAATAGTTTTCACTAATTTTCAATAAAACATAACCACAAATTAGCTTGTCATAAAATAAAAATAATAAAAAATTACAACAATGGCTGCTTTTTTGTTTTATTTTTATTATTGTTTTATCTTTTCGTATACAGTGTCATCCACAATTATATAGTGGTGTATTCGAAATGTCAATTCAATGATATAATAAGTTAACAAAAAAAAAAAATAATAATTTCGAGTTTTTTTTTTTTTTTTGTTCATTAATTTGTTTTTGTTTTGTTCTTTTTTGTTTTTCTTTATATTAATATAACAATTTGTTTTTGGTGTTTCTGTCAAAACTTCCAATTTTTTTTTTTTTTTAAATTATACAATATGTATACTAGATTATGTATATTGTCTTGTTTTTCTTAAAATGGCGTCATTGAAAACAAAAAAAAATAAAAAAATAAATAAAAAATGAATAACAATACATCTTTGATTTACCAATGATGTTCAAGTTATTAGTGTAAACATCAACAAGAATAAAAAATTACTAGTTTAGCAATCATGTTCTCTAATATGTTACATACACAATATTTATAAATATACAAAAATATACTTTTTTTTTGCAATATTGTTCAAAAGACTCCCTGGAGCGTAAAATTTTCAGAGCTTAACGCTTTAGACATATATAATGTACACTATATACAAACAAATAATATATACAAAAAGAATTGTAACACTTATTTTAATTTTTGTTATTGTTGTTTCTGTTTTTATATAGTTTTGATCTTGTTTGTAATCAACTCTGCATGACTGTAAAAATTTCATAGCTTAATTTGAAAAAAAAGACAACAAAAAAACATAATTCTACCATTTTTGTAATTTAAACATACAAAAAAAAAAATGATGAAAATAAAAACTTAGTCAAATAAAAAAATGCTGTAAAACACCACTAGTTAGTGCGAAAGTAGCTAACTAATATGTTAAACCATATAGTTAAGTAATATAATTCTAAACTATAAATTACTGAAATTAAGATTGTTGAACATTATAATAATGGTGTAGTTCAAAATTGACCGATACACGATTTATTAGAATTTAAAAATATTTTCAACAATTAAAAAAATAATTTTTATATTGAAAAATTTTTCAACTGAAACAAACATGGATTGAATTAATACAATTACTCACTATCTTTTGTACGCTACAGACTTTGAAGGTTCAAGGCTTAACTCAATATTGTACTCTGCACTGACTGCGGTTACGAGTAGATTCTCTCTACCTGGAAATATGATTTTTTTTATACCCATCGATACTTAAACTCCCCCACGAAGGTGTGGTATCCTTTGGCGACGTGTCTCCAAAGGTTTTATATTTGAAAAGTTTTTTAGCTGGTGCATTTTTTCCATTAATTCTGCATGTGCTTTTCATTGAAGGCATCTAAGCTGAACTTGGTTGGCAAGGCATAATTGAAACATCAAAAACTTTTCCATAGCATTAATTTTTACAGACATGACAGTACACATTAATATATGACAGTGCACATAATATCAACTGATGATCAAATTTGACTCGCACATACCAAATTAGTGGATCAAAAGATGTATACAAACATTTAAAACCATAAATTTTTTATCAATTTCGTAGCTATATAAGTAGGCTTGACAAATATAGGGTGATAGTTAAGAGCTTCATTTAGTTCTATATTAATTTAACTAGATATCAACTACAAATATCTGAATGATTTCACAACTGATTTTCATTATTATTCTTTTAAATTATAGATATTTAAAACGAAACGTAGCGAAATTAAATATTTTTTTCAAATTTTTTTGATTTTCCGATAGAACGATCATTTTAACATATACATATATAAAAACTTTAATTTATCAAATTGCCGCAACTCACCTATACCACAAGAATTATATTTAAATATAATTTTGTTGTTGTTTAAATAAATTATTACGTAGGCGGTTGTTGTCTAAGTTAAATCAATAAAAATAAAATATAGCACGAATTGAGTACGATTTTTTATCAAACGACGTTGTTCGAGCATTTATTTACCAAATTACTGGGTTATATCAACTAATTGAATGTTGAAAACTACTGATATTGCCAGAAACTAAATCTTTCAAAATAGAACTGCTCCATTTTTTTTAAGTTGTTTATTTATTTAATTATTTAATTCAAAAAGAATTACTACCAGAAATTTGATAAAAGAATTATTACCAGACTATACGCTCAATTATTTTTTGTAATAATTTTTTTTAACCCAACAACAAAGATACTTGAACCAGGTCGAAAACCTTATAAAGCATTTTATTGCTTCGTCGGGAATTGAACCTGGGTCATTTCGGTTGAATGACAGGCACTCAGCCTACTGTTGTGCCACCACCCAACGTGTTATCCCTTTAACATTGAACTTAAGCTATAATCAGTCGCAAAAAAATACGCAATCACAATATTTATAAAAACAAATTCATTTCTTAAGCAGATTTGAACAATTATGTATTACTAAATATATAACTATACATCAAATACATTATATTATTTTAATATAAGAGACTGGAATTTTAGAATTAAAAACAAAAAAAATTCAATTCTCACGGAAGTGAATTTTAAAATCAAACAATTTTTTTTGTTCACTCATTAAATGAAAATGTAATAGAATTGAAAATTTATATTTTTATTTTATTTAAATATCAAAACGTCTGGGATACTTAACTGGACAACACACCTTTATATTGTTAAGATTATTTTATTTTAATAACTTTTCATAACTTTGCTCTCCTTCTCACCCCACCCCAAAACATGTAATTATAATTGTAAAAAATTAAATTAAAAAAAAAAAAATTAGTGCTAACCTCCGTATACATAATTATAACAGTTTTTAATCATATATATATACATGCATAATTTATAAGCATAAACGTATAATGTATATGTTGTTTCTGGAAAATTAAAAGAATTTTTTTTTTTTTTTTTTAATTATACGAGTAATTATGATAATTCAAAAAAAAAAAAAAAAAGAAAAGAAAATTTATAATGTCTGGAAAATTTTATTAGTTTTTTTTTTTGTATTATTGTTGTTTTATTTTTATTTTAAAATATACAATCTAAATTTTTACTAATGAATTATAATAAGGGAATAAATAAATAATAAAATAAAATAAAATAAAAAAAAATAAATAAAAATATAATTTCTATTCTTAGAATTTTAAAAATGCATTTTGTTTATATCTTACTCGACTTATGGGAGGGAAAATTTTTAAACCGTCTATAATGTAATTTCTACTTCGAATTAAGAATGTTGAATTAAAATATTTAATTATTATTTTTTTTTTGCATATTTTTTAAAATATATATACCTCATTATATATATGAATTATGTTTTGTTGTATTTCAATTTCAATTTAATATATTTGAAGGATTTATATTTTTAACTGTATAATTTATAATAAGTTAAGTGGCTAAATATGAAAATTATTATAAATTAAAAAAGTGAAATAATTTTATCATAATATTATGAACCGAAGATGATGCAGAGACCTCTTTATTAGTTAACGAGATACTTATTCCCTTCTGTTATTGCAATTCCGTTAATATAACATTTGGTATTTTTTTTTGGTTGTATTACACTGGTAAATAGTTCGTAGTATTAATTTTATTGTGTATACTAATTTTTGTATAGTTAGTTCTGTTGTGTATTCAACTAATAACTTTAACACTTCTCAAAATATATATTTTTTTTTTTTATTTCACTTATATCAATAAATAAGTTAATTTATATTTTAAAACTACTTATAATACATACTTAATAATTCAGTCTGTATAAATTATAATAATACTAGGGGCCCCTGTTGAGTAATTATATTTCAAGTTGAAGTCAAATTTAAAGTTTTCGCACGATATAGCAGAAACCACTCGTGTTTAATAAAAAGTTTTGTGGTTGGTAAGTTTTATTTAGGACACATAAATACACGTCCCTCATATACTGCTTCGCTTCCGATATTTTCCCTATTAATATTAATAAAAACTATATTATTACTTTAAATAACCAAAATTTAGAAACAGTTACTTAAAAAGATAAAAATGAAGAATTCAAGTGATTTGTTTTTTTGTTGTTTTTATATTTTTATTTTAGATGTATGTATTTGTTTTTATTTGACATATATACAATGTACATTATATTCACTGCAAGTAATTATAATAACTGATTTGTTTGCTTTTATTTATTATTTTAATAAGATCTCTAATAATACATGATGTATTTGCTAAATAATAAAATCATATGAGTAAAAAAATTTCAACTATGTGTGCATTTTTGGTTTATACACAACTTATATATTATATTAGAAGTTCATTAAGGAGAATCGAAATAAAATGAAAAGGTGTCTACTGCGCAGGTCCTTAAATACTTGTCAATTATAATTATAGGTTAATTGAAAAATAGATGTAAATCTATAACTGCGAGATATAAAGCATGAAATGAAATTACTACTATACAACATGTCTAGAAATTTTTTAAATATCTAAGCCAAAATATTTTCTTTTTACCGGTAATTTGCATGCTTTTGATATTCTTTTGATTGAATCCGTTCATAATTATTTTGTTATTTTATAAAAAGCTTGTTTTTTACATTTGATTATTCGGAGTAGCTCTTCATCAACAAATAATTTCAAATCTATGCATTTTCTGCAAAGATTTGATAAACATAAAACAATCTATAATTATTATTACCACAAATTACGGATTTGGCATTTTTATATGTCTACCTAGTATTGAATATTTTTATTTTATTTACCTATTTATTTCTTATCTCAAAAAGAGCAAGTTTAGAATACACCATTATACAGAATACACCATTATATTAGATATACACCATTATACAGAATGCCATACCGTACAATTATACAGAATACACCATTATATTTAATCTGTAAATTGTAAAAAAAATACGGTACAAATTAGTTGAGCTGTCGAGCTTTATTTCTTCAAAGCTCGGGTAGGTCAAACTACTAGAGCTTTTATAAAAGAATTTTAATCTCCTAAGTTTTAAGAAAAAATACATAATATTTATTTAAAAAAGGTACTTTATTCATTTAAAAATAATTTAATTTTGTAATAATAAAAAAAATAATTAAATTCAATTAAAAACATATAAAAAAATTAAAATTCGAAAATGGATGTTACATTTATTTATTAAAATAGCTTTTTTAAAATAAAATGGCATTAATACTATTATCATTTAGCCTTTGCCTTTTTGTTGTCACCAAGTTACTGGCCTGGCCATTGAAAAAACTCTTTCGCTTTCGGTCGAATCGTTTTTAAGTATTCAAAAAGTTTGATTAAATTGGGGGAAATCGTTCCAGTACTTTCATATATTTATTTCTTTTACATAATTTTGACTTGTTTTTTTTTATAAATTATAAGTTTTTTTCATTTTACTTAAAAATATTTCAAGAGAATAGTTTGTCTTTGATTCTCACCTACACACTTACTCAATTTTCTCCACCAAATTGATTAACACAATACATTTATTTCCAATGAATACCTATAAAAACTGAAAACAAAATAGGGAAATCACCTGAAATCTAAAAAAAAAAAATAGTGATATACTTTAGTATAAAAATAAAAAATAGTTAAAATTTTAGCCGTCCATAAAAAAATTGCATAAAAAAATTTTAATTTAAAACTTTTAGGTTCGTGTTTACGATAAATTTCAGCTGAATATATGGTAATTTTTTTTTGTACCACCTCGAGCTTTTTTCGAACATAAGCTCGAGCTTTATCGATTTCATTTAAGACGAACGTGCTTGAGCTAGCTCGAGCCGAGTAGTTCGAGCTGGCAACTCTAGTACAAATATTAACGGTATAATAATGAACGCATCAATACAAAAGTGAACGGTCTCACAACCGATTTTCATTATTATTCTTTTAAATGATAGACATTTAAAAGGAGACGTGGGGAAATTAAATATTTTTTTGAAATGTTTTTAACTTTTAATTAAAAATTTGAAATTTAAAATTATGAGTCAAAATATAAGTTATAATTAATACCTACAATGTATAAAGTGTATTACTTTAAGTATAAGTATAAGTAATTTTAACATACAAAAATTTTAATTTATCAAATTGCCGCAATAACAACCCCGATTTAAATTTAATTTTTTTTTACATGAAAAATTACGCATTAGGTTGTTGTTTAAGATAAATCAATATAATAAACAATTATATAGTGCCCACAATAAATTGAAATGATTGAAAACAGTTCGTAATGAAATACTTTGAGTACAATTTTTTATCAAACTTCTAAGAGCAGCCGAATACTAGTAGTAAATTATTTTATAATCAGTGAGTGTAATTATTATTTATAAAACAGTTTACTACAGAATGGTAAATTCATTACTAATAATATACAAAATCAATTTTTCAATTCATTTTTTGATTCATTCAATAACTAATATTTAATTCATATTTGAATTGTTATAACTAAATCAATGTAACATAATTAACATGAATTCAAAATTTATTTATTTCCAAAAAACAAAAACGTGATTCTAAGAGTTTCATATTTAAAAATACCTACAATTGTGATTCCCTTAATCCTTTCTTAAACTATACCAATCTAATAATTTTTGATTTTATAAGTTTTTTTTTTTTGTTCTCATCAAGTATTATTAATGTCCACCTTCCTATCAAAATCCACAGTTTTGTTTAAATGTTTTTTTTTTTATAATCGTTTCTAATTAATTCGATTTTCATTATATTATCTAATAAAGAAGACCATTCAAAGCAAAAAAAAAATATAATAAGTGTCATAATAAACTATTTTTACAGTTCATATTTTTTTATTAGGGACCCATCTTCAATATTGAACTATAATAAAATTTATTTCTTCACGATTCAAATTATTATATAGCTTAGCTATTTCCTTCGTTGGGATTGAAAAACAAAAAAAAAAAAAAAAACAAAAAAATTAAAACGTAAAGATAAATGAGTTCATAAATATTACTTCCTACTTTTGTTAACAATATTCACAAACTGCACTTCACATTTAACACTCAAAACATATTTAAAGTGATAGAAATGGAAGGAGAAGTATATAGAAAAAATTGTAGAAGATCAAGGTGTAATATAAAAAAAGACGTATATAAGTATATCAACTTATAAAATTCAGTCTAAATTCAGTCTGATGATGTTATATTTATAGTACCCATATACCTAAAGCATCATATACACATTTAAAAAAATCCCTCCTGTCACGGATGATCTCAATTTTTTTTTTTTTTTTTTATTATTATTTTTGTTTTTATTGTATTATATTTATGAGAATATTCTCACTATTGTCTAGACCTGTCCACTGAAATAATTTTGTGGATTACGCTATTAGGACGTTTGCTTTATTTTTTTTTTTGTTATTTTTTTTTTTTTTTTTTGTTATTGTGTTATAGGTGGTATAGTCTTCACTTCATTCTCTGAGTATTGAATTTATACATAAGAAGAGTTACAGAAAATTTGTTTTGATCAGTTTTTCTCTTTGAATTTTCCTCTATTTTCTTCTTTTTTTGTAGCATATTCTGGTCTTCTGTTTAAATGATCCAAAAACTTCCCAGCAAAATCTAATAAACAAAAAAAACAAAAAAAATGTTTAAATACACAAGAGAAGGAAGAAAAAAAATAATAATAAAAACAACAATAAAATAAATTGAACAATTCAACGAGCTAATTTTCACGTGAATTAGAATTTTAGACCACAACAACTAACTAACTTGAATCAAGCCTAACTTGTATTAGAAATTAAATATTTTGTGCTAAGAAGTAGCACTTATATTTTATATACATATATGAATGAAGTAGAGTGCATCAAAATAACAATATAATTTGTTAAAGAAAAAGAAAACAGAAACAAAAACAATAAAAACAAAAAAAAAATTGTTGATGATGGTGTGAACTGGAGGTCTTTTTCCAATTTTTAATGCATCTTTTTGGATGCATCTTGGTCATGCGATTTATTTTTGTTTTTTTTTTTTGTTATTTTTATTATTTTATTTGTTGTTTGAAGAAGGGAGTGTTGTAAGTGTTAGCTAAAATTTTATAGAAACGTGGCAAAGAAAAATAAATTAAAATTAAACAAAATTTATAATTGTCTTCTGAAATCACGAGTGTATTTCTATATTGTATAAAAATGTTAACAGTTTTAATAAAATTATTCTGATCTTTGGAATTTCACTAGAATTATAATATTTTTTTGTTGGCAATTGTGATATGTGAGAAGAATTAAAATTTTTGAAAAAAAAAAATTAAACAAAATAGTTCTAATGTTTTTGGTACAATTTTGAATATAAAATCAAAATAGAATTTTAGAAATTAAATTGTACAAGTTTCGAATACCAATCTCGGTTCAAATATTTGCAATACTTGTATAAAAATGTATAATTTTAAACTTTAAACTGTTAGTATACTTAATTACCTATATTCAATTAACTTTGAACAGTACAGTCATACTACAAGCTTATATTGGTTTAA
This sequence comes from Argyra leucocephala, assembly GCA_963942445.1. Taxonomy (NCBI): domain Eukaryota; kingdom Metazoa; phylum Arthropoda; class Insecta; order Diptera; family Dolichopodidae; genus Argyra; species Argyra leucocephala. The sequence goes on along the minus strand of OZ012681.1, from coordinate 135,592,375 downwards.
TGGGTAAAAAGGGTAAGAATTATCTTTGAAAAACAAGGTACTACTGTACAATGCTATACTTCACTGGGACACTGCACCTAAATCCCACATTAAAGTAATTCCCAGATTCCAAAATCCTAAGAATGGTGATCGATGGTTCGTGCCAAATTGTTTAATCCAAAAGCAGGCTCTTTCAGTACATTATGAAATATCAAAATATTACACAAAGTACAAAAGTAAATTGAAAATACATCCAAACATGCTGGCAAATAATCTTATGAGAGCCGCAGGCCCTAGCAGATTACAACGTAAAATTCAATGTGACCTGTAAAACAAAATAATAAATAGTGAGTACAAAATATACAAGATTATTTGACTTATTGAATTGTAAACATTTACAAAACATTTTTGGTTTTTTATCTCTTGTGTGGCAAGAAGCATAGACCATCAAAATACGGTTCACTTTTACTTCTTCCGTTAATTTAAAATCACCAATTTGTTTTCATTTTAATTTATTATTATTAAAATTATTGTTTGTTATTGAATAAAATTCAAATTATATACATAATAGTGATTTACAAGCACTATAGCTGACAGGTCTAACGGCTTAATTTTGGTTTAAATATAGGAAGTTAATAAAGATATAATAATATAACTAATAAAAAATAATATAAATATGTATATGATATACAAAAATCCAAAAAATTAATATAATTTAATAAAAAAGCCCACATTTCGAAAGGGAAAAGGACGTATAAAGTTGGCCTACAGATTTATCTATAGGATCAACTGTTAAATTAATAAATAAATAAATAAATATAGGATGTAATATAGAATTTATGGCTTTGGGTATAATCAAATATGTAGTCATAAATAGTTCCAACTTTGGTGATAGAACATGACAACATAATGAAAACAATAAATTTGAAGAAAAAAAGTGAAATAACTACAACAAAAGAGCCCTTTTTTCTGTCGAAATAAGTATTTTTATTTCCCTAATTTAAATTTACGAATTTGGAGATTTCCAACCCAGTTTTAAAGATTAATTTTTCCACCAATTTTAACGTTAATATCATATATATGAATCAATTTTGCAAATACAAAAAAAACCCTTACATTTACTAACATTTTGCGTAATTTAGTTTTGTTCTGTTTAATTTACACTACAAAGTTTGGAGACTTTCCAATAAAATTTAAAAAAGCTTTAATCTTTATTTTAGAATGTTTTTCGCTAGAGATTTCCAATCAAAATTTTCAAACACAATAAAACATTCAAGTTTAGTCAATGTTAATATCTATAAATATTATTTTTATAGTCCAATTTAAATCCAATCATTTTTGTAGATATTTCAAGAAGTTTTGTAGACTTTTCAATCTTAGTATTACTGCTAGAATTCAAAAGCAAACAAAAAAAAATTATAATAAATAAAATAAATTAAAATATAAAAAAAAAATATGTTTTATCAAAAATAAGAACATCAGAATAATTTTATTTAAAAAATTTAGGCACGTTACATGGTTAAAGGTGCAGTTTCTTTTCACTATTTTAATTTTCCATTTTCTTTTATTTTTTTCTTTTTTTATTTATGAATTCAAAAAAAAAACAACACTATAAAAATTCAAAATCCGTTTTAAGAAACATGCAAAAAAAAAGCATTTTTTTTTTAACAAGAACCGATGAGGTGAACATTTGTTTTATCTATTTATTTACTCAAAGCAAAAGGTGAGAGTTTTTTCACAATTTATGTTAAAAAAAATTTTTTTTTTTTATAGTGCAATCTAGTGGGATTTGCTTTTTTTTTCATATAAATTATTTTAAAATTATATATAAAATATAACGGTAGAAAAAAGGGCTCTTATTGTTATTTCACTTTTTTTTCTTCATATTTACTGTTTTCATTATGTTGTCATGTTCCATCTCTGGTCTACAAAACTAAAAAAAAAAAAATAGTAAAAATTCTGTTTAACTTACCCACGTTTTTAATTATTAAAATTATTATAAATATTACAGAATTTTCCCAACCACCCACCACCCTTTTTCAGTAATTTAATTTTCCGTTTTGAATTGAACAAAAAAAAAAATAATAAAAACAAAAATGCATTTTAAATCACCTTCGCGGTTTAATTCTCTACACACCTGAAGGGTGTTTGCAAAGAAAAAATAAAGAAATTTTGTTATCTTCGAAATAATATATATATATACATATACATCTAAATAAAACATATGAGACAGGATGGGAAGTGCATTAAAAACAAAAAGAAGAAAAAAAAAATACCGTTTACACGCGATCAGATTGGAAAGTAGCCAACGGTTGGTTTCTAATTTTCCTACTCTACTGCTACTGCTTCTATTGTTTTCCTGATTTTTGTGTTTACGGAACTATTTTTATTTTTATTGTTTTTTTTTTTAACAATTGTTTTGGAAAATTTTCACAAGCCATCAATTAACCTTGGGAAAGTAATTATTAACGGTGATTTTTTTTTTTTTTTATATATTTGTGTTTTTGTTGTATTTGCAATTTTTTTGTGTAAATAAAAGTATAAAAAAAACATAGTAATAGTAAATAGCTGTAATAACGTGGATTATATACAAAAAAAAAACAAAAAAAGAAATTCATATCAGGTGAAAATCCTACATTATTGGTTTCAGAGAGACTATAGAATTTAGAGACTACCACTATTATTGTGGTTGTTGTTATTGTTATTCTATTTTTCGAAGTTTTAATTTGTAAAGAAATTAAATTTATTGTAATCTAAATCCATAATTTTTATTTTATTTATTTACTTTTTTTTTTCTAACGAAAACAATTGTAGCAAATAAAAAATAAAAATAAATAAGTTTTTCCATTATTTGGATTCTTAATGCTCCTAGGTTATTTTTTACCTATCTTTTAACAGGTGAGATTCTTCGTGATTATTTTTGTTTTTACTTTTGTTTTTTTTTTGTTAATTAAATGTACTGAATTAATTTGCAATAAATGTACTTAAAATTTACTGTTATTAATTGTTTTACCTATATTTAAAATACTTTGTGTTGCAAGCGAGCACTTTTCAAGTATTGGCAATATGTTTTTTTTTTTATTCATGACCCTAGCATATAGCCGTATGGTCTTATAATTTACATTAAAATTTAATACACAATATAGTGAATTTATTTTTGATTAGACATCATTACAGTTAAGAATTACAGGTCTTATAGTTTTGATGTGAAGTTGACAAATTTGGATGAAATGAAGTTCTCATTCAGAACTCATACAATTTCACATTTTTCTTTCATAAGTAGTAAAAATAGATTTATTCATAAAATCGTTCTATATAAACATCTTTTGAAAACGAAAACAGTTCTATAAAATTTTGTATACCCAAATATACTATCCAGTTTCCTATAAAATTTTACATTAATCAAAAATTACTGCTTTAGCCATTCAGTCGCCTCTAATTTCAAAAAATTCAAAAATAACAAATTATTAAATTCTATTTCAAAAAAATTTATTTTCTCATTGAAAAACTGAATAACTATCAGGTGTAGAATTTTAAGAGGACAATGCCCTCTTTTCTGTTATAAATTTTGTTTGTTTTTTTTTTGTATAAAAAATACTGATTAAAATTGTACTCATATTGGGTACTATAACAGGTAGATGCTATAATTTTATACCTGAAATCTAAAATAAAAAATTACTACGCATTTTCAATCCACTTTACTAGTACAAGTATGTCATATGATTTTGAATAGCAGAGGAATAAAAACAAAAATTCAGTCGTATCATATCACAATCTATAGTAATCCATTCATCCTTAAAAATGCATCCTTACGTTTTTTTATGTGTTACTGCTCTTGTAGTATTTTTTTTTTTTAATTTCTCTTTGTACTCCCTGCTGACCCAAACCGTAAATAGACCGAAAAAAATCCTATTGTCCATTCTATTGTCCTGCTAATGCTACTATAAATATATATATATATATATATTTTTTGTGCAGTGTTATTTCTTCATTTCATAAAGGATAATGATGAGAAAATAAATTTTGTTTTTTGTTTGTTTGTGTAAAACATTTTTTTTTTGTAATTTTAAATCCATAGAGGATTAACTAAAAAAAGAAAAAAATAAGATCAGAATAAAGTCTAATTTTTAAAATCTGGGAACATGATCTTGTTCGCTTTGCATTTTTTTGTTAAATATTTTTTTTTTTTTTATAAAATTAAGGATCAAATCTGTTCATATATGGTATGTTTATATTTTTTTTTATTTTTATAAATGTAAAACGGTTGAGTTGATGAATTGAGACAGGTTATTTTTAATTTTTGAGAAAAACTGAAATTTGAAATGAGCTATTTGAGAACATGTAAAAGGTGCAATTGAACCGATATGAATTTAGTTTTGGATTTTTTCTGGAATTAAAAAAAAGGATCTATTTTCAGTGTCCTTAAGGAAAAATAACTGTAAATTTTTTTTTATTTATAAATTGAAATTTTAATTATACACGACTATCAATAAAACATCATATTACGATTTTACTACTGAAATTGATTAACTGCAGTTCTGTGAAAAAATAAAATAAAATTTTACAAACACTTTATTTTACATTTGCAGAATATTTTAATCGAAAATTATATTTAAATTTATTACAGTTACTTCTACTAACACAATGTTCTTACAATATTATGAAATATTCCCCAAATCCGGGAATGTTATTACAAGTATTACCAGCCTATGATATTACAAGTACATAAACCAATTCGGTGTGTGACAGTGAGCGAGTGGAAGGACAATATTATAATGACCATGAATTTAACTGAATAAATCTTATCAAAATAATTTTAAAAAATAATATTCATCATACTATAAAGAGGATTGTAATAAAAAACAAATTGAAATTCATTTAATTTGTAATACGAAAAAAATCAAATTTAATTGGAAATGTAAAAACAAAAACAAAATAATGAGTATTCAGGTGTATATCAACAAAAAAAAAAATTTTGATCGTTTATATACTGTCGCCACTATTATTATGATAATCATACTGTTTATTAAGACCTCAATTAAAATATATTTTTTTTGTTAAACTTATAAATCAGTGTTCGGTAATCGAATTATAGTGGGCCACTGAAAAATTGCTTAATATATTTAAAAAAATATGTTTTAATAGTAAAGATATACCAGTTGAGCAGCTCATTCTAGCCTTCAGTGTTTAAATAAACTGTGTGAACAAAAATATTTTGATATAATACTACTATACTAATAGTGCTCATTTTAAAGCTTCTGTTTCGGGAACAATAATTTTATCTGCAATTACATCTATGGCAACAAGTGATAACCCTTTAATATGTCTGAAATTAATATTTTCAGTTGAATGGTTATGACAAAAATATGTTTAGGTTATATTGACATAAACTCGTATGTATCTTAACAAAAATATGACTTTTAGTTGTCAAAATCTAACCAAATTTTGACATGAAACACCACTGTTGAAAATTCTGAATATGGTCGTTATTTGACTTGGATTCTTTCTAAAATTGATATAAGCGGTTATGATTTTCTAGCAGAGATATTATGGTTATAAGGGTGTGGATTGCTGCGTGTTTAGGTAAAATACATAAGATTATATTAAGCGATTGCAGTTTATCAAATTTAATAAAATTCTAAAGAGTACGATTCACTAGGTCGTCATTGTATCACATTAAAAATATAATTAAATAATCCCAATGGTGAAATAAATGTAAGAAGATCAAAAATTCAATCGATACATTTCATAAAAGCTGATCTGTCTGTAATGCTACAAGTAGAAAATGTGGAAGAGCAAACTTAAAGCTCTTTGTGAGCAGAACGTGCAGGACCAAGAGTAATATTTAGATGTAGTGTCTATCAAAAATGTGTTTGTATTAAATTGTCTCGTCTATCAAAAAATCTGTTGCTTACATTTGCTTCCATTTGAAAATATGTATAATGACTTCAATATAAAAAGTTTAATACAATTACTTACTTTCCTGACATATAAATATTTGTGAACAAAATTTATAACCACTCTAACGAGATGCGCCAATTAAAAATCTGATTAGTTTTCCTTTTTGCATAATTTCCAAATGTTAATGCTATTTTCGAAAATATAGAAATGATATCGCCTGCCTTTCTAGAGAGCTGTCTAAATTCATAAATTCGGCTAATAAGAGCGATTGTAGATTAAGTTTTCACCAATTAGGTTTTTTTTTTCCTTTTCTTTTTTTTTTATTTATATTTAAGTTAGTTTTTAAGTTTAAGGATACAAATAAATTTATTGAAAAGGTTTTACTAGTTCTTCTTAAAAAAAATATATATATAAGTAAAAATGTAGTTTAAGTAAATTATAAGTCATAGGTGTAAATACATTAGTACAACCTCTTAATTATTGAAATTAGAAATAAAAAAAAATTGTATAGTGAATAATAAATAAATAATAATAATAATAACGAGTCTTAACATGTTTTAACTAATTAGTTCAATCGATCTAAATTCAAAAATTAAAATCTGTTCCCCAACGAACAACACTAAATAGAATAAAAATGATAATACGTTCAAAACGTTGATTTTACTAGAATTAAACTTACAAAAGCTTATGTATACGACATCCGTTACATACAACAATGAAATTGTAGAACGAATAACGAAATACAAGTACCTTGATATCATAATAGATGAAGACTTGAATTGGAATGAGCATATAAATGATGTTATAACCCAAACACGTAGAATAGCTGGCATTTTAAAAAAAAATTAGATTTAGAGTTCCTGAAGCTACAAAAATATCTATTTTTTACAGTCTTTTCCATAGCCAGATAACATATGGCATTGGCGTATGGGGCAATACGTTTGCAAAAAATCTAAATGCTTTAGAAATCATTCAAAATAAAACCATAAAAACTTTATTTATGGTTCATGCTAGAACACCAACTGACACAATACATAAGAATTACAAGATCGTAAAAGTACAAGACTTTAGGGAAATGATCCAGATTCTACACATTAACAGTATAAGAACAAGCAACATAAAATCGAATACAAAATTAGTTACAAATGTAGACATACACAGCCATAATACGAGATCAGCCAGCCATCTAAGATTTATCGCCAGTCACAATTTGAAGGGATTAGAACCTATAATTAATACAGCTTCTTCTGCCTTCAACAAATTATTAGATTCTATGAAAAATCTGTGTACTTCAAAATTAAAAATAAATCTAAAAAATCTATAAATAGAACAATATTGAACATTTCAAATTAATTTTAGAATATAATTATTTTAATATATAATTGTTGTTGAATCATTATTTTACTTTGAATTTATAAACTAAAAAATCTGTTGTATATTGTTTTTTTTTCATTTTTTTTTCTTTAATTCCTATAATATATATTATATTTTGAATATATTGGCTTATATATATGTATATAAAGATATATCTTTATATTTGCACTGAACTTGATAATTGTTTTGCTTAATTATTTTGACTATATTTAAGTTTTAATTTATATATGTTACACTCTATATGAGCTTTAAGCTCTCATTAGATTTTATGAAATAAATAAATAAAATAAAAACTCAGAAAACAATAAAATCGAAAAAAAAATGTTTCCAAGCACTGATTTTAAAGTCACGTACCAAATAAATTCATAACACATATGGGATCATAATTTAATCTCTATATAACGAAAAACAATACAAACAAAAAATATTTTTATTGAAATCAGTTAAAGGCACTCTCTGAATCATATCTGCTCTTCTTTAAATAAACAAAAAAAATTTTAAATTTTAATAATCAGAGTTACAATTTGTTACCTGAATTGCATTCAAAACATGCTAACATTTCATCATCATAATAATAATGATCACTTGCTTATATATTTACACTATTTTCTTGTCTTCAATTTTATTCCTCTTATATATTATTATTTATTATCATTATATTACTTCACCTTCTTCGTTCAATGCCTCTTTGCACACACCATTACCACCTTTTCCATTGCTTTTGCCAAAACTACCCAGAAAAACAAAAAAAAAAAAATAAGTACAAGAATTTTCTTCAAAGTTATCTTTTATGAATGAATAGTTTACACATTTCAATTTTTTAGTATAATTTTTTTTTAACTTCGTTTTTTATTTCGTTTTTACCGTTTATATTTTTCATTCTATCTTATATAGATATACATTTATTCAAAGATTACAACAATGTCTCTTACGGAATTCACTTTTTAAAAATACAATTTTACAATACGAAAATCTAAAAAAAAAAAACGACAGACAAAACAATTTGTAATATTGAAGAATAAGAAAAAATAAAAACAAACCAAAACAAAACACCTTTAAAAATGTTGACAACAAGAGACAAAAAATGAGCCTCAAGTCCAACACCACCACGTTTTTATTTTTTTCTTGTGTGATTTTCTTTTTTTTTTTTTTGTACTTTTTAAACACTTTTTATTTTGTTTACGATATAAAGGCGAACATTAAAATGACTCTTGGTCTTTCATTTATCGAAAAAGCAAAAGAAAAAGAAAATTAAAATGACACACGTACCACTGATTCATATTCGGTCATAATAATCGCGTCGTCCATCGAATTCTTCTTAACAATTTTAATTTTTGTTTTTTTGTTTTTGTTTCTATACAGAGCACGGTGTATTTTGAAAAGAAGTGTAATAATAACGTTAACACAGTTTTATTTTGTTCTATATGCCAGTTCAGTCTTTTTTGACAAATTTACAAAATCAGTAGATTTCTTCAGATTGTAAATCACTGGAAATTATTTCCTATTACAATTTTCAATTTTATTTTTTATTGTATACAAGCTTTTGAACTTTCATTTGTAATCCGAATTTTGGAAAATCTAGTTTGTTTTTGGGAACAGCAATTTAAGTCCATTACGAGTACGACGTATAATTCACAATAAATAAATTTTTTAAACATTAAATTTACAATCCGGGACTGCGAATGGTTCTCAAGTCAAAAATAAATTATTAAAGCGAACTGAGAAAGAGAATGAATTGAATTGAAAGGCAGAAGTTAACTTGATTGATGTTGGTTATTATTAGAAGTTAGCTTGACGAATGGTGGAAGATTGGTGGTTAATTATTTTTCATCTTCAGTATATTATCCTTAAATTGATATTTGTGTCGAATATTTGGAATAATCCAATTTTAGTATTTGGCTTTCTGCTATTTGGTGGATGTACCAGTTCTTCGATTGCACCAACGGTCTGTTCATTTTTTAATATTTATTAAATATGACAATTTTAATTTCATTCCAACGCCATGCTTTTCGGCTAGTTAACCCACGTAACATTTTATTGTTATAAAAACAAAATAAGGGATATAAGACTCCTATATGACTCCGGATAAGCACTAAAGGTGTTATAATGATGTTTTTATGGGAATAATGTGATGCAATGGGAATAATATATATCTCCCTTCCTCATGAAATAAATATAAACTCTATAAAATTATTATTTTAAAATAAAGAATAATACCTATCTCACTCTCGCATAACATAAATATTATTACAAATCAATTTCATTTCAAAATGAAAACATATACACTAACACATATGTATACTAATCCTATTACAATAATATTAAAGCTATTGCTCCCATGCCTTATAAGATTATCCATTTTAGTGCTATAACGTATTTATAACGTTTTGCAACAATTGCGGAACACTTAAATGAACACTAATAATTCTATTAGAGTATTTATATAATAGTGTTATAAGAGTGCGTAAGAATCTTATAGCCATAAAATTGTTACGTGGGAGTTGTTTTGAATTGAATTTCGATACATGTAGTAGTACTTTGGTTAATAATGCTAAATTAGGGAAAGCAAAAAAACCAGAATTTGCAAAATTGAATTAATGTAATTGAGCAGTATGATATCAGACTGAATAGTGTTGAAGAATACAAAATATGAAGAAATATAAGAAGAGGAAGAATTCCAAAATCATATTTAAACAGCAATAAAATAAGACTAATCTACTTTAAAGCTAACTGGTAATAAAAAATTAATTCAATGAAGTTTATATTCTTTCCCTTATTTCAATTTTGGACAGATAATAAATTTTTAATCTCGCCTAATTTACAAAATCATCTCAATGGTGTATACAACAAAATACATTTGAACCAACAACAAAATACAGAGTAAATGAGAAAAAATAATAGTTTTTTTTTTACAAAAATTCGTGATGGTCCATAAATGTTTTTTTTTTTTTTTTTTTTTTTGGGAGCAGCAATTTAAATCCATTTCGAGTACGAACAATAATTCACAGCAAAATAAAAAATTTTTAACATTAAATTTACAGGCCGAAACGAAAAATTATATCTGAAAAAAATTAGGATACCACGTTTCTTCGGACATTGTGTTATGAATTATCTTTACTATTAAACTACAAAAAAACAACAACAACAACAACAAAAATAATAAAAACTTAAATATTTCAATGAATGGAGTTTGTTGACGGACTGTCTCATTCTTTTTTGTATAGATACTCGTAGGTCTTGTATATCTGTAAAAATAATTATTTTAAATTGTGTTTGTGTTCAATTATGAAATTTATAAGGAATAAAATAGTGTTGTCAATTTAATATAATTTTATAAATGTTGATGAAATTAAATTGTATGAAATAAAATGTGATATAGAAATTGTTAGAAATGTTTTTTTTATGTCAAAACTTTTGTAAACTTAAAAACTTATATTGTGAATTTCGAAACGTAATATGTCCCTTATATGACCGCAACTGCAAATGGGTTTTTTGTGATAACCCGTGTTTGTTAGTAAGTCTCTGAGTCCTGCAGAATACCTGATTTTGTGATCACACTCAGGATATTCTTCAATGATATGCTGGATAGCTCTCATTGTTCGGCGAACGCTTTTATCTATCTATCTATCTATGTATATATTCTACACACCAATATTTTGTGCAATTTTTGTGTAGCACAGCTATAAGCATTTGAAAATTTTAATTCAGAATATTGTCTTTAAAACAAAACTAATACTACGACGCTAAAATTTTATTAACATATAGTTTTCTACTATGAAGCCAATACATTAAAATACTATGTCATTTGAGTTACCAAATTCGAATTAAGCCTTTTAAAAAAAAATGCCATGGAGCAAAAATGTTATTGCCACTTACATATAGGATTAAGTACAAATAGTAAACGAGAAATCATATGATCACCAACTATCAGAATGTCCTTCAAAATATTGAAGAGCAAACTGGACCTTTGAATAATAGGAACCTAAATTAGGCATTAATAATAAACAGAACGTATGGTCGTATTAAAAGAAAAAGAATAAATGTTGAACTGTACCTCTAATGGTCTAATGCATAAATATAATAAAAACAAAATATATGGCAACACTTTAATTAATAATTTATAAAAAAAATGGTTAAAAATACTAACAAAGAAAACTATACAATAATACCTCCATATCAAAAACAACAAAAACAAAAATTACTCACTTTATTATATTATTTATGGGAAATTTTTGTTGATTTTGTAAAAATATTATTTTTATAGTTTTGCTAAAAAAAACAACAAAAACAATAAAAAACAAATAAATTTTCAAAATGTGTCGTCGTCTTTTGAAAATTGCCGCAACATTTCTAAAATATTTTTTTTTACCATATTTTTGGAGCATTGAAATAATATTTAAATAATGAAATAATTAATTATTTGATTATTAAAAAAATATGAGATGACTTAAAAAATAGTGCACTTAAAATGTGAATACTTTTTTGTTTTTTCTCTATAAGTTTTGATTAATTTTAATAGAGTTTCTACATTTGTAAATTCCATCAAAATTAAATTCAACTGCTTTCAATATATATTATAACTAACTCAATTCACACAAAAAAAAAACCCTTAAAAGCTTGACCTTTCATTTATTTTACTTCCAATCCATTTTAAAACTATATTTTCACAATGCATGGTTTGGGGTAAAGAATAGTTTAAAATTGATGTTAAAGGACTAAAATATGAAACAATGAAATATATTTTTAAAAACAGCAGAAAAATATTATGCATGAGATTAGTCTTAAAGTGGTTCGATACTTAGAGCTTCCGAAAAACTTACATATTCTATTCATAGAGAAATTCGAGTCCTTTTAGAAGTAAAATTTCAAAACAGTTCATGTATCATGTATCTAATGCTAAATTCATGTATCTAATGCTAACTATACTAACCGACAATATTATTGTTTTTAAATATTATTCACATCTACCTATAAAAATAACATTATCTTTATCTACCTGTCACAACAATCTCTACTCTATAATCAATTTTAATTACAAAATTTCTCACTCAAAATAGATAGACCTACATAGCACTGTATACCTATACATACAATAAAGAAAATAGATCAGCTAAATTGTGTCCTTCTGTTTAAAAATAATCTCATTTTGTCACTCCTATAATAAACATAACATTTAAAAGCTAATCAAATCTATACGTGATATGATTTCTTTTTTTTTCTTCAAAAAAGGATAATCCTAAATCCTTAAAGGATATTAATTTTTTTGTTTGTAGATACATTTTTACCGTTTAACTTATTTTTTCTAGGTCATTTCTTCTTTTTTATTTACTTTCATGAAATTGACAAAATGACAAGCAAAAAAAAAAAAAAAAAATCAAATATACAAGAATATCCTTTTAATGTCCTTTTTTTCAAAAAAAAAAAAATAAATAAATCGATCAAAAATTCTGAGATATGTATATAAGTAAATTTTATTCAATTCCGTGGGAATTTAATGCAGGTGTTAGTTTTCTGATTTTAATAAAAACCCAAAAACGCATCACCATCTCAGCATTAATGCAAAAAAATTAGAGTAAATATATTATAAATTTTTAATTGTGTCCTTTAAAAGATGAATTTTCGAAACAATTAATGAAAAAAGGATGATTGCAAAAAGAAAAACAGGATCTATACCTGAATTTATTAATTTACTATGATCATGATTTCGCATAAAATACGAAAATAAAATGTTTATATTAAAAGGTGCAATTAGAATTGATCGACAATTCAACAATTCAATAGTGTCCTTTTTGATATAGTGTTGATATCCCTTTTACCCTTTTTTAAATTTTAAATTAAAAATTTCATAAAATCTGCATTTCATAGAAAACATATGAAATGGTATAGGTGTATACCATATGTAAAATTTGATATTTGCAAACTGTACCATGCATGCATAGATTTTGTAGTTCTCCAAAGGTGGTAAAACAGTTGAATGGAATATTTTTTTAATTTATGGTTCAGTATTATTAAAAAAAACAAACAAATGCCCTGGTTTTAATAAAACTATATTCATATGCAAAATTTCACATATGTACTTAAGAAAAAAAATCTAAGGTACCACCAAACTTCAATATCCGAAACTAAACGGTCAAACAATCATACACACCCATAGCGGCAAATACTTACGAATCATATTCAGATACTAATCTTAATTAATAACTGAACTTAGAGAATAGAATCAAGAAAGCCAGTGCAGTAAAACCGTAGGTAAGAATCGGGTACTCAAACCAAGATGTTGCTATGGATGTACACAAACGTGATACGTCCTATTTTTATATACACATCGTTAGTCTGGTGGCCAGCGGTAACTAAGGCATACAATATTACCAAACTTGGGTGAATACAAAGAGCGGCATGAATTGTGATCACATGTGCTTTGCGTTCGTTACCGATTTGTACATAAGATATGTTGCATTCTGCAGTGCAGTCAGACACTGGCGTCTGGTATTCCAGACAATATGGTCACAGTAATATCATACGCCAGTTTTCAAATTAACTGTTGCCAAACGCAACCGATTATAACACTCCGAAGCTCAACTTCAACAAAAAGATAGGTTTTCCTGCTAGTGCCAATTGAAAGCGTGGCTTGAAGAAAATGGAAAATTAATTGTGTGTAATAAATAATTAAGGGGCAGGAATTTTCTCAGAAGATCTAAAAATATAAAAGTCCTATGATATTCCTAAATATGCTAGTGTCTTTCAAGCAGACCTACTTGCAATTTGGGAAGACCTTAAAACCCTTAATCATATTCATACAACCAAAACAAATCAAGTTTCCATCTTCACGGATAGTCAACCCGCTATCAAAGCTTTGGTGTCTCACCCTATCTGCTCTAATCTGGTGGAACAATGCCGAAACAAAATTGAAAGCATAGATAGTCGTTTTTCGATCGAGAGAGAGAGTCGATGAACAGACCAGGCAAGATTCCAATCTTGACAGGCCTCTTGAAGAGAACATTCAATCTCCAATGCGAGTCGTCCAGGAGCTCATCCATTCATACTTTCTAGCCAGAGTGAATAAAAGCTTGCATAGATTAAATACCTGAACGACCTAGAGACATACGTGGCCCTCGTAAAACATCAATAAAATGAAACAACTCTTAGTCAGGTCCTATACTTATATATCAAGAGTAGTAGTTATAAGTATGGGTCATTGGCCGACAGACCAATCAAAATTTTATTGCTAATGTATAAATCATGTTTAAACCTATATTCTAGCAATTCTGATATATTAAAACAATAATCTTCCTATACAAATTCATGTAAATGAAGAACTTTCCCATCAATTTTTACACTTTTCTATATAGTAGGTTTATTTTCTAACATCATTATGATAGGTTACAATACTATACAACAAATTCCGACTTCAATTTCTAATTAAATTAAATTAGTGAAAAATCTTTAAAAAAAATTATTTAAAAAAAGACATAAATTCAATACAAATATTCCCAGAAATATTCATTCATTCCGATTCTCACAAAAACAAAACAACAATAATAAATAAAAAAAAGGTTAGAAATTTTTGCGGTCACAGTGCATTAATAGAAAAAGAAAAAAATTTTCTTTAACATATTACAACATTATGATATGAATTTCTAATTTAAAAAAAAAAAAAAAAATAATAAATTCTTCTATCTTCCATTAAAATCTCATCTTACCTGGTTAATACCAGTGTATAATATTCCAGTAATAGTAATAATAAAATAAGATCTATATCACTTAAAGTTTACCTAATTTGGTTAATCTAATTAGAAACAAATTTCATTAAATTTTTTTTTTTTAAATATATACATATATATATATACAAACATATAATGTTTACATTGAGAGATGCAAAACAACAAAAAACAACCGGCAATGATAAATTTCTATGCTTTTTTTTTTTTGTCAAGATACACTATTCTTCTATTACCTTCAGTAGCAAAATATTTACTACTATTCCTATCTACCACCACCTGATTAATAAAATGTATTACAGGGCTAAAGAGAAATCGTCATCATCATCAATATCATTATCATTATTATCATAATTATTATTATTATTATTAGTATTGAAGAAGATGCAATCACTACTATCATTTAAAGCAACAACAACAACAATATCAATAAAATGAGAAAATTTACTGTGCATTTCAGTTCCAATTTTGATGTTAAAGATCAATATTTAAAGTCTCCAATATACTACTCATCTTTATAAAAATTAGATGAAGCAAGAAAAACAAAAACAAAACAGAATAAGCAAGAGAAAAAAAATACAAAAACCTTTTGTTTTAATTTGGGGTCCAATTTCCAACAACTGCAACTGCATTTTGATTATATCCTCTATTATTTGTATTATTTTGTTATTGTTGTTGTTTTTTTCTATTGTAAATAATTTTTTGTAAAATTTTGTTGAAGGAGTTGAAATGATTAAAACCAAAAAATAAAAAAAAAAAAAACAAAAAATTTGAGTTAAAGAGGACAAAAGAAGAATCCAAAAACAAAAACACCTCGTTCCACTTGTTTAGAGTTGATGATGAGCGCAGTTGTTGAGTTCAACACCACCGCTTCCAATTTCAATTCAACTGCAGCCTATGATGAAAGCAAATTTTTAGTTTTCTAATATTGTTTTTTTTTTTTTTTTTCAACTACAATTTGAAACCATATTCGCTTTTGGATGATCTTTTGTTGCTCTAGAGTACATCAATTTTGAACTTTTGTTTCTAAGATTTTTGTTTTTATTATTATTGTTTTTATTATCAAAAGTAATAAAGCTTTATATGCTTTTTTAACTCAATTCAATTTACAAACCCCACTACTGCCCTACACTGTAATACTGCTGTATATATGGAACTGCACTACAAAATCAGTATGCGCGATGCTACTACTTTACTTGAAAACTGTTTCTATTACTTATTTATTTTGTTTTTGTTTTGTTTTGTTTTGTTTTTGGTGATCATCATCATCAGACAAACATTTTTAGTGCAACAAAATGAAAAAACAAATAAATAAAAACTTAAAATAAGAAAAAAAGTTCGTGAGAACTAGATGGTTATCGGAATCTAGTGCATCAGAATACTGAATTTAATTGTAACTTTTATACATATATATATAAATATATATATATATATATATATATATATATATGATATATGAATGTAGTACATATATAATAAATAATAGATAGAGCAAGCAGCCGGTTGTTGTAAGAAGATGGTTTTAATTTTTTTGAATTTTTGAGAATTAAAATTTAATTGAATTAAATATGAAAGCTATACTTGCCATTCCGTTGAAAATGGCGGAGCTGTGTAAAGTAAGAGGAGTAGAGTGAAGTTAAATTTAAAAATTATACAAAAAAAAAATTTTGTTTTTAATTTTTCCATCTGACTTAACTAGCCATTAATTAATTCTAGTAAATATTTGAATTAATATTCACAATAGTCTGTTAACGTCAGTTCCGATTGTATGAGAGAAGGAAGACTTCGATTTCTATTAGAATAAAAGCTTCTATAAAAAAAATAAAATAAAATTTAGTATAGAGTTAATTCCTAACAAAGACGCAAATGTTGGGTTAATGTTGGATGAATTTGAATTTAATATTTTAATTTCTATACTGCCATACTGTAGTACCATTTTCGGATAAATACGATATGCTAGGAGATGGGGAGAGTTAATTTATGTTAAAATTACAGAGAATGATTGAGTTAATTTAAAGACACTCTAATCTCAATCAATTTCATTAAAACTTTTAATTCAGTACCTATTCCCTCCGCGAGCATCTCCTAATATTATGGTTGCAATATCCTACTATTGACGATGATGATGATAGTCTATTTATTATATATTAAGTCTGTACTATCGATTTGCTAAAAAATCTATATTTACAAATTTCTCAGTAAAAAATCACCTTTAGAATAACAGAGGTAGGACCTAAAGTAGACAATCAGAAAACGATACTATTATAATATTTGGTTTGAAATACTACATCATCGGCATATAACAAAAACTTGGCTCAATTTTATTTAATTTATTATTAAAATTCAAATATAAAGATGATACTCAACTGATGATGATCATGATGATGATCATTATAATGATTAAATAATGGTTAGCATCAATATAATTAATATGAATACAAGTATAAAATACGATTCTTTTATTGTTGTTTAAAGTAAAATAA
Source organism: Argyra leucocephala (assembly GCA_963942445.1). NCBI lineage: Eukaryota > Metazoa > Arthropoda > Insecta > Diptera > Dolichopodidae > Argyra > Argyra leucocephala. Next base: position 135,574,920 of record OZ012681.1, on the reverse strand, counting down.
TAATGTGTACATTTATTGCCGATTTCATCTTGGATTATTCCAATGGCATGGCAATTTTACTATTTACTATTTGGTAGTAATGTTAATGCAATTTAAAAACTTAACGATATTTAAATTTTTTTGATTATAAAGTTTTTCAGATTTTTACTATACATATATTTTTACTATATATATATATATATATGTATATATATATACATTTGCTTCATTAAATATACATATAGGTAAATGGGTATAGGCAGTGATATTATATCTGAGATATTTTTTTACTATTTTATTTGGTTTTAGATTGAGTTCAGTGATTGGGAAAGTTGAGAAAGAGGAAGAGCGGAGTATATAGGATAATAAGGAATAGGAGAAAGTGTTGAATATTTTATTTGTATGTCGAAAATAAAATTTTTAAAATAAATGTTCATGTTAGATACCTAGTATGAGAATTTTTGAAAATTTTATTCATTGTGAAAGGAAGTAAAATTTTCAAATAGAAATGAAAAATTCTTAATAATTTCTTAGAATATAATTTTTAGTTGGAGTATAGCTTAATAAATATATACCTTAAATTAATTAATTTTTTTTTTGTGATAATAATTTCTATCAAACTTTCTAATAGTATAAAATAGACAGATACACTGGTGTCACAAAATTACTATATCAAGCTTTTTTGGCCGCCATGTAAACGTTGGGACTATTGTAATTAGACTGCATAATAATGTACATAATGCTAACTATAGCTACATTAATTTTATTTTTCTTTTGATTTTTTTTCTTGTCAAATGATCTATTTTTTTTTTTTTTTTTTTTATAATTAGTATTATTGACTTAATCTTTTAAGATAATTTAAGTTTTTGTAATCTACCAACATCATGTTTTTTATTCTTTTTATTTAACGGTTCTACTAACCAAACTGAATGATGATTAAATATTGCACAAAAATAAATCAAGCTTTCGTTTCTAATAAACGTATGTATGCTTGCTCAAAGCATAAAATCTGACAGTATAAAAAGATCTTAAAATATTTATATTCAGTTGTTAATTTAATAAGCATGAAACAAATTTTTGAAGTTTCTAAATGATTGCGCAAAAAAGTGTAATTTTAGAATAATAAAAATTTCTATGATGAACATTGGTTAGTCGTTGGGGTTAATGTTATAGTGATATACTTTAGATTATAATTTAATAGATCCAGGACAAAAGACGCTTAAGTACATTTTCGTAAAACAAATTCTATTACATGAAATTGTCTTGAACTTAGGTATTGTCACTGTAGAAAATTTGTTGGCAAAATTTTCGTATAAATCGAATTTGTTTTTGGATTATTTGGATTCCATAATTTCTCTTATGGCTCACATTTGTAAGAAAAGTGGCCCTAAATTTTGACTGCACATTTATATGCATTTGGAACAAATTAATTAAATTAAATTACATTAAATTCTAAAATTAAACAAAAAACAGAGGCTTCGCAAAACAATGCAAATTTTGCAGAACAAAACAAATGAGGCTTCTGAGTGAACAAAAGCACTATGCGGAACTACAGTAATACGAATTGGAATAAACAGACAATATTATTTATTTACTTGTATATTGTCTTCAAATATTCCCTAGAAAAGAAGAATTTAATGCCTTCTTATCTACTACTATCACACTTTGGTACATTAATTAATTTTTTATAACCCTTTAATAGGATTATTCTTCTCATGTGCCATTCTTAGAATATTTTTAGTATGCCTTCATATCCACTACAGTCACATTTTGGTACATTGATTAACTTTGTATAATCCTTTAATAGCATAATTAAGGCCCTATTTTAGAATTCTCATAATTTCTTCATACTTTATATTTCATCTCAGTTTTCAAATTTCCATACCCAGTCCATTGTCTAAGCACTAATTCAAATATTCTAATATTCATCAACATTTTGTATTTTATTTCAAAATTTCTATTTGACCATTTTTTAAAAAAAAATTTTATGACCATTTCCAAATAAATTTTTAAATAAAAAAAAAAAACGACAAACTAAAAAATTACAAAAAATTCTTAAAAAAATGTCATCCAATAAAATTGACAATTTTATTACAACACATTAAAATTTAAAAAGAACGCGAAATCAACTGTTTGAAAAAATAAAAAAAAAAACAATTTTTGTTTTGGTAAATCCCATCGGCTAGAATCTCTCATTAAAAGCAAAATTGCATCATAAATAGACCGCTCTAATACAATTCTAATAAAAAATAAATTATTTCTTTTCATCTTTCACCGAGTCCGAGTTGTTTTGTTTTTTTTTTTTGTTGTGCCGGTATTTATGATACCAACCAACACAACACAAATTCAGTGCAATAAAATAATAAAAAGGACGATGAAAAATTGTAAAAACAAAAATCTTTATTTAAATGTATCTACTTGTAATGTTTTGAAGGATCATAATTGATGTCCAAAACATAACGCCTACTATTTTTTTTTCTGTTTTGTTTTGCTTTTCCTAGCCTGTTAATTTTTCAGGATATCTTTTTAAGGATTATTATTGTTAGTCCTTTTGTTTTAAACTTAAAAATAAAAAAATTATTTGATTATTTTATGATTGTTATGATTCGGGTAAACAGACCTCCTATTTCTTTTATTTTATATTTTTTTTTTGTTTTTAAGGATTACTTTTTGTAACCTTGTTAACAAAAAAAATATATATATATATATATATTCATGAACCATTCATAGTGGTCGTAATAATAATAACTTATTATCATTACTTTAGGTATATATCCTTTAAAAATGTCATTTGAATCAAATTAAAGTTTAAAATACAGTATAGTCGATTGTTCTACCTGTCTAGAGAGCATCAAAGAGAGTTCACTAAGTGAAAAAATGCAATTTCTATAACTTATCGTCCTTTGATAATATTTGTTATTTATTTTTATTTTTTTTAAATACAAAATGCATATGAAATCTTGTGATGAAATCTGGTGATAGCATAAAAGTGAATTATTATGTAAAATTAGGACACTAATTACTCTAAGGCTATTAAAGAAGCCCACCATAAAATGATTTATTAATAGATAGTATTTTATTTTTTATTTTGTTAAATAATTTCTGTAGATCTTTACTATTATTGTTGTTGTTGTTATTTTATATACTAAAAAATTGCTAGTTTTTTACTGTACTTACCGTGAATATCGTAAATGACCTTAGTTGAAGACAATTTTTTAAGAAGAATAATAATAAAAAAAAAATCTTTTTTTTTTTTTTGTATTTTAAGCGGTCATAAAACTTATCTCAATTTTGTTTTTTATTTTTTTAATTCTTGTGAGTTGCAATCACCTACGCGTTCAAATTTACTAAGAAATACAAAACAGCAAGAAAAAGAAAAAAATAAGAATAATATATAAAAAAAAAAATGTTATTATTATGCAAAATTTTGTAACTGTTACGAAGTCATAAAAAGAACACATTTATTTTTTTTTTTGTATTTTGTGATTTTATTTTTAGAAGAGTAATATAGAAATAAATTTAGTTTGTTGTAATTTTTTGTTTTGCTTCATAGAAGAGGGCAACCCAATAAAATTTTGTAAAAATAGAAGTTGTTGTAGTTCTTGATAGGAATTCTAAGTTTAATTTATTCGACTGGACATGAATGACTGGACATAGAGGAACTTCTTCGGGTGTGGGCGATCAGGACATAATTTTATTGCATGCCAAAAACTTGTAAAGTATTCCGATACCGACGAACGGTAAATAAATTGAATACAACACACCCATTTATTTTATTTTTTTCTTTGAATATTTTTTCGTTTCTAATTAAAGTTGAAAAATTTTTTAAATGTAATGAAATGTCATATCTGGAAAATATTACACAGTAGGACTGGCTTCCCTTAAAAAAGTTCGGTACTTGATTTCAAATAATCAACAATTTTCAAATATTTTATAAAACTTTTCTAAAAAAATCTATCACATTTGCGTTACCTTTACGATGATGAGGGTATGTTTTTTATTAGTTATCAATGTTTAGTTAACTTAACTAAATAACTTTGAACCAACGATATTGGTTGAACCAATATGTACCGGATTAGTTCATTATTCAAGTGATCAGAAGATTCGTTAAAAATTATAATAACCAGAATGAATGGAGCTATAAATCTACACATATTTAAAGCTTTATTGTTAAGTAAATTGGAAGAAGGTCTCTAAACTAGGTACAATAATACAGAATAACTTTAATATTTTTTTTTACTAGAAATAAAAACATAATTTGGAAAAAATAAGCTGAAATTACAATACCACCAGCTTATGAATTTATTATAAAGGATGAAGGCTGTATTACCAAGCAGTATAGAGCAAGCTTTTGTACTATATTAAAAATCAATAATTTGTCCAAAATTTACATCACTGTTGAGTAAGCAACAAAATAAAAAAATATGATATAAACCTCAAAACACAATGAACAGTTAAATCGAATTAAAATCATTTTCCATCACCTAGTAGATTAACTCTTCTATCGAGGTTTGTCTTCATATTATCCTAAACTTGAATTTAAAAGTTTTCTACTTTGTTTTTCCTTTATTTTTAATTTTTTTTTTTTATTTTTCTTCTCTTAAATTTCAAAAGATTTGATTAATGATTGCTTTACCTTTAGAAATCGTTTTATAAAACAGAAAAAAAAAAACTTAGAAAAAAAAAAATAAAACACTGACCCACACTTAATATTCATGACAATATTATTGTTGTTGGCAGTATTGTGACAATAATTATTATGATAGTTATAGTATTAAAAATACTGAATAATTTTGAAGGTTATAATTATTATTACTATTTTTTTTTTCATTCAAATTTAAATATATGTATACGATCGAATATAATCATATGTGAGTTGGTTGTGGATCATTATGATGAATTTGTTATAATGTTTGAAAATTATGAGTCATGAGTCTTAAAGCTCATTGAAAAGTTAAGCAAAAATTAAGTAAATAATAAATAAATTTATTGAGCAATTAAATTTCGTAATTATTCAGTTATATTTAGAAGTTTATAATACTGATTGGGTTGACAGTCACCCAGATTAGGTTAAATGATGTGTAGGTTCGTTTTGTTTTTTTTTTTTTTTGCAAAATTTTATATTAAAATTTCTGAAGAATTCTCATAAGTATTAAGGTAGGTATAAGGAGATGAAAATTAAAAAAAAAAACTTTGTTTATTTTGTTTTTAATAAGGTTGAGTCGATTACAATTTTAATGTATGTTGTATATATACAAGCAAAAAAATTGTAAATTTCATTTAATTTGTTGCTTTTTTTTACAACACTATTATTTCCGGAAACGTTAAATCCAATTGTACTGTTCTCAATCAAAATTTACTTAATTATATAGCAAGAAAAATAGTTGGTTTTTTTATCAAAACAAAAATCAATTACAGGAAGACCTCGATATAAGTGAATTATTTTAATACATACAATTTAATACATACAATTCAATTTAAATACATACATAAAAAACGTCTGTGAGTTATAAAAATCAATCAAAAAACAAATCAACAAAACCAGAAGATATTCCAAATACCCCTATTTTATTCAGTTTTACTGTATTCAAAGAAAACAGCTTGATGATTGCACTAAATTTTTTTTATATAATCCAAGAGTTGGTAAGCAAATTTCACATGTGATCAGACTTTAGTTTTAATATATTTGTTGAGCAACATTGAATTATTAAATAAATACCACTGAAAAATGTTGGCTCACCTATGAACTTATCATTACAAAAATGTTGTATAGCTGATTACTATCTATACAAGACTTGGTTTTATATCGCATATACTGAGCTTTTATGGGAAAGAACGTTAGAAATTATAATGCCAGTTCTGAAAGAGATTGAAAATACAAAACAAGTTTTGGGACCAACTTTTTTGCAATAGAGTAGTATAGTTCACTCTACAGTGTCACATATTTTTTCTCTCGGTATATATAGAGTCTGTTGTGAAATAGATTGTCTTTTTATTCTTGCAAAATCCATTCTGATATTTTAGCCCAGGCATGCTTAACCGAAATTAATTTTAGAGCCAGATTTGAAAATATAATATAAAAAAGAGCCACAACCATTTTATAATTCAATGATTTTTTTTATTAATTCATTGTCAAAAAAAGCTATGAAAATAATGATAATAGAATATTAGAAAAATGATAATAATTCCTAATATCACAAATAATTTAAATTTCAGTTTTGGCAATTATTATTTTTGGTGATATTTTTTTAATGAGAATTCTGCTTATAATTTTTTTTTAATAGTAAGTTTAGGTCAATTACAATTTTTATTGTAGCTATACGTAGCTGATTTTCTATATTCAGTAAAATTACATTCTTTAATACACACCATATTACAGAATGGATAACAATTTTCATCGAAATAAAGAGGTTTTCCTGTATATTCATATTTAACCCCTTAACACCAAAAAAATTAAAACAAAATAACAATGAAATAAAATAGGACGAAATATTCAGTAATTTTTTTAATATTTATTTTTTTTTTTTTTATAATTTAAATATTACGTGTTTATTAAAAAAAAAAAAATAATATTTTTTAAATCATGAACATAATATTTAAAAAAAAAAAACAACAAAAAAAAACGAAAAAAAATAATACAAATTATTTCTCTTCCCATTATTTTATCTTAAAAAAACACCTGAAACTGGCACACCTTAAGCACATAAACACTATGGATAATTTGTTTTCTGACCATACCAAAATAATAAAAAAATACAAAAACTATGAAACAATAGCGCACCCTGAACACAATTTCCATCTCACTCTTACTTTATTGATTCCATAAATAAAAAATATTAAAACAAAAATAAAAAAACGAATTCCTCTTTACATCATCACGATCGCATCCATAAATAGATTTGAATCTCTCTTTCTATATATTGAATAGATCTCGTTTTGTTTTTTTTTATTTTTTTTTTCTCTCTAGGTTTCACTTAAATCTGACAAAAACCCAATTTTGTTTTTTTAAATCCATAGGTATATGATATAGATTGCCTTGTTTAGATTATTAATATTTTGTTTTAATTTAAAGGTGACCATAACTCTGGACTACAAACTTTAAATTATTAAACAACACATCATCACAATACAATTTACTATGATCAAAAATTTGAAAAAAAAAAAAGCAAAACAAAAAAAAATAATTCATTTCATCTATTTTGGTATATTGAATAATTTTTCAAATAAATTTTCAACAAAAAAAAAAAATACAAATTTTTCACGTTCTCTTTTTTATTTTTGTTTTTGTATGATAACAACAGCATTACAAATCTCATTCCAAATGCAAACCACGTATTTCCTTAAAAAACCAAAAAATTATAATACAGACTTTTTTGTACACTTTTTTTTGAAAGTGAGACAGAATTGAAAATCTTTAACAAGCAAAGAAATTTTTATGTGACCATTCAATGAAATCTCTACAATACAAAAAAAAAATAAAAACAATAAAAATAAAAAAATAAAATTTATTTTAGGAAAATATTTATTTTTGATCCTTTCTTACTAGGAATTATTGATCATCAGTATTGATATAATGATGGTGATGATGATAATATTATATTGATAATAATAATAATGAATATTATGATTAATAATATATATATATTTACTTACCTTACTTCTGTGACAACAAATAATGCAATGCACCATGAATATCTTAATTTAAAGTAAATATTTATTTTATGCTAATAAGTAAAGATTTGACACTACTGATAGTAACTAAATCGACAATTTTCCCTGACCATCGATGAATATTGCTATATGTGGAGCATACGATGTATACGATGCATTCTTGTATCCATGTATCTGTGCTTAGTGATAATATTTAACGATGTATCATTGTATCCATGAATCTGTGCTTAGTGATGATTGTTGAGTGGAAAAATTTAATGTTCTTCTCATCCAATCCTATTTAAGTTTGCCAAAATTATATCTTGTTTAGATAAATCTACTGTTCCAATTTAAATTCAAAGAAGAGAGAAAGAGCTAGATATACTTCTATTTTTTTGGTTTTTTTTAATATTTGCACGGCTTAGCTATTGTATGAATATTTGAGCTCTGTATAAGTTCAATCGGTATGATTTCGATTCAAAGAAGCTGTTTTTTTCTATACTTGCATCGCTGGGTATAATTTCACTAACTCTAATTTTATTATATAATCTATAGTCTTCCTTATTTTGACATTCTTGACTAATATTTTTGATTAAATGCTATAATTTGTTATTAGTTGAATGTAATAATCATCTTTTAAAGCACATAAGCTGCTTGTCAAAAAATATTTAACACTTCCATCATACCTCGATTATTATACAAGTATAGCTATATTACAACTCCACAGTTTCATCGTATTCTTACTAATCCAATTTAGTTTCACACCATTAAAATACTTTTCAAACTAAATTCGATCATTGACTCTAGTTTTAATCTAGAATTAACCGAATATGTTTTAAACAGAGTTAAGAATAATTTTAATTTTTTTTGGACCAAGACCATTTAAACTTTCATAAGTCCTATCGTGATCAATAATATAAAATATTTCATTATTACCAAATTGATGATCATTCATGAGATCATTTTTTGTTTTCCCTTTCTTTTATTGTCAGAAATTTTACGTGATTGAATATTACGTGGATACATTTATTTTGTTTTTAAGTAAGCCATATAGTGGACGTTGTAGGTAGGATATCAATGATATAACAATAATAACAATTTAAAGCAATGACAGTAAAATGATAATAGTAATATTAAGAAAAATAACAATAATGAAATGTCCTAAAAACCTAAAAATGAATGATTTCTTTTTTGGAAACAACAACAACAACAACAACAACAAAAAATAACCTTCCCAAAATAACAATGAAAAATATTTTTAATATAATCAAAAAAATTTAAATGATCATTATCATCATTTCAATCAATATCATTTCAACAGTAATAATAATAATATTTTTGACAGCTCATCATAACCGGGTGTTTTCATTCATTTTGTGTATTACTATTGTCGTCAATAGTAAGTGTCATGTCACAAAAAATAAAGGAAACATTTTTTTTTATTTGTTTTTGAATTTTTGGATAAATTTTATTTTGTTTTTTTTTTTTAAAAATATAGAAAAAAATATTTTTTTATTCAAGTGGATTTTAGAGTATCATATTTAATCATTGTTGCGTTAAAATTGTACTAAACTGGACACTATATCTATTGTAATGACCTAACTATTATTTTTTTCTTTTTTGGAATTATGATTGATTTGATTTTGATTTTTTTTTTTAAATTTGACACAATTATTATTTTTGTGAAAATATATATATATATATATATATATTTAATTATAAGGAGAACCGAAAATTTCAAATTATACAAAGTTGTAGGAAATTTGATGACACTTGTAAAATTTATATTATAGTTTTGTGTGTTTGGTTAATATTTGGAAATTTATGAGGAATTTTTAAAGTATTTGCTTTCTTTCAATTTCTGCTGTTTTCAAAAAATTTCATGCGCTAGGAGTAATATAAAGATTTTTTTCAATTACGTATCGGCACCATCTCTTCGGCTTATTCTCTAATCCATAGATTAACTCTATCTAGTTCAATTTTATACCCGCAATTTATGTTCTCCCACAAATGTTTTCTGTATTTTATAGATACTCTTCGGTGCTACTTTACTCAATATAAACAATGACTTTGTCATACGGTCATTGGTATAAATTAATTTTAATACAAGATTGATTGGTAGCACAAATACTTCTATACGACACATTACTAGAAGTTTGTATAATTCCTCTAACATTTCCATTTGATGGAAATTGATAGATAATAATTGGTATGAATTGATTCCTATTACGTATAAATTTCTACATTGATGCCTATTAATGAAACTTCAAATTACATTTTTAGAACTGAAGTCGATCTATGTATTTATTTAATTTTATTTTAAATATTTAAAAATTAAAGTGCAATTTAATAAGACAAATTTTTTTTTATTTATTTACAGGTAAGCCAACATTAAAATTATCGTTGTTTACATCAAAACATTCTACTAATATAAATATGATTTCTAAAATTGGTGGTGAGTATTATGATTCCTTGAAATTTCTACTTTCAATTAAACCTAATAGATTGTAATAATCTGTTTGACGAATAACTCAATATTTTAAAAATTATATTGAGTAAAAATATCATCCCTCACACAACAATTGATTAACTTTATTGAAAGTCGGTATTTTAATAAAATTGTCAAGTCATTGAATCTTTATTCTTTGGGTTTTTTTTTTTTGTTCAACTGAGTCCTTTCGAATTCATTCCTCCCGAATGAAAATTAAAAAAAAAATTATTTAAAACTATTTTTGATCCTTTTTGACCTTCTTATTTGGTATTATTAGAAAATTATAGAAGAGAAATTATCACAGTAGTAGAAGTTTTCATTATTTTACAATTTTAGAGCAGAATTAACAACATAATTTCGATTATATAATTATCCAATACCTCTATACTTTCTAGCCGAGGCACACGAAGATTTTTCCGGAATTTGCCGAATTACCATTTCGTTTTAAATTTTGTTTTTGTTTTGTGTATACATTTTTTTTGATAAAAATAAAATTTGAGATAAACATGACCAACACAAATAAGAGAATTCTGTAAAATTTAATACCAAAAATTGAATATTTAAACATCATCAACGGTTTTGTTCAGATAAAAAATAATACACAACAACAATTTACATGCGATTTCAATTTCGTGTTAAAAATCTTACTGTATCCATCATTGTACCTATCTATTCAAAAAATATTATTTTATTTTCAGTGTTTCAATATAATTTGATGGAAGGAGTAGGTTATAATGAGAAATTTTTTTTTGAAAATTATTAATGGAAATGTTTTTGAATTTTTTGTAAATTTTACAAATTTATACACATAAGATTGAATATTTTTTTAAAAATAACACAATAACATAATAACAGGTTATTCATAGGACAAAAGTTATATCAAAATTGTGTCCTATTTTTAAAGTTGCTCTCTTAGAAGCCGATCTAATAGTATAGAGGCATTGAATTACCACTCTAGCAAGTATATAAATCATCTCCAAGTAAATTATATATGGCTGTTATACATTATATGTATATACCTAAAGAGCATTATATGTTATAGAAATAATAGCCATTATATGCTAAGCAAATATTAAGTATTGTAAAAACTTCTTAAATATATTGTTTCGAAGTTGACATCGAATTGGGTAAAATTATTCGTATTGTGCAAAAGTCAAAAGTCACAGAAAAATTAATGAATATATGAATTTCTACAATGTTTAGCGGTTTAGCCCATAAACTACAACAGCACATTCTACCAAATATAATCTTATTTAATTCAAAAATAATTCACATAATTTGAATTATTTAAAATAATGCATTCATTTTAACTAATAATTTTAAAAAAAATATTACTAATTATTTACAAATCAATATTTTTATTCTGTGAAATGAATTAATCAAAATAATGCAAGTGGTAAGGTTTATAAATTTGATCATTACAACTGTATAGATCCTAGATGATCTTATTTCATTCATAAATTAATATTTTTAGAAAAATTCCCACTATTCCAGCTTAGTCTGTCAAAAATTAAATATAGGGTTGTCAAAATATCTTTGTGGCCAGTAGAAAATAATCATCGTTGCAATTAAATGACTGAAGTTATATGCAATAAATTGTGATAATTATGTAAACCAAACTTCAATTTTTTTATGTGGTTCCATATACACAAGCCCTCTTCAAATCTATTTTACTACTCCGTTTATTATCTCAGAATTGCAGATCTACATTTTTCATGAATCCTATTATTTCTATAAGTTATATTTTTGGTAATAGATCGATTTCAATATCAGAATTCATACTTGAACTCGATTACAACCGCAGCTTCTATATTTATTTATAAAATGCATCAATATATTAAAATAATTACTTTTATTTGAGTTTATTTAAAACTATTGCCATCACTCAAATTTTTATTTGAAATTTGTTTTAATACCTCTATAAATTAAAATCTATTACTGGCGTTACCTCTTCTTACATAGATAATAATAAATTTTAAACTAACAACGAACAATCAAAATAACCGTTAAAATTTAAAATTTATTTACTTTTCAAATATACCGAATTTTGCCTTATTTCGTTTTTTTTTACCTTTGTTTTTTGTTTTTTTTTTACTTTAAATGAATATCCTACCATAATAAATTTGCATATAATATCCGTATGATTTACTGAAAAACAAATAAAAAATGCACCACCATCTAAATATTTAAATTTTTTATATAGTAAATTTTCCGTTAAACTCACATTCTAGTCATTTAAGCCTTCATGTAAAATATTCTTAAAATCTAAATTTTTTTTTCGATTCAATCAAACAAAAAATTATGATTTTTTGTTTAAATTTAAATGGCAGGATATTTTAAAAAAAATTGTATAATTATAATAAAAACAAAATAAATAAAATGAAACAAGTTAATCATAAATTTTTCAATTAAATTTTTTTTCTACTTGTTTCATTCATTTTTGTTTTTTTTTAATGGTTTTTTTATTATTTTTTTTATTAAAAATAAAGGATAATTGCATACAAAAAAAAAACAAACAAAGTGTTCAACTGTTAAACCAAATTTTATCTTTAAGAGTAAGTGAAACCTCGAAAATAAATTTGAGAGTCTTTAAGAAGTTGATATGTAAACAAAAAAAATGGCCTATACCTATAGGAAATAGGACAGGACCAGTAATTAAATATAACAAAAAAATTTATGAAATACAAAAAAAAAAAAAAATATCTTTAAAAAAAAAAAATAATAAAAAACATATCTTATTCAAAAAAAAAAAATTTTACTGTTAGTATTAAAAAAAGGACATTCAAAAATAAAAAGTAATGTTAAAAAAAAATATTTTTTTTTTATTTTAAAAAAAAAAAAATATTTTTTTGTAGTGTTTAGATACATAGATAATATTTTTTTGTTTTCATTAAACTGATTTTGTTTTGAAACAAAAAAACAGTTACCTTGCTTACATTTCTTCACAATTTGAACTTAAAATAATAAATAATTCCATTCTTAAATTAATCTAAATCAATGGTTTGTTAAAAAAAGAAGTAAAAAAAAAAAATCATTTTAAATTTTTTAATGGCAAACGGTAATTTATTAATTTAACGTTTTTGAAATTAGTTAAAAAATTTATTATCAATTAGATCGTATTTTATTGCAATTCCATGTGGTCTCAATGAAAATATCATGTGAGGTAGGTAGGTAGGTCTTAATGATTATTCCAGTTACCCTAGTCAAATTAGCACTTAACTATTTTTTTTATGCAACGGTTCGAATAACCTACTTGTCGTTGTTAGAGATTACTCTCCTAAGAAAATCAGTACTAAATCTACTTTGTCCGATTAAGAAATCAGATTAGACCATGTTTTAGAGATATGTATATCAAATTTTTGATGATGACATGAAGTTATTTACAAAATGTAAAATTTGGCAAGAACATTTTTAAGTGTAGTCATATAAACGTGGATATTTTAAATATATTTATAACAACAACAACAACAAAATTAAAATAATTAAGAATGAGATTGCTTTGGAACCCATGAATTCTATAAAAATAAATACAAAAATATAGTTTTAAAAATTTTACAATTCAAAGTCGTATTGAATAATTTCTATCATTGTCATTGTTCTGTAATATCATCCGAAGATGATAAGGTGGAAATAAAATCTTCCAATCGGTTTTTATCTATGGCTAACCTCTTCAATTGTGGCCATTTTCTTTGCTGAGTACTTACTTATACTAAGACTGTTATTCTAAATGTTTTTCTCGACCTTTCGACGTGACATGTACCCTGAGAGTTCTATTCGAAACATTGTTTCGTGATGTTGTTGTTATATGTTTCCACAGAGTCAGCCAGAGTATTTCCTCAGTCGAATTTCGTCGTCTATTTGTTTTGGCTTCGTTTTTTGCCACAGAGTTCTGTTGGAAATGGTTTGTGTTAAATATTCAATTATTTCTATATTAACTAAAAATAATCTATTTAAATTTGTTTTAGATCATCTAAGAAAGCCTTAGAGTTAACAGAATCAACTTAATTTATTTTTTTACACAATAATATTTATATGCAGAGAGTTCTAGAAGTAAAAAAATTAAAAAAAATCGCGCAATAAATTGTACATTATGGTTTTTTTTGTTTTTTGTTTCCTGCATATCCGATATTTTAATATTTTTAGATATGCATATATAAATATATATATATATGTATGTATAATTCAATGTTATTTTTTTAAATATTTAATTCTGTAACGCATATCAATTCTCTCAGAGGAACTGATATTTTTTTTTTGTTTTTCTTATTTTTATAGTAAATTTATAATTTAGGACTCTATACATTTTGTCTTAAGGACCTTGTTTTTTTATGTTTTTTTTATTTTATTTTTTTTAAGATACAAGATGATGATGATGTGTGATATCCTGGGAAAATTCTACCCCTAAAAAATGAATTCTGTGTCTTAGCTGTTTTTTTTTTTTTAATTCTTAAAAATTGATATCTCCCTGTTTCTATTGTATTTTTTCAATTTTGTTTTAATTCACCAGTTGCGTATTTTTTATATACCCTTAACTGTAAATAAGAAAAGCAAAGATGAAAAATCTAATATCTATAAGATATTAAACGTAATTTTAATAATAAAGAATTAGAAAAATTATACAAAAAACTATATGGGTCTCATATTATAAAATTAAAAAAAAAAAAAAAAAAAAAAAAAACATTTATTTTTATTATCCTTCTTGATACAGGATATTTAGGTTTCTCCTTTTTTCTTCGTTTTGTTTCTTTTCTCTTTCTCTTAAAAAAATTTATGATAAAAAAATATTTGCATAAAACATAAAATACCGTTATTCTGAATTTGTTTTTTGTCTCTTTCTATCTACTTATATTACTTATATGTGTATACCCAACATTACTATCTGAAAAAAAAACAAGAAGAACTACAAAATGCATTTTCAGGGTGATATATATATATATATATATATATATATATATATATATATATATATATTCATATGTATTTTGTTTATAAAATGCATTTGTTCAGACCGGTCTGAGGATAGTATTTAAGGACATCAAGAAGAAAAAATTATTGAAATTTAATATTTACTTATAAGGGATCTTAAATTTGTTGTTGTTCGTTTTTGTTTTCTTCCTTAAGGATCTTAGTTAGAATTTCTTGCAAAAATCTAACAAAAAAATAGAAATCTATAAATTAAAAAAAATCTGAGGGTTACATTACATACAAATTCTATGATAATAATAATAATAAAAAAAAAATGTTTAAATAATAAAAAAGGACTTATTCTTAGGTAATAATTTTTTTTTTGTATTGCTAAAAAACGTATACACTATCTCACTCTCTCTCTCTCTTTTTTTTATTTCATAATTTTTTTTCTTCAAAATCTATTACTTTAACCTATATTGTGATGGTAAATATGCGTGTCATATAAAAAAGGATGGCAAAATTAGAAAAAAAAAACTTATTCAAAATTTTCTAGGACTCAGGTAATTTTATGGTTACAATAAAAAATAATTATACAAAAAAAAAAAAATTAGGGAAATTCTATCTTGTGTTATTTTTTAATCTAAATACTTGTAGCTCACTTTTTTTTATTGCGTTCTGAATTGAAAATTTTCGGAAATAATTTTTTTAAGGTTTAGGCCTTCTTTTCGAATTTCTCTTTTTAATTGGAAATTTTATAAAGTAATTTCGTCTGTCGATGGACTCGGCTTTCATAAGATGTTTGTGAGAAAATATTTGATGAAAGCGTTGTTATTATCAGGCTCTTATAATTGCAAATCAAATATAAAAAAAAGCTAAGATCTTACTCGCTTTATAATTTTAAAGTTAATTTATCAAAGAATTTGTGTTTGAGACAATCCGTATGAAATTAAGATGTTAGAAAAATTTCTTGTTGTTTCTTTGGTTCTAGTCAAAAAACATTATGTTTAATTTCAAATTTATATTTCTCTGCTTCTAATTTACATTTAAGCAAGAGCACGGGTTAAAATAATTCGACAGACAAAAAATTTATTTTCTAAATATATTTTCCACATTTAAGACAGAGCACGGGCTAAAATAATTCGACAGACAAGAAATTTATTTTCAGAATATTCTATAATTTAATTCCAGAATATATATATATATGTCTGTGTGTGTATTTAAAAGAAAAAATAAAATCATTAAACCATGGGGTATTACATCAGCATTAAATAAATCTTTATATGTGAGTATATAATATAATAAATCTATGACCAATTTCCAGATGCCATAATATATATTTAAAGTAAAGGATTAATTCATTTAAATCACATTCAAACAAACACACTTACATACATCCTTTTAAACCCAGTATTATTAATCCAAAATATATAAATCACAAAATATCAGGAAGGATGCATTCGTTGTTGATGATGAATTTAACATGATTTTTTTTTTATCAAAACCACTATACACATTTTTTTTTTCTTAAGAATCCAGGTAGCCCATACCTGAAATAACAAAACACAATTAACAAAAAAAAAAAAATAAGAATAATAAAAAAACATCAGTCACAATGTTTTTTTTTTTTATTTTGATATTAAAAAAAGGACTATAATAGTATAAATATATATATATATATATATATATATATATATATATATATCAATTGAATCAAAGTATATGAAAAAATGTGTACCCCTAAGGAAAGGATTCTCTGGACCCTGAATTTTTTTTTTTTAAATATTAAACAATAGTAAGGATGTTAATATAAAAAAAAAATAAAAAAAAAAATCTAAATTAAAATTGAATAAAAAATGAATATATGTATGCACTAATACATTAACAAAAATTGCTATTTTTTTTTATAACAAAAACCAAATCCCCGAAATGAAAAACAAAAATAAAATTGGAATATCAAAATTTCTACGGTGTACATACGATATTTAACTAGCAATATTCGAATAGAAAAATAAAAATAATAATAAAAAAATGTTAATTACATATTTATATAAATGTATGTATATATAAACAAGATTTTATTTTCGAAGGATATATGTTATATTATTGCATCCTGAAATTGTGATATTTTAGTATTATTTTTTTTTTTAGACAGGATATACCGCGTTTCTAAATTAATATTCTTTTTTTTAAAGAATAGTTTTTCAAATTTTTGTTTTTATTTTTTTTATCTTAGGTTCTTCTTTTTTATCCCTAATTCAATTCAAGTTTTACCCGTAGTTTTTTTTTTTTATATATTCCCTTGATTTAAAATTAAATAATAAAAAATAAAATAAAAAAACAAAAGATGAAAAATAGAAATCGCATATAGTAGCAACATTTAGGATATTCAATAATGAATAGCTGTACATACGCAGTTTTATTTAAAAGAACATGGTATGGTGATTATTAAAAAAATAAAAATAATAATAAATCGACCTTAAACCCCAGAGTTTTTTTTTTTTGTTTTCTTAATTTCTTTTTCTTCTATATATTTATTATTCTTTAAAAACAAAAATTAAAAATCACCGTAAAAAACTGTGATTTTCTTTCTTCTTCACTCTTTGTTCGATTCTAGAATATTTTGTTCTTGTTGAAGATTTTATAATAAATTTTTATACCTACCTCTTATCTTTTTTTTGTAATTTTTTAAATTTTATTTGAGGAATTTAAAACTAGAACAATTTTTGAAAAAATTAATATAACAGTTCACTACAGTTATTGATGAGATCTAGGCTGACTATAAAGTTGAAGTTACTGTCAGACTAAGATTTTTTCTCATAAAAAATATTAGTAGGTATTCATAATAGTCGGCCTTCTCTTTTCGCCTTGAGATCAATATCGGTCTTGAGATCAATAATTTATAATTAATATCGAGCTAATATAAAGATTATCGTCTGACTTCACCTACTAGATCTATATTACATGCATTCAATTCATTTAGCAGTATTGAATACTGATAAATAACAGTTATTTGATACTTCCATCGTAACCGTAAAGGCCGATATATAAATTGTAGTCTGACTCAGCCTCCTATGACTATCTCACATGCATTTTCATGCATTTACAGGCAATTCATTTAATAGTATGAAGTACTGATAGATTTACAATTATTTGATACTTCCATCGTCACGGTAAAATAGGTTGAAATTCTCTGTAACGTTTTTTGGTATTTGAATTTGTTCCCTTTTACCTTTTATAGCCTCTCTTCATTTGGTTTTATTAAGTATTGACAGATCAGCAGTTCCGTCATCATAATTTTTGAAAAATTGTCAAAACAAAATTTTGTCGATAAAAAAAAGTTTAAATATTTTGTTAAAGTGACCTCTGTTATTTTAGAGCTACTTTTTTATCATATTTTCAACAATTTGTACAAAAAATACATTTACAAATCGCTTAATTCGCATAATTCATTTACAGTTAATGAAAATACTGAATTCTAGCAAATTGTATGAATTTTCCAATTCTAGTGAATTATTGTCTATACTGAATAATTTGAATACACCCTTAAATGTCATTTATTCCATCTTCAAGTCCAACAACTTAACGCAAAATTTTCCTTTCCAAACAGTTATAATTATTCATTTATAACAAATTTTTATAATTTATAAATCACAAGTTTTATGAATTTACATCTTTTCCACTTCTTATTTTTATTCCACTATTAGTTTTCCTCAAAACCTTTATTAATTTTCTAAAGTTAAAAGAGATTTTCCCTGTTATTTTCTCTTTCATTTTTAAAAATTGTTGTTGATTCATAATACTCAAAAATCATTCTCAAAATTTTCTCATTCAAGAAAATTAGAAAATTTTCTTCAGCAACAAACACACTAAAAAATAAAATAAATGAATTTATACTATTTAGTCAGCAATATACTGAATATTTTAATGGATAAGTCCAATTTATACTAATACATCTATACAAAATAAATATCAACAAATTTTCATTTTATTAATTTTTTTTATTTTTCCACTTTTCGTAATGAGTTTTTCCAAAACCAAAAAAAAAAAAAACAGAAATTAATAAACTATAAAAAAAAAAAACATCTATGCAAACACATACAGTTATACAAAAACAAAAAATATGTTCTCTTTAGCTATTGTACCAGCGAAGCGATTGTACATTTAAAACTATAATAAACTATATATATAAACAAATCCATAAATACAGTGCTGACATTTCTTATATTATTAATTCTCTTTTTCTAAAAATGTTTTTTTCTATACAATAATTCTAACTTTATCCCATATCACAATTATTCACAACACAAAATACAGTGTTGACACAACACAAATTATTTTACATTTCTACTGTCGTTAAAGTAAATTTTCTAATAAAAAATATTTTGTGCTCTCTCCTCTATTTTAGTTTTCTTTAACATTAAATTAAATTCATATTATAAATGTGTTGGTGATTTTCCTTATTATTTTTTGTTTTTCATATTAAAGAGATATTTTACTGTTAAATTTATCGAATTGAAAATATTATTTATACAAATTATATACAGTCTATATACATATAAAAACAACTAATTTAGAAACTAGAATAATAATAAAGAAAAAATAAAATTTATTCCATAAAAGCCACTCTGATGATACTTTACTCACTTCATTATTTGGATAAAAAAATAAAAAGAGAAACTAAATCGTACTTTACCATTACGGCATTACCAATTACATCAACATCGGCATCTTTATCAACATCATCATCACCATTCTTGTAATGTAATGTAAATTAAAAAACTCTAAAATCTTCGGTTGAGCAAACTACTGCTATGATGGATGTTGTATATGGAAATACAACATACAACACTGCTTTGCTACTATAATGTGTACTTTATACATATATGCATATGCATTCATCTACTGTCATTTCATTTTATATAACATTACCATTCAAAAAAAAAAAATAAAAA
The DNA here is from genome assembly GCA_963942445.1 of Argyra leucocephala. NCBI lineage: Eukaryota > Metazoa > Arthropoda > Insecta > Diptera > Dolichopodidae > Argyra > Argyra leucocephala. Next base: position 135,554,940 of record OZ012681.1, on the reverse strand, counting down.
TTCTCTCAGCTACTGAAAATGTTATAAAAACTTACATAGCACTAACATAACAGCAATATGACGGCAATAGCATTAGTATAAAATTAAATGCTATAAAACATCTACTATATTCACTATATCACACTAACACATTAAGAAATAAGCAACCACACAACTCCACAAGAAAGGAAAAATATAAAAGAAAATTTTGTTTTTTTTTTTACTTTTTTTTTTATTTTCAATTTTTTTATTCTGTTATTATAATTTTCTCCTGACTCTTTTTTTTTACAATTTTTTTTTGTTGCTGCTTTTTATATTATTTGTATTTTTTTTTTTGTAAAGGTACAATGATTCGTTTTGAGATTAGACAATTTTAGTCCATTACGGATTGTTGAGGGGTGACCATCAAAAATCACTCTCCTCTCTTTCTTAGTGCAGTTAGTTTTTTTTATTTGTGACGATTTGCTTTGTTTAACTGAGTGTGTATACATTTATTTTATTTATTTTTATACTTACCTTCGCGTTTTTTTTTTTGTTTTATTAATTTTTGTGTTTTAATGTTCAGTGAATTTTTTTTTTTTTTTTAAGGTTAATTTCAAAATATAATTTATTATACACATACATACAATCATATATATTATGTGATTTGCATCGGTAAAACACAATCATAACAATAATAAGCAAAGAAAATACTGATTTTACCGTTATTTAATAAGATAAATTAAGGAAGGTAGTGAAAAAAAGAGTTGAAATAAAGTGAAGTGATAGATGAGAAGAGAATATTATAATAATAAGAAGAATAAGAAAACATATAAGAGTTTTCAGCTCATCATCGTGAGTGTAGTGTACTACTAAATAACTGACTGTTATTCAAAATCTGAGAAGATATCAGGGAAAATATTTTTTTTTGTGTTTTTTTGTTTTTTTTAAGAAAAATAATAATTTCATGAAATTCTTATCCTGCATGTGGGATTCATTTATTAATCAGATGTGAAATGATAAGGACATAAAAATACGTAATAGCAGAAAAAAAAAATATTTACCGGGATATTTAGATATTTATAAAAACAATAATATTTTTTTTTTTGTAAAATAAAAATAACCGAATTTTTTAAAAGAAAATATTTATTTTAATTATATTATTTAGTGACTTTTAATTATTTAAGAAATTCAATTCATTTATAACTGTATTTAAAAATATGTATTTTATAAAAGTTAAAAAAAAATTATTAAATAAATTTTTATTAAATAATATATGAAGTGGACAAATTATATTAATTTAAATTCATTTTTTTTACAAGCAATTGATTTTACTAAAAAAAACAAAATAAATCAAATATTTAAAAAAATAAATCGATGAAAAGGATTAAATACTTTATTTAAAAATCAATAATAATAAAAATTTGATTTCTGAATATTAAATAAAGTACATATAATTATAAATATAAAGTGATTTTCAACTCTAATTCATTACATACAAAAAAAATACATCCATTGTCAACTAATCATAAATAATATATAAAAATGATTGAATTTAAAATTGTTAGCTGACAAAAAATTAATTTAACATTCATTAATAAATAAATAAAAACAAAATTAAGTAAAAAAAGAAATAAGAAAGAGAAAATAAATAAATAAATAAAAACTATTCTAAATGTGTGATTTTTGGAGAAATTATAAAATTTATCATTTTAATAGAATTTACCAAAAATATCAAAATTCAAGAATGTTATCAACTAGTGAGGATGCTGGATTTAGATCATTTAGTCGTAAGTGTTATATATCTCAAATCAATTGTTATTTAAAAAAAAAATATTATTGGAAGTGAGTTATAATAATGTAAAACCAATCTTCAGAGATTTTCACAATGGATTTTATCTTGCTCAATATTTTAAACACACCTTTACTTACATTTATTATTATTATTATTATTCATTAATACAAATTTAGAAAAAAGGTATATATAAGTCAAATTAAGTCTTTAGGCACTGAAACTTATAAATAAAATTTAAAAAATATTGTTATTTATTATGTAGGTAAATAAATTAAATAATTTAATTATTACATAAGCATAAAATACAATAGAATGTAATGTATAATGCCAGCGGGCTTATAACACAGAAATAATTAAAATCATCATGTTAATTTCATCATGTCAATTTGTTAATAAATTATATAACTATATTCATTAATATTCGATTCAAATATTATACTTAATTTAAAACATACAAAATAAAATAAAAATTTATTTAGGTTAAAGTAAAATTAATATTAAAATTATAGCTGCTAAAGCTAATCTCAAGGAAATAAATTGGTTATATTTTATTAAATATGATGTAGGCTTTTCCGAATGAAATATTTTTCAAAAAAACAAGTAAAAAGAAAAATCTGTCTTCTTAGGTTAGATTACAGTCAGTTAAATTACAGTAATCGTTCAAGTTTTAATTAAATTTAGTAAAACATAAAGTTTTTATTTTTCTAATTTTTATTATTTAAATAAATAAAAACTATTTATAACTATTACAATAAAGCGATAAAATTTAAAATTTGAAAATCATAAGGTTATAAAAAAAAATTAATTTTTGATGAGCAATAACTACAAAAATTTTATAAAATAACTAAAACTGGATTAACGGCATTCAAAATTTATAATTTTAACATCGAATACATTTGCCAATCCTGATTTTTAGTATTGAACAATTTTACCAATTGTTTTAAAATTATTGTCGAGATATTATTGTTGTTAATAAATAATTTTTTAATATATATATATATTCAGTTAAACGTATTGAGAATCGGAATATACATATTTAGCTAAATCCCTTTACTTAAATCATTTAGTTTTATTTATATTTTAAGACGATGGCCCTGATAGCTAGTGCTTACTTTTATTATAATTTTAATTATAGTAAATAAAGAAATAATAATATTTACATTTTACTAACTTTTTAACTCTCTGAACCCATTAGTATTAACTATTATTGTTAAATTATATAAATTTAAGTTATATAACTGTATAAATCAATTTAATTGTATTTTATAATTAATATATTTAATCTGTTTTTCTTAAATGTTATCTGATATAGATGCAAGTAATTTTGAAAAGCTTGAAATAAATAAATTATGACAGTTTCGACTAAAATTATACTAAAAACAAACCTTTACCAATTTTAAAAGAATTGAACAAAATCATTTAAATCGTTAAAATATTTTCTAATTCATAAATTTAGTACCTATACTTATTACTGATTTATCTGTTTAGATGTGTAAGTCCGGCAGACTTTATATTTGCTTAACAAACTCGGTTTTTTCACTCTTTTAATAAATGTTAAATAATTTCGATAAATCGTACCACAAATCGAACCTATACACTACATTTAATTGTTTTTGTTTTCCATTGCATCAACACAGTGTTGTTAACAACTTTAGGAGACAAAAATATTTCAAAAAAATCTACTTAATTTGATTCGAAGTAATTTTTCAAATAAAATCGTCTTTAGCTTATTTAAACATTTCTTAAATATTCATTTTATCTATGCAATTGTTTTTATCCACAAAAATTAAAACATCAAAATTAATATTCTCAACTGCACCAATTTTTATTCTTACTTCAAAAATCAATTAATTTTATTAAAAAGAAATTTCTGATGAAAACTCAAAATAAAAAAAATATAATATTTAATCCTCCGAAGGAGACAGAAAACAAATATATTACAGGAAACGGAAAACATGTGTGTCCCTAATTAAAATAAATGAAAAAAAAAATAAATAAAAAGTGTGAAAAAAACTATATAAATTTATTTTATTATATATTTTTTGAAATTTGAAACTTTCCTGGACCAAAGAACGACCAAAATTTTTGTTGTCCATACACCATTCCCATTTATACCAACATATATATTCATAAAATTATCTCTCAATCTCATTTCACTAATCCCTATATATATTTTATAAGTAATAATATATCCTTATAGCTAGATTTATATATTTAGATTTCTTTTTATATTAATTTGAGTGCATATTCACGTTTCTCTGCTATCCATAAAAAAAAAAAAAATAACTACAGGAATAATATTATACCTTACATCCTGAATAATATCAAATAATTTTGTATTTCTGGATCCTTATAATGCATTTCAATTTTATTTATTCTTTTTATTTTTGTTAAAATAAAGTCCCCGTATTTTGAGTTACCAAAACAACCGAAATATAAACTGTTTCCCGTTTTTGGTAGTAAAAACATTTTTTTTTTTTTTTTTTATTATTTAATTTTCATTCATAATAATTTCTCTAATTGGAATTGAAATCTTCAAAAATAATCATTTATATTTTATTGTTGGTATTTTTGGATTTCCATGAATTTTTATACTCCATCACAAAATCTCCACAAAATCAACACATTATACAAAATCAACACATTATACAAAATTAACAAACAAACACAACTTGTATAGTAGTACCGTCTTAAATAGTTAAAAAACGAATAAATAAATAAAAATAAAATAATTCTTTGGTTGTTAATACGTTATGATGTCCAAAAAGTCCTTTAATTTAAATTCAAATTTGATTTGGGCATTCAAGAACCGAAACCTAAGAAATAAAAAAAAATAAAATAAAACGGTGAACTAGTGGTATTATAGATATAGACGACAGGAAGAAGTACAATTAAAACATTTAAAAACCAACAAAAAAAAAAAAAAAAAACAAACAAACATCAAAAAATTTTTACACGATCTCGCGGGGTGACAAAGTGATGGTGTTTTCTGTATTTTCTTTTTCTTCTTTTCAACTTTAATAATTCTTTTATTTGTTTCGCTTTCAATTTAGATTTTTTTTTTTTTTTTTTTGTCTCTTACTTAGTCTACACCTAGTTTTTTGTTCATTTATTTTTTTTTTTTTGTATCACTCTCTCTTTCTTTAATTTTTTTGTTTTTTATGTATATTTAGGTCTCGTGCTTTATCATTCTCCTTAAAGACTTTTAAACCAGACAAACACACAAAAAATAAGCATAAAAATGGGAAAAAAAACTAAAACATCTTTTCTTGGACGGATGTGTACTTTATTTTGCAAAAACTTTCAACCGAAAATAACAATCGAATACAAAAAAACAAAAAACGGTGGTTCTATGGTCATAGTAAAAAAAAGTAAATTAGTTGACTAAAATTTCAAATATTATATGTAAATTAAAGATATTACTACTAATAGCTATATATATATATATATATTTATACTATACTATACAATAGCTATACATACTTCTATATAATGCAAAATTAAATCAGAGTGAATGGTTAGTTATAAAACTGGGTATCAAAATAACATGTGAATTCAACAGAAGTAATAAAAAAAAATACCTTTTTTCAATCAAAAAATTATTTTACTGATTTTTACAGTTCTAGAATTGAGCTGGAATAATTTTTTGTTTTTCTATATTAGCAAAATTAATCACTTTTAGTTGTCAAATTTTAATTCGAAATTCAGTGCCAAAAAAATACTGTTACTTACTCATTTATCTTATAAAATAAAAGATAGCCACGTATAGCTAATAATGAAAATAAATCATATAGAGGCATGGCTTTATAACTCACAAAACGATTTTGATTGAATGAAATGATTATTGTCTACTACTCCAGAATTTGATAAAAATTATTTTTGCCCAATAATCGTCCAGAACATCATAACTTAGATGTTACTTCTAATCGAAATGATCACTTTATGCTAACACTATTTTTATAATAATACCCATTTAATTCATTGCGCATTAATAACTATGGGCATATGACCATTTTGTATATTTTCTATTTCAGTTTTATATTAATGACGGGTTTTCTTTGTTCCAATATTTTATGGTGTGCATTAATTCCCTGAATTATCCGCTTGAAGCGGAAAAACTAAACTTACTCCACAGTTAATGCTCTAAAAAAGTTAACATTACGGGACTGAATATTTATCCATCAGAATATTTTGTACTTATATTTTCATAACCAAATTTAATGAAATTTTCAAACAGTTTTTGTTTAAGAGGGACAGTAATTAGAATTAGAACACATGATCTCGGAAATAATCAAAATTTTTTTTTTATTAATAATTGTCCGAATGCTCTTTTGCAAGTTGTCCACGCTAACAATTATAAAGGTTTGATTTCTCTTATTTTCTAAATTAAAGCTATTTAATAATTTAGCTCCGGAAATAAAACTGAAACTAATATTGAAATGTATAAAAAAAAAACTTATTTAAATTAAAATGAATATAAAAAATATTGTAAGTATAGTATTGTAATAGTTTATATATTTACAGGTATAAAACTAAATAAATTAATAAATCTAAATTTAAGTCTAAATCTAAATTGCGATATTTGAGCGATATTGTGTTCCGTTACCAACAAACTATATGCAATGTAAATAGTTAAAGAAATACTTACATGTAGTTTTAACTATGCAGAAACAAAGAAAATATAGACATATTAGAATTAATTATCTTGTATATGGTATACGTTATGGGACACGCTATATTGCAGTTAAAATACTGCATTTTCGATGCTACAGTATTTAGACGCATAGTCCAAATCTTTAAAATATCATAGTAAACATCTTAACTATGTTATTTTCATTCTTTATTGTTATCTTCATTGAATTATTTTTCATTCATTTCATTTGCGTACAATGTAAACGTAGTTATCATCAAAAAAAAATTTTTAAATGGATATATGAGATGATACATTATACCTGTAAATAGTACCTGTCTGTTTGTTAAATTTTTGGACATTTAAATATTATATAAATTTATTTAGGTAGTTATATCTTAGATAAACTCAATTTGTAGAAACATAAAGTAAATAGAGGGACAAGAAAATTATTTTTTTTTCTATTTTTTTTTTCTTACATGTTACTTTGTTATCCTATGATAAAAAATGTATGATTCAGATATTATGAAAATTAAATTATGAAATTTTAGTTCAAAAAATTTGTTATGAGTGTTGTCTCTTAAGAAAATCATGTAAATAAATTATTAGATTTGATTTTAGTTTTGTTTTGCTTTGTTGTTGATAAGATTACCTATAGTTACTCTATTCAATAGAAAAACTATGATTTTTTTTAAAATGTATCTCAAAAATATTTTATTGTCTCTATAATAGACAAGACGAACAAAATTCTTTTAAAGAAAAAATGTAGATTTCAAAAATATTTTAAATAACATTTTCTATTATAAAGCTTATAATAATGATGATGAATAATATCAATTTCTTTGTAAATTAAAAGAAATGACTAAGATTTTAAATATGTTGGTGAATATTTATTTATTTTTTTTTTATATAAATGAAATTAATGTTAACTAAGTAATTTAAAAAAAAACATTGGTTCTAAAATGAACCATCGTTGGTGGATTAGAATAATAAGAACAAAATAAATAAATAGCCATTCTCAAATTGATTTTATTTATTTAACATTTATAATAACACGTAGTTTTCTTTCATTCTAAACATATCTATAACAACTAAATTTAGTCAAAAGTACGTACATATATTAAAAAAATATATTTATTTTAACAACTAAATTTAGTCAAGTATGTATAATATATATGCTAAATTAATGATAAACATTAATGAAAAGAAACCTAGAAAATTATTTAATGCAGTATTGAATACACATCACTAAAATCAAAATCCAATTATCAATTAAAACAGAACTTAATTTAATTATTTTTAATTTAATCTAAACATTGTCCTAATCTGTAAATTAAAAAAAGTACGGTAAAACATCTGAACCATTTTACAACCGATTTTCATTATTATTCTAAATATGTAAAAGGAGACGTAGCGAAACTAAATATTATGTAAATTGCCAAAGATGAATCAATGTAAAAAAATTGATATACCTAGTATCAACAATAAATTGAACGATAGATATTGAAAAGGAGACGTAGCAAAACTAAATATTTTTCAATTATCTATAATAAATTAATAAAAAAAATTAAATATATATTTCAAGAATAAATTGAAATATTTATTTATTTATTAATTTGTACATATACATAAGACGATAAGTCTTTACAATTGTATACAAAGTAAATGAATAGAATAGTTACTAACATTTAATGATGGAAAACAATTCATAACGAAATTTTGAGTACAATTTTTTGTCAAACATCCTCTAATTCCAAGACGCGGTCGAATATTAGTTTAATTTAATTTACATTGTCCGTAGTATTTTGATTTCTTCCTCCCTATTTATTTCAATTCACTTAGTATAGGTATAACAAATTATAGATTTATATTTTATTTTTTCCGGGACTTTACAGTCACTTCCCCAATCAAAGATATACTGATTCCGGTTTCTGATATATATTAATTTGGAATTGCCGCACTATGTTTGAAGTGAAATTATATATTAAGTATATAGATAACAATAATAATTTCTTTTATAACTATGATATTTTTTTCTGGACCTTAATCCCCGTCCTAATATCATAGAAAAAAATTTCAAATTTAATTCAGAATATAGAAAATCATTTCGTTCAAAAATAATTAACTGTACTATTCATTTTTTTTTTGCACTCAATCGTTGAGTATACCATACTTATCTGTTAATCTTAAAAATTTATCTGTTAAATTATAAGCTAAACATTATTTTGAAAAACCATAACAACGATTTCAAAATATATATACATAAGTACATAAAAATACATTTTTAAAACATCAACCAAGATCTAGATTTGAAAAATTACTAATTATAAGGTTCAGGTATATTTTTTACAAACACAATTTCGAATTTTTTCATTTAATTTTACTACAGTCAATTCGAAACTCAGTTTTAATTGATTTTTGAATATTATTTATTTTATTTCTCTTCTTAATTCACTCTATGATTCAGTTTTATTATAATCCGACGGATTTCAATATTCCAAATTCAGAATTAGAATTGATACTCTAATATGAACTCCTACAATTTGCTTAGGTGTTTTATTATTGCTCTAAAAATAATTTATTGAAACCGATAAGTCAGTAAAGACGTAAATCTATCGGCTTTTCAGTTTTTTAGCAATTTTTAAATATCTAAAACCCACTCATTGGGTATATTAGTTTTTCTTCGATGTAACTATTAAATAATTAGCTAAGACAATATTATAAAAATATAGGGTTTCTATATCTAATTCGAGAAACGCGTTAAATGGAACCGTCTTCATATAAGTCAATATAAGGTCCCTAGACAAGTAACTTATTTAAAATTTAGCATTTACTATACTATGTATGTATTGTTTGTGTTATAATATAAGTGTAATTAATGAATTAAATAACATATATATTTAGTTATCTGTATATATATAAAAAAAAAAATATATATATATATATATATACATATATCTAAATAAAACATCAGTTAACGTAAACATTATAGATTTCGATCTTTTTCCGTATTTATATTTTAAAAATTAACTAGATGAATTTATTTTTGAAAAATTCAATTCTAAATAATTTAATAAATTTAAATAATATATTAAAATTATTTACTATCCTAAAATACAGAAATTTATTATACTGAATATTTAAATATTTTATAACAGTATATTAGTTTCACCACACCATGTTTATTCTTTCAACTAATTTACAATTTCAATGTCCTTTTCGAGTCAGATTAATGCATATCCCTATATACTTAAATTTATCGCAAATTTCACTTAAATAAAACAAACAAAAAAAACCAATTTGAATTACCAGCTGAAATGTCATTTAAATAATTAATATAAAAAAAAAAAATATTTCCTGAGCTTTTAAATTACAAAAACAAAAAACCCAAAAAAAAAATATATTCACGAACTTTTTTATTTTTATTACTTTAACCATATTTTATTTTATATAAAATTTGTTGACGTTCAATACCACATTAATTTTTTTTTTTTTTTTTTTTAGTTTTCCACATTCCAACCTCTTTTTCAACCTCTTCGTTCAATCGGCTAAAACTATACAAAACCAAAAAAAAAGTTCTGATAAAACAAAAAAAATGAATGTTTAAAAAATAAATACACATGTCCTCTCTGGAAGAGATAACACTTAAACCAAATTTATTAACAATATGACCTCACCACCTCCCCCACATTTATGTATGCATAATATTTAAATTTTCAATTTAATTCGACCTAAAAAAAAAAAAAAAAAAACGAAAAAGTTTGTAGCCACCACAAAACTGTGTTGGCTTTTTTTTTGTTTTTTTTTTTTTTGTAGTTTTTTACCTATTTTATTTACATATGCTGATAAACAGTTAGAAAAGTGGCTACAAAAAAAAATATTCTGTTTTTTTTTGTCTTTTTTTTTTTTAATAAAAGCAGCAGATATGAAAGTCGATTCCCCAGAACTCATAAAGTTAAAACGAATACAAAAAAAAAAAAAAAAAAACAAAAACACAATGGTCTAATCTACCACCTTGAAGTACATAACCATATTGCACTATCATAACATTATATATATATATATAGTACATAATCTTATCAATATATATATATATATATATATATATATATATATATATAGTCATCATCAACTGTAAACAATTAAATAAACAACAACGAAAATATTATCATTGAGTATTTACGTGTACATATGTTGATGTTATAAAAATTAACTGTAACAGACCTCCAACTTACCAGCCGCGATTATGATAACACGTCCTATACGATATAATCATATTATTTTATATATATATATATATACACATCTGTCCCGCACAATTTCATTTCATTGTCGTTCTTTGTTGCTTAATTTTTTTTTTCATTATTTTTTTTTTTTTTTTAATAGATTAAAATAGTAAGTAGCCTCGAACAGTATTTAAGTTTATACAGTGCTCTGCAACCTTTTTCTATTTAATAGTAGATATTTTTAAACCATTTTTGTTTTTATTTGTTGAAGAATAATATTTTACTGTAATTAGTTACTGGTTTTTTGTAACTCACATTTATAGTTGTGAAATAAATATTTTAGCTAGATGCAAGTCAATACCTTAATATTATATTTAAGAGTATATCCATTAAAGCTGTTTTTGGGATTCGATAGTAGTTTTAGAATTGTTTTGGCAATTTTGAATTTTTTTTAGCTATTCGATTAGTTTAATTTGTAATTCTATAATTTTAAATAAATCAATTAAAGCATGACAAGAGTAATTTGTTAAACAAAAAAAACAAAAACAACACAAAAAATCTAATGAGTACGAGTTAGTACTAATACAATGTTTAATAATATATTACGTCAATTGATTAGGGTGGTACTTTTTTAATGTTCGTGATATTTTAAAAAATTGTTTGCTATTCTATAATTAAAATTAATAAAGAAAACAAAAAAAGCCTGCAATAGCCTCCAGATTTCCATTAAAAGTATTCCAGTTAGTTTAATTTATTTCATTACAATTCTAAATGCTTAAGATCTATACTTACTACCAATAAATAATTTTTACTTTTCAGGGAACTAATATTTCTCTATAAAATTATTTTTTCAAATTTTATCTTATTTATTAGTTAATTAGGTACATAACACAGAGTTAAAAAGTACCTAATGAACGTCTTGAAATTTATATATTCTATCTCTACTCCTCCTCCTCCTCCTCCCCTATACAATAACAACATTTCAATAATATAATTAAATGCTGAGCAGTGAAGAATTTATATTACCGCTTTCCAAATATGTGTCCATATAACCAAAAAGTAAAAACAAAAAATAAAATTTCAATATTGGTGTAGTGCGGCTTTAATCCTTGTATGTAACACTTGTATTTACTTAAAAACAATAATAAAATTATAACAAAACTAAATAAATAAATAAAAACAAATAAAGTAATAATATTCTGATGAGGAAAGACATTTTTAATTTATTTCGTTCAATTTTTTTTTTTTTTTTTTTAATTTCATCATTTCAATTTAATATTTAGGTACAAATTAAAACGAAATTGTTATTGTTTTTTTTTATTTTATTTTCAAACAATGCCCACAAAAATTAACAAACAAAAATAAATTTAAAGGTGTTCAAAAAATTAACAGAAAAAAAAGCCCCAAAATAAACAAATAATTTGGAGCATAACAATATTAATAAAATATCTGGTCTTGGTTTTAATTTTTGTTGTTGTTTTATATCTGTTGGTTTTCCATAAAAATAAGGACGCATGTATAAAAAAAAATAAAATAAAATATAAAATAAACGTCCTCTGTTTAATAATTGAGAAACAAAAAAAATAAATAAATAAAACGCGGTAGCGTAAATATAAGTGACGAACACAAAAGCTTTAAAAATTACAAAACTAAAATGAAAACGACTAAAACAAGAAATAAAAAATGCCGCCATCCCATAATTAAAATAATGCGTAGATAACAAATAGTTAATTTTTGTGTTTTTTATTTTTATTTTTTAATTTTTTTATTGTGTCTTTTTAATCTAAAACATTGAACAGTTATTTAATTATCACCCTCAAACAATCCTCATGGTCGTTTCAACACCTTAAAAATTACAAAAACATCAAAAAAAAAAAATCAACAAAGAATTTAACAGAGACTAGCTAGTTAGTTTCAGAATAGGTTAATTACAAAATTCGATTCAGTTAATATAATTTATAATATTGCCAGACATTGTATAATTTGCTATGACCGAAATTGAACTGAATTGAATATTTCTTAGTTATTTATTTATTTAGGTTTAATACAAACGTATTGCAATATAATTAGGTGTGCAAAAGCCAGTTATTTGATAAATAAATGCTAGAAAAACATTATATAGATATTGCAGTATAGACTTGCCGTACCGTACTTAATTAAGCACGATGAAATTATTCTACCTAAGTTATTATCAATAAAACGAATCAAACAAAATATAATTTTAATCTTATTTTAGATCTTATAAAATTTATAAAAACGATCACAATATACTTGTCTTGGCTGGATCAATTTAATGTGTTAAAACAAATGTGTTTAATCATCTTCTTTTAAAATAATTTTTTACTACTTTTAAATAAATCCTTAAGTTCACTTTACACAAATAAAAATTGGAAACAAATTTTGAAAGAAAATTAGAATTCTGGTAATACTGCAGTTTTAATCATTACCACCACCTTTTATAGCTCAACCGCTGCTGGTTATATTCAGTGCAGAGTTGGTTTGCAATAAAACTTTTATGAAATAAGTCAGAAAAAAATAAGCCACATTTCCATCAAAATTTGTGTGCGCTCTGCTCTGGCCTTCTATAACCCGCATTGACTCAACTATATAGTATCGATTTCATTTGTTTATTCAAATTAAAACTATTTCTGGTCTTTAAATGTAAGTAAATTTACAAAAATAAAAATTGGAACAAATATTTGGAAAGAAATTTGCAACTCTGGTAATAATTTAGCTTAAAACTATCACCTCCACCACCTTTTATAACTTCACTATATTTACTGTCACCATTACTCACACATTTAAATTTCGGGATATTATTTTAGCTTTTATTGTTTTTTTCGTGATTCATTTAAATATTGGTATGTCCACAAGGTAAAACTAAAAAAAAAAAATTTCACCTTAATTTTCATTTTTTCTTTTTTTATATTTATTTATTCAATTTTTTTTTGTTAAATGGCCTTTATTTAATTTTTTTTTTCAATTTTTATTTTTTTGGGGCGATATCTTAATAACTTATTTATTTAAGATTATTACGTAAATGTAAAATATGCTGGTGTTAAAAACAATATATTCATTATAATTATCACATTTAAAAATATATATAACTATTTACATAGATATGTATATATAGTTATATAGTTTAAACGCTCGTGTTCAAATTTAGGTGGTCAGATTTAATTTACAGCTTAATTATTTTTACTCTAATTTTGTTTTTGTATTTCCTTCGTTATCATCGTGGCTATAAAAAAAATATGTAAATATTTAATTAGGTGTGTTGCGAAATGAACCAATTTTTTTGTTTTAATTTTTTTGAGATAAAATTAATTAAATTTAATTTAGTAAATTAAAAAAAAAAAAAAAAAATCAATAATTTTTAAATTAAATTTTGTGTTTAATAAGTAAACAGAATGTTGTTAACTAGGTATATATATATGTATATATAAATATGCTTAAATAAACTGAAAAATACAGTAAATTATTATTGTAATTATTTTATTATAAAATATTTATAATTATAAATATTAATATTTACTAAAATGCATATATATATATTATATTATTTTGACGGAAATTGAATTGGTATTAAATTTAATTATTTAGTTTATATTTTCACAAACTGAATCTATTTATTTTTAATAAATAACTAAATAAAAACCGGTTCACTTTTGCGTAAAATATTAACATAAATTGGTGCAATTATAGTCTAATAGTATTAATTAGTATTTATCAGTATTGACTAGTACAAGTTACTTTAGATGAACCGTTATTGAAACATAAAGATTAAATAATTTATTCCCCATCAGAAAAACGCTAACTATACTGTAGTCGGGATACCTTTTTGTATATTAAAAGATAGTCGGAAGATGTATAAAATATTTTATGCTTATGCTTAGAAATGCCAAACATTTTGCAATATAAGTATATATATATAAGGCTTTTTCCAACTGCCACATTTCGGAATTATATCAATATTATGTAATGAAAATGATATTTGGTATTGAAAAACAAACTTACTTTGTTAACTTAAGGCAGTATTGATTTTTGGAAGTGCTTATCCAAACAGTTCTACAACTTACCATTAAATTAATAAGATTAAATCAATTGGACGATAGTTAGAGAGATTGTTAATTTACACGCACTGGACATGAGCTGTTTTCTATAACAATCAGCAATGAAGCCAAAAACATTATGAAATGTGGACAATATGCAATATGCAGTATATTTATTAAATTTAAACAAAAATTCTATCAATATGGAAATTTTAAAATTATTGTTATTATACTCTTATTATTTTAATATGAAATTATGTACCACACTCATACACATTTAGACTGACATAAAGTTTTGATCTTCTTTAATAACTAACTATCAAAAATATAATATATTTTCTATGAAAGCAAAATATAAACATTAAATTTATTTTCAATATTTTTATATTAATTTTGTCATTTTTTTTTTTTATTATTATTTCTATTTTTATTTTATAATATTATATTCAGTCTTAAAACATTTATATTCTATTTATGACAAACTATATTTTGAATTGATTTCTATTTACAATTGGAAAAATAAAATAAGTATAAACTAACAATAAGAACATTAATAACACCACCACAACCACCGGTACTATAAAACTAGAATTATAACAAACAACAAAAAAAAAAAAAGAAAAATTAAAGCGTATAAAATTATATTTTTATCTTGTTTTTCTATTTTGATCCTTCTTAACTGATTATACTGATTTTTCATGAAAATCTATAACTGTAAATATACATATATATATATTCTGACTTTAATATACTTGTATAAATAGCAAATTGTAAGAAAAAAAACTGTTAAAACTGATTTTGATTTTTTTTTTGTTTGCCTATAAAAACCAGAAAAAATCCTTGAGAAAATTTATTTATTTGTAAGGACATCATATTGTACAAATAATTTTTTCGGGAATAATAAAATCAAAACAAAACCACAAAAAAAAAACAATCAAAAGCTGGTAGTGAATAAATGTGTGGAAAATTTGAATTTATTTATGATTGCGATAGAAATATATAGAATAGTTAGAAAAATAAATAGAGTGAAAAAGAGAGACAGAGAAAAAAAGAAAACAACAGAATAAATTCATATATTTTTAGTTTTTTTTTTTATATACATATTTAAGTTCTTAATATTAATATATTCTGGCGAATAGATATTATTATTATTGAGAATTAAATATAAATGTGTTTGATGCATGTGTGTTCATATAATATATGTATGTAGTACATACAAATGCTTGTAAAATATTCAATTTTAAATTGAATCATATTTTTGTATCTTCTATCATAGGACACAAAAAACAAAATATTTTTATATATACAAACCAATTAAGTCAGGGCTTCTTAACCTTTGAACCTTACTTTTTTAGAAAATTTCGCTTTCAATCACTACACACTTGTACTCAAACATGATGTTTTCAACAATTTTCAACATTTAGAATTATACAAAAAACATAAATAGTTCCGAAATATCGATATTTGCAATCAATTATTAAAAATTATTATTAATGAACGGAAACCTGGCAACAATTAAATTATTTAATAAAAACATAATATTGGTTACAGAGTACTGGTGTTTTAAGTTAGATCATTCTAAAAACTAATATTATAGTATTTAAGAAACAATATAATAATTTTCTAGCTAATAAATCTCAGATATTTATATACGAAAAAAAACTCAAAATGAATTAATTTGAGTAAGAGAGGGGGGGGGGGGGTATATTATTTATATTACAAATATGAGAGTTGGAGAATTAAATATTTTTATATTTTTTTATATTTCTATATCTTATATTATTTACTTATAATTATACACAATGCTATAATATAAGAAAAAGGATATTTTTATTAAAATAAGAAAAGATAAAAAACAAAAAAAAAATACTAACAAAAAAAAATTAAAATAATTGCTATTACGTACAGAATAAATTTATTTCATAAATTCATTTAAAATATAAGATTCCGAAAAAAAAAATGTATGAACAAATTCAAAGACTGAGTATAATTAAGAAGTAATATTAAAGTATATAGTTAATATATATATATACATATATGAATAGTATGAATAGTATGAATTATTTTGTCGATTTTTGATTTTTAAATTACCCTCTATTGGTTTTTTGTTCTTCTCATTGTATTTTTGGGCAATTAAGATGATGTTCTAATACAACATATTGATTATTTCATTCGTTATTTTATTAGCTTGCTTATATTTACATTTATTTCAATTGAAATTACAATAAATTTATTTGTAAGCTCTAGCTATACTTAGCTTAAAATTCGTTATTTAAGTTTTTTATGTGTTTTGAAACTCTTCTTATAATTGTTCAAAATAATCAAATTTAGAAAACTAAATTTCTTGTAACTAAAAAAATTATTTGAAATAAAAATTACAAAGTGCAAACTAATGTTTAAACAAATCAGACTAATTTAGAGTTAATAGCCTTATAACCTTTTTTATTGTATATTATTAAACTTATTTAATTTAATTAATTAAATTTTAACTCTAACACATTATTAACGTAAATAAATAACATCAACAAAAATCATAATAATTCATTCATTAGGTCAAAACACTTTTTGAAACAAGACGTACATTCCGGTTAATGCCGAAATGGTAATTATTGCATTTAATTAAATTCATTTAGAAAAACATAATACCCAACTTAATTTAATAATTAAATTTAATTAAGTCATGTACATACATAATATTTTAGGTACCTAATTCAGAGAGTTTTTTTTTTTTCAAAAAAATATTTTATTATTTTCTTATTAAACATATCTAATTAAGTATCTTTAAATAATACCGAGCCAATAATAAAAACAAAAACAAAAATTCTTAATTAAAACTAAATATTACCAATTATTATTATATTTTTCATCATAAATATTTTTTTGACGTTCTATATAGTATATTATTATTGTTCTATATAATAATTATTTATTTAAATTTCGGCCTAAAATGTGTACTTAATTGGGAGTCCAAGGACTGAGGGGAGCTATAGCGCCAAAAAAAAAAATTAAAAACAAATAATAATATACAAAATAAAAATATCCACAACATATTATATAAGATGTCAAAAAGGTCTGGTTCTAAAAACAACATAATAATAATAATAATGAAAGAAATAAATAATTAAAATTTAAAAAAACAAAAACAAAAATATAATAATAATAAATAACCAGAAAATTCAAATAATTATCTGTCCTCAATTAAAATTATAATAACACCAAATGTCTATTATATGTATATATATAACATAATATCCGAGTACATAAATGCTTATATATGTATGTGTGTGTAAATATATTCATAAAACAAAAAAAAAAAAATAATAAATTTTCAAATAGAATAAATAAGTAAATATTAACTAACATAAGATATTTCCATTATTTGTTAAATTTATTTATTTATTTTTTTTTTGTTATTATATTTTTTTTTTATTCACGTATATTAGTTTAAAGTTAGAACAAAAATATAAAGCAACATAACAACTATAACCCAGTACGATGGATATTGTTATAAATAGAGTATCTGCCTTCCTACTGTCCTACAGTCCCAGATTCTATTTTCCATGGTCCAAGCAAATATTTCAAATGTTTTCGACCTGACCCATTGTCATTGGGATAAAATAAATGACAAATAAAAATGATAGGTCGACACCCCGAAAGCACAAAGTGCTTGTATATTAATTTTCAGGCAAACTAAAATAAATGATGCCTCATTTGTATAGTGGGAAAATCTCAGAAATGTTGTAATATGTAACATATGCTATAATCCTCTGATAGTAATGCTCTATTTTAAAACTCGCAACAAAAAAAAAGTTGTTCAGATTCATCTTCTATCCGATTCTACTATATAATTCTGTTTCGATATTTCCCGGATCTTCCCTTAATTGTACAAAAAAATAATAAATATATATAAATAACTTTAAGCCTCAGAAAAGGTTCAAACAAAATTAAATAGTCTCAGAGAGGTTAGAAATGTATAGATTTTTTAATCACCACAAAATGGTTATATTAAAGTCTACGAAATACAATCAATTTAGGTAGTTAGGTAAGCTGGTAAGGTAGGTAGCGCAGTCAATGTATATGAAATTTTTTCTTTTGAAAAAAAAATTCTAAGGTTCTACAGTTTTTAGTGTTTTACATTAACAAAGAACATTTTATCAAGACATGGTCCATATCCAACATAGATGACAAAACAACAAAATAACGAAATTGATATCTGACTACATGCTTTTTGAAGCACATAAAAGTCAAAAACTAATTGAAAAAGTCGGATATAAAGAAAATGCGAACTTAATCATAAACTTAATATTTTTCATTTTAAATTAATGAATAAACTTTAAAATGAACAATAAATTTTATTATTTTAACAAATTTTTGTCTCTTACTTGAAGAACAGATCTTATTTAATAACAAAAATAGCAAAAAAAAAAACAAACGCACCTCATTCAATTTTAATCATGTCTGAAGGTTATATCTTTTGGACACGTAAATTATATATAATTATTTAGTCAATTTAAATAAACAAATAAAATTCTTAAAAACTTTAATCACTAACTGTACATTGTTAGAAAAAATAAAAAAAAAATATTAGAGTTAGGGGTGTGAAAGGAAAAATAAGGTTAGTTAAAAGAAAATTAATTAATTAATTAAATTAGAAACAATAAATAAACTTCTAAAACAAATAAACAAACAATTATTAATATTTTTAGTTTGTTTTTTTAATTAATTATTTGTCAATTTTAAAAATTTAATCAGCCATTTTTTTTTTTTTTGTTTCATTTTGTTTTTATAAATTATTATTTTGAAATTTAAATTTATTTAATATTCGCCATTTTAAATTTTTAATTATATTTCTTTTGTTATAGTACTTAATACTAAGACCATTATTTTGAATAAACATCTAGTTTTATTTATTTATTTAATTCCAGTTGAAGTTTATACTACATACCAAAAACAAAAATATAAAATAGTTAAACTTGAAAGCCAATATAAAATTTTATAGTTTTGAATATTCAAACCGAAAACAAATATTTTAATATTGTTATGTTACACCATAAAAAATTGTTTAATAAATAAAATATTCAAAGAAAAATATGGTTTTATTTTTTATTTATGATTTTGAATATTGGTCTATAGAACATTTTAATTCTATAGAATTAAAGTAAAAATATTAAGATCATATACACCATTTTACAGTAGTTATTCTACAATACGTATCCCTTTTAAATTTATATGGCTTTAGAAAAACAAAAAATATGTTGGTTATAAAATTGAATCAAATAAAATAAAAAAAAAATCGGCCATTTTGTTTAATTATTTTTGAAATTTTAAAAACTACCACCAACTGTTTTAAAATTTGGACAAAAAAAAACTGAACCTCCTATAACTATTATCCTTTAATTTTATATTTTTATCCAATTTTACTCAATAATATAACTAAACCAATACAAATACATTTATTTTACATTTTATCAATAATTTTTAAAATTCAAAATTATTCGTCCTCTTTTATTATTTTAATATTGTTATGACCATTTAGAATCCTTTTTTGTTTTTTTTTTTTTGCAAAATTGTTATTAGAACTAGTCAAACAAGTTTTTCTTTTTGATATATTCAACTGTTTAACTTTTGGTCAATCAATCATAAAGTATCCTTTTTAAAAATTTAATAAAAATGAACGAGACAATTTGAAACGTAAGAAACAGAAAATATAAGTGTGTATAAATGTATTAAATTTTAAGAAAAATTATACATACACCTAAATCTAGTAAGTTTTTTGTGTGAATGTATGTATGAATGACCATTGGCTAAACAATATAAAAAAAATTAATGATAATATATGAATGGGATTGACCTAAATAGTTGCGCATGTATTGAATATCGTTCAGTTAATAAAATAAAATTCCTTTACATTGTTAGTAATATCCATAAAGGACACACAAATAATCCACAGTACAAAACACAATAGAAACAACAACAATTTTATTTTTATTTTACAGGATTTTGTTGTGTAAAATGACCACAAAAAAATAAAAATAAAAATTAGAAAGGACTTTACAAAATATTGGAATTTATGTTTGGGGTGCTCTGAATAATTTTATTGTTATAATAGAAAATTAATAGAAAAGAACCAGTAGGAAAACATATGTCAGGACATACATTGATGTATTTTTAATTTTTTTTTTTTTTAAGGACTTTAAAATTTATAAGTTTTTATTCGATTTTTGGGCGGTACCAATATTTTGTTTTTATAATTATTTTTTTTTTTGTTCCTTTTATTGATATTACTTTTGAATGCTTCTAAAATATAGAAAATGAAAGGATATTGGTATAGTGTAAATTAAACTAATACATGTACAAAATATTAATTTTATTGATTGTTTAAATTTTTGAAATTTTAGAAAACATAAAAAGGATATTTTAGAAAATATAATTTCTTTTTATATCAAGGATCATAAATTCGTTTATTTTACAAGTTATTTCTTTTATATTTATTACCTACAAAACATAAAATTAAAACAATATATTCAAAGTGTTATTATTAATTAAATGCATTAAATTCTTGTTATCCTATTCTTAAATTCTATTTTTATATTTTTCTGATAATACAAAAACATAAATTTGTTTAAATATAGTTTTAGTCTAATAGAAATAAATGAACCCTTTAGGCTATTTTGACTTTTGATAACAGATGACGCAACTAAATTCTTCAAATTGTTTACAATATAAAGGACGACGGAAAGGGAGTTAGAGATAATTTTTTTTATATTTTGTTTTTTCTAATAAATATCTCTAAGCAATGAAATGTCCTTTTTCTTCCAAACAATAAATATAAGTATATATATATATTTATGTTTACGTTATATAATAAATAATATAAATTGTACAGTTATTGACATAATAATGTCCTAAATATTCAGTATATTTATTTTGTGTATAATCATCTTTCTCAAATAATGAAAATATTAACTAATATTGAAAAATTATAAAGGATAAATGCCAGGATTATCGGAACAGAATAGTCCTTTTCCAATTTAGAACAATATATATATATATTTTTGTTTTTTTGATAAGAAATATGGACAGTTCTTTGAAAGTTTTCAAAATAAGATATGAAGTCACACATGTCCATGAAATATATGTTCAATAAAATCAGTGGCTGTTAAATATTTTTACAAATTTGGAAAAATCTGTATAACATTATTGACTGTTTTATAAAACAAAAGATTAAAAAATGTTTTAACAACCCCATTTTGATTCATAATTCTATAATTTAAGAACTACTGACATAATGTATCACCTGCCATTTTTTTTTTTTTTGTTTTGTTATTTTATACCAAAAATGATGAATATTAAAAATCACCTCCTTTTTAATGTCAAAAACAAAAAAATATAAAATCAGAGAAAATTGATTCATTGAAACGTTAAAAATGTCATCACATGGGTGTCAATATTCAATTGTTATTATTATATACCCTTTACTCATTGCTATTTAGTTACTTTTTTTTTTTTTTTACATATATGATGTCCTGTGTGTGTAACCCTTTGTTTTTTTCTCTAGCAAAATTTATAATAATAGAAAAAAATGTTGATATAAGTTGACAATCATATCAATTTGTTGTTGGCGTTTATATGTACATATAAAAATTGAATATCTTTATTAATATTGAAAACCTTTCGAAATGAAATCTCTGGTATTGATGGACTTTTTTGTTTGTTATTATTTTCAATAAATCTTAAATCAGTTTGACATTTCATTTTTACTATATTCTTGCTTTATTTTTAAGTATTAAAAGTTAATATCCTTAATGTGTATCCTATTATTTTAAACCCTTTCTCTAAAATTGTAATATCATATTTTGTCCAACACTTGTGTTTTTTTTTTTTTGTGGTTATTAGATATCTCGAAAAAAGGACATTCTACAGCAGTTTGATGAAAGTATCCGATAACGTTGAAAATCATATTTTTAAATAGAAGATTATTAATATTTTCCGATCTTATCAAATTATTGTATAAAAAATATATTGACTTATATTGAATGGCTACTAAACACAATACCATAACAAATTAGTTGTTTTTCTTTTAATGGCGATAATAAATTTCCCAAAAATAAATTAAAAATCAATACTTCCATTGTGGAATGTTTTGGTATTATATGGAATAGATGGTAAATCCTTGAAAGTTAATAAATTAATACTATATTCATTAGGAAAATAATATTATAGAATTACATTCATGATTATAAGTTGGGTAGCTTATACACATATATATTTTATGCAGAAAAGAGATTATATAATTTATTTATTAATGAAGGATTATTTTTTTTTGTTCTTAGTCGATAGTTGTATTTATTAATGTTTTTTGATCGTGAATATTTTCTAGTCAAGTAGTTTAAGGATATACATGTATAAGTGATAATTGTTGTTAACTATTACAAAAACTTAGTTGATAATTTTGGCAAGTTTGCATATAATTTCATTACTTAATTACTTGGTCAAAAAAAAAATTCTCCATATTATACTAATAAATTTGTTTCCTTATTATAAAAATTAATTTTTTATTGAAGTATTTAAACATGCTACCTAAATTGTTTTAACATATTTCCTAATTTCATCCGAACCCCATATTGCTAATAAAAAAAAAAGTTATTTTTCATTCTTTAATCTTTGATTCTTTTATTATTTAATTTCTTATATTCCATGTTATATATTTAGCAAATATATTTAATTCGAATATCCTGTTTAATTTAACACTATATATATTTTATATCTTGTTTATTATAGTAAGGATAATAAATAATAAAATTACCACAATAAAAAGGACACAAAATAAAATAAAAAAAAATGTTGTATAGTTTTTTTTTATTGTAACCCACAATAAAAAAAAAAAAACACATATGACCAATTTACTAAATGTGGGGGTGATTTTGATCCCTTGATACTCATATGAATATGTCCTTCTAAGTCCGTACATTTGTATATATAATACTCTTGAACTACTATGACGACCAGGAATTTACTATATTTAATATTTGGTTTTTGTATTTGCGTTTTATTGTGTATGAAAATGTATTGTACAGTAAATATATATAACATATATATATATATATATATATATATATATATATATATATATATATATATATGTCTAGTTCATTGTTTATTTAGTTCATCAAAAGTCTTGTTTTTTTTTATTATTAAATAAAAAATTTACGCTACATGTTTTTTTTTTGCCTTAATATTTGTTTAAAATATAAGGATACATTTTTTTTACTGTTACTAATGCTGTTGATGATTATGATGACGATCATTATTATCATCATAATGATTCTGAGGTAACTAGACATTGTCAATATTTTTTTTCAATAATAATGTAAATATATATCTAATGAATATATTAAGATTTTAGAACGTAATATGAATATGTCCTTTGGTTATCCTGGCAATTACATAAATTAATAAAAAATAGAATATGTATATATAACACAAATAATTTGATTACAGTGATGGTCGAATATAAGTGAATTATGAATCTAGAGTATGAGAAATGTATAAATTGTCAATGAAATAATAGACAAAGTAACAAAACGAATTAAATATTATCCTTTCGGGAGTTGTTTTTTTTTTTTTTTCATTTTAATAATAATTGATTAATTTTGGGGTAATTTGACTTATTTATTGTCATTCGAAATATACCTAAAATTAAATATATTTCAATATTTAACTTTAGATATAGTCTTGAAGCGATATTTATTGTTTTACGCTAAATAATAACTTGTGACAGTGGCCATATCCACATACTTACAAAAATTAGTCAAATTTATATAAAATGTTAATACATAATTTCCCAAATAATAAAATTATAGTAAATAATTTTAGCAAAATACAGAATTCAAAGTTATGCAGAAACACAATTCGGATCCAAAAGTAACACTTCAAAGTGAAATTTAAAATAAAATTTAGAAAGTCACATTCGCGTACAAGCGAAAAAGGATTTTATATTATTAACTTTAAGTCAATTCACTCTCAATTCACAATAAAATAGTTTTCCATTGCTATGGTTATGCTTTATACTTCACCAATATGGTGTATACCTATGTTGCCAGTAAACAACTGTGAAGTTACTGATAAACAAATTGTTGACTAAGTGAAAAATTGGATTTAATCGCAAAGACACATTCATCTTAAAACTTTAATTAACAATTTTCAATAATTATCCTTAAATACTTGTAGTATTGAAAATTAATTGAAACTAAATATATTTGAAAATTATGATCAACTAATTTCGAAATGGTTTTGCTAGAAAAAAATTATTTTTCATGTAACTTTTAAATTAATGTCTTTTTTATTTATATATTTTTTTAAATTATTATTATTATTATTTATGTATTTTGCTTTATTATTTTATATGATTCGTATTTACTAAATAAAAATGTATACATATATATATATTGTGTTTGGTAATTGATTTTACCTTGAGGGTATTTTCAAGCATACAAAACAATTTTCTTTTTGTGATATCTCTAACGAATTTCTCTCATGTTAGTTTTTCCAGAATTTTTTTCACTGTTATTTCGTTTTTTTTTTTGTCAACTGATGTTTTACTTTATCATATCATTTACTGTTATATTATAGTTACCATGACTTTATTATTATGATTATTATTGAACTGTAATTTTAATAGATTTTTGTTGAAGCATTTTTTTACTACATCTCCCTGTATTTTGTTATTATTTTGGATGATTTTTTTCATACTGTTCGTTAATATGGACAGGATATTTGAAATTATTAAGAAATAATAAAAAACAAAAATAATTGTTTTTATTTTTATATATATATAATACATTTTTTTTTTGATTTGATAAACTGTGATAATGATGCGGTCATATTTATATAGTTCATTGCATACTAGATACTGACAATAGATAGGGTGGTTTGTGGTGTTTTGTAGTATAAAAAAAGGACAAAAATACGATTTTTTTTATTTTATTCATATTTTTATTTTAGTTTAGTAGCTAACAGGAATAATAATAATATATGTATATATATATAGAAAGAAAAAAAAAATTGAAATAAATATTTTACAAGGATGTATGATTATGGGGTGAACAACTGCTAAAAGGAATAAAAAAATTGTTTTTATTTTTTTTGTTTGGTTTTTTAATTTTATATCCTTGATTGTTGGGGTGTGAGAATTTTGGGAATTTTTGGCTTTTTTTTTTTGTTTTCTGTTTTTTTTTTTTATTATGTTTGTACATTGATAATAAATGTTCAAAATAGATTTTTTATCACATTGTTGATCTAATAAGGATAAAAAAAAATTATTATACATATATGTGAACAGGACATTGTATATTTTTATTCGTAATATCATGTATATATATTGGCCATGTAACTGACTTTTATTTACTCAACTTAAGGATAATGTTCTATTTTTTTTTTTTTTTTTTTTTTTTGTGTAATATTGTATAAGTTAACAATATGTTAGGCTATATATATTACACTATAAATTTAATGTAAGTTATGTAATATGAGCCTAGTTAAATCATCAACAATTGTTTATTATTTTTTGCTTTTTTGGGCTGAATTTTCATACTCATTCCATCTATAGAGTCCAGATGGGATATTTGTAGAATTATTTTTTTTATTATTGTTCTTATTATTATCCTTATTTTATTTAAATGCTTTTTAATGTTCATGTTATTGCAATTTTATTTTTTATAGAATTTTGCGGTTAGGGAAAATAAAGAAAAAATATATTTAACAGGGAATTGTTTATTTTTGTTTTTTTCATAACAAAAATTCACAATTATCGGTAAAAAAAAAATCTAATTATATACTAATGATTTATTTAATGTAATTTGAATAATTAAAACTTTTAATTTCAAATGAATGTAATATACAGAATATATAGTTTAATTAACTAGACAAAATATGCTTCAATTTACACTCTAGTATTTCAATGAGAAAAATTGAAATAAATTAATGTTGGATGCTTGCTCACTGCAAATAACCCTTAGAGTCTTCATAATACTATATCTACATACTCTATCTCTTTCTCTCTATCTATAATTTCTAATAAATTAAATATTGCAATAAAATTATTTAAACAAAATTTTATAATATCCAATATTTCATAATTATAAAAAAATTCAAAATTATACTAATTTTCCTTTAACAAAAATTATATTCTTATATGCGAAATTTGTTTTGATATAAATCTACTCGGCGGCATTACTTAAAAGAAATTACTTGACCGTTTCTGGTATTATATTATGCGCAACAATATCCACTCGTTAAAATTAAAACAAAAAAAAATTTTAAATCAAATAATTACTGTTACTAAATACTTACTGTTTATCATGTACAGTTTAATGTACAGTAAAAAATAAAGGACTTAAATTATATACATTACATTAACTAGGTACCTCTAAAAAATATCATTTAATAATAAATAAACCCCCTAAACAGAAACTACATTACATTGTTTTTAGTTAAATGCTATCGATTTCTTTGAAAATGACAACATACCAACAATCCCGAAATATGGTCTACAAAAAAAAAATATATGTATATATATATATATAAACTAAAACATACAAAATACTAATTTTGTTTTTTGTTATGTAAGGACATTTTTTTATTTACCATATTACGTGCACTTTCAAGTACAAAAACCAAAACAAAAATAAAAAATTTCAAGTGGAGCAGTTGGTTAATAAACTTTATTAAAAGATTTTCTCTTAACTTGAAACCTTTAAAATACATACTTTCTCAAAAGTTGATACAATTACTATATAAAAACAATAAACAATTATAAAAAGGATATTTTTGTTTTGATTTTTATTTTTAAACTAAAATATTTTCAAAACAAAATTTACCTTTGATCTAAGCCGAAACATTTTGTGATAAATTGTATTAAGAAGGGAATCATTTATTTTTTAAATAATTTATAGTGTAAACAATTTCATTATTCAGCATGATTAAATGAAATAATAATTTATTTTTGAGGATTTCTTTAGAGCATCGGTAAACGTGAAAATGCATTTTTGTTGACAAAATTTAAAGATTAGGGATTCAATGAAAATCAAAACCGAAATAATTATATTTAAGAGAAATAGTATCTAACCAAAACTTGAATCGATTCGGTCGAATAAAAATATTAAATTAAAAATTATATTTCTTCTATTGATGGTATTTCAATGGACCACATCCTCAATAGAAAAGGGCTCAAATATTCAGTATCGATGAATTGATAAATCAAATTAAACTTTTGTGATAATGCTAAAGACCAAATTAACTTTTATTTTCCCCTATGATATTTATTCATGTTTCTCTACACTTGCCACCTAGTCTCTAGATTGTTATATTTAGAGTTTATATTATTAGTTTATATTTAAATTGTTACTAATAAATAAAACATCTCGAAACCTCTTGATTCGTAATCCCATCACATAATCAGTATACCATATCAATCAGCAAGACAGTTGCTAATTGATGAAAACTAAATACTGATATTAAATGTCTATATATATTCGATGGGTTAGTCCTTATATCCACAGGAAAAAAAAATCCACAAAAAACGATCCTTCCATTCTGGAGTTTAGATCCATTAATTTACAATTCGATCGCATTGATTCGTCACACAAAATAAAATATCTAGAATATATTAAACTACTCGTTTTCCTTTATTTATTTAATACAATGAATAGTAATTATTTTTAATTAAATATCCTTGCAATAAAATTTAACAACTAAATTAAATAATTAATTATTTTTATATCTTTTTTTCTATAAAATGCAATTTATATTTAATTGTAAACGTATTCGTAAAATATCGATGATAAGATAATGAAGAAGAGTAAAATTACATCGAAATTTATTGGTCAATAATTTATGAACTTCTATTTTTCGTTATGTTTTTGTTTTTTATATTATTATTCTTGTTGTTGTTATCCTTAATAAGTATTAAGAAACTAGTTTTAATACTACTCATTACTTTATATAGACAATATATATATATACAATTCCAATTATAATAAATTCGAATTTTAGGATAATAATAGTAAAAAAAATAAAAATAAAAACAAAAACTTATAATTATAGCAATTTAGAAAAAAAAAAAAATAAATCTCGAATATCAGCAAAAATTTTCCAATTTATTTTTGCAAAATTTTTATATGCCCAGAAGCTATAAATATATTCATATATATATATATATCCATATATGATAATATTATATTGTCATATATTATATAATTTGTGTATTTGTTTCTTTATTTATCAGTTACAGAATAGTAAAAGGACATAAAAAAGAAAAGAAATGGAAACGAATTACTTACTACTTTAACCTTTTATGTATTGTATACAGAAAAATATATTATATATGTAAATATATAGATAAAGTATTAAAATAAAAATATAAATGTGAGTTTTAATTTGTATACAGAGTGATTAAAAATAAAATTTTCCATTTTTGAATTGTAAAAAGGATATTCGTAGGATTTTCTTTATACTGAATTTCAAGACTAAAATCAAATACTAGTTGGTAAACATCGTGTATACTGATCTCAAATACTAACACTAAATATACAAAAATCAAACAGGGTAGTATTATGTAATAAACATTTGGAATTTTTTTTGCAGAAATCAATTTTAAATTTCAAAATCACCCTGTTTTTCATTTTCATTTTTTTTCTTTTTTAAATAATATATTAATGCTATATCGTATAAATAAAAATCGAATTTTTATAGAAATGTTTACAACTATTTACTAACTAATACATAAACAGTACATTAATTTTGAACTACTTTGAACTATTAAATTAGTCCGTTTTATATTACTTCTATGTGTAGCTACATACATTATAATATATAAATTAGTCAATTATATAAATATACATAGTTATAACAAGGAATAACTATTAATCCAATCACCCATCGATGTTATTATATAATATCTATAAAAATTTACTATTTCTTATATGTGCCTAGGATATGTATTTCTATGTATATAATATATATAATATCAGAAGTAAACCTTAAAAGATAGATAAATTCATACATACAATACTACAAACAATCATGAATGTAGGTTTCCGATAAAAAAAAATTGTATTTTTTCTACGAAATACTCACCACTATTTTATTTATAGTGGTGAATATATACATGTGTATATTAAGTAGTGTGGTGGTTTAATAATATATTAAGAAAAATATAAAGAAAAATAACCTGGATGATATAAACAACATTTAATTTGTTAGTTGTTTTTTTTTTTTTGTTATAGTGTTTTCAAGAAAAATTATTCTCTATATATATATATATATATATGTTTGTACGCTGCAAATAGTCCTGTGAAACCAAAAAAAAAAAAAAACATAAAGCAAAAATAAATAGATAAAACTTTTTTTATTCGTTTTAAGGATAATAAATTCTCAGGAGTAAAACCATTTCAAAAATATGTATATATATAATCTATATATATATATAGGTATTTAAGTATACCTATGTTATGTCCTATTCAATATTGCGAGATCATGTCGAATAAAAATATTGAAAAACAAGAAAAAAAACAATACAAAACATAAGATAAAATAAGAAATAAACAGGCAATACAACGGTAAATAAATAAAATATCCTTGCGCCATATAAAAATTTATGTACATAAAAATTATTTTTACTTAATATTAGGTACTATCTCTAAATGTATTGGTATAATATATCTATAGGTACCTATATATTATAGGTGTAGTTTCAAATAATATCATCTAAAACTCTTATTTATATAAAACTGTTCAAAAAACTCTTAAAGGACGAAACAAAAAAAAAAACTTTTTTTTCTTTAATTTGCTTTGCTTTTCTTTTTGGTTGTTCTTCTATTTTTTATTGAAATGACAAACATGTTTTTTTTTCTGTTATTTTTCTTCAAATTACTTTCGTTTAGCCTCTATATTTTTTTTTTCTGTTAATTCAGAAAAACTTTTTGTTTTTTCAAAAAATATATATTGAAAGTGGTGTGCTGTTGTCAAAATACCGTGATGAGAAATTAGAATAAATAAAAATAAATAATATTCCTACAGGAATAAAATATTAATAGTATTTATATAAATATTTTTAATTCAATTAATTAATTTATTTAATTTAAGGTCAATTTATTAATATTTTTTTTTAATATTAAATTTAATTTATATTTAAGGAATATTTCATAACTTAAAGATTTATTTATATTTTTAATCTTGTTACTGCTCAGTTCTATAAGTTCTTGTACATCCAAATATATTTTGACTTTTGAATTAAAATTTTATGTCCTTAAAAATTTGAAATAAATCAATTTTTTTTTATTTTAACAATTTCAGCGGACTCCGATACAGCTGAACCGGACGCTGCATCACAGGATATTTTAACATGTGGTTCCTGTCAAAAAGCATTTGCCCTATCGGATATTGTTAGATTTATACAACATAAAGTTTTACAATGTAATAAAGAAAACTATGGACAATGTTATTCACAAGGTATATATATATATTTTTTATCCAATTTTGTTTCAATTTTTAATTTTTCTGTAAATTATAAGGTCCAACAAATGATAGAGATGCTGATGATGGACGACCTCTTAGTTTAGTTAATCGTAGACCATCAATATCAGCACCAATAACTAGCCGTAAATCATCTGGTGGTGGTGGTGGTAGTTCACGTGTACATACACCACCACCAAGTCCAGTTGAATTATTAGCAGATGGTGCATCAAGTACACCAAAACGATTAGTTGATGGTAAGTTTTTAAAAATTTACTTATTAAATAAACATATTATATAAATTTAAAATTATTATTAGAAAATGATAATACAACACAAAAAGATGTTACAACAATTGAATCATCAGCTACAACACCAACAACAACATCAGAATCAAAAAAATTATCAATTAATAGAAATTCACCATTATCATCATCACAAAATCAAACAGTTGTAACACAATCACAACGATCACCTAATAATGATAATAAAAAACTAATTAATGATCATAATAATATTGACAATGATGATGATGATGATGATGGTGATATAAATCATAATGATAATGATCATGATATTGATGATAATGAAAATATTAGTGATGATCAAGAAATAAAATTAAATAATAATAATAATAATGATACATTAAATAATAATAATTTAAGAAGAAATGGATCACCATCATCAACAACCACCACATTTATTGATCAAAAAAATAAAAATAATAATAATAGTAATGATAGTGAATTTAATAGTGAAACAAATAATAATAATAATATAAATAATAAATCTAAACCAAATAGTGAAAT
The DNA here is from genome assembly GCA_963942445.1 of Argyra leucocephala. Lineage (NCBI taxonomy): Eukaryota > Metazoa > Arthropoda > Insecta > Diptera > Dolichopodidae > Argyra > Argyra leucocephala. Next base: position 135,522,958 of record OZ012681.1, on the reverse strand, counting down.
TGATAATCATAATAATGATAAAAATAATAATAATAATAAAAATGATAACAATAGTAAAAAAATTAAAGAAGAACGTCTTGATATTACAGAAGACGAATGTATACAAAATTTAACGTCCAATAATAATAATAAAAATAATAGCAACAATATTAGTAATAGTAAACATAATAACGATAATGATAATTATTCAACAGATGAACCATTATTAAAAAGACCAAAAATTGAAGTTGTTGATGCTGAATCTAATACAATGCATAGTGGTAAGTTAATTTTAATATAATTTCTAATTTCCATAAAATAAAGTAAAATGCATTTTTAATTCAATCAAGAAAATTAATAAAACATTTATTATGAATTTACATTTTTGTATTTTCCGACATATCTAGGGGCTTTAGATAAAAGTAAATACCCAAAAAATAACATAACATTAACTGAAAGACAAGCCATTTGATATAAGGTGATAGAAATTTTTTTTTTCGATTTATGCTCCACTAAAAGGATTATGTGCATTAAGGACACTGTGAGAATTTAATGTTCTCAAAATTTTTCAAAAACAATTTTTCTATTTCATCTATACAGAAAAAAAAAACCCCCAATAACTCATGCCTTCTGTATTGGCGATTTTCTTTAATAAAAATTAATTAAAATAAAATTAGCTCATGACGAACCCTTAATAACGAAATTATAAACCTTTAAAATTGTGATTTTTTATTTAAAAAATTTATTACAAAATTCCTTCAATTCGACTCATGAAATCCTTGAATTTTTGTAACTCTTTCCTTCCTATTTTTTTTTTATTCTGTTTTATTCAATTCTTCTTTTTCTGTATTTTTGTTATTTTTCTGCATAATCTTTGGCCATCAGTAAACCAGGATATTTTTATATATTATGACAAAAACATTCCTGTCTTTTTTTTTTTTATGAATAATGCAAAATAACGAAAACAAAAAACAAGCAAAAAATAATATATTGTATAGTTTGTATATTTTTTTTTTTATTTTAAATTGTTCAAATGAAATGTGCTCAAAAAGAAAAACAAAATAATAGAGGAACTCTGATTTTAAAGGTCCTTTTTGCATTTATAAACACTGGACAAAAATATTGTAGTAATTCTTTTGAAATATAAAAATATTTTACTTTGCGACAAACAGCAACACGAACAACAAAACTTTTGTTTTTGCTTTTAATCACCGTTATATATATATATATTATATATATATATATGGATGCATTTTAACTTTTATTCAAAAAAACAATCGTTTTTCAAAATACACCTTTTAGTAATGAAATTAAAAAATAATACCTTCATACTAATAAACATACACACATTTATATATTAATATCAAAATATTATATATAACTCAACTCCTCCACATATCCTTTTTTATTAAAAAAAAAAAAAAAAAAAAAACAAAAATAAAAAATAATTCTCTTGAATAAAAATGTTCCCGGTATAAAGAAAGGAGTGAAGAGGATTTCATAAATTTGCAAAATTAAAAAAAAATACTTTTATTTTTGTTATTATTTTGTTTTTTGTTTTGTTCCCATATATTTTGGACTTTACAGTCTATGCATTAAGTACAAGGATATTCAGTACAGGACATGCATGAAACATACTAAGAATATCAGAAAATATTTACAAAAAAAAAAATAATTTTTTTTTCATTTATGTAAGAATTCTTTTGATGTGCATAAAACGTAAATGTCCTTCAACATAATCATCATCATCATCATCGTTAATGATGGAATTTTAGAGAATTTCAATAAAAGAGTTTTTTTGTTTTTTATTTTGAATGCACAATACTTAAATGGCACCATAAATAACGGACGTTTGAAATTATAATTGAAAAATATCCAAACTTTTTATCATTGACAATAAAATAATTTTACGCTTCTAGGATATCTTCTTACTTATATTTTTTTTTTATTTATTTTTTATTTGGAAATTTTAAATTTAAAAACACCTTTTAATTTTGTAGACAAATATTTTTTGTTTAAAATATAAAACAAAACTGCAATTATGAATTCGATAAATTTTCAGTAGCTGATCTTGTAGTTTCATAATTTCTATTTTTAGAACTGTTGACTTTTCGAACCGAGGAACGTTAAATTTTATTCTTAGATTAGATTTTAACTGAAGAAATTCAATTTTACAAAATTGAAATTGAAAATAAAATTACACCTAATGTGAATTGAAATTGCAATTAATTGATTAAATTGAATTAATATCGAATTACAATTAAAAATAATAGCACAAATAATGAAATTGAAGTAAAATTGAAAGTGAATTGAAATTCTTGTTACACTAAATTGATTTACAAGAAAATTAACACAAAAATTCTTGAATAATAAATTGAAATGAAATTAAAAATGATTTAAAATCATTAACAAATTGAATCAATTTTTATTTACAAGAAAACTAATATAAAAATTATTTGATAATAAATTGAAATAAAATTGACCATGGGTAATCATTGCTAAATCATTATCAGCTTGATACTAATGAATTAACAACATTTGAAAATTATTTGAAAATGAATTGATATTGAAATTTTTAATTTATGTATATCATAGTTATAATTAAAATTTAATCAACAAACAATAATGTTATTGAAAATTAATTGAATTGAATACAAGTTGAAACAGAGCAGAAAAGACTGTCCTTAGCTACTAAAATTCGATACCTTATTAACCCAGAGAACAAAAATGCAAAATAAAAATATAATTAAAATTAAATTGAAACATTATTGAATCATTATTGAAACAGCATTGAAACATAATTTTAATAATAATATTGAATCAGAATTGAATAATTTTGTTTTGATTTTTTTTTATTAAATTATCATAATTGAATAACAAATATATTAATTTGATATAATTATCTAATAGGGTAGATTAGCATTACCTATAAATTATATACATAATAATAATTGATTGTCAATTGTATACTGTCCTATTCAAATTTCGTTCATTTATTTTTCGAAGGCCCGAAAAACTACAAGGACATACTTTCTTATACAGTTTTATTAACTGTATTTAAAATATAAATATTTGTATTCTTTATTTTTGTTGTTCTTCTTTTTCTTTAAGTCATATCTCCTACAAGTTCAAAAGCTTCTGTATATGCATATATTTTTTTTTTTTTTATTATATTTTTTTTCTGTTCTTGTTTGTTTTTATTTATATAGTTGCTCTTTGCTGGTTGCTTCTTCTCATTTTCTTCTTCTTATTATGATTATTATTATTATTATTATACTTTTTTATTTCCTTTATCCTTTTGTATATATGAACTCATTATTGTTTGATGTGTTTTTGACTCGTGCCGTGCCGGTTTTCTTTATGAATATTTTTTTTTTTTTGTTTTTTTCTTTTCTTATTTTGAGTTATCTTTATGCCTCAAAGGATTCTCAAAGTGAATATTTAATTTTTTGTTATTCTGTTTTTGTGTTTTTTTTTAGTTTCGTTTTTTTTTTTTTTTGTAATAATTCAAAACTAAAAGTACATAGGAATAAATATCCAACTTAAAAAACGGTTAAAGTAAAAATAAAATAAATAAAAACAAAAATAAAAAATTATTTGAATGGACATTGTCCAAAGGTTTACAAGCAATTTGACATCATCTCATGATATGCGATCAAACAAAAACAACAACAACAAAAATACACAAACCTACATAGATAATATAAATAATTTTTGATAAAAAAAAAATAATAACAAAAAAATTAAAACTGAAAACAAAACACCCAATTCAAAAGAATATGTTTTTTTTTTTATTTTATTTTTCTTCGCCTCTTATAAGCATGTCTTTTTGAAGCTTTGAGGATTCCGTTTATTTCTATTTTTTGTTTTTCCCCTATTAATGCTATGATTTTTAATTCTTTTTTATGTTTCGGTTCTTTTTTATGTTTATCAGTAAATGTACATATCGGCTTATTTAAGAAAAAAAAAAAAAAAAATAGTGGTCAAAGAGAATTTTTAATCAAAAAAGGACAAACGAATCCCTCTGGACATCCTTTGACTTTTTACTAGTTTTTTTTTGTTTTGTAACCCTTTGAAAAAAAAAAAACAACAACTCACCTATAATAATTACTTTTATTACTGTTTACTGTGAATTTAAATTTGGGTTGCACTTTGAAAAAGAACTTGTTTTTAAAAGTAAACTTGACAGCTAATAAAGGTGGACATATTAATTTTTTTTTTTTTTTATTTTGTTTATTTTTCTTTAAACCTATTTCGTATCACGAGCCAAAAAACACTTAAACGGTCAATCAGTTTAATCAACAAAATAACAAAAGATTCTGTTTTTTAAAGGTAATGGTTTTTTTTTAATGTTAATAAAAATGTGTTTGTCCTTTAACCCCTATTTGAAAATTTGCAAAAACAAATGGGGTTCAACAGTCAGTGGTCAGTTTTGATAGAAATAAAAGTAAAAAAAAAAAAAAATAATATATTCTAATTGAAATTTAATGTAAGCATATTTTCTGAAAGGATTTTTTTTTTTTTTTTTTTTTAAATAGATAGGATGATAATATACAGTAATTAAAAATGATGTGTCAGTTATGTTGCTACTTAAAATGTTAATGAAAATTAAATAAAATTGGAAAAAGGTCAGATGGTCATTATATTTGAAAAATTAAAAAAATGTCATGTTGTTTTTTTGTTTTTGTTTGCTTTTTTTAGATTTATGTAAACTGTGTTTACCTTACAGTAGGGAGATACAATTTAAATATAAATAAATCTAAAGATAAAATTACAGTAAAGGGTAGAATAAATCGAACAAAAATAAAATGTTAAGTTTTCTATTAAGGATTTGTATTAATATGATTTATCCAATACATTTTTTAATTTGTAAGTATAGATTAATAGTGTAAGAATAGATTAAGTTAGTTGAAGAACAAACAAAGAAGATTAAGCCCAGATTATACATAATTGTATTTTTATTTAAAGACACCAAACCATAATTTAAAACAAATCTCAAACCTAATTATTAGAAAAATTTTCACTTATGGTAATGTCCACAAATCACTTTAAATCATTATAAACTATACTAAAAATAATAAAAATGTAACGCAAAATAATTGCATTTTACTTATTTTCAAAATTTTTAAAACTTAAAAAACACTTTGTTTTACATCATTTCATCAAACACTTTTCGTAGAACTACCCATACATAATTAGAAAATTGTTTTTCTTATTTTTTTTTCTTGTTTTTGTTTTGTTTGCAAAAAAAAGAATTTAACTCAAGCATTTTAAGATATGGTCATCTTCTTGGATTCATATGTACTCATTTGCTGGATATATTGCATTGAAAATATATTTTTTAATTAATATAAAATCCAGTTTACTAGAAATTGTATACATACATATATACATATATACATATCTATATACATTGGTATATATATTTTTGATGTATATGGTGTGTTTAAACAAAAACTAAAAAAACAACAACAAAAATTTTGAAATATTTTACCTTAAAGGTATTTTCTATGGGGCTATTTAGTACTAAGACAACATTCTCATATAAATATTATAAATTTTTCTTATTTCAATGTCCTGTTATTATCCTGGTAAGATACATACGTATATATGATGTTACTTTTCTTTTCTTATGCATATTCCTGTTTTCTACAGTAAGTTTAGTTCATGATAAAATAATTCACTAACCTCTATCTAAGCATATATAATACCAAGATACAATTTACATATACACAGATAAAATATTTAAATTTATTTTTTTTTTTAAAGAAAAAACAAAGAAAAAATTAAAAATGTCCTGGACAGGATATTTGTTGTATTGTTACACAGAAAAATTCTATTCATAAAAATAAATTTTGATTTTTTTTTTTTTTGTTATTACGTAAAAAAATTTATTTTATTTTTTTTTTACTGTAAAGGATAATAACAATCTTCCCTTTCCTATATTTATATATTTTTATTATATATATACGTTTTAAATGTATATATATATATATATATATATATATATATATATATACATATGTTTCGTCCACATTTTTATTCTTACTTACTTGAGTTAGTATAATTATTATTATTATATATAAAAAAGAATGAGTATCCAGGGTCAGAGAATGTACAATAAATACTACAATAAGGAAGTCCATTCAAGGAGTTACAACAATTGAATTGGTACTTTAACATCATAATATATATATATATATGTATGACTACTATATGTATTTTATGATAATATGTGAGTTCCCCTAAAAAGATTTATTATAATTACACATTTATAGAATATTTTTTACGTCATAATTTTTTTTTATATTTAGCATTATAAATAATTTAGTTTTAAATTTGTAAAGGCTATTTTCTTGATTCTTCATACATAAAGAATAAAAGACTTTTTATGTTCATTTTTTTTTTTATTTTTTTATTTTTGTTTCTATAAAAATATATTTATTTTAATAAATGGACTTTAACTTTACTATACTACGACTTTCATGAAATAAAAAAAATAAAGTGTTATATATATGTTACAGAAATATGAAATTATAAGGACATAAATTCATATATGTATGTATGTAGAAAATAAATTATTATGTTCCAGTATTTTAAGTCAATCATAAATGCGTAGTTGAATTTATTGTTACATATTATAATCGAGATCATTTTATGAAAGCTGACATTTCAATAAAAACATAATTATAATTAATATTTAGCCAGATTATTGTTAGAATATTGCTGATTATGATTAAACATAATTTTGAAATAGAATTCTATAGAAAAAGCTAAATTAAATAAAATTGAAAATTATAGAATTTATATCTAATACAAATCAAAATTCATAAAATTACATAGCAGCAAAAGTACACTTATAAAACTAACTATCTTTACATTTATAAATCTAATTTAAAAATACGAATATTTCAGATAATTTCTACCATCAAAGAAATTCTAGATCGTTAACAAAACTTGTAATTTATGTATTTCATGAAATGAACAAAATTTAATTTTTTTTCTAGCATGTACCAAATTCTGCAAATAAATTCTTCTATCTGATTTTCTGTGTTTTCTTCAATCTTTTTCTTTGGGTATATGATTTTAAGCTGTTCCAGTTTATTCCGGACATTCAGCAAATAAATTAAAAAATCAAATATTATTCACATAAATATTCAATTTATAAAGAATTTTTAAATATTTTTTATTTGACACAAAAATGTCCTTTAAAAATTGATTAAATAACCGTTATTAATCAATATTTGACAATTGTTGGTATATATTATCTGTAATTATAATAGAAAAGCAAACAAAAAAAAATGTACGATTATTTCACCCGTGGAGATAACTCCTCAGATTATATAACTCTTTTTTTTTTTTAAATAGTGTAATTTTGTTTTTACTTATATCTACATACACATGTTGAATTATATTCGAGCAATGTACATACATTTGTGTACATATTCGAAAAATTAAATTTGTTGTCATTCAGTTGTATGTAGGTATTATATGGTATTATCGTGAATGTTGCTTTTAAGTATTATAAATATACATAAATATATATTGATTATCCTTGTTGTTTCTGTTGTTGGAAAAAAAAACATGAAACCAAAACAGAACAAAACAACAACAAAAAATGTGACATCAACCGTTCATTACCTTTGCATGACTGACCTTCAATTAGACAATGAACAGATTTTTGGATTTCGTTTTTGTTCTTTTTCGTTTTGGTTTTTTTTTTTTTGCTTTCTAACTAACAATTTAATTTGGTCGTTTGGTTTTTTACAGTTTTATTTTTTATTTTTTTTTTTTTTTACCGTTTGTTTACATTTACATCATCCTTCTGAATGTTATTATTGTTATTGAAAATAACAATAAAAACAACAAAAAGGCATTGATATCCCTTTTTGGTGTTTTTTTTTTTCGAAAACAGTTAAAAACTTTTCAATGACAATAATTTTCTTGTTGTTGATGATGATAATTTTCATATTGATGTTAATGATATTGATGATTGTTATCACCCCCTCAATTCTAAATTCAAAGTAAACCCTTTTTTTTTGTGTTTGTTATTCCTGTTATCCTGTGCGGTCTTAATGGTTTTTCTGGACGATTTTGCTTTCTTTTTTTTTATAAATAGAGAATAGCGATGATCATAAACTGTGCTGTTAACCGTTAATATTTTTTTTGTGTTATAATTTTGTTTGTTTTTTGTTTCTTTCTAATCCTTTCACATTTCATATTGTACTTATAATGTGAGTGTTGTGTGCTTTTTATTTTGTTTGGACTCTGATTTTTGAATGTTATTAAATAATACAACAAAATATAGAAAAACAATGTAAAAAGGATTTGTTACATAAAAAAAAAAAAGTAAAACAACATGTTGTGTTTTTTTAAAGGTTATAAAAGGACATTCGCAAATACAAAAATAGATATGTCAAATTATATTTTAAAAGTTTGAATTCAGTATTAGAAGTATAATATTTTATATTCTTTATATAAATTCATGCAAGTGTAATGTCCTATATATATCCTATCTCCTATATATATCCTATCCTCTATTCAATAAGTATTTTAATTAGGTATAATATCCTTGTTAAAAAAAATGTTTTTTTTAGTTCAAGAAATGTGTTTTGAAATATTCACCTTGTTTTTGAGTGGAACAGAAAAAGGATTCAATTAAAAAATTAAAAATTATTAAATTGTTGTTCGAAAATAAGTTATTTGAAAATGAATTTTAGATAAAATTAATTTTTCTTGTTTTTAAATTTAGAAAAATATTGTTACAAATGTTTTTTTTTCTCGTTTGCTTTTTTTTGGTTTGTTATAGGAAAAGATATCATAAAATTTTAGTATTTTAAATGTTTTATTTTTTTTGTTTAATACATTTTTTTTTTTATATATATATATATATCTATATATGCTAAAATTTTTAACCGCAGTTTATACTTGAAAAGTTTTTATTACTTTTTATCGTCAATGTCGTATATACGCACATACCCATTGGCAAACACAAACATTTATATATGTGCAGTTTAAATGGCAGTTAATATTTTTCTATATATATATATATACACACATTTTTTTTTGTATATATATACAAAATTTTTATATTGCGTATATTGCATATAAAAATTTACTTACTTGAACTTCCGTTTCCGATCTATGAATACCCAAACAAACAAGCAACAAAAAAAATTTACAAATATGAAAGAATATAAAAAATATTTTATATTTGTTTTTCTTACAAAAAAAAAAAAATGATTTCTATATAAGAAAAAAAAGAAAGTTGTACATTGATATAAACATTGGAATATCTCAATTTAATTTAATTGTTATTGTCCTTCCTGGTATATAATTTTTTTTTTTTTTTGTTCAAAGAGTATTTTTTCTATAGAATATTATGTCCTGTTGTAGATTGTGTAACTTACAGTCACACAAAAACCAAAACATTAAAACTAAAAAAAAAAAAAAATTTTTGGCGAATTGCCACATAAAAAATTATCGAAATTTACTTAAAGGATATTCATGTGGTTTGTTATACATTAGTAACAATATCATAGATATTATTATGAAAATATAATGTAAAAAAAATTGTTTTTGTTAAATTTATATTTTTAAACATTCTTTCAGGACTTAAGAATTTTTCTTTAATTTTGATTTTTTTTTTTTTTAAATAAAAATAGCACTCTAGTAAATCTAAAATGAAAACCTTTAAAAAACCAAATTTTCAATCATATCAAAATAATAACAACAAAATTTTAAATTCAACAATATTCTGAAATTTATCATATTTCTTCATTATCCTATTAAATTGAACACATTTACCATTTGATCCTTTTATATTTTCTATTTGATTTTCAGATTTACTTGTTTTTTTTTAATATAATCAATTTAAATATTATGTGAAAAAAAAGGGTACCTTATTTGCAACACCCCCAAAAATTTATACAGCATATAGTGATATGATGTCCATTACTAAATCTATTCGAAATGCATAATGAACCTTAATATATAAGACTACTTTTGGGATTGAAATAACCCTATAAAAATAGAAATAAAGTAAAAAAAAAAAATAAATACTCTAAAGTCCTTGAGCAAATGTCCTGCCCTTTTATTGTATCCAAATATGAAAGAAAACAAAAAAAAAAAAAATTTAAATTTTGATAGGATTAACAAAAACTTGTCTTTTGAATAGCAAATAATCATCGAGAAAAAGGTCAAACTCATTGAAAAAGGACATTCACATATACTTAATGGTATTCAAAATGATTTAAAATTTTTTTCTTTGCATATACAAAATCACTCTCGCTTTCTCTCTCGTTTTCTTTATCAAATTACCAAAAAAAAAAAAAAAGAAAGAGTTTGAATAAATACTTAGAAACTGTTATCATCATTATTATTATCATCACAATCAAAGGTCCTGTGTTAAGTCCTTTTTTTTTGTTTTTATATTGGTTTTTATGTTCTTAAAATGAATTTTATTTTTTGGTCAAATATTTGCATAAATATACCTTTTTTTTTCACTAAAAATATTTTTTTTTTTGTTTTTCGAGTGAAGAATAACTAACCCTTTTAATATATATTATATTTTGTATTATATAATCGAACTAAAAAAAAAGGATATTCAATAAATAGTAAACAAAAAATAGAAAAATTATGGGTTTTCTCTTTTTTGGTGAAAAGTATACTATAAACATATTTAAAGAGTTAACTATGAAATCATTACAAAGGATCAAGAAATATGTGTATATATATATATATATATAGGTACATTTTTTTTTTATTTTTTTAAACTACTGCTGGACTCTTGAGGTATACATTTAAATGATAAGAATATTATCAGTAAATAGATAATAAAAGGATATTTATATACATAAAAAGTACTTAAAATATTTGAAAAAAAAAAAAAACAACAAAGAAATTTTTTTTATAGAAAGTGAGTTAAACTTTTGGCCTAATTATGTGGTTCAATGATTATGGAAATGGTTTAAAATGAAGTTAACAAATGTTTGATGATGGAGAAAAATATCCTTTTCCTTTTTATTGTATTTTTTTCATCTTTTTCTTTTGATAATAGAAGTTAGTAGAATTTGTTTAGTAATATTTTTTTTTTTCATTTGAATTTGTTTCATTCAAACTTTGGTTTGGTTTTAACGTTTTAAACTATTAGCACAATATATATATTGTGGTAAAATGTTTCTAAGTATAACCATTTCGTAATTACTATATAATTTTAAGTTCAACTGAATTGGCTACCTAATAATCGACAATATTTTTTTTTGAGTGACTCCTAACCTATAAATAAATTTATATTTAAAATAATTGAAAAAGGATATTACTACATTCTCAAATCTCGAAAAAAATTTAACAAAAATAAATTTATTAATCTCCTTTTCCTTTTTACTTTGAAAGCCTTTTATTTTTCAACATCCGGAACTAGTAAATTTTAATACAAAAATTGAAAGTGTTAAATATTGAGGTTAGAACCAAAGACAAAAAAAAATCTATATAAGACAACGAAAACAAAATGGGTATAATCAAATCTATCAAACAGATGTCGTTCAAATTACGTTAAAATTACCGCCGAACGTAAGTTGAGCTCATGCGTTCTCAAAAATAAAAAAAAAATATATTAGTAAAAAAGTCATAAAAAACAAATCCATTATTTGTTTTTTAATTTGTTTTTATTTTCAAAATTGTCAGTAGTTCGAATTTAACACAAAAAAAAAGGATATTCTCAATTAATTTTGAATTCAAAAACAAACAAAAAAAACGTATTTGATAAAAACAAAACTATAACAACAAAAAAAAAAATTGTATTAATTTATTTATTTATTTTTATTGTTTTATTTTAATAAATGGCTCTTGTCAAACGCGAGTTAAAACTCGTGCTTTAAATTTAAAATCTACCAGGAAATTAACTATCAGTCTTTAAATAAAAAAAAAAAAAAAAAAAAAAAAAAAAACGTTATACAAAAAAAAAAAGATCCTAACCCTTTACAATAAATTTTGATTACAAATATTGTACTGCTCTGCTTCTACTTAATAAAAATAGTGATCTAAAATCTATTTCGTTTCATATATGTAATATGCTGACGTAGTTATCTTTAAATATAATTCCGCGTTAGATAATATCAAATTATCTGGTTTGTTTTTTTTTTGTGTTTAAAAGCCAGTAGAGACAAAAAAAAATAAAAAATAATAAAAAAAAGGATATTCCCTGGAAAATCTTAAAAGAATTTAAAAAATTAAAATGCTTACTTTTATATTTTTATTAAATAATAGAAGGGTTATATATGATAAAAGCAAAGAACTAACTCACAATTATAGCACGCTCCTCTTCTTCTTTGAAAATTTCCTCAGGAAATAAATATGAGTACTGATTATAATAATGATGAGAATGATGCATTCTCTGTTCGCATGCTTAGCATAAGGTATTAAGGTAACCATGAAATTCAAATTAATATTTATATCCTATATAAAATTATATATATAGTATATATATTTATTGTTTAGGTTATTGAGATCATAACTAGAACATAAATATGATCAGTAAAGATACAATTCTGTTAATTTTTCTCTTTTGTTGTGTTTTTTTTTTTTTGTTCAATTGATAACTTTAAAAAATTTACCTCCTGATGGTGGTACAGTATATTGAATGAATGCAGGATGTATTTTATTTTACATTTTATTTTGTTTTTTTGTATATGTAAATTAATTTTTTTCTTACTTTCATTATAATATTTTGAATATTTAAAGTAGTTAGAAAAAAAAAGTTAAATAAACAAAGTTATGTATATTTATTGTTTGTTTATGATTGTAAAAGGATAATGAGCAAAAAAAATTAATTTTAATAAACTGTTCGTTTGAATTAAATAATTTTTACATTATTGTAATGCATATTTTCTCGTACGATCCGATGCTGAGGTTGGTAGCAGTTACAAGAATAATATTTATTTGGATTAGACTATGTTAGAGAAACATTAAAGAACATATCAAGCCGATAGTCCTGGTACCTAGTACTTACTATTATTATAATTTTAATTAAAGTAATATAATAAAGAACATATAGTTTATTTAAAACGTATGAATTTGTTGTGGACAAGTTAGATTACATAAGAAAAACATCTCTAAGATCAAATAAGAAAGACGTATCGAACATACATCTGATGTGATTGCTCTAAGCATAAATTTTGACAGAAAAAAAATTAATATGAATATATTATGAATCACTTTACTTGTATTTGTATATTTATTTATTGTTTTATTTATTTATGAATCAATTTGTGCATATACATAAGACGATAAGTCTCTAAAATTGTACACAAAGAATATAAAAAGTTACTAACATTTAAATTTAAAGAAAAACAATAGTATATTTAATATATATTTTATAGAATATGCTGTAGGCTCTAGGTTAAACATTATTAAAATTATATAAAGATTAAAACTCTAAATATGTTTCACAGATTTTATTAAATATCTTAATCGATTTCAGTTACACCATCACCATCATCATATTCAATAAAATATATACAAACTGATAAATTGAAATTAAATTGATATTATATAGTTATTTACATATATGTATATGTAATAGCTTTAAAATACAAGTTATGTACAAGACACAAAATAGATCTCAGAAATAGTAAAATAAAAATTAATTACGTAATATCCATATCCACCAGATTAACTCGTCTGTCCAATTCACTGTAAAAGCATCTCCAGTATTGCTAGTTGTTACAATAGACATAATGACTGTAGTGTGACACTAGCTCTTTCTTATAATTCAATATCGAACCAAATCCCTATTACATTTTTTAATAATAAATTTCAAATCCTGTAAATTTAAAATCAAATATTATTATTTATGTATTCATTAATTTTCTATACATTTTAGCTTTTCTTTATTGTTTTTGTTTTTATAAAATATCAAATGTTCAATTATTGCGCAATGAAAGTTATTTTCAAAAATACATCACAACATACATTTTCATATCTCCCTCTTCTTCTTTTATTCTTCGCCTTCCAATAGTTTTTATAGAATCCTTGTAAATATATGTATACATATCCATATATAAGTATATATACATAAATTACATAAATGTATGCAATATTCTGAATGTCCGCCACAATATCAAACCACAAACATTTTTTTTTTCTTTGTTATTATTTTATTTTTATAGTTTTTCTCTAGCAATAATATTGTAAGGATATCTGTTATGCAGTGGCTATTTATTTTCCAATTTTCTTTTTTTTTTGAGCTGGTTTAAGAATTTTACCAAATTTTTCTTCTTGTGCTTTTTCTTAACTAAATCCTATTTCTTAAATAGTTTTTTGTCTTAATTTTTTTTTGTCTGTTGTGTTTTTTATTGTTTCAATTTCTTGCTGCTGCTGATGTAATACAAGTAAAGTCGTCTTCAAGGATGGAATTCTATATATCAGCAGGATATTTATTTTTATAAAGATAAAACTTTATAGTGTAAATTTTTCATATTTTCTTCTCTTCAAAACACAGACATTTTTCATTTCATGTATAAAAAAAATAGTATTTTAGGACTTTACTGTGTTTTGTTTTCGGATGAGTAGCCAGAACATTGCCAAGAAAATTTATACCGATAATAATAATAACATAAAAAAAGTAAAAAAAAAAAATTCAAAGGCTTCCATTCAAATTCGTTTCTGAAAAAATATATCTGAAGAAAATTTAAATTAATTTTTGGAAAATCTTCGAAATTTTATTTCAGTATTACTGTATTAGATAGGTATAAGTTATAGGACACTATCATAATAATTGTTAGTTTTGAAAATTGAAAAATCTGTAAAAAAGCTATAACTGATGCAATTTATATTATCCTTAATTATTTAATACTGTATTTAAATTTACGTAAATGTAGCGATGACTTAACGAATAGTAGAGATAATTTAGAAGATGATACCGTTATAATAGAGCCCACTTACAAACTCAATATCAATTCTGTACCACAAAATAATATTATATTTTGAATAAAATTTATTTTAATATTAAATATTTTAATTTTATTATATACTTATCATATAATTACTGAAATCTATTTTACAGAAATTATACTGTTAAAATCTGTTTTTAATAAATTTATAAAGAAAATGTAATAAAATTAAATTTCTATTTAATAAACAAAAACCAAAAAAAATATAATAATGAAAATGGAAAACTATTTTGTCAAAAATTCCTAATCTCTAAAAAAAAAAAAAAAAAAAAATTTCAAATTTTACCAAAAAATTCCTGATTGCATTTTATTACTCAGTTATTACGCAAAAATCAGTTTTTATTTTTTTTTTTTTTATTTTCTTTATTATTTAAAATTACTAAAAAATTTCCATTACTTTTAATTAAATTCTCACACCAATCTGATCTTTTATTTTTGTTTGATTTTTTTTTGTTTTTTTTTTATAAAATTTGATTTAAATTTTAGTAATATGACTTGTTTTGATTCTCTGTTAATAAATTTTGTGTATATGTATATTACAAATATATAAAATTATCCTTCTACTACACACACACATAATATAATATAAATAAAATGTTTATTGATTAAATTTAATAATAACTGTATAATAAAATATATTTAAAAAAATAAGGACATTCGGAAATTAAATTTAGAGAATTAAGGTTGATAATATTAATTGTTGCTTACCTGTGCCACTTTAAACTGATTGTTAGGCAGAAACCATTACAGTGATTTTATTCAATTAAATAAAACCAAAGGATAAGATATAATTTGTTAAACACTTCCTACTAAAACATTAAATAACTGATAAGTATAGTTCTAAAATATCAGGCAAGATGCACAATAGATGTTCTTTATATCGATTTGCTACATGGAAATATACATCTGAATATAACAAAAATAAAATCAATTTTTTCATTAAACTTGGAAGTCAAATTAATGGATATAGATTATATTATTAAGAGTTCCAGTTCAATAACTTTAAAATTGATTATGTATTTACATTTTATTCTCTTTATATACAAATTTAATTCTAAATCATAGAATAATCGCTATAGATTAGAGATTTTATTCGGAAAAATTGTATTAAATAGGCTACTTATTTTATTATATTTTTAAAATACGTAAATAAATTACTCCAAAAACTATACACACCACCATTTGATGATATCAAGTAGAAATATTGAAACACTAATTAATATAATTTAGCTTAAAACTCCTACGCGAGATTTAGCTGATATTTATAACATTATCGCAGCCATATCAAGCAATTAATGATAATAAAAAAACTATCAAAAAACTGTGTAACACAATGATGAACTTATAGATACTAAATAATAATAAAACCAATTCATTTGATAGTAAGAGCTATATTTAAGTAAAATATATATATTCTAAATGATCTAATCGACAAATCTAAATCCTTTCTATTAAAATTTTATATTAATTTGATTTATTTTTTTTTTGTTTTAATTGTTTTGTTTTTCATATTTTTGTTTTCAATCGTTTCATATACGGACGTAAATGAAAATATCCATAGCTTTATTCTGATTATTATCATTATTTTTTTGTGTTTAATTTTTTTTTTTTTTTTTGCTGTGAGTTAACAGTAAATCCTTTATAATACCTCTTCCTATCTGAATTTTTGTATTTGTTTGTTTTTTTTATTTTTGAGTCCAGGTCGTAACCGATGAACTCGATAATTTAAAAAAAACAAAAAAAAAATCCATCAATATGCGTCAATATACATCAATATATCTATATATATATATATATATTATGAATATGAAAATAAGTGTGAGTGCTTGTGTGACGATAGAGTTGATATCAAAGTAATTTTAATTAAAAAATTTGTAAAAATCTATAGATAAAATTTACCGTTTTAACTATTATGTATTATGAATGTAGCTCTATATCACTTATCTCACTTAATGCCAACAGTTATTTTTTTTTTCGTTGCGGTTTTATTTATTACGCTTTTTTATGATAATTTTTTTGCTTTTTGTTATTTTTTTCATAATTTTTTTTTTTTTTTTTTTTTTGTAGTTATTACGGATTATAATGGAAAATTTATAATGTGTGGACATTTGGATGTACTTATTTATACACAAAAT
This sequence comes from Argyra leucocephala, assembly GCA_963942445.1. NCBI lineage: Eukaryota > Metazoa > Arthropoda > Insecta > Diptera > Dolichopodidae > Argyra > Argyra leucocephala. The sequence continues at coordinate 135,505,893 of OZ012681.1, read as the reverse complement.
ATATTATATACTAAGTATATATATTTATAAAAATATATATATATAGATATTGTTGCATTTAGCATTGTTGAATTATTGCTTCCGGGAAAATTAATTAAGGCTAATGCAACATTTTTTTTTTTTTTTATTTTTGTTGTTTTTGTTTTCTTGTATAAATGGAGTGGTTGATTTGAGGGTTGACAATATTTTTGCATATACCAAACGAGCCATTGATGAACAATAATGATGATATTCGTTTTCGTTTAATATAACATAGAGCTGTATAATATCGAAATATAATTTGTTAAAAAAAAGCAACAACAAAAACAACTAAAACAAAAGTAGATATACGAAAAGGACATGAGTATATAGATTGAGAATTTTCAAAAATTTTCAAAGTTAAAATATTTAAGCTATAATTTTAATTTCACTACTTTTTTTTGTTTTTTGTACTTCTGAAATTCAATAATAGTACAAAATGGATAGATTAGATATAGGAAACGATAATATTAGAATCCTTTGTAATTTTAAATATTGGAATTTTATTTTTCAAAATTGAAATTGATTTTTTTTTTGTAGTGAATTATTAAGTTTGAATATTTTACTGTATATTATTCAAAAAAGGAGTATAATGAAATAACATAACGATTTAATTTGATTAATTTCAGTAGCGGACAGATCTATATAATTTAACTAGCTGATGTGGTGAGGTTTATCAAAAACTTTAAATTGATTGAAGAATTGTAAATGTGTTATTGTATAATAACACAATAATTTCCAAACTATAATAGCTTATACTACTGTATTACAAAAAAGTTGACGCATACCTTGTTTGTATTTTTAATCCATTTCAGTACTGGCTGGTTCAATTATTAAGACTAGTATTTGGATGAATTACTAGACCAAGCCGATGCATAGAATATAAGCCAATGATATCGGTTTCTTATATCCACCCGTATTTGTTTAATGATTTTTATCTTACTACTATCATCTTTAAAACTAATATAATTGAAACAATCTAGTATTTCATTTTTGTTGTTTGTTCGTTTTTTGTTTTAAGTTAATACTGCAATTAGGATGCTCTTCAATGCTTCCGCTTTATTTTAACATGGTTAGCTTATATTTAGCTATAAATTGATAATAAAACTCAAGTCATTTATTATAATAAAACTTCCATTACTTTCTTTTAATGGTTTTTTCTTCTTCACCATCTTTTGATTTTTAATTTTCTTTATTTAATCTGATACCAATATAAATATTACTTTCCCTTTGTTTTTTTTTTATTTTTAAAATGTCCTTTTTTGTTCTTTATCTTATCATAAAAATATTTATATAAGAATTGTATGAGTATGACTGATGGCTGGTACTATGATGGTATCATCACAAAACCAAAAAAGTGATTTGAAGCGAAAATATTATAATTGTCTGTAGCGGTCATTCAAATAAAATTACAAAAGAAAAATAATTCTTTTAGAACGAATTGATTTGGGGGTATAAAATAAAAGTTTTTCCTTTATTAAATTAAATAGAATGAAATAAGGATGAGAGAAGAAAATAAGAATGAATTTAAGATAAAATCAAATTCAAATTAATTTCACTTTAAGTATATATGGTGGTGAAATTTTTAAATGACATTTTGTATTGTTTTGAAATGGTATAATTTTTGATGTCGTTGTTTTTGGAAAAAATGTGGTTTTAAAAAAAAAATATGGTTGAAATAGTTTTGTTTTAGCTTAAATTTGTTAAGAAAATTTGTAGATTTAAAATATTCAAATATTTTACAAGCAATGTATAGACTATATTTCGCGTATACAATCAAATATTACTGCAGTCTTTCGGTTTTTTAAATTACAATATTCCAGGATATTTTAGCTCCATATCCTTTCTAATTCTGAATATTTCTAAAAATTACTTATCTCTATTTAATATAAATCGTAGCTGATAAAATACTAAAATATTAACTTTGACTATACTATTGTACGACTCTGTAATTTCAAATATATTATGAAAATAAAATGAAGCTGACTAACTATTACGTAATTAGTTCAATACTGACATTTCTATATTAACAACAATTTGAATTTTATATAGTAACAAAGCATACATTGTTCAAAATATTCATTTAAAGGCATTCTGTTTAAATATAGTTGTAACTCAAAAATCCACTACTTAATTTTTTTTTAATGTTATTTTTTGATATTGTTAGGAAACAATAAATCTAATCGATTTGCATAGATTACAATAAAGTAAAAAATTAAAAAATAAATAAAAATTAATTATACCACAGACTACCTACATTTTGGCTGATGTAATAATTATAAAAATCGACCATTAATTTATCACTTAGGTATATATATATTCTTATTAACTTAACACCTTTTTAAATCCTACTAAATACATTTACTTATATTTATACCAGCTATATATTATTTACCAAAGATTTTAAATTTAGATAAGAAACACGAGGAATATTACGTTAAATTTAAAAAAAATTAAAATTAAATCTTTAGATATACATACATACATACATACACAAAATATTCTTTATATTTAGATACAGTATCTTATAAATTCATTATATAATTATTCTTTTTATTATTGTAAAATAAATCTATAAGCTATGGTCTTTAATAAAAAAAAAAAAAATAATGTAGGTTTCAAAACGATGAAAAAAAAGCATAATATAAAAATCAAAAGGCGCTTATAAGTCTACTTTAATCAGAGTTTTAAACTCTAGAAAATTATTATCACGCAATCATATAGTTAAATTTCGCGATTTATTTTCGCGTAATTCGAATTTTAAATTTAAATTTATTTGTTTTTTTTTTATATTCACTTGTTTGTTTGGGCATTTTAAATTTAATTCAAAACTATTTATGTGGGCTTTTAATGTGAGAAATCAAAATAACAATAAAAAAAAATTGAACTTAACGCAATCATTGTATATAGGTACATTACAATTAATAAATAAAATATGTATATATGTATATATGTATATATGTATATATATATATATAGACTTCATGTTCACTATTCATAAATTAAAATTTTTATATATTTAGTAGAAATTTTTTAAAAAGTTTTTTTTTTTCAATTTTTGTGTTTATAATTTTAGAAATGCGACATTTAAAATAAAATCATTCTAAAAAAATCATTTTAAAAAAATTTAATCATTTTAAAAAAATTTAGTTAACAATTCTATTAAAATAAAGGGAATTATACTCAAAAACTTTACTTCAATAGAATCGATATGTTTAATTTTTTTATTACTATGGATGAACACTTACAATTTTTAATTTAATTACATTTAAAGATTTCAAAGCTCAAAAGCTTCGAGTCCGGTTGAATAATTAATACTTAAAATTAATATTAATACTAGTTAGTTTCGCAATCTAAAAATAAATTAAACCATTTCTCCTCACTCTCCACACTTCTTCAAATTTTTTGCAATATATTTACAATTAAAAAAGTCATCGAAATAAAATTATTTCACGACCTATATATTTAACCCTTTCATTACCGTATTGTGAGCCGATGGATAATGCATTTTGTTTTTGATTATTTTCCTACAACGTAAATTTTATAAAATAAATAATTTTTTAAAATTAGCAAAATAAGAAGAATTCCGCAACGGATTTTAACTAATAATTAGCTACCTTGTAAGTAACGTGGATAGCGTTAAGACTTAGTTATTTTTTCAAGTCGTGTTATGCCATATTGATGTAAATTTTATTATCGCCAATTTTTTCCAACTCTTATACCATCGTCGATTCATTTTTTTACCTTTAATGAACTTGACTGAAGACAAATCTTACTTCTGTTTCAAATAGTAGTGTTCGTTATTAGTCTGTATTATTTCATAACTATTTTTTTTATTGCTTCCAAATTTTTTGAAAATGCTTAACAACTATTTTTAACACTATTAGGTCAACACTATAATATTTTACGATACATTTTACAAATTGTTTTTCTTTTATATATATATATATATATATACATAACTATTTTATTTAAATTTAAATAATATACCTAAGTTGTTGTTTATTTATTTATTTATTTTTTAATTCACGCCTTTGAAACTATACAAAATAGAATTGGGATGGGCATATAAATATTACCATTTCAGACTCATAAGTATTCAAAAGTATTAAATTATTCTTTATTGGAATTTTCGTTTTTTTTTTTTTTTTAATAAAATTCACTATTTTAGAATAATTTTAAATCTGAATATTTAAAAATAAAAATAAATAGATGCAATTTTTCAAAATGGAAATTAAATCATAAAGTTAGGAAATATTTTTTATTTTTATTTGTTGTGATTTAAAATTACTAGGTAAGTCCAATGAGTTGACTTTAATATGATAATCAGAGTTAAAAAGTTATAAAGAATACCACAAAAAAAAAAAAAACAATATACATTTTTTTAAAGGTGTCAACGAATTCTTTAAAACTTAAAACTCCCATACAACAATTTATTTTTGAATAACTTAAATTGAATATTGAAAGATTTCTGGTATTTTTGTATAGTTTTGGTTTTGTATTTGTTTTTCTAATTTATTTTTTATGAGAATTGAAATCCTAATATATATTTATGAACCATCCAGCACAGGTATTGTTGAGATATTCACAATTTATAATATCTTGTGACACTTACTTTACTATGAATATACACGCATCGTTCTTAGCTCTTAGAAAATGATTTAAGACAATTTTGTATAAAAATATGGTTACTTAATCAATTTCAGGACTTGGAAAACATTATGTAATCCTATTTTCAGTCACACAACAATTATATGAGGTAACCCTAGTTCCAAACCTATACAAGAATATTATTCGATCATAATATTTTTTACATTTAAGTCAAAGTTTTAAACTGAACAAGAGATCTACAAATTGAGATTGCATAATACAATCTCACACGGTATTCTAAAACCAAATTATGAAAAAAAAAACATAACTAGAATACTAAAATTTCAAATCTCAAATCACACATTCATAACAATTCTATTTAAAAACTAATTTTTCAATAATAACTGATTACACTGACATACTGTTCCATAACTCATCACATTTAAATTGTCCACTCTTCTCGAATGTTGTTCTGTCTTGTTATACTGTAAAAAAAAAAATAATAATAAAAATGAAATCTCTGACGGCTATGCTCTTCATATGTTCAAAGTAATACAAAATGTCATACATATTGGCCTCAATTTTATATTTTGTATTATTTCTATATAATTTATCCATCCATTTGAACATCCATTCTCACTTAGACATGATACAAAACAAAAAAAAAAAAAACTGAAGTTTTCTCCACACATATGTGGAACATTTGTTTGTACCAACTCCCTATACACAGTAACTCTTCGAAAACAAAACAAAAATTCAAAATAATTTTTTTTTTTTTTTGTTTTAAAGAAATGGAATAAGCTCTAGCCATTCACTACTGTTCTTCATTCTACTTTCAAATTCATTCAAACAAATCTAAAAGTTATATAAAAATACCCAGAAGGTGGGAAGTAACTTAATATAGATTATATATATATATATATCGTCATATACAGCCAAATGTTACTCCATTCTTTCCGTTTTTTAAATTACAATATTTCAGGATATTTTTACACCATATCCTTTCTAATTTTAATATATATATATATATAATATTAATATGTATATTATGTTTAGTTTCAAAATTTAAAATATATATGTACATTTATACAAGAAATAGCAGAATATTTCTTGTTACCATAACTGGTGATTCTATATTGAACAGCATAAACACAAAACAAAAACGAAAAAATCAATTCAAAACCCTAAAATCACCATTCTCACTCCCACGACATATACTCTGTGTCAGGAGGATAACAGAAAGATGTATATTTTTTAGAAAAATGGTAAAAAATAAAATAACGGTACTGATGGTTAGGTGATTTTTTTTCAGTTTTCCTTTTTTTTTTTTTATTATTATTATTATAATTTTTTTTTTTTTTTTTGTTACAGCGTTATGATGTCCTGAATACAAATGGCCGGTTTTTGTGTTCATCTCCTCTCATAATTTCACAAAAAAAAAAAAAAAAAAAAACACACAACCAGTGGCAAGTGTGTTGGATATTTTCTGGGCTCCCATTTTTTTTTTCATATATTCTAACCGAAGGATTTTTTTTTTTTTTTTTGTTTTCATTGAAACAATCCTTGCTGTGTATGTTTGGACTATTTATGATATTGTTTGAATGTATGTACATAAATGTATGGTAGAAGAAGAAAATTTTTTGAGTCGTCGACTTATTTAAGTTGTGTGTTTTGTAGCCATTTGGATTTGTAAGAGAGTTGGGTATCACATATTTCGTTTGATTTCTGTTTGCTTGTTTTGTTTTTGTTTTTTTATAATATTATATGGAAAATAGAAAAACAAAAAATAATATTTTTCATTTTTGTTTTTATTGTCTTAAATGAAAAGTGATATTCTTACAAAAGTCATATTTGGAAGAATTACAACAAAAACAATAACAACATTAAGAAACAGAAAAAGAAATAAAATAAATAAATGCGTGTATAGAAATTGGTAAAATCCAACAGGACTAACCAACAGGAGGACACACGTACGCATTAAATGTGTTTTTTTCGTTTTTTTGTTTTTTGTGTTTTTGTTTTATAAATTTTCATTTTGTTTTCTTAATATACCTCAATGCCATCACCACCACCACCACCACCAACAATGCCATCTTCAACTTTACAATCACTATCACCATCATCAAGACAATCACTTAAGTTAAGAATAGCCTATTTATATACGAGTATATATAACTATGTATATGTGGTGTATGTTATAGCCTTAAACTTATTTGCATATTAGAGTCATTTTTGAAGATACATATTTCCATATTTTTTTTTTTTTTATGTTTTTAGAAAAAAAAGGACATTTTTTTTAGTGGAAAATGTAAAAGTTAATACATGGTATATCTTTTAGGTATATATATAATATATAATTGACTATATAGGGGTATTTGTATAAATAAAGAACTTTTGTAATACATTTTCTACTCGTATAATAATAATATTTTGTCTATAGTTTTTTTTTTTTGTATTTTTGATATCCTTTGATATCCTTATTTTTGGTTATTTCCTTATTATACTACTGTATTATTGTGTAGTATTGTCTAAAAGCAAAAAAAAAAAAATTATGTGGTATAGTAACAGATGGCATTGCAAATGATGATGATGATCGTTTTCTGTTTTTTTTTTTTTGTTATTCTTTTTTTTATTATTGTTTTTATTTTTGTAAATTTAATTTTTTTTTCTGTTTAGGTTTTTGTTATTCTAGTTTTCTGAATTTCTGTTTTTGTTTTTTTAATTTTCTAATAGTTTTTGTAGTTGCATATAGAAATTCTCCGCCCATTTATTTATATATAAAAAAAAAATATTAATATTGTAAATAAATTATATTTGAAATATAAAAATGCACAAATATAATATAAGTGTTATCAATGTATTGGTAATTAAAACTTTAATATGGAATAAATTACGTTTATTGATTATAAACATTTTAAGTTTGGAATCAATCATCAACGATATGCACTTAAAGCTGTCAGTTAATGTTTTGTATATGAAATATATTGGCAATAACTTTGCTATGTATAGGTAAGAGCAGCTATTATAGCAGTTATTTAAGATAATTTAGTATGGAAGATTGTGTATTTTTGATACCAAAGCACGAGTAGTCTATTTATAAATAATTGGACATAACCTACATTGTAATACAATCATTATTTGTTAAAGAGTTTCAAACTATTTTAATTAAATACTATTTAAAAATACTGGAATTCCAGGACTTTAGAAATCGTTGTAGAGTTTAATATTTTTAGAAAAAAATTATTTGCCTCAACTACACTTATACATATAGAGATTGCGATTTCCTGTATTTTTTATATTCTTGAGAAATTCAAATTTGCTATTTTGGGAATTTGTAAATACGAAAATATGTTAATAAACACTTAATATTAATTTATTATTATTTAATTATAATAAAAGAGCAATAAAGAGATAAGAGATATATAAAATTAAATGTAGTGATCTCAGATTCAAATTGTAAAGAAATCTTATCAAACTTGATGTCTTTGTCATTTAAACTGACTTTGAACTTAGAATAATAATGTAATCAGAACAGAACAATTAATAGTAATATTGAAGAATATCAGGCCTCAAATAACAGACAGAAACTAACATATAGGCAAAAAATTAGGTCGTTAGAAATATTGGTACAACAAATATATATATATATATATATATGTAGGTCTTGTAGTTGAATGTGAAACATATTAAATACTACCTTTTATTTTACTTAATTAATAAACTTGAAATATAATATATTTTACATTAAAATTTTGTTCGATTTAAAAATTTTGTTCGGTATAAAAATAAAAACTAAAAAAAAATAGCAAAAATATTATACATAAAATTAAAAATCAATAAAAATAATTAATATAATTAATACTTTATATAACTAAATAATATTACCTATATCAATATCTATATCAATACTCATATTATATCATACAACACCAAATAACCAAATAACATAATAAATAATATTGGACCTAATAATAATTACACAATTGTCAACAAATGACAAAAGTATGTGACATGACGTACCCAGTAAACATAGTAACGTCAGGCATCCGTCAAAGATGGATAAAATCGCAGCAACAACTTGCAGAAAAATATGGCTAATTAAATAAATAATTAAAATTATCAAAGTGGTCTTCTACAGTAGACCAATCCCCTACCTAGACAGTACAAACAGATTAAAAATTAAATTAAATCCCAAAAGGATTACGGAGAAAAAAAAATGTAGTCTTACACTACAAATACCTACTGATGATAAAATTAATGTTATGATGAATGAAGCAACTCTTAAAACTTATTGCCATTATTGAATTATGTCTGGTTTGTTTTATTTATTTTTGTTTTCAAGAAATATCCTTGAATGAATTTAGTTTCATAAAAATTTTACTTTAACTTCTCTAATGTGTAGAATTTGTTAGACCCTTTAGTTTTTCATTTTGCTTTGTAAACTTATATTATATGTAGTATAACAATTGTGACCACATCCCGTTATTGTCGATCAAATGAATGAGAAATAAACTGTAAATAAAAATTGCACATATTTTGATAATGATCCAATTATACATATTATTATTTTTCAATATCGTCCCAAACAATTTCAAGATTTAATAAAAAAATCATTAAAATTTTGGTAGAAATAAAAAAACAAAAATAAAAATTTTATAAAAAAAAAAATTTGTCACACTTTAAAATATCTAGGAATTTTTTTTTTTTTTTGCTGTAACATCTTCAGTACGTACTAAAAAACTGAAAACGACATTAAAAAAATGTACGAGTCAGAAAATAATAATAATAATAATAAGGTTGATTTTGTTGGTGGTGCTACAACAAGGGTGTTAATAGTATTTTTTGGATGCTCCGTGTTTAAATTTTCTTTTTATCATTTTTGAGTTTTTAAAATTGATACCAAGTCAAGAGTAAGGGATACAAAACAAAAAAAAAAAAAACAAACGACATATACAATATGTGACCACAATAATGTACAATCTGTTAAATTTAATTTTTTTTTTTTATTTTTCTACTATTATACAACTTCCTTCTTTGATTGTTACTGTTTTTTTTTTAAACTTATTTTTATATACATATATATAGATATATATATATATATATATATATATTTTTTAAATTGAAAACGTGATGGTCATATTAAAATATTGTACAAATTTTTGGTTTTCTTCAAAAATTTTTAATTTCAATTTAGGATGAAATTTTTGTTATTTTGTTTTTTTTTTTTTTGATATTTAACTTGAAGATGAAATGAAAATAGAACTTTTTAAAAGGTTTACGTGTATATTACCAGAATTAAGGGAAAATCTTAATAAATAAAATTAAATTTGAAATAAGAAAAAAAAAACAAACGAATTACAGTTCTCTTTATTTTTACAATTATCATCGCTTACATCAATATCATCATGATCAAAGTTATCATTACTATTATCATGAGATGGGGTTTTTGTTGCATTTGTCAATGTTTTTTGCTATATGAAAGTCAATATTTTCTTCTATTTTTACAAAATGTAATGTCAAATGTCGCATAGGTAAATTTAAGTTAGGTTTAAATGTGGATGATTGCAAAAGGAATACAACTCATGTTAAAATGATGCGAAAAGAACCGCTATTAATTTGAGTTAACATTTTTTCTGTTTTTATATTGTAGGTATGTCGTTTAGGTTTAATTAGGAGAATGTATGATACACAGTTTGAAGGACAAGAAAAGAAAGACTAGTAAGACAACCGGATAATATAAGCCTATTCGAAAACTACTTAATTTAATGTGCTATGCGGTTTTAGTTATAGAATTGACAGTTTTAATAAACTTATAAATATGTTTAATACAATATAATTGTCACTTTATAATATGATTCACTCCTCTCCTCTATCCCGCTTCTTCTTACTATGTCACATTCCCTCTCTCCTCTCTTATATCTCTTCTATAGGTCTTCACCTTCAATAATAATATCTTTTTCAATTCTTGCTTAATCTAACCGTTAACCAAAATGATAGAAAATACTATAGATCTACCGTTATTCCAACTAGAAGTTACCCTAAAAGTTATAGATTAAAACAGCAAACAAAATATTTATTTACTAAAATGTATTTTTCTATTTATTTTTATAACATTTAAAGCATTGAAAAATAGAATTCAAATATTATATAAAATTACATTCGTATCCGATTTTGATCTTAACACAGTCACAGCGCAAAATAAACTTTATACTGAAATTTATTTGTGAAAGAAAATAGAATAAAACAAAGCAAAATTGAATTTTTTTTTTAATAACATTTCATTAGTTAACTGTACTCGATTAACAGCTTTTAGTATAGTCAACTCTTTTATATTAAAAACATACTGTACTGCTGTATATATATATATATATATATATATATATAGTTTATAGTGCTATAAGTAGGCGTGGTTATATTTAAAGTTTTGATTTTAAGTTTTTTTTTTTTAGTTTTGTTTTTTTTTAATAAACATTTCATGTATATGAAACCTGATGTTAAAACATAAAAATACAACAACACTTTAACCCAAACAAATAAACGTGTGTTATATTATAATAACGCGATGATTTCAGTTAACGCTATCTACACAATGAAAGAAAAAAAAATAGTAAATTTATTACTATACCTTTTGTACAGACGTGGCAATTTTATTGTTAAGTTTTTTTTAATTTTGAAAATTCAAAGAGAATTTAATTCTGCTGAGTTAATTTAATTTTTTTTTTTAATGTTTAATATATGTAATAAATTTATTATAGTTGTTAACATTCTACAATATTGAATTTATAAAAATTTATATTTTTTGAATAATTGTTTTTAATAAAATTGAGTATTTGTACTATGTAATAATATGACTTTCAATTAGTTTCTAAATGTCCCACAATTAAATTTTTTTATACATCAAGTACAATTTTCTTGGTTTAGAATCCCTTCCAATTTCATTATTATTGTAATGTAATCCCATCCGTGGTATATAGAGTGGAAATTGCAATTTAACTATTGAAAATTAAATAAATTTAATTTAAGAATTTTTAATCACCATTAATTTTACTGAATATCTACTTAAGAACTCCTTGCATAGAATATCACGCATCAAACCATCATAATTTTTTTGTAATTCCATTACTGCGATGTAGGTATAGGACAATTTTTTTGTTTTTTGTCAGCTTTTTCTATCTTTGGTTAAAAACTTTTTCCGTAGGTATATCAGTACCTCTTACATGATCTCAATTCAGATTAAACTGTAAAATTAACTAAAAGGACAATGAACTACATATTTAAAACAAAATTTAATTCGGAAAATTTTTTGTAAAATGGCACTAACCTTTTTTTTGTAGGTATATTTAATGAACATATCTATACGTAGTACCTATACACATTATATCATTTTTCATAATAATTCAAAAAAAATAATAATTAATCTTTTCTTTTTTCAAAATATTACATGTATTCAAATTATTTAATATAAAAATTTTGTGCTTATATCCTTGAAAGGAAGGATGACAAAACAATATTATTATTATTTATTTAAAATTCCAAATAAAAGGACCTTCCAACATAAATATATGATGTGTTTTCATAATTAAAAATTTTTTTATATTCATAAATATGAATATATGTATATATATACTTATATTATATAAATAATTAAAAAAATATATACTTTAACTTACTATATTGTGTATAATATTTTTTTTTTATATTATTACTTATTTTAATTAACACTTGGTTGAATTAAATTTGTTTTCTCTTTTGTATTATTTATTTTGAATAAAATATTTTTAATAACTAATTATAAAATATTTTTTCATTAATTTAAAAAAAACATATATATATATATATATATATGTATGTACACATATACTTATTTTACTAATTTAAAAACTTTTCTTTTGTTTCATTTCTTTTTAATTATATAGAACCCAGTAATTATACTTGTTCAACATGTAAAACACGTTTATATTCAGCATGGCGACTTATTCAACACGTCCAAAATTCACATGGTGTTAAAATTTATGTTGAACCAAATTCAACACATTCTCATGCATTAGCAGCTGCAGCAGCAGCAGCAGTTGCAGCAACAACAACAACATCAACAACAGCAGCAGCAATATCATCATCATCATCATTATCATCAGTATCATCAGTATCATCAAATCATTCTGTTGATATGTCAATTGGTATGGGTTCAATATCAACATCATCAAATTCATTTAATAATTTAATTCAACAATCCGGTCAAAAATTAATAAATGCACATAATAATAATATAAGTAATTCATTAGTTGGTCTTAAAGATTTAAGTTCAAGCTCATCAAATTGTTCATCATCGAGTGAGATAAATTTAGTAAATAATAACAATAATAATAGTAATAACAATAATAATAATAATTCAAATAATCGACTTGGTAATAGTAACAATAATAGTAATAATAATAGTACAACTAGTCAAAATAGCAATAATAGCCATTCATCACAGCAACATCAGCAACACCAGCAGCAACAGCAACAGCAACAACAACTGCAACAACAGCAGCTTCAACAGCAGCAACAACAGCAACAAACAACACAACAACATTTGCATGCAATGCAAAATGCACAAAATTTAGCTGCAGCTGCTGCTGCTCAAAGTATACGTCATCATCCGTTATTACCACCGCCAGATATGCATTCAAATCCATTTAATTTATTAAGAATGCCATTACCACCACTTGCACAAGGTCCAGTAGTTCCTCCACAAGTTGCTCCATTATTTTCACGACCACATCCAGATCATTTCCGTATGGAGCAATTAGTATCTGAACAATTCCGTCATCATGGCCTTAATTTAGCTGCAGCTGCAGTTGCTGCTGCAAATTCATTAAATCCACATAACCAATCATTTACAGCGGCGGCAGCAGCAGCAGCGGCTGCAGCTGTAGCTGTTAATAATCAAAATAATGCAATAAAACAAGAACGTCCATCATCGAACAGTAGTCGTGGTGCATTAACACCAGCTGGATCACAATCAAATAACTTATCTAATACAAATAATTCATCGGTATCTGGAAATGTTGCAAATAGTTTGAATGTATTAGATCAACCACAACTGGATTTCTATTCACAACGATTAAGACAATTAGCAGGTACAACTAGCCCAGGTGCTGTTGTTAATGTTCCTGGCAATTCACCAAGTCCACGTAAACAACAACAATCACCATCATTTGCAAGTCCATCACCATCACAATTACCACCGACACCATTAACAAATACTAATTCAAGACCTCAAAGCTTGACACCACCTGAAAAGACTAACGATATGCTATCAGTTAAGAATGAAAATAATAATAATAATAACACATTGACAACGACACCACGCTCAGCATCAACACCACCATCAAAAAATAATAATTCACAGGATGCTGTTTATTCATGTGAATATTGTGAGAAAAAATTCCGATTTGAAACAAATTTGATTGTACATCGACGAATTCATACTGGTGAAAAAATTTATAAATGTACAGCATGTGAATTTGAATGCACTCACATTGGTAAATTAAAGAAACATATGAAAATTCATAGAACACCTGAAGATCGAACTAGTAATGCTGGTTCACTAGAAACATTAGATGGAGAAGAATCACCTGAAGAGGAAATTGAAGATGAAGAACAAATGGATGAAGATGAAATGGATGAAGAAGATATTGAAGAAAATGATGAAGTTAAATATGAAGCTGAAGATTTAACAATGAATGCCAGAACCGATTATAAAAAAATATTGGGACATAATTCTGGTTCATTAGTTGGTGAATTAATGGATAAATTTGGTTTATCAAATATTGCACAATATTCAGAAGCATATAAGCAAGCGTTACAAGAATCTGGTAATGCTTTAAAAATGCATTTAAATAACAATAAAGATCATGACAATAATAATAGTAATGTAATGCAACCATTAAATGATAAATTAAATAGTTTGCCAGCTGCATTAAGATTACGTGAAGAATTTGCTAAAAATATGTTACATCAATCACAACAAGCAGCAGCTGCTGTTGCACAACAGCATGCAGCACAACAACAACAACAACAACAAGTTCCTTTATTTAACCCATTCGAAAATCCATTTGAAACATCGAAACGTATGAAATTAGAAGGTGCACCAGAATGGTGGAATTTATCTGGTTTACATCGAAATGATTTATTATTTGAAAATTTAAAATTAAAACCAATGATGCCAAATTCAAATAATAATCCAATGATGCATCATGGTGCTGGCTTAAAAAAAGATGGTAGCAAACGTAATGATACATGCGAATTCTGTGGTAAAGTATTTAAAAATTGTTCCAATTTGACAGTACATCGACGAAGTCATACCGGTGAAAAACCATATAAATGTGAATTATGTTCATATGCATGCGCTCAAAGCTCAAAATTAACACGTCATATGAAAACACATGGACGTAGTGGCAAAGATGTATATCGTTGTCGTTTCTGTGATATGCCATTTAGTGTCCCATCAACATTAGAAAAACATATGAGAAAATGTGTTGTTAATCAAGGTAAAGTAGCAGCTAGTGCTGCAGCAGCAGCTGCTGCAGCTGCAGCTAGTTTAAGTGGCTCAAATAATATTGGTAGTGGTGGTGGTGGATCACAACAATTATCATCATCACATTTACCACAATTACCATTAATAACAAGTACAGGTGGTAGTTTATCTGGTTTAGGTGGACCTGGTAGTGGTGGTGATGATTCAAATATTAGTAAGGATACAGCATGACTTTATCAAAATTGGGTTGGTTTTCCACCGCCTTTGCCAAGGCAACAACAACAACAACAACATCAATCATCATTGTTATTACAACATCATCATCATCATCATCAGCAGCATCAGCAACAACAACAACCACCCAATTCGAATAATCAACAACAATTGCAACAACAGCAACAACAATCATCACAACAATCTCCATCTGCATTAATTTCACATGGACCACATCAATTACCACTTGCTACAACAGCACGTTTAATGTCAAGAATTTTTTAAAATATAGATATAAATACAAACAAACAAATAAAAAAAAAAATTAATTATTATTATTAAATTATGTAACGAGAGGATGTAATGGTCAGTAAATAAACTAAAAAACAAAAACAACAACAACAAAAAAGACATACCATAAATTTTATATAATTTATAAATATAATTAAAATTAATGTATACTAAGAAAATGTATAAATAACCCTGTAATTAATATAATAAAAATAGTACATACTGAGAAAAAATAAATTATGTATTAATAATATTTTTTCTCTTTAATATTAATTTATATGTCTGTAACAATAATGTAAATAATAATTGAAAACTTAGCCAGTAATTTTTGTACAGTAAAATTTTCGAAAAAAAAAAAATAAAAATTAACAACAAAAAAAAATAATAATAAAACAAAAATAAAAATAAGATTTTTTTTTTTTTATAGATACATATATAGATAAGAATATTTAAATTTAATTAGATGGAAATTCCAACTCAAAGTTGTAAATTTTTTACTTAAGTAAATTATATGAATTATAGTTATATATTTTTATTTTTATTTAAATTTAATTTAATTTGTTTTTTTTTTATTTCTGAAAAATTTCTAAATAAGACATTTAATTTAAGAATATATCTATATACATATATATAAACAATTTAAAGAGAGAAAAACAATAGTAAAATAAAATTATAACGAGAGGCATTTAATACCAAAGTAAATATTAAGTTGAAATGAATAATAAATAATTTTTGTATAAATTTTTAATTTTTTATTTTATTTTTTTATAACAAATATTTTGAATTAATTTAATTTTATATTTTTTTATCTTAACAAAATGTTGAATACATTTTATTTATACATATATTAATATTGTAATAAATAAATAATTAAATTCTAAATTGTAGTAATACATAATTAATTATTATTATTAATATTATATATTATTTTTATTTTTTATATTGTTTTGTTATAATATTTGAAAAAAAAAAAAAGAAAAACAAAAGTAAAAAAAATTATTTCGTTAGATGAAAAATAAATTTGTGTTCGGTTCAGTTCGGTAAAATTCGTTTTATATTTGAATAATAATAATAAAATATTAAGTTTATATAAACATAAATAATAAATTTTCGATTATTTTAAATTATATTAATGAATAAAAATGACATAAACCCTATATAAATTAAAATAAAAAAAAAAAAAATTATCTTGTGTCTTAATTATAAAATTTTATTAAATTTTTTCATTCTTATTTAATTTACAATCGATTATTTATCTTTTTTTTTTTGCTATTATGTTATCTAATAATTAATTTTGGAGAAATAAATTTTTGTTAAATTAATAACTTTCGTTAAAAAAAAAATAATTATTTAAATTTAAAAATACTTGTAAATTTTTTTAAATAATTTCATATGCTTACATAACTGCCATTATATAAGTTAAACAAAAGAGAAATGAATTTTGAAATAATTCATAAATTTTCATATATTTGTTTTAAAAAAAAAAACTTTTTCTTAACATAATTATTTAATATTAAATTTATTAATTTCAATAATTTTTTTCTTAAATAAAAATGTTAACTAAAAGTTTTAATAATTTTTGTAAAATTAATTAATAACCTTAACTCGTAAAAATCTACGCATGAAATCATGATTAAATAATTACTTAAAAAAATTTACTTAATTTTACGATTATGATTTTGTACTTTTAGATTTTTATTTTTATCACATAGAATCGAACAAATGAAAAAAAGAACTATGAAGGCCTAAATTTTTTTTTTGTTTAAATTTTACTATTTGAATTGAATTAATATTTATTGTGTTCAAAGAAAAAATTAAAAAAAATATTTTTCAATTATTTTTTATTTAAAATTAAAAACAATAAAAATTGGACAACTGGAATTATTTATAATAAATTAAAAAAAAAGAAAAATTACAACAAACATTTAAAAAAAAAAAAAATTAACAATCAAATCAGAATTTTTAAAATAACTAAACGAATTTATAAATAGTAATGTATATATTATGTATATACATAAATACAAATAAAAATCTCCAAAAAAAAAAAAAAAATTAAAATTGTTAAATACATAATTATTATATTTAAATACAAATGAATATCTATTAAATTAAAGAAGAGAAACAGGATCAACATATAAAAAAAAAAACAAACAGAAAAACAAAAATAAAATACAAAATGATAAATACATAATACTATTAAAAATAAGAAATAAATAATAATATAATGATAAAAAAAAAACAAATTATTTCTTTTTTAATTACAAAAAAAAAATTGAATCACTAAAAAATTAATATTCTTACGAAGTATTTTAAGAGAAAGGTTTACAGTTTCTTAAATTGAATTGCAAAATTTGAATTCAACTTTAATTGAAGCAGTTTTTCATCCATCCAACACTAATGGAACTCTTCAGTAAGTATTGTAGTGTTGCACAATCAAGACAAGTCATAGTTTCAATATAGATTTTAAATAAAACCATATGAGTATTCACACTATACATAATTCATTTATTTACCCAAATGTCACAAATATTATTTAAATTTTATTTACAACTATTATACAATTATACAGCGATCAAATCCTTATACCAATTAATTTTGCAAAACACTGATATGTAATTTAATTGCTTTTCAAATCTAAATATTTTTTTCTGTCAATATTACAATTTAGAGAGGATTGCTGGATAAACCACGTTAAGCATCTAATTCGTAATTTTTTTATTTTAGCCTGAAATAGTTGAAATTTTTGTATGTAAAAGAGCCTCACAGAATGGAACATAAACAAATAAATAAATAGGCACCTGCAAGTTAATATAAAAGTGTAGAATAACATATAACTAAAATTATAGCTTGTATAAGAGATGTGACATTATTTTATTTTTTTTTACCTCAACTCGTTCCCGCAACCAGCAATACCCTATATGTATTATAAGGTATATAAAATATTGAATTGTACTAAATTGTGCTAACATACTGTTATTTTTTTAAAATCAAAATTACAATAATTTTATAATTAAAAAATATTTTTGAATTGACGTTACAATTAAAAACAGACGGTAAGTCTGTTATACATTACTCATCTATATATATACTCCTGTAAAAAAATGATCTGATATGGTGGTTGATGTATTCGGCTAATGTTTGTTATAATAAATAGTTATCAACGACTGTGAAGATCAGGATTTACACCTTTAACATAACAAGCAACACCAACTCTATGTAGAGATATAGAAAATTATTATACAGAGACTTGTTTTTTATTGTTACTGATAAAAAAAAAACGTACTGCAAAACAGAAAAAGATTAAAAAAATACTGGGAAGATGATAAAATCATTGATTATAGACTGATTTAGTATTGTGAGGGTTCTTAAGCATTAGATAGAAAATGCAGAGCACTCGTTCATTAAACCATTCATTACCTATGTCCTTTATAATGAAGCAAACTTCCACAAAAATGAATTCTTTAGCTTTACAAAGTAAAAAATAAAATTCAAACAATTTTTTTTTTATATTTGCATCTCAGCTCGACAGAACCATCAGGGTTAAATTTAACAAATCGATAAAAAATATGTAATTTAAATAAAACAGAAACTAAAATCATCATTAACTTTTAACTCAAATCACTCGTTTGAAAATTAATATTAATTTTGTGAAAAGAAAAATTATAATAATAATAACTGTAAAAAATTTTTAAATAATTTTTAGATAATATTTGGTGAAAAATGTAATAAAAAAAAAATAAAAAAAAAAAATTAAATTAAAATGAACAACAATTTCAAATTATAATAAATTAGTTTTTAAGAAAAATTTCAAATTGTAATAAAAAAAAAAAACACATAATAAAAATCAACACAAAAAATTAATTCTAATTAATTCCAATAATATATATATATATATATTTAATAGTTTATATGTATAACACTTTCACACATATTATATATAAATAAATAAACTATTTAGATATATACATAGATTAATATATAAAAGAGAATGATTATTTCATTGAATATACATGTATATATATATATATATGTATATATATGCATTATATAAAATGAGTAAATTAATATTAGATAATAATTTAATTTAAATTTATGAAATAAAATGAAATTTAAATAAAAAAATAAAAATCTTTATTAAAAATTAAAAAAAAAAAAAATTAAAAACAAAAAAAAAAATAAAAACAAATTACAAAATTTCTAATTATAAGTAACATCAAATTTTATTGATTGTCTGTGTTATATAAGTAAATTATATATTATTATTAATTATTAATTACTATTAATATTATTATTATTATTATAATTATTATTATTATTAATATTATTAAATAAAATAAATGAAAATTATGTAAAATAATATTTGAGAAACTAAAAATTATTATTATTATATAAAATTATTAAAATTAATATACGATGAAAAAACAAAAACAAAACAAAAAAAAAAAAAAGAAAGAAAACAAATTAAACCAAAATATACAAAAATTGAAAATAAAAATTCAAAAATTCAAAAAAAAAAAAAAATATTTTTTCATTTATTTTTTAGTACCATTTCAATCATAAATTGCATTAATCCGTTACTATATGATGTGTACAATTGAAATACGGTATAGGAGCTACGACACCGTCTTATGGCCGTTCTAGTTAAATTTATTTTATAAAAGTCGAAAATTCATATTATTGTAGAAATTTGATCAATTTATAGTTTTATATCTCCAACCACACCTTATCAAAAGTCTGATCGACACCTAGAAATAAAAATTATTATATGTAGGGGTATTTTCTCCTAAAAACTTTCCTATTTCGATAGTTAGTCTATGTATCTGGCTTGAGATAGAGCTCTGATAAAAGAGCTGGAAAATATTATAGTACCTATTAAGTGAAAATTTAAAACTGGAAAAACGAATTGAAATGATAATGAGTGTTAAACAAATCCATTTTAGTATTGTTTATATTCAATTTCATTCCAGAAATCCTAAGCACTTCCACTATAATATTAAAATAGACTTTTAAATAAAAAATGTGAAAATACATGTGAATATTAGTCTTCTTAAAAATATTTTAATATACAGTGTTATACATAAATCACTCATATTCTTGAACACTCATCGCGTCAGTGATGAAAAACTGGCCCACTTGGCTACCAACATAACGAAAATTGTCCAGAAGTCTTCCAGAAACACAAATTTATTTAGACTTTGGCGCAGGTCAATTTTTGAATGTGTTTGTCAAAATTAGCGCATGCCAGAAACGTTTATAATAGATTTCGTGCAAAATTCTGTATTGTGAGTTGATTAAGTAGATTGGCAAGTAGATTTTTAAAAATTCATGTAAACATCACCATACGACAAATAAAGTAAAAATTTGAAATGAAGGTCTGTTGAAACCAAAAATAATTTACAGTATTTACTTCTCAGTGTTACCAGACTCTTCAAAAAATATATTAACTAAAATAATTTACATACCTTACCTAGATATTTTTAAACAATATATTACAAAATGTGTGCATATTTTCAGGAGAAATTATTACCTACAATAGCCAGGTAAATAATTATGTACCTATCTATTTTTACCTTTTTTCAAATTTACCTGAAATATTTAATTTTTCTATTACAAACTAGGTGGCAATATGTTTACAGTTTTTAATAAGAAAAACAAAAAAATTAAAAAGGATCATAACATTATGATCATATTAGAAATTTAACTGTAATACCTACATACTTCTTAAAATTCAATCATAAAGTGTAAAAAAAAATTCTAATTCGAATTAACAAGAATTTCAAGCCAGACCATTTGTATATATTTGGCTCGAAAACATCATAAGTATCCTTGGATAGGTATAAACAGTAATTAACATATATGTATGGGGTTGTAAAATTTTTAAATCTTATGGATTAGCTTTAAATTGCAAACTCATCAGATCTAATCACAAATATCGTTAATATTTCATTTTGGAATATTATTATCAGATATTTATAGTTAAGATAATGAAATTTGACCTATTCAACACTGTTCTGGATTCTGGCAAATTTATTGGTTGGTTGTCTTGTGACTTCATGATGTTGAAACATATAGGTATAACCTGAAAATCTGCAGTACAAATACAATAAACTAAATTTAAATACACCTGTGCAGCTCATAGAGGTTACTGACAACATCAATCTCATTCTAACACACCTTCACACAAATCGAAATTGAAAAGGAAACGAAACAAAAAAACTGACAGAATGAATCTGAGTATTTGGCAAATAAATTATCCTGCAAAGTCATAGGACATAAAAAAACTGTCCGTTCACATGATTTTGAAGTAGTTTAAAATAATTTGTTTACCTTGCACACAACAAATCTGAATTTAAAACTCATATCCCGAAATACCAATTTGTAACTGATGTTTGAAATGTTTATTCTGCTGATGTTGTTGTATGATTCGGAATCGAGGACATTGCCAAAAGCAAATTTGAATGCATTTATCTTCGAAATAAAAATTCTTTGCGATAGTGTATCTAATTTTATGAACCAATCCCAACAATAATATGGACGAACTATATATGAATCTAAAAACCAGAAGAGTTTGCACCTAAAAACCATAAAATCATAAGTCGAACTAAACCTATATAGGCAAAAAAAAATCTGGGCAATGTAAAGTACATGGTAGAGAATGACTCTAATTAAAAAAATCTTCGAATCCAATTCCTGGAATTGTCATCAGTGAATATCTCATAATCGCAGTTAATTGAGGACGATATTGTTGCACCAAAGCTCAAAACCTTTAATGTAGTTGGCTCAACCAAGTAATTATTAATGTAAATTAAAACAATATTAAGGTAAAAAAAAAAAAAATATATATATATATATATAGGTACATATATGATATATGCATAATTAAAATTTAAAAATAAAAATAACTGTTTTTATAAAATATCTAATTGGCATGATGATTATTATTATATTCTGAGAATTATTTACCATTGCTATTATTGTTGTATTTTTTTGTTATTATTATTTTTTTTTTGTTTCCAATTTACTTCTATTAAAAATTCAAAAGAAATATTGTATGTTACTTCCTATTATTAATTGTTTCTATATAACTTTAACTATTATAATTTACACGCATCGTTCGCATAATATCATTCCACTTCATTTCATTTCAACTGTATATATCAGTATAAGCGTATAAGTAACTATAGACAAAACCTCATTCCATTGAATTTCAAGGATATATAAGAATGGAAGTAGTAACAAAACAATATAGGTACCTATTTAGATATACTATATACTATGTATTGTATAATATATATATATATATATATATATATTAATAAGACAACTAACTATCTTACTTACATGTTGTTAATTATCTTTAGAATTTTGTTTTGAGTACTTTTAAATAAAAACAAAAACAAAAACTACAGCAACATCATCAAAATTAGAACGTCCAATAAAAATATGCACGTTGGAATTGGAATGACAAAATAAAATTGAATAGGTAGGTATAAGGTAGATGATATAAATGTAACTACATTTAGGTACTGTAAATTTTTTAATTGGACTCCATAATTCCAAAAAGTACAAGCGAGTGAGAAAAAAAAAATGTTCTGTTAAGTTAACAAACTAAAAATTTTATGAAAAAAATAAAAATTGAGTTGTAAAATTTATTACATCACACTTTAATTGGATCCTAGAAATTTTTTATTTTATTTCTTTTTCATTTTGTTGAATTATCCTTATAGAAATTGAATGTGGATACACGCATTATTTTTTATTTTTTGCTTTTTTTTTTGTTTTAGAGTATACTTCCATGTGTAGATTTGTATGTAAATACTTTATCATTACTTCAATTTGTCTACATTAATTTCAATTTTTTATTTTTTATGCTTCTATATATATATATATATATATATATATGAATATGATCACCTACCCTTATCCATATATTATAGGTATCTAAGTCACATATTCATATATCCATTAAAACAAATTTATATATACCTATAGGTACATGTAACCTATATTTGTACATAAATATACCTATTAGATATTTAGGTACAAAAAAATATATCAGCAATATCATATAAACATCATTAGGTACCTAGTATTACAGGATATTTTACATTCATACCTATATAGGTATATCAAGATAAATCCTTGAAATTCATTTCATTCAATATAAGAATTCCACATACGTGAATACCTATTATTTATATTTACATGTGCATGTACATATGTATATATATATATATATATAGCCATATATATTAAGTAAAATGTATAGGTATGTATATGCTTTTACATCTATTATTTACATAAATGTGTATATAGATATTTACTTAAGTACAGGATATTTACTTGATTCCCAGTAATTAAACTTTCATAACCATCATTACCTTCATTCTACGCATGTAAAAGTAAAAAAAATATAGAAAAAAAGCATTAATTTACTGTTAGGTAATTTTTGTTTTGTCTTACTGTTACTTTTATTTTTTTTTTTATTTATTTTTTTGCCTTCAATTAATTTTTTGTATACAAAAATATTTGTATAGAAATATATCATCATCATCATCATCAAATCAACATATCATTGTCCTGAAACTCCATCAGTGAGGATAGGGCGGAATAGAAATATATAGGTATGTATCTACCTTGGTATATGTATATTATATGTAAGTATAATAGTAATAAACAATTAATCTAGTAAGTACTCGCATTGCTATCTTAACATAATATGATATACATTTATATATATTAACTGCTTTACATATTATTTTGCAATTATTTTATTTGACCAAAACCAAATTTTTCTAATTAGTTTCATTAAAATTTAATATACCTACCTACATAAGAAGCGATTTGAATTTCATGAAAAGACTTTTTTATTTATTTAATCAACTACCTAATTTAACACATCCCTCTAACCCCACAATTGCAACAAAATTTAAAGAAAAAAAATATATTAGGTATAATTATTTCATAGACACCTATTTTATGTTATGTATTTGTATACATCGTGGAAAGCAAAATAAATCTGATCAACCTTCTCAATGTTTCTATATAGTATACTAAGTCCCTCGGGAGAGTAAGAATGAGAGAATGATACCACTATATAACCACTAATAAAATAAGTCTCTCGAAACATCAAAAAGGCACAATTAATTGCTAATTGGTTTTCCAGAAGCAACTGGAATGGCCTCTATACCTACCTATTTGTATACAAAATCGGACAGCAACACAATAAAGATTTTTTTTAGATCCGATTATTTTTTCAGAATTAGACACAAGCGCTGATGATCTAGGTAGGTATGTTGCTTTCGAAATATGAATACTTACATTTACATATATGTAAAATATCCTGCCCTATGCCCCGCGGATGGAGTTACAGGACAATGAACAGAACAAAATATACAATAAAAATTTAGTACAAGGACACAAAGACTTTTATTAAAAAAAAATATTAAATTAAATGCCTATATAAGTACATAACTATAAAACAAAATATATGATATTCAAAAACATAAAACAGAACAACAGAAAAAGGATATTCGATTATTCGTCGAGTAATTTTTATAACACCTATTTTATATTTATTTAGTATTTTTAATATAGGTACAATAAGACTATATTAACCTCTATCAAATATATATAATATTATTTTCAGGAATTGTTTCGTTCATCATAACACTATACTAGAACTCATCAGTAGTTATTTATAGTGTATAATATATAATATATAATATACCTGAGTGTAATAGGTAGGTATATAATTCAATCTATAGTAATGTATATAATTATATTAAGTAAGTTAGTATAAATCGTATGTACATATCCAAGTAACAAAAAACATTACATATTTCACACACTTCAAATGACCAGGCAAGCAACATATACAATTTTACATATCAACAAAATAAAAACAAAATAAAAAAATTCTCTCATATTAGGTACCTATTTGACCAAAAATCAGATATACACATACGACCGACATACATACTATATGCAAACATTTTTTCATATAGCTTGGCGACTTTTGATTTTGTTTTATTATACATTTACATCGTATAAAAAATTAAAATAGAGTAAAAAAATTCTCTTATATGATATATGAGCAAAAAGTATATATACCTAGGTATAGGTACCTATTTAACTTAACATTTTAATTTAACATATAATAGGTATTTTTTTTATATTAGATACTTACTAACATAGAATATTAAATTATAAAATTAAGGTATACCTATATTTACATATTAAATTATATAACTATAAGTTCAAATCGATTAAATTAAATTAAGCTCAAATTGCGCCATATAAAAATTTCAAAACATTATTTTTTATCTATATGTACTCTAATCCTATCTATTTAAATTAAAAAATTTTATTTTATTAAATAGGTACCTATAATAAAATATATTTAATGTATTAATGAATGTATATCATGTCAATAAATTTTAATATGCATCTCCATAAAAACAAAATATTATTTTTTTTATAATTTTTTACAACTTAATTGACCAATCCAATGATATGTTAACTCCCCTCAAAAATAGCCAATACTTACCACTACTATATTAAGTCCAGTTGAATGAAATCGTATTCGTCAATTATTTGGGAGCACAAAATCAAAAAAACAAAAAAGATTTTTTTTTTCTTATTTTGTTCTTTTTTTTTTATTTTTCTATTCCGTTGTCTTCTTATAAATTTATCTCGACTTTAATTATTAAGAGCTCATAACATAAAATATCATATGAGTAAAAAATTAAGAGTATCTCATAATCTTTTTTTTTCAATTTCAAATTCGTTTATTACGTTGGGGTTTAGTTGAATATAAAATACACATTAAGCATACATATACAACACTCAGTCATAATAAATATTCTCTTTTATAAAACTGGAGAATTTTTGATTAAAATTAATAATTTTGAGTTAAAAATTTTAACTCATATGGCTGGACAAAATTATAATGTATAGTTTACTATTAATACTTGTGTATGGTTTTCAATGCATGAGTTTATTGCTGACCGTATGTGAGTATTATAAATATAATTTTTGATAATCTCATTCACATATGGATTGTTTATATGTTTTATACGGACATAGTGTATGAGAGTATACATACAATAACAAAGTACATACTGTACTGATGAAATGGTCAAAAATTGTATGATGTATATACATATAACCACTTTCTTCTCATATTATTGTGTATCTATGATATCTATCTGATATTAGTCGTATTTCGTATTGTCTTTATTCTCTACACTGCTGGTTATTCTACAATGTATATCAAATTTATCTTGTAGATTATTGTACATAATGGACTGGACATAGAGTATGGATGGAGTGGACTATAAGCTACAAGCCAATACAAATAAATAAAATCAAATATAGCATAGTTAGGTTAAGTACTGAACCTCTAGTCTAATTTCAATTTAAACATACGTGGAAAATTTGTATATAGATATAATAATTGTACTCAGTATAAAAACATTTTTTTTAACCCAGCTCTGGAAAAGTAATCAATTGTTAAAAGTTGAATTATCCTTACTTTTTAATTTACATATAATACGAGATTATTTCTTAGATCAGCTATCAGATATTATGATACTAACGAAAAAATAAAATAAAAATAATATAAGTATAGTATTTTATAAGAATCTCTCCACAAATCGTTTACAAATCTACAAAATTAACTAAAATTGTTACTCTCCATATATTACTCGTATTCGTATAATATTGTATGATAAAAATAAATGAGGATAAATTTAACTAACTATATGTACATTTACCAAGTAAATAATATGTGAATGTGTTGACGATTGTATGCAATATAATAATTTGAGATTGAGAATTGAGATAAATTTATATTTTATATTTTTATGAAAGGGAAAACCAACATAATAAAATAACAATAACAGTTAAAATAAAATAACAGAAAATGTATATCATATATTGAAATGGAAATTGTACTATGTATGATTGTATATAAATGCATGCATTAAAGTATATTTATTTGTTTAATTTATTGGACAATGGACATGCATTGCATATGGGACTAAAAGCTAAATATCATACTATAGAGAAGATAGTAAATAAATTAGTTAGTAGAAAAAATTGGAGAGAACTTGTTTTTTTATTTTTAAATATAGGGGGAAATAAAAATGCATTTTAACTCAATTCAATCCAATTAATAAGATTTTATTTTCTCTTTTGTTTTCTCACTCTCTAAGTTTCTGATTGGATTTGTTTTACTTTTGTTTGAAATTTTCAATGAATTGAATTGGAAATTTGGTAGGTACAGTGTTGAATTTGAATGCCTAGACAAAGTAAGTATTATTTACAACATGATGACGTTATGATGACATGCACGATGCACATGACATGAGTGTCATTAATGTGTGGGATAGATAGGAGTATGTATTTTATAGTGAGTAAATATTAAAAATATTATAAATGTTAATGAAAGGCATAGAAATGGTAGGAATCGGAATAGGATTGCATAATGAAACTTAATTATGAAAATCGAAATAGAAATATATTAAAATTACTGGTACATATATACATGCTTACTTTGTTATTGATTGATTAGAAGAGTTAAAAATTTCAAGTTTTAAATTTTATAATTTTATGATTTTTAATAAAATTAATTTTAATAAAAATCCAAAATTTAATACCTACTTTTTTTTTACACTATTGACAATAACTTGTGTAGAAACACTTTTTCGTGCTTAATGAAGTACGGTACTGCAATTTTACACTACAATATCTGAACTTTAACTTGCACTTAAAAAAATAAAACTTGTATTTGAAAAAATAAACCTACCTACCTACCTACCTTCTCCTGGCTACAAAAACTTATACAACATCATCCTGAGAATTATGTATCCGAGATTGGAATGAATCATTTTTTTTTTTTTGTGTGAACATGTCATTCTAAAGTTAGAATATTTTTCCTAATTTAGGAGGTTTAAAGTTTTTTAAAATAATCTCTTTAAAACGGTTTATTTATACCCAAAACAACAAAGTAACGGTACTGGCTAATTAAATTAAACAAAGCAGAATATGTAGGTAGTTTGATTGGATAAGAAAAATGTTCGTGATGGAAGGTATAGGTAAAAAAAAATCAAATATCAAATATTAAAACTGGTAACAATCATGTCAACTAAAAACATTTGTATATCCTGAAAAGCTAAGTATTCTGTGATAAATCATATATTTACTATAAACATAAGCTTGTGCAAATAACAAAAACATAGACATAAGTACATAATATAAGTACATAATATATAACTGTTATATGTATAACAAATTAATGTATGTACCTAATTAATATATGTAGGTATCATATTATTGAATTAATATATGTATGTGGGTATCATGCTGACATAACATACAATAATTACAATAATTTATAATGTATGTACCTAGTCCGTGAACTGTATATAATTATGTTCTTTTTGCTACTTCTACGAATAATTGGCAACACCAATACCAATAAGTCTACGGATATGTGAATTGCCCAAACTGCTTAGCAGAATGCGTATTTTATTTATCGTTTATATAATTATGCGTAATAACATTATTTAATTTTAGTGCAATTATGATATTTTCTTAAATAAAAGCCAGTGAGTTATTCAAAGTAAAGTTAATCCATAAATACAGTTAAACGTCAAATTTAAATTCTTAACAGAATTTGTAAATTTCTAATTTTTTTTTATTGTTCAAATTCAATTACATTCCAACACATTATTAGTATTTATTCTTTCTGGAATTTAATAAAATATGTATCTTATTAAATTTTGATGGAATAGCTTACGATCACAAAAATTATAAATTTCTTGTAAGAAGTTCGCTGAATTATATTCATGGCTGAGTTTAATCCTAAATGTATGCAATTTATATTATATCGATTCTGAAAACTACAGATCACTTCAGTTGGCTATCGATTTAATTTGTTACTTATCGTTTTTAATTGTAGGCATAATTGGCATAATATGGCATAATTGAAATTTCTCTTAATTTTTTTATTTTAAATAATTATTTTAAATATTTTTATAATAAATCAAAAATTTGCAGTTTTAAATTAATTTTTTTGTATTATTATAAAGCTGAAAATTTTTGAGTTAATTTTTATAATTAAAAATAAATTTTATGTAGTATTGTTTTAGGTACATATAGGAAAAAATCTTGACTACCTCCGTTACATTTAAACTATTCTTACTAATTTATATATATATATATATATATATCTTACTTTATTTATATATATATATACGTCTTACTAATATTATTCCCATGTATCTTTTAAAATAAAAACATTTTTAGAAAAATATGAATTTCTAATAAA
Organism: Argyra leucocephala; assembly: GCA_963942445.1. Taxonomy (NCBI): domain Eukaryota; kingdom Metazoa; phylum Arthropoda; class Insecta; order Diptera; family Dolichopodidae; genus Argyra; species Argyra leucocephala. Next base: position 135,475,924 of record OZ012681.1, on the reverse strand, counting down.
AATTTGACTTTCTTTGTCATAACCATTTTCACCCATGTTATTAAAAATATTATTTGAAATTACAAAAATCAGGAGGAAAAAAAAAATTTGGGATTCAACACAACAAATTAAGGAAGAGAGATAGCGAACATTTTATTGTATTCACCAGCAGCAGCAACTCTATTCAACTCTATTTATTTATAAAATAATGATTGTGCGTGACATTTTCATTCGAAACAATCAAAACAACAATAATTAAATGTCACTATCTAAAAAGGATATACGATAGATTAAAATTAGAAAAGCAAACACAAACAAAATAAAAAAAAAATACAATTTTTTTTTTGACACATAGTAAAAGGTTAAACAGCAGTCGCCGCCTAATTTTATACCCAGCGTACAACATATCCTTTATGAAAAATATTTTTTTACATCCTTTAGTATCTAAAATACAGTTATATATACATTTCTATAATATAATATCAGTAATTATATTGTTTTTAAAATTTCTCATTCAGGCCATTACTTTAAAATTATCGTATCTCTATATCATAACCCATTCTCTCCCACAACAGCTTTCATACCATACTTTGGAAATGGGGTTTTTCGAATATAACAAAACAAAAACTTCACATATTCAAAATTCAAACCACCAAATATTACAAATAAAAAAAAAAAAAAAACAAAATCAAAAGAAATTATAAAAGGTCCTTAAAAAATTCCTTAAAAATTTTATAATGGAATCCATTAAACACACATTAAAAACATTTATAATGTCTTCATATGAATGTATGTAGAAAAAAAAAAAAAACAGTTTTTATATAAGAAATGATCGCACGATTAAACATTAAGGATGTACCAAAACTAGAAACACACAAAAAATTATAACGAAAATTATAAAATAAAAATAATGATAAAAAACGAAAAATCCCATACCTAACCACAAAAAAGACGCACACACAAAACAAAAACACCAAATCTAATAACAACACAAAAAAAAAAAAAAAAATAGGACATTAAAACGGAAAATAAAAGTAAGGCTACAAAAACAAGGAGAATATTTTTTTTTTTTTATATTTCCTTAAAATTTAAATTTTTTATATTTTTTCTTCCCACCGCCACCAACCCAAAAAAAGGGAATTTTACTATTTCATTTATTGCCCCTCATTCGGTTTCGGTTCTTATGAAAGCACGATTAAAAAAAAATTAATTTAACTATACTTATAAAAATCAATATTAAAATAAAACTAAGTATAGGTACTCATCAGTTCTGAACGATAGTATTAGACTTCTTTTCGAGATATTGGGATTAAACAGTTACTCGTGTTGGTTGTATTGATTAGGCGATATATAATATTCAGCATATGCAAACAGCCCTCATTCTGATCCATAATTTTGCAAATGACAGCAGTCTTGTATAGCATCCTACGATTTCCTAGAACTAATGCTATACAGCACCTCCGTTGACGCTAAAAGAATAATAATGAGCGACATGATAAATCATTATTTACAACTGGGGTAAAGAAAACAGAGATGAGTTCAACATCTACAAATTCAAAACTGTCTAGTTACGCGCAAAACTAATGTCATTCGAAACTACTCTCAGATTTCAAAATGAAGACTTGCAACGGCTAGATTAAAACTTGAATATTATTGGAATGTGAGTAAATCAAAATATGCCATAAAATAGCTATATTTTCGATATTGCAAAAAGCGCCGCAAATTGTTTGGGTATTTTTAGTCGAAAAATCTTAAAGATCTGCTTAATATCTATATTAAGTCCACATACGACCCAAGATGCAGTATAATTCCCATCTATAGGCTGGCGTCTAAAAGATTGAACTAAGTTTACTTGTCAGAGTACAAAAGTATGCCTCACAGATGATGTAAGCATCTCATCTCACTACACCTGCTACACGATTAAAAAAAAAAATATTTTCGATTATGCAAAAAGCGCCACAAAATGTTTAGAAATTTTTTTAGTCGGCATAAGGCATATTTTTCATCTAAAGATCTGCTTAATATCTATATTACGTCTACATACGACCCAAGATGCAGTATAATTCCCATCTATAGGCTAGGGCCTAAAATACTGGTTTACTTGACAGAGTACAAAAATCCGCCATTTGCCTCACAGATGATGTAAGTATTTCATCTCACTACATCTGCTACGTTTCTGCTCACTACATCTGTATCGTTCTGTTTTGGACAACTATAACTCTATAGTATATAGATATCTTTTGAGAGAAGCCACATGCTCAAAAGAAAGTCGAATTGGTTATATTGCTCTTTTGCTTGAATATTAAATTATGGTAAAATAACTACTTCCGCCTCTCAATCAATTCCGTCGAGGTACATAGAAATTTCAAATGTCATTCCCTATACAGGATTGTTCAAGACTGGTTATGGAAATTCGTTTAACAAGCATTCCCAATAATTAATGTTCAAATGCAATGAAAAAACTAAAATGTTTACCTTACTCGCTTACTATATGTTGGCTGAAAATGATTCCGAGCCATGAAAAAACAGAACTATGAAAAACAGAAGAACATTTTCATATTCTATTTTTTCAAGTTCTGTTCTTTCCAGTCACCACCGAAAATATATAAAAAATGATGAAGATTTCATTTAAAACATTTTTTTGATCCAGAGAGACGTGTTGATAGTGAAAGGGTTCAAATCAAAAATAAAAAGAGGTTGTAAATACTTATGTAGATCATAGATCACTAGGTATTTTTTAACTCACTAAATACAATTACAATTTTCTGCTGTTCTTCTCTATGTTCAATAATCATCAGTAGTATTAAAAACCGGGGTCAAATCACAGGCACAGCAAACCAACGAATCTTTTGCATTACCTTTTAATACACATAGTAGAACATTTATATCATTAACAAATATATTACATTGAAAGAGCACTTCAGAGGCCCTCCCAAAGACTATAATTCTCAAACAGCATTTTAATCAAACATTCATGTCCTGAGTGATATTCGAACCTACTTCTTTTTGACTAATATGATCCAGTATCAGAATCTACTATACATTATAACGGTCTGCTGATTTAAAAAAAATAATTTCAATAGTATAAATAGTAAATTTTTATGTGTGTGCCCACTCCGCCTGTCAAAGTAATTAAAAAGTGGTTGTTTGGTAGTGTAGTACAAAAATACAAATAAACTATCTCAGCATGCATGAATAACAAAAAATTTGGCTCATTTTCTTCTTTCTATATCATATAAATAAGAAACAACACAAAAAACGAAAAAAAAAAACAACAAAAAAACCACAAAAAAAAAAACAATAATAAAAAAAAAAGAAAATTTCGTCCTTTTTTTGTTTTTTTATTTTTGTTTTGATTCTCTGTTTCTAATGACATGAAATGAAAATCATTTCGTGTATTTTTATATACATATTATAAAATAATATAATAATTCGAATTATATACCGTTATTATTTAATGGAAGTATACTCATGTGAATATAAAAATGGATAGATGTGTGTTGGTTATAGAACGACAAAAAATTTGCTATTCTGTTGCGGACACACATTATAAAATCATTCATTTTCCAAAATAAAATTTTGTTGTTGTTGTTGTTTTTATTGTTTTAAAAACAAAACAAAAAAATTATTTTTTTTTTCTTCAATTGTCACAACCAAACACCCACCCACCCAATATTAACCTCTTAACATCTATTTAAATATATATATACAATATAAGAATATTATATATTTATACGTATATATATAACACATATATGTATACATATACGTAATATAAGTAAATTCAAAAGTTGAACATGAACACGAAAATAATCATAAAACATCATTATCAGGATTTTTAAAAGTTCCGGTATAAATATATTTGTATATTAATTTGAATATAGAGTTGTATATATGTATAATTTTGCATTAAGGATCATTAGTAATTTTTGGACGCAAAATCATTATATATATATATATATATATATAAATCTATACTCAAATAACAAAAAATAATAATATTTCTATTTTTTTTTTAAATATTTTAATATTATTATATATATGAATAAAGGATCTTAAAAAAGGATATATGTATACGCACATGTTTATATCATATCCAGAAACAAAATGTTTCTATAGCCCTTCTTGGTTTTTTTTTTTACTTTTTTTTTTTATTATCAGTTTATTTTATAATTATGAAAATTATTTATAATGGATATAGAAATCGCGTTTTTGAACTCACATATGAAAAATCAAAATAACAAAAAATAAAAAAAAAAAATAGAAAAACAACAAACCAAGGATAATTTTCTTCTATACAGATTTAAAAGTTTTATTAGAAAAAACAATAAATTTTTTGAAAAAAAAAACAAAAAACAAAAATACAAAAAAAGTCGAAGGAGTTTTTGATATTTTAATTTTGTTATTGTTGTTGTAAAAACATGGCAGCTTAATATGCCATATAGGTATTTATATAACATTTTGTAATATGATATATGAATAAAGTGGTGAACATCCAATGACTATAATACTTAACCCTTTTTTTTTGTAAAATTTTTTTTTTTTTTTTTGCTTTTTGAAATACAGAGATTTAATTTTAATGATAAATAAATTTATTATGTATGAATTTGTTATTATTATATTATTTTTCATTGTTTATATTTTTGTCTTTTTTATTTGTAAATTTTTAGTATTTGTGAATTCACACTTAGAAAATTGAAAATAATTTCAAATCTTTAGCTTTACAGTTATATCAATACAATATTTTTAAATTATTTAGAATAAAGTTTGTTGGTGAATTTGCAAGATTTAGACTTGGTTGAATGTGGTATGAAAAATATTTTAATATTTCAGAATCAATTCTGACTTATTTAAATTTTCATTATGGATATTAACAGTTATAAAATGTTGTTGTTTTAAGCAGAATAAGTTTGGGAGTTTTCGACTAGAAACTGGGGGACTTTGAAGCAAATATTGTACTTGCGTAGGACCAACTAACTATATCTTGAAGATACTTGGTGCTACCAGCTTTCTAAAAATATACATTTTTAATGGCACATTTTATCCTTTCAGGACGAAAAGGACATTTGTAATAATCCTTAATATTTTAATGTTTTTGTATATAAAACGTTATATATGTTGATCTGTTAAATATATGTATACTTGACTTTGTTATCTATTAAGATGACGGTTTGAAAAATATTTGAATCTACAGTTGATGATAATAGATGATTCCGTTAGAGATATTGTAGTTCAAAGTTAAAAATTTTTGAAAAAGCAAATATCTCAAGATTTTACTAATAAACTACCTCAATATTTATACGTTGCTGGAAAGGTTTTTTTTTGTTCTAACTCATACATACTACAGAACACAAGTCATTCAGAATTTCAATTACAAAAGAGCTGAAGGAGTAAACATTTTTCAAATTTATTATAAAACCGACAAATAAATCCTTCTTCTATATATTGGCATTGCATATAATTCCATTTGACATCTTCTTATTATTTTCAATTCTTCGATCTATATTCAAATTTGTTGATTTTTTGTTTAATTTATGGTGTTTAATAGTTCGTTTATATTTACTGTAGTATTTAATATCCAGCTACTTGTGTTTTAACTTTGCAACTAACTTGTCTACAACACCCTGAAATTTTCTCTATTGAATATTAAACAATTGCATATAAAAAAAAAAATTTTTAAAAAAATAGTTAAATTTATTTCTATAATTTTGCATACCCTTAATTATCCAAATAAATAAAAAAAAAAAAAAAAAATATATATATATATATATATATATATATATATTTATATATATATATGTATAGTTTTTGATTTATTCATCAAAAATCAATCAATTCACATTATTATTCGTTTACAAAAATTACTCAAACTTGTTGGATTCAATCAAATTTTCAAAAACTTCGTACTCTCTCTCTTGGTGTGACTGACTGTATTCAATAAAATTGTAAAAAGACTTAATTTGTTTATGAAATGTTGAATTAACGTTTAAAACTGATTCAGCTAATATAATATTAAAGCCAGAATTGCAATTGACAAACATTGAACAAAATTAAACCATCTTTTGTTGAAAAAATTTGATACAATTTGATACAATTATTAAAGTCTCTAAATTGAATAGATTCCATGAGATTGGCAACAATTAAAAATAATTGTGAATCAGAGTAGACTTATGTTCAGCAACGTTGAGATAAATTTGTGGGTAAAAATTAAATTATATTGAAATATTTAATATCTAAATCATAATAAATAGTAAAATAAATGTCTAGGTAATAAATTCAGTGCAATTTTTTTGTAAACTACAATAAAATAGAAATAATTTGTTTTAAGTATGACTACATACAAAACCTGTCTTTCACCACATAATATCAATTATCCTATTTAATAACACATTTACTTTTTGTCCGTAATTATAAAATCTAATTAGAATTAATTTGAATATTATTTTTTTTATGTTATATTAGTTTTCATATAATATTCAGTATTCATACAATATTGATAATAACAGTTTAAATCAAACTTGTATGATCCAATTCAATTTCTTGTTCGATTCGATATATATATTTTCTATTCAATCAAACTTCATTGAACACAATGTATTTGTATTAACTTTGAAATGTATCTTAAAAATTTTTAATTATAAATTTTTAATTTTCCTGTATTAAAAAAAATTTTTTTTTTTTAAAATATCCTTTTTTTATCCTTTTTCAACAATAAATAAAAAAAAATCGAGTCTTATATTCTTCAATTCTCATTTCAAACATTGTTTTCTCAATCTGATTGTATTAATTTAATAAAATGAATTTTTCTTTTATAAAGGACATTTTCTTTTCAGCTTCAATCTACATATATATATATATATATATATATCAAAACACATGCATGTACATATACAAAAATATTAATATGGACGCCTTTTATTTGGGAATACTTTTTTTTTATTTTTATTGTTCTCCACAAGAATCGAACAAAATCACTAGAAAATTTACATACACAAAATCCATATAATATTATATGCAAATGAATGCATTGTGCTGCATAGTAATAAAAACGTACCAAAAACAAAAGGATATTCAGAAGTCATTATTATTCAACCATATATGATATTTGAAAATTAAAAAAAAAAAAAAAAAGAAAAGGGTTAAGAAGTCCTTTTTTATTATTATAGCCATGTATGTATATCCATCCATATTTACATATATATATATATATTTGCACACTCTTCAATATAATATACATATTTAGAAGTGACAATAGCATACTGTGAAGACGATAATATTGAAAGGGTTAATTCAAGGGGATCAGTATTAGAATAAAAACAAGAACAAAAAAACAAATCTCTTAAGAAATGAAGATTTCTTATCAGAAAATTTCCATATGTGTATGTGAATGACCATTTTGAATGTACATACTACTTATTTTTGTATTGCTTTTGTTTAAAATAAACAAAACAAAAAGCAAAAAAAAGGACTCTAAGGATCAAATCTTTTTAATTTGAATTTTATTTTGATTTTTTTTTTTTTTTATTAAATTGTGTGTTTGTGCTGAATTTAATTTTTTTTTTTTTTGTTTTAGCACAATAACATTTTCGATATTTTATTAATTTGTATGTACATATATGCATATAAAAAATTCAAAAAACATCTATTGTGGCGTCCTGCAAACCTTTAAGTGTACTTTTAAATTTTTTTTTTTTTTAATCAAGATAAAAGTATAACCATGCTCGTTTATAGTAACGAAAATATAATATTTAAATGAATTTTAAATCAAAGGTCGAATTGCTTCCAAATCACAAAAAAAAAACAAAACATTAAAAGGGTTCAGAATTCAGATACGTATTTTTGAAAAAGGACATTTTCCAGGAATAGATCATATGATATAATATTATCTTGAAATGTATATATATATACATATACATAAAATATATAGCAAAAATTAATGATGGTTGGTGTTAAAAAATTTGTGAGATTTTAATTTTTTGATTAAATCAAGGACATAATATGAAGTGTTAAAATATAAAATGGGAACTATATATTCTTTTTGATATGATTACTAAAAAAAAGGGGTTATTTTCTATATATATTTTCTTCGTTCATGACATTTGATATTATATTGTATCTACTACATATAATAATTATGAGATGGCGATTGATGTACAATAAATAAAATTCTGAAAAAAAAAGTGTTTTGTCTTTTCAAATGATTAATTACGGGAACAACAAAAAAAAAATCGGATTCCTCTTGTATACAGTTTAATTAGTCCTGTATTTAAGGATACTCTATTGAAAAAATATTTTTAAAGGAAATGATATTGTTAAGGAGTAAAAAAATATAATTTGTAATTAGGTATGTAAATTTTAAACTAATACAAAGACATCATGATTAATATAATTATTATAATTATTAGAAATTAGGGAGTAATTTAATCATAGTTTGACACGTGAAAAAAAAAAATTTACAGATTAGTTTATGATATTTACATTTTTATTAATTTATTTATTTTGTTCAGAATGAAAGCAAATATACTTACTTGACAGTGTATCGCCTTATTTCACTTAGAATGTGGATTTATCAAATTAATTTTGAAATTACATTTTCTAATAATCAAATTTTCAGATATTGTTGTAATAATAAATTTGATAACTAGATACTAAAAAAAAAGAAATACAGATTATTGTGTTCTATTGATTTTTATGTACCTCAAGTTATAAGTGAAATAGGATCTTATATCTCGAATGAACATTTATACTTATTCCTAGATTTTTTGTTTCTTGTATGTTTAATTAATTAATTGCAGGTGTGAACACATTTTTATTATGACCCTTATATTTGGGATGAATAAATGGGATATGTATTATGGGATAAATAAATAAATAAAATATTAATAATAAATGATAACAGTTATACAATTATTTATATAATTGTCATGATATACCTGTCTGTCTGTCCGTAACGCTTCATTTCTCTAAAAGTTTGTATAATAAATTATATAAATTCCAACAAATAAATAAAATATCAATAACAAATAATAAAAATTATATAATATAAAATTATTTATGTAGTTGTTATGATATGTAGGTCTGTCTGTCCGTAACGCTTCATTTCTCTAAGCATATGACTGATAATTTATATGAATTTTAACAAATAAATATAACATCAATAACAAATAATAACAATTCATTCTACTATACTATATTTTATTTTATTTTTATTAAAAATTTCAAATTTTTTTATATTTCTTTTTTTCTTTTTTCTTTTAAAATTAAATTAAATTAATTCTTCTACAATTAAATATAACATTATATCAAATAATTCTACAGTAATTTTATATTGTTTTTCCTCATTAATACTATTATACCTGTTATTTTAATAAATTAAGACATTCGTCTCTTGCACTATGGCAATAGGATGTCTTTAACTATTTTATTTAGAACTTGAAGCTTAAAAGTGACTATTTAAGGATATATTATGTACAAATTTTTTGATTTTATTTATATTTTCTAATATGTATATATATTTGTAGTTTATAATATTTGTATTAATCTTCTACTATAATATATACTGTACATTTGTGAACAATTATTAATTCTTAATTCATATTTTCAAATGTTTGTTTTTTTAATAGTATATAAATTAATTGTTATTTAGTATAAATTAAAAATGTAATCTGAATTATTTTAAATACTAATTTTTAATTTGAATTAATTATTAATTAGATTAAGGATACATTGTACAAAAAATGAATTTAATTTGTATGTATTAAAAATTCGTTAATAGCTTTGTAATTCTGTTGAAATAAAGACTATTTTATTATTTATTTATTATTTGTACAATATAAAATTATTTATATAGTTGTCATGATAATGTCTGTCTGTCTGTCCGTAACGCTTCATTCCTCTAAACATATGTCTGATAAATTTAATGAATAGAGAATAGAGAAATATTTTTTTTTTTTTAAGAAATACTGAGCCAGTTTTCTCTCATGAATAGCTTTATGTTGAACTTTCCCAATCCACGAACCTAGACAAGATTAAAATGCTGCTAAAAAACATCAACAGTTAAAAGTAAGTATTTCATGACAATGGTATTTTTATATCAAATGTGATTTACAAGCAATGTAAATATAAATAAAATATTACCTTTGAATTGTTTTTTATTCTTAGTAAAAATCATAATGTTTTAATGTACATATAATAAAATGTGGGTCCATACAAAAAAATGTTTGCCAATCAAAATCACGTTAATTAAATTTGTGCAATATAAAATTTCATTTTTTTTTATTTTTCCTTATTTTGAAAAAGGGTATACTTATACATTTGTGACAAATAAGTTGAATATTCGGAATACTAGCAAACATGTGATTATTATTATGACGGGATTTTGATTGTTACCCTTTTTTTTTGTTGAGACAATTTACCTCACTCTTTTGAATAAGTTAAATTATTTTCAATTAACTGAAATATTTAATTTTTATGTTTTATAAAATATTTAATTTTTATGTTTTATATTATGTTTTATTGAACAAATGAACTTAAATAAATCGGAAAACATGTAAATCAATAGTTATTATTGTTCATATGAGTGCTAAATAGACATTTGTATATATTAGAAAAATCTAAATATGCTTAGGGTTATAAGAAAGCTTATAATACTAATATTAAATAATAGTTTAACTTAAATATATGAATATGAGCACAAGAAAAAACACAATATTTTCTTTATTATCCTTAAATAGTTTTATTCACAAAATCAAATCAAAAATCGTTTTGAAAAAGAAAAAATATTTTGAAAATCATAACTACTATTAAACTAAACTTTATACAAAGTTTTTATCTTCGAAATTATTTCATCTATAATTTAAAAATATATATTTTGTTTTTGTTACGAAAATATCTTATCTTTGGATACATATTATTATACATTATTAAATTTATACAAAAAAAAAAAAAAAAATTAAAATGTAACAAAGACAATAAACAATTCCAATCCCCAAAGGATATTTTCTCGGTAAAGTTCCAATTAAGTTCCACAAACGCAATCACAACCATTTTAAATATGTAAACACAAAGAAAAAAAAATTGTTCATGAATTGTGCACGTCCTTTTTCAATACATTTTCTTGATAACATGAACATGTATGAAAATGATAATTGTGAAAATAACTGTAAGAATATTATTAAATATACAAACATTTACACACGTATGTTTAAGCAAGAAAAATAAGTTAAAAGAAAAACAAAATAAAAAAAATACAAAATAAAAAATTCTTATAATTTTCTAAATGTTAATTTAATCGCGTAAATATGATATTAAATTTTGTTTTATTTAAAAGAAGTAAAACAAAAATAAAAATATTTTCTGTTTTTAAGAATATGAATTCATGTGTGTATAAAGGACATCACGTCTGGAACAAAAATACTTTTTTTTTAAATATATGAAGCAAAATAGGAAAAATGAGAATTGTATATTTTTTTTTAAATAATTTTAAAAACTACTTCAGTCTGTCCTGTAAAATATTTTACATAATCTTTAATGTTAAATACACGTGTTAAAATAAATTACATATAAACGAGTGAAAATGATTTTTTAAAAATTATTAATAGGTAACTCCATTTACGATATAATTTTTATATATAAATACAAAATTAATTTTTCTTTTTAGTTTGTTTTTTATTTTTTTTTTGTTTCTTAAATGAACACATTTATGTCGTATTTTAATTAAATATATTATAAATACGTTTATATATATGTATATAATGTTCGGATGATTGTTGGCAAGAATTCTTTTATCATTTTTTGTTTTTTTTTTTTTATCGAGGACACCTTAAATTACTCTTATATATATGTACGTATGATTTTTATTAAATTATATATGAGTCGTAGAGTAGAGTTGTGAATTGCAAAGATAAAAAACAGACATTCTTAGATATTTTTTGATTGTTGTAAATATTACTTGATGCTTAAGTTATTGATTGGATTTGTTTTTAGATGTTATTTTAATTATATAAAATCCATGTCGGATTTTTTTTTGATTCTACATTTTCATAATTGAATGTTGGCGACCAATTGAATTATTTTTATTGCATATTGCCTAATATCACATGTGTGTATTGTTTTCTGTAATTTGCTATGTGTACTGGTTCGCAGATTGTACTGATGTTAACTTTTTGATGTTATTAAACCATAACATTTTTTTCCTAACATTGATTTTAATTTGGAAAGTCCAAGTTCGAATTACATGACCGGACTAAACCGTTTTTTTTATACAAAAACAATTAAACTAAAAATAAATGCAAATGTAGCAAATAATTTTTTTTGATCTTAGCTTTACAGCTGTGTGATCTTGTAATTTTAAAATTTAATTTTTACAACGTCATAACAAGTTTATAATACAAATTGCAAAAAGCTTACAGTTAACAAAAAATTCACAAAATCATACGATAAGAAATTAACTTTAATTTTAAACTACATACTTTATTTGCTTTTTTGTTTTCTTTTTTTTTTCTAATTAAAGCCTGTTTAGTATTTATTCATTGATATTGTTATAATAATTTTTATCAATTGATAATAATAATAAGGTAATAAAATTTGTTTATACTCTGGTTATAAGGAACTTGTTTATATCTCTTTTTACAAACTGTTTCACGGCACTTGAATGTCATCAGCAGTTTATGACAATTTGCAATCCTATCGTCTCATGAAAATCTACCATTTAACATTTTGGGTATTGGTAGTAATGCTTGAATTACTATTTCACAGAAAAAGTGAAAAATACATAATGAAAGTAACACCTAAAATCGAATTTCGTTTCAATTTGGGAAATTTCACATTTCTAAAAGCATTATGACTATCTCAGGATTTAGGTCAGGGTCTAAATATGCCTGAAATATTTTCTTTTTTTTTTCCCTTATTATTTCAAATGAGTAAAATACAAATTTTGTTATAATTATAATCTTATTCAATTATTTATAAGATAAAGTTCAATTTTATTATTAAATCTATTATTAAATCTAATAGTAACATGATCTTAAGTACAGATAATATTTATATTTGATTTAATAAACAGATAAAAAAGATAAAAGAAAGTAGTTTAGATTAATATTAATTTTAATCTAATACTAATTAATTTAAAATGTAAAAATATATGTTTAAGACCTAAGCTGTCTGGTCGAACTGTGTATTATAAATAAATTTTTATTTTCCTAATACGTGTTAGAACGATCACATGAATATACAATAATAATATAGAATTAATTTAAAATGTATGTATAAATAAATATTTACATTAAAATTTTTAAAAACTAAAATAATTTCAAATTAAATAACTAACTTGTCACAAGCACTGAAGAACGTATAGTATGTTGCATCTGAAATATTGATATTTTCAATCAAATATTAAAAATTATTAGTAAACAAAGACATGTCAACGATTAAATTATTTATTGTTCAATTATCAGAAAAAATAAAAATCTGATTAATAACATAAAAACTAAAATAATTTTTTTGCTGATTGATTTTATTTAAGTGCTAACTTTATTATTATTAACAACATTAATAAATTGTGTGATAAAAACATTTTTATTTTTGTGTAATCTTAATACAACATAATTATTAAATGCTAAAATTTATATTTTAATAAAATTTAAAATTAAAAAATAAATAAAAATAATAATTTAAAATATGACACCTCCCAATAATGAATTTTTCATGTAATATACTGTATATACAGTCTATTTAACATTATCATAATATTTAGCTTCTTTTAACATTAAATAAAGTGAATATGTGAAATTAATTATCTGAAATAAAAACAAAGAAAAATTAAAAACCAAATAAAATATGAACATTTTAATAAAAATATAACGCACTTACCTGAGCATAACTCTTCAAACCAACTGTAATCCAAGCAACTTTCATTTTAAATTCCATTTGTGATCTTTGCATAAAAAGTAAAATAATTTTATGAAATTTTCGATTTTGATTAATCCAATCACATGAAAATATCGAATTTGTTATTTTCATACTTTCACCTTGAACATATTCAATTGTTTGTGATGGTAAAAATAATTGTAAACACAATGAGAGCAATGCCAGTCTAAAAAATGATGATTCAATTAAACTCATATTTTGTCTATTAGTTAATACTAATGTAATTGTAATTGTCATCACAGTACCAATATATTGTATTAGTATACGTTTTTTACCAAATTTTTTTAATATTTCAAATATTCTGAAAAAATTAAAAAAAAATTTTTGTTTTTATGTTAAATAAATTATGAACAGTTATATTAATTTTGAATAAAAAAATTAAATTGTTTATAGAGCTATTTGTATGTCCCAAATGCGATTAGTAAAACATCACTATGAATGAAAGAATGTTAGTCAATTAAAATACATATACAATGATGTCGACGCAATAGTTACAAAACAAAGTGTTAGCAATTATAATCTATTTATAAACTTTTCTAATTTACAGTTATTCATTGTATTGCATATAGTTATATTAAAATAGTTACTAGGGACCCCTGTTGAGTAATTATAATTCAAGTTAGAGCCAAATTTAAAGTTTTTAAAAGAACAGGGATTTGCATGGACTGATATAGACTTCTCATCACAAAGCAGAAAACACTCATGTTTCAATAAAAAGCTTTGAAATTAGTATGTTTTCGTTAAAAAACATAAACACCTTATTTCTCATTTTCTGTTTCGTTTCTACCTATTTCTTAATGTATTTCGTAAATAATAAAACCATATGATTAAAAAAATTTCAACTGTGTGCGCATTATTGTTTTATATACAACTTATTTGTTATATTAAGAGTTCATTATGGAGAAGAGAGATAAAATGAAAAGGTGTCTACTGCGCAGGTCCTTAAATGCTTGTCAATTATAATTATAGATAACTGATGTAATTTTATATTAATACAGTTATTAATATTTTACATACAGTTAAGTTATCAATGTGTAAATATATTTTTTTTATATACATTTATATCTACCTTTTTTGAATAAAAAAATAAATAAATTAATTAATTTGTCGGTGTCTATTTATTTGTTTATTTATTTGTTTATTTGTGAATATAGTAATTTCTTTGTCAATCTACCATGATTTTTCTATTTAATGTATTATTATATTTATTTATTTATATTTCATGTTTAATTCAAACAGTTACAATATATTCTTATTCTAATTAAAATTTTTATACTTTAATATTTGTGGATAAATGACGACCAAAATAATAATCAAAAAATCATAAAGAAAAAATAATAACTGTTAAGTAATTTATATACATAAGACCTCCACAAATGCTTATAGTCAGGATTCACTTAATGTTCATTATTTTTTTGAGATGCAATAATTTCACCAAGTTTAATTTATTTTCTATAATAGTTCTAGATACTTGAAAACCATCTTCAATTCGATATAAATTGGCTCGAATGGAAAAAAAGATTGGCTTAAGTGAGTTGGTGTATTTGTGACCTTACGGATTATATTCATATTTTTCGAAAAAAAATTTATACTCATGATTGCTATTAACTGTTAAATCCACTACAAAACAATACAGAAGAACTGATGAATTACATAAATGGAATAAAAACAAAATAATTATATTTTAAAAAAGTAATGAAACTAAATTGAACAACTTAACTTTTTTTTAAATAATTTAATTAACCCTTTAATTCATACGAAGCAGTATATAGCTTTATGAAATGATCATCAAGTTTTGTTATGTTTAATTATATATACCAAAACTTGATGATTATATTAAAAAGCCGTATTTGGCTTCGTATGAAGTAAAGGGTTAAAAAAAAATTTAAATAACAAACTCAAAGTGATGATTTAATATCAATTATATAACTACGGTTTTATTTAACAAACAAGATATATAAGATTAATTTTTTAAGCCTTAGTTTTTACAATTCATATAAGAATAAACATGATAACATACACATTAATAATTACGAGTGAAATTATATAAATAGTAAGCAATTAAAATTAACATAAAAATCAAAAGTAGCTTAAATGTTAATAGAAAGTAGTTATAGTATATTAAAACCGTTTTTATTTTAACTTTTTCTAGGCTAAATTAGTTTAAAGTTTGTACTTAAAAAGAAAAATATGGATATAATACTTACTCTTCAATCATTTGATACATTTCAATTGAAATAATTAATCTTTTCAAATATTTTTCATTTATATCATGATTATCATTATCATCTCTATCAATATTATCACCATTATTATCATCATCATTTATTGAATTCGATGTCGATCTAATGATACCAATTTTTTCAATATGTTTACATAAAATTTTCAAATTTCCACCCAAAAAATGAAAACAAACAGGCAAAGCTGTATCAATTGCAACTGCTGTTGTTGCAATATATATTGTACAAAATCTTAAATATATATTTAATATTAATTTTAAATTTTTATTATTATTATTCCATCCATAGTTTGGTTCATATATTGGCCAATATAATTCACCATTTAAACCAAATTGAAATATTAACTCTTTTAGTACAAGAATAAAAAATAATGTAATAAAATAAAATTTTATTATTAAATCACATTGTATTACAGTTTTTTCAATTAATTTCGAATATAATTTCGAATTTTTATATATTAATTTTAGCTTTTCATATTTAATATGAATTTTTTGAAATTGATTTTTATCAAAATATAAAACAAACCATGTTAAACTACGTTGACCACCTTCAATAAATAATGTTACCATTGTTAAAGATTGTACTGTATTTTCAGTGAGTGATGGTAAATTTAAAATTATACAAATAGCAAATATTATATAAAATGGTAATATTATTATAATTGCAATTAAATTACATAAAATACGATATTTTTGTAATTGAATTGGTTGAATACCGATTATTTTAAATATAATTTCAAAATTTTTAAAAATTCTTTGTGATTCAATTTCCATTTTTTTTATGTTATTATTTTTTAAATGAACTGTTTCGATATAGAATATTTTTATTAATAATTTTATTTTTTAAACATAATAATGTAAAAAATATTCAATTTTCATATACGAGTAAATAATAACAATATATTGTAATTGTATTAAATAATAGCTCAGAATTTTTAATTAATTACAACCTGTCAAAAGCTATTATCTGTTATTTTACAAAAATTATAACATGCCTACAGTCTACTTTGATGTTATTTTTCTTTGTTAATAATATTCTGCTTACTAAAATGTGTCAAGGTTTTATTTAAATTTTATTTTAGTTTATAGAGGGGGGGTCAGGTGAAATGAAATTGAAATTGATATATAATATAGGTGTTAGTTTCAGTGTGAACGATTTTATACAATTACTAGTATTTAAGCAATATTTTAATTTATAGTGTTGTTTTCCATGTATTAATAATTTTCTATGCGTGTAATTCGGTAAGGGTTGAAAATGTCATACAATTTTTTGCTAATCGAAATTTTAGATTTATTTTTAATTTGCTTTAATTTGTCGAATTATTACTTAAAAATAGAGTTCTATCCTTTTCATCTACAATATTTATATTTAGTCAGCAATCAAGCTACAATGAGTTATATTCTGTTTAATTTTTATTTTGAGTTAAGGAAAAATGGCAAAAAACCTTATAATAAATTTTTCTGTCTTGATTTTTTGATTTTATATTTTTTTATTATTCTCCAATCCGAAGTTCTACTGGCTTAGAACAGAACAACCTGTATATTATACGTGAAGTAATTTTTTGATAAGTTTCCTTAGTGGTGAAACTAATTTGTAAATTGTATATACGTACATTTTATATTTTCAATCTAACTGCATTAGCAGACATAAAATTTTAGTATAAATTTATAAGAAGGATAAAAAATGTACTAAAAAATATATTCAACTTAATTGTTAAGTTCTTTTATTGTTCCGTCTTTCAATGACGCTACAACTAAATTCAAACCGCCAACTTCATTTTCTAGTTTTATGTAGATCCTTTCCTGTTATCCTTTGGTTCATATTACAGGTAGGTGTTTAGTTTTCTGCATATTTATTTATTTATTTATTCTTACTTAGTTCAAGTGTTTACACATTACAATATTAAAATTTACAATAAAACCATTTTACAATAATAAAATATAAAACGAATACAATTAGTACTTTAAAATAGAGATTGTAAAAATTATACAATTAGTTTACACAAAATTGCTAATGAAATTACAATACAATATTTGTATTAGTTTTAAGATCAAGGTTGAATTTATGTCTACTAATATCTTCAAAAATACTGCTTTAACACTTAAGTTGAATTGTATATGAGAGTAAGCACATTTCTCTTAAGTACATAAGCGTGGATTATTGTGGCATTCATTGATATCTTACTCATTCCTATTAGTTTGGTTAATATTCCTTGCTGTGTCAGAACTATATGTATAATTTCCCCCTTCCTATTGAGCCATATATACCCTCCTTAAATTGACATATTAATATGCTTATATATAATAACTATACCTATTAGACAAGCAAATGAAGGGAGCTTCAACGGAAAACCCCTCTCTCCATTTATCAGTAAAATTCTCATGGCCAAATTAGAGTCAGAGTTAGCAGCAGAAGAATGGTTACCATAATTTTGGAAGAGATATGTAGATGATATTTTTGCTGTAATATAAGGGATTATTAAAATGATTTTTGAAGGGATATTTAAATTTTTATTTTTTATTTTTATAGTTTTATAATTTTAATTATCATATTGCTATATTCAAAGCCTAAATGTAATCTTATATAGAGTTTGTAATGAGATAACTCTCTTTAGACATTGTTTTTGAAATAAATAAATAAATAAATAAAAGGGCTTAAAATCAACAGTAACTACTCTTAACTGACTTCATATTAATATAGGTACTGTACTGTGGAGGTATAGAAAGAAGGTCCAAAACAGGAGCATCTCTAGATTACTAGTGATATACAGGAAGCCTACGGATACTGACCTCGAACCACTCGTGTAAACATGAGATGACGTCTTTCAACCAAATGATCCATCGAATGTTAACCTTTCCCATCTCCCAAGAACGTTTAGTAAAAAAGACTACACACATAATTGAGATTGCGACAGTAAACGCATATCCGGACATCCAAAATCATCACTGACTTACGACTAAGTAAACGAAGAAGAACTTTACAACGGAACTCCCTCACTAATCTACTAACTGATAAATTGGACATAGTATATAGTAGCAGAACCAATCTACTCAAAACTATTTTAGATTCAACTAAAGTCCAAAATTGATTAAATGGAAAAATCACGAATATATAAAATCACTTGCAGTCATTGCAACAAAGTTTATATTGGACAAACTTAGGAGAAACATGGAAACACACGACTCAAAGAACACCTGAAAGAAGCAGAAGTATAGCTAATAAGAGGAATTTAACCGAATTCAGATCCAATAATGTAGCAGAACACATTATCCAAGATAATCACAGTATCAGTCCAGATACATTATCACAGTATCACATCCAAGGTAATCACAGTATTTCCAAAGAAGACAAAGCAATGGTAATTGTATAAGAAATACTAGGAAACTAGATTCAGCTGAAAGCATCGAAATTTATAAAACTAAAAATGACTCACTCCTAAATGCAGACCAAGGCAAGGGATATTCTTCTTTATTTAAATATTTAGTAAAACGTGAAAAAACCAATAAAACCACCATTACCTGTCGCTCTAACGCTAGAAATTATATTTCAAATAATAACAATAAAATAAGTAATAATATTATGAATAATAGAAATAGAATTACCCAGTCTGTGCTTTTTCATTGAAAAATACACCGCCATCCAGCTGTGAAAAACTTCGAATTTCTACCTGTGCAATAAAAATAAGTTAAACGATTTTAGATTGCTTTACTCGGTCGAGTACAAAACACTGTAGAAGTCTGCAATTAGTATATCTGTGTAGTGCATCTGAAATTCGACGCTATCTTTATGATAAACATATATTTAGTAAAATTAAAAAGAAAAGACTCGACTATATTTTCAACAATTATATGCCTATTCATTTCGGAAGATTTTTACAGCACTTCTTTGACAGTAAAAATTTGATCTGATCTATTTCGCTATAATTGCAGTATTATTAAATAAATTTACGATTTATTAGAAAATATATTGATATTTGATTGTCATTGAAGGTCTGCTGAATTATTGTAGGTTTTTCAGTTGATAGAAGATATGTATTGCATATAACCAAAACTCCATGAATAGACTTTTCACTTCTAATTCAAATTTTTTTATTTTAAATTCAATTTTATTTATTTCAAATTCAAATTTTTTTATTTCAAATTCAATATTTTCCATTTCAAATTCAATATTTGTAAATTTTGTTAGATTTTTTGAACAAAACAAACTTTAGATAAGTATATTAAATGTAACAATTAATGTAATGGTTGCCCAACTACAGCTAATGGTAATTTCATTGACATATCCACGTAATAATTGTTGCAATCGGCTGAGGTAACAGTTGCCACGGATGTTTCTATTACATTTACCAAATTTATATTAGTTTGCCGATCCGCCAAAAAAAATCGTCAACAGTCATCTTTTTTGACATGGTGCAGTATTTTTATTGATCGACTCAATTATGGTTTTGCCTTCTTCATAGCATTTTATTAGAATCTGCTTTTCGTCTAAACTAGTTTTACTGTATGGTTCCATATGGTATCCTGTACGACATACAACCAAGTTAGATGTAGTTTCTACATTGCTACCATCAGAGGATATTATTAGTCGATAATTTCGTCCATTGGGACTGATCAAAAGACTAGATTCTAAGGACGAAGTGTTATTAATTTTTTAGATTAACAAGACTACTGCAATTGCTAAAACTTATTTAACGTTTGTTTGTTTAAAAAATCTATTTTTGTTTGTATACTTAGTTTGTTTTCTTTTAAAAATTTAAAAATAAAAATAACAAAATTTACAAATATTGAATTTGAAATAAAAAAACTTGAATTAGAAGTGAAAAACCTTTATACCTCGCTGATGGAGTTTTTGGACGTTTTTTCTTATATATTCATGTTAGTTCAATTGTACTCTTATACACTCATACCAATTGTTGTTTAACGTATTGGTATTGGTATTTTTCCAATTATTTAATTAGAATATACTCAGTACCTTATTGTTAATATTATCTCTGTTTTTTTTTATCTTTAAATATATTGTGCTGTGTTTCATTTCGAGATGAAAGCTTATATATTTGACACATTATTTGTTTAGTAATATTTGGCTCTGCGTGACAATAGAGTTGGAAATTAAATTAGATTAGATTAGTGGATCTGGCCCCTATGATGATAAAACAATGTGACAGGTATACTAACATATCATTTTTACTTTATTTTAACCCTGTAAATTATATTTATTTACACCCTGTATACTATTAAATTATTATCCTTTCATATATTTATTTTATTTATTTTTTTTTATTTCTATTGTCCTTTATATTATTGCAGCTGAGTCTTTTTTATTTCTATTTAAATTAGTGTATATGAATATATATATTGTGATGTATATATAATTTTCCTCAAACTCCTCCTTTGTCTCCTTCCTCATCATCATCATTATCCCTAGAGAATTATTTTATATATAGAAATTTATTTTATCAACAAAATTTCTACTTCCTTATTATTTTCATTATAGTACACACATAGTATTAGAATCGAAAATAGTAGTTTCAAAATTTTTAAATCCCACCCAAAACAAAATTTCTAGTTTTTTTTGTTGTTTTCTTTTTTTTGTTTTTCATTTGTATCTTTTGAATTAAGGATATGAGAATTGAATATGAGTAGTTGTTATATTATTATGCTTGTATATGAATGAATATTTTAATATATATATATAATTTTGTATATATATATATTTTTAATAGAATCAGTTGTGGTCATAAAATGAATTTTACGATCATTTTTTCGCGTTGCCATTTTATAAATTTTTTTAATTTTTTTTTTTTTTTTATAGTGATAAAATTTTTATTTTTACTGTGTTATTATTGTTATGATTGTATTAAAAAAAAAGAAATTCTTTTAGATTTAAAATTTATAATAAAAAGAATTTTAATAATAAAATGATTTCTACGTCATCATAAGTATATATATGAGTTGTATAGTATATTGAAACACCTTACTTTTGAAGTTATGTGAATAAAAATTTGAAGAAATATAAAT
The DNA here is from genome assembly GCA_963942445.1 of Argyra leucocephala. NCBI lineage: Eukaryota > Metazoa > Arthropoda > Insecta > Diptera > Dolichopodidae > Argyra > Argyra leucocephala. The sequence continues at coordinate 135,453,762 of OZ012681.1, read as the reverse complement.
TTTGTATTGTGAAAAACAGAGATAGAAATTTTTTTGGTTTGTTTTGTATTTTTTTGTTGTTGTTTTTAATTCACATATAGATCAGTCAATACCAGAGATATAAAATATAGTTTCCGATGGCTATATCATTTTTGTGACTTAGAATTATTATATTTTTTTTTTATTTTATATTGTCATTCATGCTGTTTTTGTTGCTCTTATTGTTGTTGTTGAAAAACAAAAGATATTTTTTGGTATCTAAAGATTTGTTTTCATTTTAATTTAGTACAGTTGTACAATTTGTACATTTATTCTCCCCTTCCTCTCTATCCTATTAACTCATTCTAATAAATATAATGTGAAGTAAAAAATTCCATTCTGGAAAATTTTTACTCCAATGAATTTTAGCTTTTCTTTCGTAAAATTTATGCGGAAATAAAAACAAACTTGATTGTGGAAAAGAAATAAAATGCTTTTTTTTTGTTGCTATTTTGTTTTTTTGTTGTCTGTACAAATCTTTTCTACACAATCAAACAACCAAAATATATATTATTTATACATATATACATCAGATTATTATTAAAAAGGATATAATAATCACCATATAGGTGAATATAGTTGTGAAATAGTTGAATAAAGATAGGTAAATATAGTTGTAGGTATGAGGTTAGGGGGATGGTAGTTAAAATTAATTTTTTTGAAATGTCCTTTTTATAAAAATAAAAAATAAGAAATAAAGAAAATAAATTTTTATATTACAATATGTAAATCTATGCATTTTTTTTTTGTTTTTATATATGCATTAGGTATATATATATGATATAAATATATAAATTTACAATTTGAGAAATTATATAGATAGTATCCAAGTTTTAATGGTTTTTGTGTGAATTAAAGAAAAAAAGAAAATATAAAAACAAATAAAATGGAAAAGAACATCATTTCCATTAATGTCGTATGTAGAGAGATAAATTTGTAAGGACCTTTCTTGAATCCATAAATTTTGTAAGGACCTTTACATTATATTTGTGTATTTGAGTATATATTTTCATTTAGATATTTTAAATTTCAAAGTCATATAATTTGAGGTATGCTAATATTATTTTCATGTGTTTAATTCAAATTGGAGTTACCAGATGGATGGAAAAATATTTTGTAAAATAAAAAGAATTATTAGAGAATCATTTAATTAAATTAATGCTATACAAAACTAGCGGTTAGTTCACTACAGTATAGTTTTCTATCAATTTGCTTTTACCTATAATATGTATAAAAAAAATGTGTTGGTTGTAATTTTAAAAATAGCTGTAATTGAAGTGGTAAAACAAACATGTACTTAGAGAATGAAAAATATTGCTATAAAAACCACCAAACTACATGATACATTTTTTAGGTCATCTTTTCTAGACTTAGCCATCTAGTCTTAGGTCATCTTTTCTAGACTTCTAGACTTAGAAATACTATGCGATAAACATTCTAACTACTTTTACACAAAGATTGGAATACACAACTAATTACATGCAATATTTAGGATTTTTATGGTATATTTACAAATTTTAAAGGCTGAAAACTATATCATCTGACATATATCATCATATAATATGTACTCATTGACGAAATATGATCTGATATCATCATCATATATTAAAATATATAGTCATTGATGAAAAATTGATTTAGTAATTTTCTTATGCGCTCCCCTTTCTCCCATTTCTTATGTACCTTACCTCTACAAATATGTCTATCCAAACTTTTACCTTTTTTATCAGAATAATAAGAATACGAATAATATAGAATAGATGATGTAATGAATTGGTCTCCGGCTGACTGAATGTATAATTTATATTCATGTTATACAGTTTATATACACAACCTAAATATTCACAAAACAATTAGAATTTGAAAATGAATTCAAATTGGTAAATTAAAATTATTATAATGCCATTGCTAGTCTAGTAAAATTTGGGTGCAGTTTAAAAAATAATACATAATAATACACCATACAGCTTCGGCTAAGTTTTAAAAAATTAATTTAAGTAATTTCAGGCAATGTTTCTTATATAACACAAATTTTAAATTTTAAAAACAATATCAATAATGCTATTTACTTTTATTTTGCAATCTAAATTGTACAAATAACAATTTCATATATACGTTTATTTTTTGTTATATTTTGTCTACGTAACTAATTAAATAAAATTAGTTCTTAAGTATAATAAGTTTAAATAGCTAAGTAATACATTTATTTTTAATTTTTACTTATAAGTTACATTAAATTATTCATTAGTTTATAAGGTTAAAATAAAGAAAAAAAAAGCATGCAAATTACAACTCAAAGCACCAACAACAATGTAGAGTAAATAATATGTATCACATTTCATCATAATGCATTAATATTATTTTGTCACTATACATTCTACTTCTATCTACACCTACTTCCATAATACTTTAAAAAAATATTGATTTATTCTCTCAATCTTTCATTCATAATAAATGTTTTTTAATTATTATTGTTGTTGTTATAAAAGGCTTCAGACAAAAAAAAAATTAGTATATATAAAATATAACAGTTAAATTGATCTACAAGTGAATAGAAAAAGGATAACAAACATCTATTTGTGAAATTGCCTGTTTTACAAAAACAAACATAATTATAATAAATAAAATAAAAAATAAAAAAAAAATTTTTTTTATTAAATGCTTTTCCAAACATTTGGCAATCTTAAATTTCAATTTTTTTTATTATTAGTAAACTCTGGTTTACAATTGGCTCTACTATGGGTAGACGCATTTTATATTTTTTGACTAAAAATTTTTATTCCCCCCTTTTTCATTTTCTCCTTCTCTATTTTTCTACCTTTTTCTCTCTATCTCGTATCTATAAAGGATCATAAGTGTCCGTATTTATGAAGATTTTTATAACAATTGTATTTCGTATATTCATCCTTTCTTTTTGCGGGTATATATGTGTATAAATATATATATATATATATATATATATATATATATGATTTTTAGATGATGAGAAGTTATTGTAGAAAATTTTGATGGTAACTTCATATTATGAAATTCTAGAAAATGGTTATTTCATCATAGGTATATGTAAATAATTGCCATTCATTTGTATATATTATATAAATTTTTTAATGTATATTATATTATTATATATATATATATATATATAATATGCCCGTTTCGGTTTAAGGACAAAAGAAGAAAGGAATTTTTATGAATTTCTAAAAGGACGATTTTTTGTTTTTATTTTATTTTATTTGTTTGTCTTTTTTTTCCAAAGGTATTTTGTTCATAAAATCTGGAAAATAAAGAAAAATAAAATAAGTGAAAAAAATTCATATATACATAATATACCAATGTGAATATGTTATTCTTAGAATATAGAAATAATATATAAAAAAAAAAATGTGTATAATATATGTAGGTATATTTATTACATGCACAGACTCCATATTATGATGATGGCGCTTTCGACTATTTTAACGATTTTACTTATTTTTATTTTTTTTATTTTCATTATTATTTTTATTATTATTATTATATTTTTCTTTTGCGTAGTAATTTTTTTTTAAAATAATAACAAAAGGACAAAAACGAAAATATTTATTTTTTTGTTTTATTTTAGTTTTATTTTCAGAAGAAAATTTTGTATAATAGAAAATTCTATGGGAAAAATTTGTTCGTAAATATGATTGCATATAATAATGTAATTATTATTTTAAAGGTTCAATTATATAATTTTTTTAATTTATTTATTCAAATATTTATATTTATGTTAAACAGTTTGTTAAACAATTTATTTTTATATTGATTAAACTTAAAATGACCATACGTCCCGGATTATGCATGTCCTGCATTGAAAATTGTCCCGAAAAGTGTCCCGTATTGTACATCTGGTAACCCCCCCAAATGTGATTGAATATAAAGGATTCGAACCCATGGCTATGGACAAACAAAAATAAAATTTAAAAAAAATTTAAAAAAAATTAAATAAAAAAAAAAAATAAAAAAAATATAATATAATAAATGTAATATAACAAATATAATATAATAAAAAAATAAAATAATATTTATAATAATAAAATAATACTTAATCTATACTGAAAAACAGTTGTAACATAAATTTTAAATTAGCATAAAAATTTCCACTGAGATAAATTCTCCTGAACATAAATAATTTAAGATGACTATCTATATTCTGCATTCCAACACCGCGTAATGATGATTTTAAAGACCTCCATGTCCGTTCTATATTATTAGTATATATATAGATCTGTTATCAGGATCCACAAAGTAATGTTTGTGTATCACTGTTAACAGATTACACTCCTGGGCTATTAGTGAGTATCCTCCCCATCCATCACCATATAACCTATGGTTCCTGGTAAAACATAATGTGCAAAGACATTATATAAAGTTCTAGCATCTCTACTTTCAACACGTTGTACTATTAATTTTTTTATACTTCGTTATATTATTCCAAAAATCCATATTGATTCAAATGCTAATGTTCTTCCCCTGTGATATTTACATTTAAATAGATGGCATTCATCTATCTCGACTTCTACTTGGTCTCCACACAATTTTATATCTTCCTGTTCAAATTTCATAACACATAATTGTCGGAACATATCATAATATCTGTAAACTGTTTTAGCATCATGTTCGCCTTCTTTGATTAAACTAGAGATCTTTTTATTAATATTAGTTTATTTTTATTAAGTTTATTTCTTGTAATAAAAAATTAAAAGAATAATAATTTTATTTTATTGTTATTTTTTTTTATTTTTATCTTAATTAAATGAATAAAATGAAAATCTATGTAATTTTAATTCCGAACAATTAAATAAACTAAGAAAATTATGTCCTGAGGAATGCGTTAAGCTTTTTTTATATTTAATTGAACTAGTTCCGGATTTCAGCATAAAATATATGGTCACTTTAATTAAACTGTTACTTATACTAGGTAAGTAACTTGTATAGATGAATTGTTATTAAAATAAAATCTGATTAAAATGAAATGAAATGTGAGCTTGGAATGGAATGGAATGGAATTGAATAAATTATTATTTTGATTTATTTAATACATAATGCTTGAAACACTATTTTGGGCTTATTTATTACGTAAGTCGCAAAAGGGTTAATATATGCTTATAAAACGAAAAGTTTGTTTGTTTGTTCCATATATACGCCCACAAACTTATTATTGATCACAAGAAGGACGAACGCGTTATTTTACAATGCTATCGAATGACAGATTTAGAAAGCTGCTACACAACTCAATTCCTAGCATCCATCAGGAATATTTCAAAATCCCAAGGTGGTACAGACCTGAAAATTTGTAATTAGGTACTTTCTTAAAAATACACAAACACATTTTTTATGTTTAATCAATTTAAAACTACTTCAGCTAATTTTGAATAATGTACCCAGGATGTGTTTTTGCTATACGATATTACAATTTCAAGAATAATATTAAGAACCCATTTTTTAGATTCGGCTCATAAATAAAGCTTTATTAAAGTAAATTTTATAAATCATGTTTTGAGAGTTATCAAATAAATTGATAAAATATTTAATGCCCTTATCATGAATTAGTAGTTTTTTTGTTTTTGTGATCATAATTAAAACCTCAAACACAACAAGCGAAAGAGTGGAATAAAGTATTGTTTATTTATTTATTCTGTACTGTAGATGTATAGATAATAATATGATAACAGGTATGGTTGAACTTTAAATTGAAGTTAAAATAATAAAACACATGAAACAAAGATCCTAATGAGCATAAAACAAAATAGTTCAACTGGCATATTTGCATTGACTCATATTCGATTCCAGAATCATAATAAGTAATCGAAAAAATTTGAATATAAAATGGACAGACATGAGTAAAATATTTAAAAAATATATCAAAAATATTTTAAAAGGATTTTCAATTTTACAGTTATTTATACAATTACTATTATATTGCTATTTATGTGTATTTTATTGTAATCTTAAATTATAAAAACGAGTTATTTTAAAAATTTTAAATAAAAATAGATAATAACAAAAATAAATTAATTTTCCAGAAGGATATACAACTTACTTATTCTCAATAATTTCAAAAATACATCCATCCATAATATATATATATGTACTTGTATATGCATTCGTCATATAAATTTTTTATAAATTTTAATAGAAAACTAAAAATAAAAAAAAAATTAAATGAAAAAAAAAATGCATATATGGTGCATAATAAAAACTAAAACGAATATGAAAAATTTAAGGATATCCAAAGCAAATGATTAAATCAGAACAAAACAACAACAACAAAAAAAGTATAAAATTTATAAAATAAAGGTTCTAAAATGTCTTTGTTTTCTTTTTGGTTCTTTTAAAAATTGAATTAATGAAAACAAAAATTGAATAATTTAATGTTTTTTTATTCTTTTAATGTGTGTATGAAAAAGGATATAAAAATCAACATTTTATTTTTCGTTATTTTTTTTATATTAATGTTTTTTAATTTTATTAACTAATTTTTATTGCAGAAACATACAGATATATGTGAAGAGACTTAAATAATAAATTTAATATATTTGAAATCAAAATTATAAACACTACGAAAGTGTGGAACAATTCAACTTATATTTAGCATATGCTGAATTTCTAAACATTCCCGAAGTATATATTTTTTTTATTTCACCCAATTACGTAGACGTGTATATAGGTGTAATGCTGTCAAAAAATAGGAAGTTAATATGTCTTATGGTTTAAATTTGAATAATAAAGAGACCAATTGATTGATATCCTGGGTGATGTAGTAGGAAGAGAGCCTGTCTTTCCAGCGGAAGTTCCCAGGATCGATTCCGGATGAAGTAAACAAAATGCTTTATGGATTTTTTGACCTGAACCAGTATATCCTTTTTTCTTTGTTATAAAATGAATGACAAAAAATTATTGAGAGTGTAAATAATCTGGTAACAACTTTGAAAAAAAAAATGGAGCTATTCTATTGAAGAGGGCTTAGTTCCTGATAATAGCAGTAGCTTTCCACATTTAATGATTTTCCAGTAATAAAACAGATAATGATAAGCTAGTAATTTGAAAAATGAATGCTCTAAAAGCATTGTAGTTGTAGTATGAGCTTGCAGTACCGTACTTAATTAGGCATTGAAAAATACCAAAGTTACTGTCAAGAACATGACAAAAAAGTACGTGAATTAATATTGTTATTTGAATAAATATTAATTTAAGTTTAATTTTTAATATTTGGTTAAATTCTGAACTTCCTTGATTATAATTCATATTATCATAGGTTAATATTTTCTGAATTCCATTTTGTAATACAGGACTTTGACATAATTCAGATATTTTGGTTCTCATACTGTGCCTTAATTTCTTGTCATTATCATTTTCACAAATTAGTTGATTAATCCGGTGTACCTACTACACTTAGCGTTGCTTGGATCCCATATCGTCTAGTGGAAGAGTCGAATTTGAATAACTTAGGCTATTTAAAGTAATGATTTCCACATCGTAAGATTGCATTTTTCTATTATAGGTACTATAAATTATTATGCTATAGCATATAGAGATGATCCATTATATATTATTTGAAGATATTCTGATAATTTATTTAAGTCTGATAAAATAAAATATAAGTATTCCAATTATAAGTAAAATTTATTTCCCCGCTATAAAATCAAATTAAAAACAGCGGCAAAAAATACATCATTTATTCACATTTAATCCTAAATTGAACATGCCACAAGCTGTGTTCAACTATTTACCCAACAAATATTCTACTTTTGGTGTAACATGGTCCTCATAAACGATTTTAAGTAAAATCAAAAACAGAAAAAGGTTACCATAGGTAACCTCAATTTTTTTTATATTCAAATTAAACAAAAAAAAAAAAATGTATTTTTTAATTCTAAAAACAAGTTTTTAAAAATTGTAATTATTTTAACACAGGATATTCTAATGTCCATAATCAAATAAAAAGGAAAGGAAATTTTTTAAATTTAAACATAAAAAAATTTTCTATAAACGGCGTGATGACAAACTGGTATCTTTTTTTAATTTTATTCATTTTGGCCCTTTACATTAAATTTTAAATTGTAAATTTTTAGGAGAATAAGGATTTAAATAATATGTAAAATAAAATTTCTATTTCTATAAAGGACTTTATTGAATTAAAAATGTTTGAAACAGGATTTACAAAATGAAATTCAAATTTTTATTTTATTTTTTTTTTATTTTTTAATATTTAAATGAATTACTCTACAAATTATTACCTTAAATTTGTATAGTTCTATTTATACAAAATATACAGAGATGTATTGTACAGTGTACGATATACGATATTGTATTAAAATGAATTTATATTGAATAAATAAAAAAAAATAAGGTTAAAAGTTCAGAAAAATGTTGCAGCATGTGCCAGCTGAGCTCAACTGACCAAAATATAAATAAAAAAATTATTAAAAATAAAAATAAAGGATTCATATGGACTGAGAATTATTATAAATTGTCCGAATAATTATTGAAATTTTTGCTAAGTCATCAAATGAATTTTACTTGTTTTGCATGTTTTATTTAGGAGATCATAAGGTTTATGTGCAATTTTAAGGATATTTTATGTGGGTAAATATTTTGGGTTTGTGCCGATTTTTATTATTTTTTAATGTTTTTTTTTTATTTGAAATTTTTTTCATGTTTATTAAATAGAAATAAAATTTTAGTTTACAATAATTTTTGGAATGAATTTGTATAATTATTGAAAATAATTATATTTAATTCTGTCTAGAAGTGAATGATGGTCTTTCGCTGATGGTAGTGTACGATGGTAGACATCGACTTGTCTGATAGTTCCATTTCTAATTCAGTATTGGATTTAGCTCCCATTGAATGCTGCTGGTACCTAATTAATTTAAAAAATTAATATTAATAAACTTAATTTAAATTTGAAGGCCTAGATTAAGTTACGCAATATTATTATGTCTTTAAACTTGAATTCTATCTTTGAAATATTAACAAATTATTGATGTAATATTAAAATTGGTATTTTTGATTAAAATTCGTCGAAAAAAATCAAATATATAAAATAATGAAGTTCAAAATATTCTTGAAAATTCTCTTGTTCAGAACATGCAAATATTTAAACGGTCAGAAGGTATTAAACAAAAAAATATGAACATTTCAAGCTCGACAAATGTAATTTACCCAAAAAATAGTTGTATATCAAATTAAAAATTTCCACTTTTGATTAAAACTTTGGAATTTTAGTTTTCAAAAGAGAGTTATCAATGTAATTTCGGCTTTATTAGTTATATTTCTAGATTTATTCCAAAAATTATCGTTAATTTTTCCTTATCAAGTCCTAGGACTCTTCTAATTAAATTTTTAACAAAAAATCATTACAAATTTTTCGATTAAACCAAAATTATTTACTTTAATAATTTAGACTTTTTTTATTTCTATTTTTTTTTGTGTAAAAATTTAAATTTATAAATTAAGGGCAACCCAAAGGATAGGACATTTTTCTATAAACATAAATATGTATACTTAAAAAAAAAAAAAACGAATATTAGCCAACCAATTTATTTATAGGATACGATACAGATATCCTTCGTGTATCCATGTACCCAAAAAAAAAAAAAAATATTTAAAATTGAAACCAAAAAAAAAAAAACAGACACAAGTTTTGTCATAAAATTGGTAAAAAAGGGTTTTTCATTCAAAGTGATCCTTTTCCAGTTTTAGTCATTGCCTTATTTCTATATTTTAATTCAAATATATAGATGTTCATATATGACACATTTTTCTACCAATATATACATATATATTTATTATATTTTATTATAGAATTCAGTAAAAAAAAAAAAAGGACACCATATTGAATATTAAATTAAGGCTAATATTATGTTCTTAGGACACATTATAAAATTTTTGCCAAAAATCAGATAAAAGTTTTTTTTTTTTCATTTTATTGTATTGTTTTTGTTGTCCCGGATAGGTCCTTTTACCTAAAAAAAAAACTAAAAAAAAAAAAATAAAAACCATACATAAATGTTTGTTATTTTGAAACGCATATATGAATATGTCTATACAAATTCATACATGGATCCAAATAAGTTCTATGGGTCATGTACAACCTTTATTTATATATATATATATATATATATATATACCTATAAACGTGTCGTTAGTTATTTATTTAAGTATATAGGTACAACAACAACAAAAAAATGTAGAATGAAAAAGGACCAGAAGGACATAAACAAGAAGTTTCCAAAAGGACCTTTTTATTTTTCAAACAAAACAAAACAAAAAGGATTTGCTTAATTTATGAAAAACTTTTTTTTTTTCTATTTTATTATTATTCTTTTTTTGCCTATAGTTCTACACATGTGAGTTTGTTCTGTTTTTAATATCATAAACATACCATTAATACTTTATATGTATTAGAATGTCCTTGTTATGTGCTTTTTTTTTGTCATCAGCTTAATGGCTGAAAATAGCACGTGTATATAGTTTATTAGTATATATATATATATTTATATATATATACAATAGTAAACAAATTTTATCGGTTCGGTTTAAAAAAAGTTTTGTTTTCAATTTTTTGCAGTTTTTGAAGTTTTTATCAGGACAAAACTTTTTGAATCCTTTTTCTTATTATTTTGTTTTTATTTTTCAATTTATTTAAGAAAAAAATTATGAAGGAAAATTTAATTTTAATATTTAGTATTTAAATTAGTTTTAATTAATATAAAATTTTAAATATTTTTAGAATAAAAAAGGACATTCTAAAGGATATATTTAAAATATAGTGTTTTTAATTTTTCAAGTGAAATTATTTAGATAATGTTGTCGTACGTTTTATCCTAATCCGGATAGTTTTTTACCAAAATAATATAGAATATATATTAAATTTATATATCGTTTTCTAACTTTTTTTTTTTTTGCAGAATATAGTAATAGATAATTCTTATTTTATTATTGAAAAGTAAAAAACAAAGGGATATATTTTAGTAAATTGTTTTTATTTACAAAATAAACCGTTATTTCGAAAACACTATGTTGTATTTGTTAGTGTTTTTGTATAATTATTTGTATTTTATTTTGTTCTGTCATTTTCTTTCTATCTGATTATAAAGGTACATAATATATAATAACGTATCTGATTTTAAAATGTATGTTGCCATAGTGCGTTTAAAAGATTGACCATTTAAAAATTCTGATTTTTATTATTTTAATTTATGGTTGAAATATTTTACTCTGTGAAATATAATTTTAATAACAAGAGGGAGTAATATTCATACATATAAATTTGAACAATAGTTAATGTTTTAACTGGTCGGTAGTTTTTTTTCGAAAGGACATTAAATTTTTAATATCATATACATTAACAGTTATTATTTGTCTATACATTTTTGTTAAACTAAATATATATGTATATTCCATTGTACTTATAAATTTATTAAAATCTCTTCTGACCGCTAGATTTAATATATTTTAACCCTTTTTAATATTACATACATAAATAATACATGTCTGCTGAAAATCATTCAAAATATATTCTACCTTAATACTTAAAAATACATATATATATATCCTTTTTTCTATTTTCTATTACAATATAATAGAAAATTTTGTGATTTAAAATATTTTTAATTTTAAAAATGGCTTACCATTACCATCATGTTTAGGACGTTTTATAGTACAAAAATGTTTTCGTTAAAGATTTGAAATTTTAATTTTTTGATTATTCTTTTTTTTTTTTGTTTCTTAAAATCCCAAAAGCAAATACATGAATAAAATCTGTAGGAATTTTTATATTTGTACAAAAAAAAAAAAACAATAAAAATAAATCCTAGTAATGAGTTTAATTTGAAATAGTTTATTCAAGACTTTTAATTAAATATTTTTTTTTCTCCTTATTTAAATTGTAATCATTATCCTGTCAGTGATGTGTCCATTCTATACAAAAAAAAAAAATAAGAAACAACGTAACGTTAACACACTTATAGACAAATTAGTACAACACATTTGTATTGCATTGTACAAAGAGGATATTTTATTTTTAATTTAAGAAAAAGGATATTAAGAAAAAAAATATAAAACAAATAATAAAAAAAGTAAAAAAATTTATTAACAAAACGAAAAAGTAAAACCAAATCCTTTTTTAAAAGGTGTGATACAAAATAAAAACAAAAATGTAAAAACGTGAAAAAATTCTACTTAAAAAGACAGAAAATTATCTTTAATTGTAAGTCGCCTTGTTTATGATTTGACCCTTAACTCTGTTACAGTGTTTTTTTTTTTTTTGTGGAAAAGAAAATATACATTCATTTACTTGAGTTGTTAATTTTTTGTCATGTAATTACAGGACATGCTTATTATCCTTTTTATTAAAGTTAAGGTATTTTTTATTAATTTCACTATCATGTTAAAAGGCATTTTTTTTGTGATGGCATTTAAAAGGATTCATTATTTTCATGTAATTTTAATTTAAAAGGACTAATAGTTATTAGGATTTGAGTTTTAGTAAGTGACTAGGTGAATTATGAGTTTCATTTTTATGGAAATTTTTTGTATTAAAATCGAAATGATTAAAGAAGAATAGTTAAGGAGTAATAACTTTCGAATCACATTAACGAGTTAAACTAATGAAGTGTCTTAGGTAAATGTGATTCAGTAAAAATTGAGAGAGATATAATTTCATAATTTTCAATTAGAAACTAAAAGAGCTAAAGACCTAAAATTTTGTATTTGAATAGTTCTCTGAAAATAAAAAGACACATGTGTCAGCGTTCTTCAAAATTCGGATTGGTTCGAGTAGCTGCCATACAACTCCTAGCAATTATCAAGGATTAATTAAAAACTAAAGAGCTGCAAACCTAAAAATTTGTATTTGAATAGTTCTCTGAAAATAAAGAGACATATGTGTAAGCGTTTTCCAAAATTTGGATTGGTTTCAGTAGCTGCCATACAACTCCTAGCAATTATCAAGGATTGATTAAAAACTAAAAGAGCTGCAAACCTAAAAATTTGTATTTGAATAGTTCTCTGAAAATAAAGAGACACCTGTGTCAGCGTTTTCCAAAATTTGGATTGGTTCCAGTAGCTGCCATACAACTCCTGGCAATTATCAACGATTAATAAAGGATTCATTAAAAACTAAAAGAGCTACAGATCTAAAAATTTATATTTAGATAGCTCTCTGAAAATAAAGAGACACATATGTCAGCGTTTTTAAAAATTCGGACTGGTTCGAGTAGCTGCCGTACAACTCTTAGCAATTATTAACGATTAATATAGGATTAATCAAAAACTACAAGAGCTACAAACATACAAATTTGTATTTAAATAGCTCTCTGAAAATAAAAAGACACATGTGTTAGCGTTTTTAAAAATTTGGATTCGTTCGAGTAGCTGCCATACAACTCCTAGCAATTATCAAGGATTAATTAAAAACTAAAAGAGCTACAGATCTAAAAATTTATATTTGAATAGTTCTTTAAAAATAAAGAGACACATGTGTCAGTATTTTTAATAATTCGGACTGGTTCGAGTAGCTGCCATACAACTCCTAGCAACTACGAAGGATTAATTAAAAACTAAAAGAGCTACAAACATAAAAATTTGTATTTAAATAGCTCTCTGAAAATAAAGAGACACCTGTGTCAGCGTTTTCCAAAATTCGGACTGGTTCGAGTAGCTGCCGTACAACTCTTAGCAATTATTAACGATTAATATAGGATTAATCAAAAACTACAAGAGCTACAAACATACAAATTTGTATTTAAATAGCTCTCTGAAAATAAAAAGACACATGTGTTAGCGTTTTTAAAAATTTGGATTCGTTCGAGTAGCTGCCATACAACTCCTAGCAATTATCAAGGATTAATTAAAAACTAAAAGAGCTACAGATCTAAAAATTTATATTTGAATAGTTCTTTAAAAATAAAGAGAAACATGTGTCAGTATTTTTAATAATTCGGACTGGTTCGAGTAGCTGCCATACAACTCCTAGCAACTACGAAGGATTAATTAAAAACTAAAAGAGCTACAAACATAAAAATTTGTATTTAAATAGCTCTCTGAAAATAAAGAGACACCTGTGTCAGCGTTTTTCAAAATTCGGATTGGTTCGAGTAGCTGCTATACAACTACTATTAATTAACAAGGACTAATGAAGGATTAATTAAAAACTAAAGGAGCAAACCTAAGAATTTGTATTTGAATAGTTCTCTGAAAATAAGGAGACACATGTATCAACATTTTTCAAAATTCGGATTGGTTCGAGTAGCTGCCATACAACTTATGTGTATATCATTTTAGCCATAAGTTCAATTATCTTAATCGTTATTCATTTTATTAACGCATTCATCATTCTTTATTAATATCACTGGAAACAATTTAACACAAATTAGGATACTATTCGGGTAATACCAATCTTCTCATATTGATTCTAAATTATACTTTTGTGACCCAAAAAATATTTGTAGTAGTTTAAAAGTTTAGATTAGGTTATTTTTGTCCATTTGAATTACTTACTTTTCAGAAAGACTTAAACCGTATTTTATTGTGAATTAAAGTCGAACAATTACCATTTTCAAACTGCAATAAAAGTTTCTTATCTTTTAATAATTTTAGCTTAACTTTTCCGCCAAAAAAACAAAATTAAATTATTTGAGAAAATATTTAAAATTTAAAAATTTACTTTAATACTAAATAAAATAATTCCCATTGATTTACCAATTCTGTGAAATTCTTACACTCACCCTTGAGCAAAACTAAAAAACAAAAATTTTGAGTTGAAAGTTCAAATAGTCAAATAGCATCCGTTATTGTAATATAATAACAATTTCCATCTCATTTTAACTTTAATTTATTCTTAGTTACAAAATAATGTTTTGGTGGTGTAGAGAGGTTAATAAAATATTGTTACATAAAAACAGGATCAAATCATTTAGTTATTTTGATTTAATGACCAATCAGCATCTTAATTTTTCATCCATTTTTGACCAAATACATTTCCATCTCATCATAAAATATCCAACTACAACAAGAAAAAAAAAAATAGGGATTGAACTGGTTTTGTTTATAATTTTACTACCATGTCCTTTTAATGGACCAAAATTTAGATACAAATATTTTTTTTTACTGTATTCATATTGGGATGGTCAGTATGAAACTTGTTTGATATAATTCGAATATATATACTTTTTATTTTTTGTGTAATTGAAATTCAAGTTGTTTAATAGAATGGGTTTAAATATATACATATATTTTTTTTGGATTCTGCAATGATCTTTAACAATATAAAATTAGCTTTTGATATTTATTTGTAACCTTTGAACTTAAAATTAAATATTTAAACGTGTTAATAATAATGAGTTGTTATTTAATAGGTCATAACAAATGTTCTAACATAAAATAGAAAAGATGCTATTCAATTTAATTTTCATCCTTAATATGATCCGATGAAAAGGGTTGACTGATAATGAAGATGATTATTCGATTTTAGGTAATTGAAATATTCTTTATGTATGCTAATTAGCTTTAAAAGGTCAAAAGTCATAATTTATAAGTATTAATTTTTTTTTTTGAGGAATTAAATAAGTAAAAACAAATATTCGGGCATTTTAAAAATATGTTAGGGATAAACATTACTATACAATGAATGAATGACAATAGAAATTTATGGTTTGCAATGAATAGAGAATAGATTAGTTTAAATAAGCTATGACAATTTTATACTTCCTTAGTAAGCTCAATTCACTACAGTCATTTCAGTCTGAAACAATTTTGAACAAATTTTGAAATCATCCACAGTAAAAAAAAAAAACCCCAATATTTCAAAAGGTGGTCTATTAATTTTAAGTCAATTTTAATACAAATACATAATATTCATTCATGATAAATACTCTACCATTATAAAAATTTCATATTACATTCTTTCAAACCCACCATTTCCACCGTCCACCCCCTTCCAACACAAATCCAATTCAAAAATATCCTTAAACAATTCTCAACCATTAATTTACCATTTCTTACCATCACTTAAAAAGCTCTGTGTATTAATTTTATTGGTATTTTGGTGTTATATTTGTTTATATAGTCCTTTCAATAAATCTTAAAAAAATATCCTGCATATTTTTTGTTTTTGTTTTTCATACAAATTTTTCAATCCTTTTTAATTTTCATTTTAAAAAAAAAATCTATTTATTTATGTTTGTATAAAAGATTTTATAAAATTTAGATCCTTAAATAAAAGAATTTCAGAGAAATAAATTAAAAAAAAAAAAAAAATAAAATAAAAAACACAAAGAAATGAAAATGTATCGTACATAACTTATTGAATTTTCAGATGTATGCAAAGAAATATATAATATATATATATATATGTATATGTATATGAATATTGTATGCGGTGACCAAATAAATTAATTAATCCTTTGCTAATGAATGGGGCGCTGATTAAATGCTTCTTATTGTAAACTGTACACAAATATTTTATATATTTACAGATATAGATATATGTATATATATATATTTTATATCCTTTCGAAGACTTTTATAAAAGAAAAATTTATTTTCTTTTAATTTTACACTAAAAATTAAAAACATTTTTCTATATATATACCTACATTATAGGCATTCAAAGAAAAGAAAGGATGGATAGTTTTTTTTTTAATTTTTTTTTTTTAAGAAAATCCTGAAATATCCTTTTTGGTTGCAAATATTTTATAGTTCTTTTTTGTGTTAATTTTTTGTTTTTGTATTTATGGTTGGTTGGTTTGATCCCATATGTGATTTTTGAAAAATTCATTGAAGAGGTTGAAAATTTAACTTTTAAATCCTTTCTTAATTTTAAGGAGAGATATTTTTTTTTTCCTAAAATTATCCTTTTTTCTTGAAAAACAAAAAAAAAAAACAAACTTTATTGTTTCAAGAAAAATTTCTAAGTAGAAAAACCGAACTCATTTGATTTACTTTTTCTTGTTTTTTAGGTTGTTGTTGAATTCTTTTTAATTCTTTTCTATATATATATATGTATGTAAAAGGATATTTTATTGAATGTCCTTAAAAATATTTTTATATAATATTTATATAAATATGTATGATACTAAAAATGGATAAAATTTTATGTATATGAATGTCCTTAAATGGTGTGTTTTGTCAATAAATCGCTATCTAAAAATAAAAATTGAAAAATAAACAAAAAAAAACAGAAAAAAATTGTAAACCAAAGTTTATTTTCTTCTTGTTTCACAAAAAGGCTTAACAAATGTTAAAATGAACTTTTCTAAATGTTTTAAAAAGTTGCCAAAAACAAAACCTAGAATAAAAATAAAAAATAGAAGCAACCAGAAATTAAAACTGTACTTTTACTTGTATAGATATATACTTATATATATATATTAAAGAATAGTCTAAGGACGAACAAATCCTTCTTTTGGTGTTTTATAACTAATGTATGTGGTTTTTATAAGGACTTGAAATTTAGTTTTGTTCATTTCTTATTTTTATATTTTTGTTCCTCTATTTAACATGACGCCACATCTTCGAAAGGATAATTCAAAAGATATCTATATATATATATATATATATATATATTGAAATAATATGTATAAGTATGTATATACATAACATATATTTGAGGTTTCTATTTTCTTCTCCAAAAACGGATATCATTTATCTTGGCAAACGAAAGTATAATCTTTAACAATCACATTGTATATGATTTTTGGTTTAATGATAAATTGAAAGGTCCCTAAGCTGTAATAAAAGTCCATATGTAGTGTGGTTTTTTAGCCGAAAATTAATTAAAATTAATGAAAATTAAAAAAAAAAGAAAAAAAAAATCACAAAACGAAAAATAATTTCTAATTTTTATTTTATTAAATTGACAAGATTTTAAGAATCCTTTAACAATTGAATGGTTAATTAATTGATGTTATAAATTAATATCATATTTGAAATGGTGATTTAATTAGACTTTAAATTAAACCTATTTATAATTAGATTAATTTCTGGGATTATTTCACTCAATTGATTATTTTTCAAGAATTATATAAACAAATTCATGCACTGTGTTAGTGAATAGGTACTAACATTTTGTAAATTTCATGTATAAGGATGTCATTAAAGTCTTCTAAAGTACTGCAATTTATTGAATTAAATCTAATACATATTTATGTTATTGAATCGTATCTATTTATGTTATTTTTTACTAATTTTACTTGCTTTTTAATAGACACCTAATACACACACCTTAGGTATATAAAACATTAGTATATACAACCTTAGGTATATACAACAAAATACATTCTTTATTATAAAAATACCTAAATCCACATTATTATTATTTATTTTAAATTTGATTTATTAATCTATCAAAATAATTTCTAATTATTTATCGTTTCCAAGAAGCTTTCATAATTTATTCTTTTAAAACAAAATTTTAACAAACATAATAATTTACAACATACAAATGGATATTTCGTTTTGTCATCCATTTATATCCAAGGTTCTACATAACATTGACCATACCATTCGTCAAAATTAAGCACCAATACAATATCAAAATCTAGGTTACAAAATATTTTCTTGAATTCACAGAATAATGTTCATGCCATTTCAATTCTGCATCTTATTTCTATATATTGATCTCAATATTCATTTACAGATTGCAACTAAAATATTTGAAGTTTTGATACATGCTGAATGAATATGTGTTTTTTTTGTTATAGCTATACACATATTTGTGTCAGTCATTGTAAACTAATTAGGTAGATATTCGTGACAAATTTTAATATTTTATCCAACACTCTATCGGATATATTATACTGATGTTGTAAATTTTGTTATTCAATCATTTTGTTTCAATTTCATTAATATTTTTTTATTCAATTACAACAACTTCATTATTATTTTTAACTTAAATGTACATTACAAATATTTCTAAACTTCAAAATGTAATTTATGTAATTAAATAATTATTACTACAAAACTATTTCAATTAAAAATTTTTTTACTTATTCATCAATATTTTTCCATATATAAAAGGATATTTATTCTTTATTTAAAATAGAACTGTTTTTGTACTCGTATAACTTAAAATCATTGAATAATCATCAAATTTTTGAAACAACTTGTGCTAATTTAAAAAAAAAAAATTCTAATTTCATAAACATATATATATCCAAAACTAATCTATCCATATACATTTATATATATTAAAAGGATAATATTCAATTATATCCTTTAAGAAAATTTTTGAAATATTTTCATAAATATGAATTTTAAAAATAGTTTTGATGTAATTTTTAAGAAACAAAAAAAAAAAAATAAAACAAAAAAGGACAACTCGTCGATGAATATGTTGATGGGCATTAAAAAGGTGTTAGCAATTAAGTTTGTTTAGGACAATTTATCCTTATTGCTATACTAATATCTACACATATGATGATCAAGTATATATAAATATTTTTAACATTTCCTTTTTATAGCAAAGATAAGAAAGAGATAGAATATGTATTTAAAATTCATTTAATTTACATAAAATTTTAGCCTCTTAGATGTCACTTTAATATTATAAAGATGAAAAACTTTCAAAAAAAAAAAAAAAAAAATTAAAAACAAAAACAAAACTGAAAAACTAAAAAGATAATATATATAAATACTTATACATATATATAGAAATAATGTCCTTTTTTTCTATCTTTTCTATTTTCATTCTGATGTTTTTGTTGTCGTTGATGTTGTTGCTATAAGATATCATTGAAGAGAAAAAAATTATTCAATATGTTACCATCGTTATTTTAATACCTCTATATGAAAATTTGTCATATGAAATACAAAAACAACAAACAAAATTTATTAATGTCCTTAAAAATAGCAAAATAAAGGATCAACTTTTCAAAAAATAGCAAATAACAAAAACAAAAAAAAAAAAAAAGTTGTTGATTGAAAATTAATGAAAGGATATTAAATAATGGTTAAGAAAGATGTCTTTTAAAAATAGTGAATATTTTATGGAAATTTTCTATTTTATGATAAGATTTTGGTGAATCCATCGAATTTAGTAAAAAGTGATTTTTTTTTTTTTGGTTTTGTTTTTAAACAGAAAGAGTATATAGATTATTTTTGTTGTTGTTGTTGTTCTTTTATATATAAAATTTTCTTAATTTTATAACACAAAAATATTTAGTCCCTAATACAAAGTAATAATGATTTTTTTTCTATGCTCTTAAAATTGATTTAAATACTTTAATTAATTCTTTTGAACCTAATATTGATATATGAGATTCCTTTACAAGTGTTCATATATACTAGAATCACCAGTTGCAATAATGTTTTTTGTTCACAAGTTGCAATGATTATGGGAATTTTTGGTTTTAGAGTTCTTCAAACTGCCTCACAATGCGATCATCTAATTCCGGTTACATCTAATTTATCATCTTTTATAATACTGAGACTGAGCCTTGGCGCTAATTTATCTGTATTATCTTAAATTTATTTAATTTATAGGTGGTGATTTCTTTTATCAATCGCTTGGTGTGAGAGTGATTAGTCCAAACCTCGCTGTATCCGAGTACTGAGACATCACTTAAATTTTTTATTTATGTAAAAATGACTGTTTGGTTGTGAACAGGTGATATTTATCCTATTCCATGTAATACAGATGGTAATATTTTAAAATAGTACTTTCACAATACCACTGTATATGAATTCAATTTCATTATATTCCAAAAATTAATCTGAATTTGAATATAATCACTTCTAACATTTGATTTGTCCAATTTGAAAGTAACTTGAAATATGGTCAATGAGTTAAAACATCTTAACCAATATTTAATAATTAGAAAATTCCAATATCATTGTTATCAATTCTAATTATTATAAGTATCGGTTCATATAGATTAAAATGTCTGAAATGCAATGAGTATAATGATTTTATCCGATTAATTTGAATTTTACTTCAAGATTAGTATACTGAAATAGCACCGTAGTTATTTATAAAATATTCTAATATTATAAATATAATTCATAAATAAAATTTAAATTAATTTGAATTTCAAAAAATATCGAAAAAATAATTTCAGTTGGTTTGAATCAACATCAACAACCTAATAAATTCTAAAATTACATTTGACTCAGAACAAATCAGTTTTATTGAATTTCCATATTTAGGTTACATATATAAGCTTCTATATAACATCATCATAACTATTATACAAACACTATGTGATAAAAAATTTTTATTATACATTTTATAAATTTTTCTACGCTAAAATTTCACTCATGCTTTTTTGCCCCCATCTCATCTCTATATATATTCATTTCCCATTCAAATTCATCTTTTTCATTTCATATCCTGATCTAAACTGAAAAATCTAAATTCAAAATAAAATAAAATAAAAATAAAAAAGAATATTTTAACTCACCACATAAATTATTTGTTTAGTCCTTTTTAGTATGTATATGTCCCAGGACCTAAAGTTAACCTCGCTAATATTTTGCTCCAGTTCCTATATATATTTTTATATTTCTCATTTTTTTTTTTTTTTAACAAAGATTTTTATTCAAACACAAAAAATAAGAAGAAGTAAAAAAA
The DNA here is from genome assembly GCA_963942445.1 of Argyra leucocephala. NCBI lineage: Eukaryota > Metazoa > Arthropoda > Insecta > Diptera > Dolichopodidae > Argyra > Argyra leucocephala. The sequence continues at coordinate 135,432,146 of OZ012681.1, read as the reverse complement.
GCCAAAAACAAAAATAAAATTCATTTTTCGGTAGAAAAGGTCGTTAATCATGGTCACCCCACATACATGCCATAACATATACCTGTACGAATATATCATTAAACTATAATATATATACATAGCAAAATAAACTAACGCATACCAATCTACATACATACATTGATGCATAATAATAATTTTCATGTAAAAATAGAAAGCGGTAGAATAAATTTGATTTTTCTTTTTTTTTTTTGTTACAATTTTTTGCTTTGGTAGAATTTTTTTTTTTTTTTTAGTACAACAAAAGGACGAAAACCAAACCAAACGAAAAAAAAAACAATAAATAGAAAAACAAATTCACCTCCACCGTTAATAGTTTTTGTTTTCCTTTCGTTGATTTTACAGTTAAAAAAATAAAGAAAAAAAACAAAAGAAAATTTTTTCAAAAGGACCTTTAAAACTTTCTAAAAATTTTTTTCATAATATATATGTATATATATATGAATAAATACAATAATTTTACAGTTATAAATTAATACGTATAGAATATGGGTATATATGTACATATTATAGATATATGTGAATCAACAAACAAAACTCATGTGCTAGCTTCAGCTTAACCAATAGGGATATGAGAGCCAGAATAAATTCTACAGAGGAAAAATTAAAATAGAAAGCAAAAGAAAAACTAAATACTTTATAGACCCAAAAAATGAGAGTTGAATTAAAACTTTTGTAAACAAAAGGACAATAGATGGTTGAATATCCACACAAACACATACTGAATTCTGAATAATATTTATTGTACGTAATACATATTATAATATATAATTAAAAATTATTATCTACAAATAGTAATATACACTGAATTAAAAATGAATTTAAATTGTTGTTGACTAGGTTTAATTTAAAAACATTTTTTTAATTTATATTCATATCTAAATTATTGTACATAATCAGTGAATCTAAAAAATGTTGTTAATCATAATTAAATTATAATAAATCATACATCAATTAAATTAAATCAAATATAAAAAATAAAAAATGGGTTAACTAAGAATTGAAACTGATTCATTCAAGTCATGTCATTTATTAGGGTATCGAACATTTTTTTAATTTAAACTATAACTACTTTTTATTATACGATATGATCATTAAAATTAATTTCTATATTCGAATATGTTTTTTATTATTATTGTTGTTGTTTTATTTGTTCAATCCTACAAATCAAGAAGATCGTTAGTTCGATCAGTGGCTTCTGTTGTTACATTTCTGTTCAAACAATTTAATTACAAACAACACTAACGAAATGAAATATTTAGAACAGTTATTAACACATTTTGTTTACAAACCTAAACATTTAGATTGGTCCAGTTTAAACAAATACTATTTTTATTAGTATCTAATAATATTTTTTATATTATTAATAATAATTTGTATAAAAATGATTTTAGAAAATAACAAAACTAAAATTTTCTTTTAATCAAGTCTAAATATCACAAAATAACAGAAAACAATTTGAACAGAATTAAATCAGAATTGTGTCATTAGTAAAACAAATAATTAGTAATGATTCTAAAAGTTATGGCAGTATCTATAGAACATTTCAATTAAAAATTTTTTTAAAATAAAACTACAAATATCCTTTTTTCTTCTATAATACTATAGATTCGAATTTTCAATATACAGAAACATAATTTAATTTTTGAAAAATTTTGATTTAATTTTAATTGAACAAACCTCGTACTTAAATGTCCATTGATTATAAACTAATTTTTATATACACACCTATATTTAAATACTATAGTAAAAATAATAATAATAAGCATAAAAAAAATAATTATTTTATTATATTCTATTTTTTTTCGTATTTGGTTTTTCTCTTCAAATGTTTTATTTGACTTTTTAGTTTTCCCACTATCAGAAAAAAAGCAAAATATAGATTAAAATATAGAATAAAAATATCAAAAAATTAAAAAGGATACTCTCTATACTATCTAAATTCTGTGCCACCAAAACAATATAATATGGTAAAAACGGTAAAAAAAAAACAAAAAAAAAATAAAATGAAAAATGTTTTAAAATATTTAAAAACCACTATATACATATACATAGGTATATATATATATATATATATATATATATATATATATATTATGAACATTGTAAATTTTCATAATATTCATATACATTTTATACATATTAAGATCTATAATATTTAAGGATATGAAAATCTTTGTACTAAAGAAATTATGTGTAAAGGACAGTATAATTTTTAGAGTTGTACAAAAAAAAAACAAAAACAAACTAGTCTCCTTAAAATCATTCTGATGATTTTATCTCTAACGAACAGAGTTTCTAATTTAAATATACATCCATATAATATACCAAATATAGAAAGGATATTTCATGTATCCTTTTTTTGAAAAATTTACAATATAAATTGTATAATATATATATATATATTATAATATATTCATGTATAATAAGAAATTGTTATTAAAGTCCTGTGTACACCTCCATATATATATATATGTGTTCACAAAACTAAAAATGGAAACAGTTATAAAAAAAAAGAAAAAAAAAACTCTTTTTTAGTCCTCGGTTTCTTGATGCTTATATATTTTTAGTCCTTTTTTTCACAATATATACATTCCATATATAGATAACCAAAAATTTTGGTATACCTATATAAGATAATATGGATAACTTATATATGTACACATGAAAAGCATATGAGATGAAAAGCAATGGCGAAATTCACATTTTATGACCAACACATAAAACTGAATGTGGGGACCGATGGTTTGCGTTTATTATTGTTTTTATTTTTCTTTTTCATTTTTTTTCATTTTGTATTTATATCATCCAGGTTTTTTGGGATCATTTTTCTTCATATGTGTTGATAATGATGATGATAATGATGATGTTGATACTAGTGATGATCTAAAAAAAAAAAAAATAAAATAATAAAGGATATGAATGCCCGGGAATTGCTTTAAAACGGAAAATATGAAATAAATTTTTAAATTTCTACAGGACTATTTCTAAAGGATACTCATCTTATAATATATGAATTTCAATTTGTTTTTGTTATTTGAATTTAGGTTGTAGAGTGAATAGTGAAGAAGTATGTTAAATTGGATTCTGTAAAATTCAGTTGATGATAAGAATGATATGAGCTTAACATTCATATATTATGCTTATATAGTATAGGTTTTTAAGAAAATGGAGAAAGATTTTTGAATATATTATTTTGTATGGTCCAGAAAGGACATTTTATTTATATATACATAGATGCATATATAAAAGTTATACATGATTGGTTACTGCTTAAACTTTTAGAAAAAAAAAACAAAACAAAAACAAAAATTTTATAACTTATAACAATCTAGAAGAAACTCTTGATACAATTTTAAAACTTTTATGTTCACCAAGTTATATGTTTGTGGTAATGAAAAATATGTATTGTAGAAATTCACATAGAGTTGTCTATAAATGTGTATATTTAAATTGTAACATTAAATTATATATCTTTAAGAAACATATATGTATATAATAATAATATTTAATTGTAACGTACAGATATTAAATTTCATATTTTTAAACATTCTATATTACATAAAAATTAAAAATAAGAATTTTCATATTTTGTAAGAATGTACATCAGCTTTAAAGGATATCGAACCAATCAAATGTACAGAAAATATTAATAAAAATTGGAAATTTAAAAATTTTATATTGTGGTCAAAAATTATTATTTTTTTTTTTTACTTTAAATATATTTGGTTTCAAATTTTGTATAGAAATTATTGAAATTAATTAAAAAGGATTTTCAAAATATTTAGATAAGTATGTATGTACTGTATATATATAGATACTATCGACAGATTTAAATAATTTATTTTAAATTGTGGAAATAGAAATTTTTTTTTTTTTTTTTTTTTATTTAAACGGTTAGTATTTATTGAATCTTTCCATTAGAAATTGACAATAATTTAGCATTTTGACTTATTCAGAAAGAACAAGTTTATTCAAATCCTACATACTAAAGTTGAAGACGTATAATCCAGTGATTAGATATCAATTCAGGTTAACCACATCTACACTGCTAAGGTGCTCCTTTTTAATTTACTCGCTAAAGGTATGCATAAAAGATTCCGCGCTAGATAGTTTGGATGGTTTGATAATCTGCCAGCATAGTTCCTTGTTAGTCTTTGGAGTTCATTCCGAACCATAGGTATGTCTAAATCGTTGTGTATGTTACAATGTTTTACGTACCAACGAGGTAATAATTCTTAGTATTTTTGATTGTAGTCTTTGTATAATTTCCACATTACTTTTAGAGGTACTTTGCCATAATTGACAGCCATATGACCAGGTTGGTTTCAAGATTGAATTGTATAAAAGTACTTTATAGTCAATATCGAGAGGAGAGTTTTTCCCAATTAGCCCGTATATACTATTTATTTTTATTTTCATTTGTTCACGTTTTGTTTCTATATGCTTTTTCCAAGTGAGCCTTCTATCAAGATGGACTCCTAAATACTTTACGTCTTTTGCCTGTGGTATGGTGATTCCATTTATTTTTACTGGGGGACATGTGTTATTTAGAGTGAAGGTGACATGTACACTTTTATTTTCATTTATTTTTATTTTCCATTTACTAAGCCAATTTTCAATAAGTTTAATTTGGACCTGGAGATTTTTGGAAGCAACATAAGCGTTTATGTGTGAGCTCAAGATAGCCGTATCATCTGCAAATGGGGATGTTAGTATTTGCTTACTATCTGGTAAATCGGCAGTGTAGATTAGATATAAAAGCGGACCAAGCACACTAACTTGCGGTACACCAGCTTCGATAACATGTTCTTCAGTTAAATAATCATTGTATTTTACTTTAAATCGCCTATCAGTTAGGTACGATTTGATAATGTGATGAACTTCAAACGGTAGATTAGTTTGAATTTTAAAGTTTAGACCATCATGCCAAAATTTATCAAAAGCCTGTGCGACACCGAAGAAGACGGCTGAGCAAAATTTTTTCTCTTCGAAGAATTTTCTGATTTGTGCAGCTATTCTGTATACCTGCTCTAGTGTACTGTGTTCGGCTTGAAATTCAAATTGATGTAGTGGGATTACACCCTTATTTTTTTATTTTGGGCATTAGTTTATGTACTAGAACTTTTTCAAATACTTTAGCTAGTGTTGGTAAAAGACTAATAGGTCTATATGAATCTATTTTTGTTGAGTCTTTACCTGGTTTAGGAATCATTATGATGTTTGAAAGCTTCCATAATGAGGGGAAATAGTTTTTTCTAAAGATAGCATTGAAAATTTGGATAATATGAATGAAAGCTATACCAGGTAATTCCTTAAGCATTTTTCCATTAATTTTGTCATATCCTGGTGACTTTTTATCGTCAATTTTTTGAGTTATTATAAATTACACTGTTTTATTCTGAATTTTAATTGGATTTATTAAATTATTTTAGTTTCTTATTATTGGTAAATTATCGTTTCTATTGATGGTAATAGAAATGATTTCAGGAATACTCTCGTAGATGGTACTATGCTTTCAAGTTTGAATGTATTTGAATTAAAGTTTCGCTTGAGCTTTATTTTAATAACAAAATAATATTATAAAATATTTTAAATTATGTATTCTTAAATTTTGTTAGTCTTCTAAAATATTTAACACTCCCATTGATCAAATATAGCTCTAATTTGTTGTAATTTCTTTTTAATGTCTGCTTCAGTTCTGTTTTCCAGAGTTATTATATTTCCTAAGTAGTTGAATTTTTGTAAATTTTTTAGCAATGTTTGTCTAATGACCTAGACTGATTTATTGTTGATAGTATTTGATCTTTGGTAGTTGGTAGTATTTATTTTTTTCTGATTTGATTTGGTTATAGCTTTCATTTTGCTTTGTTATGGTTTTCATTTCTTCTTTTTCGTGTCCTTTAACGAATCCTACCATTAATTTCATTCTGGATGAATAATCAGAATCAGTTTAAGTTATTTTTTTAATTAACATACTGTACCGGTTCGAATCGACTGATAGACTGGCTGACAGTTTTGCAAAATTTTCAAATTTTGCCGTTAACGGTTAATGTCATTATGAATAGGTGAACAAAACCAGTTAAAAATACTAGATAACTTTTGTAATTTTTAGATTAATCCATCCTTATCCTTTCATCAGAATTTTTGCTTCAATTTTACTGTAGATGCCTCAACAGAAGTAAATTTAATCAAATATACAATCAACACACTGGACAGCAGCACTGAATTACTTTTTTAAATTTTGAATGCAATGATAAAATAGTTATAATTAATTCCCACGTTTCCTTATTATGGCTTTATTATTAATGTTAAAATTCTAAACTGTTCTCTGTTTACTAAATCAATACTTTCTCGAGTATCTAGACACCTTGAAAATAGTAGAATTCTGAATTAACTCAAACAAATTAATTTCATACATTGTCTAGATAATCAGTTTTCATTGATCTAGCAAAATTCGATTATTTTGTGTTTCTGCTTTCATCTGAATTTCTTCTTGTGGCCCAAAATAAACTTTAATTTTATTTTTTTCTACAAATTATCACTTAACCGATTTAATCTGAATATTCAGTATACTATTGAAGAATATAATGAGTGTGATTACAATAAAGGTATCCTTAAGGACTCAGAGAACTAACAAGATCAAAATCGATAAGGACTTAACAACGCAGGTAATCACAATAAGTCAATTTACGTCTGTTGTGATACAGGGGATAGATTCCCTCCCGAAAGTACATAATTTATTTATCTATCTCATTTGAATATTTCTATTCGGTTATACAATCATATTATTTCACAATTATTTTTAATCAAACTATTAAATTTTTGAAATCGTTTTTTGATAAAAACAAAAAAACAGCAACCACTTTTTCTATATTAATAATCTTATAATTCAAATTTGAATAAATAATATAACTTAATTAAATTTTACTATAGTGAATCGCCTTAACTTTTAAAAAAAAACAACAACAAACTGAATTAAACAAATCACATATCTACAAGTATATAGTGACTACAAAATATTCATAATTCACGATAAATGAAATTTTTTATTTTAAATTCAACAAATTTCTTAATTCATTTAAGAACATAAAATTTATTTTTATTTTAATTTAATTTTATATCTTTCAGATCGTTTCCCATCATGTTTTCCCATCATACCTAGGTACACATATGTACGTATTTTGTATATGAGTATATTAACCAACCGCTTTATACTATACTCATACTACCGTTATTTTTTACAAATGGATAATAAAATTAAATTTTTAAAAAGGACACTGAGCATGAGAATGAGAATCATAGTAACTGTAATATATATATATATATATATATATATATTTTTTTTTTTTTTTTTTACTAATTTACATATGTAATCACAGTATCATCAGTATATGTTCTTGTTGTTGTTGCTTAATACTCTGATTCTTAATGCTTGTTCTTTGATACCATCATATTTTAATATTTTTCCTCCAATATGCCTCCAATATATATATGTATATAATATATATATATATATGAAAGAAAAAAATAAAAATTTCCACTTGAAAGGACGATGACGACGACAAGTGACGCCATGTCTAATATCCATGTCCTTTTATTTAACAAATATACATTCATATACAAACAAATATTTTATCACATGTATATACACACATATTCGTTTTTACATACATATATACGTAAATATGTATTTACATATAATATGACACTTTAAAAATGTTGCTCTATGCATCCACTACAACATATGATAGGTACTCAACATAAAATGGTGCTGCTTTGGCTTTGGCTATGTACACATAAAGATAAAATAAAAATTCAATGCAATTATATGATATGCAATATATAAATGTATCTCCAACTGGTTACTCCCAACATATCTACCACTCTTAACAATATTGTATCATCATTTTCCTTATATGTATATATATATTTCATTTTTGATATCAACATTATGAAATCATAATCATCATCATCAATATCATTATCATCATAAATGATTTAAAAAAATAAAAAAAAAACTTCAACATTATTGCTGCATACACAGCAATAACAGCGCAACAACAGGAATGAAGGCAATTCAAAATCTAAAAGAAAAAAAAACAAATTCAAAAATCCAGAATCCTTCAAAAGGATATCAACATTCTCTTGATTTTTATTTTTTTCTTTTATTTTTGTTTTTCTCTTCTTTATGTGAAAAGCAAATGAGAAAAAAAAAACAAAAACTCCAATGGTTGTTATTAAAATAGCCGCTGCCTTTTAAGTTTTCAAGCTTTCATATCATTTTATAACATCAAAATTTTATCATCATCATTTATAATCAATATCATAATCAAAATCAGTCGCTAGTGTCAAAGAAAATAAAACGTATTTTATTCTATTTCTTAATTTTTTATAAAGTTTTCTATATGGTCCGATTACAATCTTCGGTCTTCTCATTTTTGAATTGTAATCAAAAATTTTTTTTCGAAATCATATCACCGCAGTTTTGTTTCATTCATTTGTGAATTTGTTTAGGTAACTTCAGGGCAAATAAGAGCCTCAGCAATTGTTTGAAGCATCATTTTCAAAATTTTCCAGCTTATTCAATCTTTGTAGAAGCCTTTGTTAAAGTCCTTCGTTACATTCTTTATTTATCTATTCAAACCCTTATTCTCTTCATTATGTAGTCTTCTAGCTATTACTAGTCACAAGAGTCGTGATTTTGTAGATGCTTCGGTCAATTAATTTTTATTCCTAACATTTTCCTTTAATACCAATAAATTTCATAATACGCTAGGTGGGGCAGTAGATAAAGTGCCTGGCTTTAAGCCAGCATATTATAAATACATAGATTAGCGATGAAAATAAAATACTTTATTAGATTTTCGCGCTGGCCCAATATATACCCTTTGTCACTGAGAGATAAAATAAATGACAAAAATAATAATAGACCTACATCTCGAAAGGGAAAACGACCTAAAAAAAATTGTTTTCATATTAAATATGCAAGTAAATTAATATATAAATAAATAAATTTCATAACTTATCTACAATACCAACTAACTTGACATATTGTATTTGCAAGTCTTCATTAGAACTAGATCAGCTAAACTGAGCATAATATCCCAGTATTTCATTAATACCATCATACCCTGTTTGTGTTTACTTAGACCACCTAAACCCATTTAATTTAAAAAAAAAAAAAAATAATTCCAAACTACATTTAACAATTTTTTCATTGGTGTCTCATATTATGTGTGTGCATCATACATTTTCCAGAATAAAAAAAAAAAAAACTTAAATAAAACAAAAAACAAATTTTGTTTTGCATATCAAAGCCAAAAAAAAAAAATACAAAAAAAAAACCAACCAACATTCACTAATTCATATATGTAAATAAATCGTATCCATTACCATCCACAGTAGAAATCGGGCTCAATTCTATACGCCATCATAATATACCATCATCCATAATATATTTTTTAACTACCATTTTTCAGTCCAATGCATTCATTAGAGAAAAGCATGTACACCACACAGGACGACAAAAATAAAATAAAAATAATTTTTTGGTTTTTGCTTTTAATTTTTAAATTTTTTCTATTTTGTTTTGTGTTTTTGTTTTTTTGTTCACCATATAAAGACCGACAACAAGAGTCCTTAATATCCTTTATTTTACGCTAAGCTAAAAATTATACAACAACAACAACAACAAATGTATAAACAAAACAATTAGAAGAAGAAGAAAAGAAAAAAAATATCCTTTCTAAAGTGCATGCATTCAAAATTCACTGATGATGATGATGATAGTGATGATGATGTGGAGGTGTATGATATGAGGAATATGCATTTCAAATAATATTGCAAATTTGCTTAAACATGTGTGTACATATCTGTATATAGTAAGAGTTGTACAAAAATGGTTGTTTATGCCAGTTTCTAGTTTTTTGTTTTTTTATTTTTTTTTTAATGTTTATAGTGCGCGGACCTGGAAAATTTAAAAAAAACAAAAACAAAAACATAGAGAAAATAAAAAACAGAAACAAAAACACGGATCATCATAAAGTCATAAAGATTATTTGTTTGGGTGTGTGTGTGTGTGTGTAGTTGTACATTAGAATTAAGGAATAATCTCCATACACAAAAAAAGGACCTTATTATACGAGTTGGAAAAGGACCTTATTTTAATATAAATTAATATATTGGTGTGTTTGTGTGATTGCTGAATTTAATGCATTTTTCCTTTATATTATCAGAGCATTGCAAATTTTACTTTTTTGTTTTTAATTTTTTTTTTTGTGGTTTGCAATTTATAATTTTAAGCTGTCGTCGGGTTCACTTATTATAAAAATAGTACACAAAAATCGCCTTCATATACAACTAAACACTTGTACTACACCTCACACTATCATATATACAATAATTCTTTTGATTTTTTTGGTATCTTTTCATATCGGGATATTTTCTAGATTACTGCACTTGTTTTGCAATTTTTATCCTTGTATATTATACAGATTTTTTATTTATTTATTTTTGTTTTTTTTTTTTTTTGTTAAAACAAGCCATTGGCACCATCATTGTTCTAAATGGCATATATTATGAAGTTTCATCAAGATCACAGAAAATATCCTTGTATATTAGAGATATGTATACATGTTTATATGTATGGATAATATGTTCACTGGGCAATATAATGGTTAAGGACCATACATTTAATGATGAATTTAGGTGATGATTATATGAGGATGATGATCATCATCACTATAATTATGATAGCAAAACTGAATTAGAAAGAAAAAATTTTAATGGTAATATTTTATAAGTTTTATATGAATCCTTCATATGAAGATGTGTAGAGTTATCAAATGCATCAACATATACAGTCGTCATATACAAAAATTAAATAAAAAAATTTGTATTTAATTTTTTTGTTTTTTTTTTGTGAAGAAGGATTCATTTCATATCCTTTTTATAAATTTTATTTAATTTTTTTTTTGTTTTCGGTTAAATTTTTTCGCCTTAAAAATAAAGAAGCCATAAGCAATTTAATGCAAATAAGTATTTAGTTTTTTTTTGTTTTTCTTAAATAAATTAGAGTGGTACAGTTTTAGTTTTTTAGGTTTAATTTCTTGGAATAAAAATAACTATTAACAAAATTAATGTAAAAACAATATTTCCTGTCTTATTTATATTTATTAATATTTTTTTTTTAAATTGAATACAATTAATCCACTCTAATTTCCTCAAACTACTTTATGCTTGGCTTGAACAATTTTTTATTATATAAGTTTAAGAATTTAAAAAAAATTGTTCTACTCTGACTACTTATACTAACTAGGTAAATGAGAATTTGAATTCACAGCCTCTCCAATTCAATTTTCCTACTATCACACAAGAATATACATTTTAAGTTATGGATCCAGTTAACCTCATTAGCCTGTCTGGACAATTGTGTGTAGTAAGATGGATGATCATAATAGATCAGTTTTGGAAATTAAGAATGTTAGAGGGCAAACTAGAGAAGAAGATGTAACTAGTTATGAAATACAAGTGTGCCAGATAGGTCTAAGATTAATGATTCAATAACTTTATTTCAGTAAAGAGTTGGGGGAAATCTCTATTCCAAAATTCCTATTCCAAAATTCCCATTCCATAATTCCAAAATCTTCAAGACAAAATCCCCAATGACAAAATCTCAAAGACAAAATCTCCTACAAATAAAGTCTACAACGGAGATTGAATTTTGCCTTTGGGGACTTTTATTTTGTCATCTTTCTACTATCACATTCCATAATTTTCATTCCAAAAATCCCCATCCCAAAATCGTCAAAACGAAATCCACAATGACAAAATCTCAAAGACAAAATCTCCTACAAATAAAGTCTACAATGAAGATGTTTTCTATGTACAATATTTTTGTTTTGCATCTTGCCTTTGGGGACTTTTATTTTGTCATCTTTCCTTAGAAAATCCTAAATAATGGAACTTAATTGAATCAAAAATTATAAAGAAAACCCCAATCACTTATAGTAAGCCGAACACCGGATGTAGGGATACATAAAATTTGTTCACATATGAATAGAGCTACGTACTTGTATATTTCAATTAGAAATCAATGTCCTATGCCAATACCCAGGTTTAGAAGTTAATAATGAAGAAAAAAAGTTTATTTATACCGGGTGTGCCACACCATGTGTATCAGCTTTTTAAGAAGGGAAGGGGCCGTTATTTTAAAATTAAATAAAACTTTTATCAACTAAATCGACGGTACTCTATCGATTGGGGATATTTTCAACTTCCGGGAAGGAATGGAAATCGGTCCTTTCAGACCAAAAATCGTCGAAATTGGCCAAAATTAAAATTTTCAAATGGGAAGGGGTACTTTTTTTTGCAAATTCGGATTCTACGTCAAAAAATAAGTAACTTTTGTGAAGTAAATTTTTTTTTTTTTATAATTTTTTTTTTGTTTTTTTTTGTTTAAACTTTGTAGGAACCCAAAACTGAAAAAAAAATATGATAACATGAAAAACAAATATATTTATAAAAATTATTATCATTAATTTTAGTTTACCAAAGGAAAAAATTATGATCAAAATAAATTATTGAGCATTTTTGTTTTATTGTTATTAATTTTAAAGAAAAATACTAAGAAAACAAAAAAAATCATTTAACATAGTTTTCTTAATTTTTGTCGTAGAATCTGAATTTGCGTAAAAAGTACCCCTTTTCATTTGAAAATCTCGATTTCGGATAGTTTCAGCGATTTTTGCTCTTAAAAAACCGATTTGCGGTCCCTTCCGGAAGTTGAAGATACCACCAATCGATAGAGCACCCTCAATTTAGTTAACAAACTTTTTTTAAATTTTAAAATAACGGCTCCTTCCTCTCTTAAAAAGCTAAAACGCATGCTCTGGTCATGCCCGGTATATTGTCACTTTAATATTTCTAAATTAAAAATTTGAAAGTAAAATTCAGTCCACTCTAATTTATTAATTTATGATAAAAATTATTTATATTTTGTTTTTGTTTTTTTTTTATAAATATTTCTTCAATACAAAATGACTGGATAGTGTAGTGTGCCCATTGAATTGTAGAATTCATTTAATAAAAACACACAAAAAATTTTTGAATAAAAAAAATCAGAATTATAAAATAAAATTAAAGCAAAATAACAACAAAAAAATCCTTTTTTGAATAACGGTATTATTGAAGAGAAAAATCCTTTCAATTTACCCTATAACTGGATCATTTCTTGTTTTTTTTTTTTTTTGATTTTATATGCAGTATTTTCTTTTCGTATTAAAGCTAAAAGACTTCTCTCTTCATTTAATATCTGAAAATGCAGTTTTGCTTTTCAAATTTATTTTTTTTTCTTATTTTAATTTTGTCTATCTATACTTTTGCGCGACTAAATTTTCAATTCTATGTTGTCTCATATTTTTTTTTTTTGTCAGTATATTTTGGAAAAAATCTGGATCGTAAAATTTATAGTCAAATCGGATTTAAAATAAAAATATAATGAATAGAGTGGGTGGGTGTAGGAGGGAATATACAAGTAGTTTTATATATTGAATATTTTGTATGCAATTTTTTTTTTCACAAAATTTCAAAGAAAATTCAATATAGTAAATGGGTGGTTTTGGAGGCTTAAATTGAAAAAAAATGCATTTGAAAAACGGTTGAAAGTATTTTATTTGTTGATATCATTAGGACATTGTTTTGTTTTGTTTTTTTTTTGTTTTTGATCCTCATTGTAATCTTTTAGAATAACCAATGGATTTTATTTGTTTGATAACGTTTTGAAAAGGATATTCTCACAAAAAAAAATAAAACAAAAAAAAATATTTAAAGGATTTTAGAAAGAAGATTAAAAATGGTGGTTATTATAATATCTGGGCTTAACAGAAAACACATTATATCTTTTTAGGAGTAAAATTTTAATCTAGTCTTAAGCTAAAGGGAAAGTATTTAAATTTGAATTTGATTCGAAAACTTTTTGAATTTTAAATTTTAATATTAAAATGCTTTCATAACATAATCATAAACTTACCATTAATTTTTTGAATACTTTTCATTGATAAATAATAATAAATAATAATAATATAATAATAAAAATAGTCTTTATTTCAACAGAATTAGAAAGCTAGTAACAAATTTTGAATACATACAAATTAAATTCATTTTATGTACAATGTATCCTTAATCTAATTAATAATTAATTCAAATTAAAAATTAGTATTTAAAATAATTCAGATTACATTTTTAATTTATACTAAATAATATTTAACTTATATACTATTTAAAAAAAAACAAACATTTGAATTATGAATTAAGAATTAATAATTGTTCACAAATGTACAGTATATATTATAGTAGAAGATTAATACAATCATTATAAACTACAAATATATATACATATTAGAAAATACAAAAAAAAAATAAAAAAATGTACATAATATATCCTTAAATAGTCACTTTTAAGCTTCAAGTTCTGAATAAAATAGTTAAAGACATTCTATTGCCATAATGCAAGAGACGAGTGTCTTACTTTATTAAAATAACAGGTGTAATAGTATTAATGGTGAAAAAACAATATAAAATTAGTGTAGAATTATTTGATATCATGTTTTATTTAACTGAAGAAGAATTAATTTAATTTAATTGTAAAATATAAAAAGATTTGAAGTTTTTAATAAAAATAAAATAAAATATAGGATAGTAGAATGAATTACGATCTGAATAAAAGCCATTAGAAAAAACAGAAAATAAAAAAATAAGAAAACAGATAAAAAGTGAATTTAAGTTATGGGTATTAATATTAATTAAATTTGTGCATGAGAAAATGAAAAGAGCCAGAATTTTATTTGTTTTAAAAATCTAATTTGTATTCTCTCGGTTCTAAGGGATTCAGGTAACTTATTAAACAGCTGAGGTGCAGTTACAGTAAAAAAGTGACGAAAATGAGATTTTTTAACTTTGGGTACATTTACAACATTTCTATTATTTACACGCAAATTATGATCCACCAACAATCTCGAATTATTATAGCCCGATTTTTAAAAAAAATAGTTTAAGTACCTTAAAATAGTATAGATGTCTTAATGGAAGAATTTTTAGATTTTTGAAAAAATAAAAACTGGGAGTTCTACGACTGACCTTACAAATAATACGTATACAATGTTTTATTTAATTAACAAATTAATTGAATATAACGACATTTATCGCCCTTTCACGCTATATAGAGAGGGATTTGTTCGCCGTTTACTTTGAATGGTAAATAGAAAAAAAATGTACTTAGCTTTCGCGATGGACCACTTAACAAAAACACAAACATTTTATTTCCTATCCTATTTCAGCCAATTGGTGTATTAAACGTAAATACTAAATTCAAGACCCCAATACCTTGATTGTTATTAATAAAAATTAATAAAAATTTCTTATATTCTTATTTTAATTATTTATAAAATAAACTATTAATTTGTATTAATATTCTTTCAGCAGATCCTATTTAGTTTTTGTTTATAGTTATGTTTTACTAATTTTATTATATATTTTAATCGATTTCGGTTATTACACCATTATCAGAAGGCTGGATAAATTAATTACACTTGTGTTAATATTTATTGTATTTTTTTTGTACATAATACCTGTAATATTATTTAATTGTTATAGTTAGAGAAATATTTAATAAATTTTATTAGATTTATTAGGTCAACCTATTCGTTCATCAGACTTTTATGCTGTTTTTGAGCTGATTGCGCTACTGATAATCATTTTTCCCTTAAGCGCAGGTCTTAAATATTTCTTAATAGTGGTTTGAGAACTTTGTTCAGTTTACGCGATGTATTATGTAATCACAATCGTTACATTTTATTTGGTAAACACCGAAATGTAATTAACTTCAGATTTTATTTCTTTGGAAGAATTGCATAATTTTTATATAAAATATATATTCAAAAATTCAAAATTATCACAAAGCTTTTGGATAGTCGCTGACTTATATTTAGATTGAATTATTAAATTATCCGCCATTCGAAATTTGGAATGTTTCGATTGCTAAAAGTTGCTTGTGCTGCCAAACATCATACCTGGTATGTTATTCTTGTTATACCTACTAGTTGATAATAAATTTAATTTATTTTTTAATATTTTTTAAATTGATCTCTTGGTTATACTATACTTCTATTCTATTCTGTAACGTATCATTAAATCCGGTTCACGTATATTATTTTTAAATTATATATACGATCTTACACGAATCGGATTTTTTGATTTTAAAATTAAAATCAAAAAAAACCAAAGTTCAAAAAGACAAATTTGGATTTAACACGCACTTATTTCTACTTGATTTTAATTCAATCTTTAATTTTAAAACAATATGACTAGGTCTGCGAGGATATATGACTAAAATATTAATGACAGATTTTATTTCTAAGTCTCACTGAACTGAAATCAATCCTAATACACCCGACTATCGAAACAGAGTCTAATGAAATAATATTATGCGGTGATGAATGTAATATTGCACAAATCCATAAAAGAAAAGATTGATAGTGATAGTAATTTAAGTCTTACATAAGTCAAAAATTTAATTTTTATTTATAAGTTTACTTTTATATTTACTTTTATAACTACTTTTAAGTTTACTTTTATATTTTTTATTATTTACTTTTAAATATTTTTTCATTTGAAAAAAGTACATATTGTTATTGTTATGTTTTTTATGACTGAATTGCTATTTTTATGTCTTAAAATGTATTTTATGTTCAATGAATGACTAAAAAAGCATATTTTTGATTTACACGATAAACACTTGCATTTTCGACATACACAGTTTTATGAGGAACCTAAGTACCATTTAAAGGGCAGGATAGATGTACAGTACAATCCATACCGATGATGTGATATGAAGTTTACAGATTTTGTTGCTAGATCAACCACTTTCGAATGTTCAATAGGTTTACAGCGGATGATTTGAGTTGTGTAGTATTCATTTTCAAACGTTGTATAAACTTTCCGGAAAAAGGGCGATTTTAAGAAGAATTTTAGCGTATTTTTTTTAGTGGAATAAACATTTTTGACTATGCATTGCAGAACGATTTTTTTTTATTTTCTGACTTCTTATTTCAGACTTCTACTTGTGAAAATATACCTTCAGATCTAATGAATTATTAAAGTAAATTTGACCCTTTCTCCTAAACTGTGTAATCTAGTTTTTTTGTTTTTTATATATTCAGAATTAACATAAATAAAATTAATATTTAAATAACGAAATTTAAAATTGTACTTTAAAAATTTGAAAACCCAACTTTATAAATTATATACTCTTATAATCTAATGACTAGAAAATCTAAAAATTAATGCTATTTCCGTTCGTATACATTACATAATTTAATTTAATTTTACCACTCTCTCAATACTTTTATATAAAAAATTTTGCAACAAAAACAAAAAGAGACAGTTATCATGTCCTTTATTAAAAATGCATTTGAATTGAATTCTTTTTGGTCTTTTAATAATTTCATATCCTTATAAAATCCTCACAAAAACAAAAAAAAAAAAAAAAAATTAAAATAAAAGTAATAAAAAATTAAAATATATATAAGAACTCCCTGGATGCATTCACTTTCAGCAAAAACAAAAAAAAAAAAAAACACAACAAAGCAAGAGAGAATTTTTTTTTTTTTTTATTATAAAATCTCAAAAGGACTAGAATCCTTTTTGATGTTTATGGTATCATAATGTTGATAATGTTGTGACTGCATACATTATCTAAATAACATCATCAAAATTGCATTCTCAACTCACCATTCTACAGCATACACAGTCCAATTATATATATTTTTTTTATTTTTCTGTTTTAATTTTTTGTTTTTGTTGTTTTTTTGAATTACAATTGAAAATTCAAGCTTTTCTCATAAGTTATTTTTTTTAATTTTTCATCGTTGAATTTTTATTTTATATGCATGCAATTTTGCAATATATGACGCATCGTCATTGTCATCATCAAAAGGACCTTTTCTTATTACAAACAGAAAAAAAAAAAATAAAAATTAAGTTTTAGAATGCATTAAGAATTGGTATTGCATTAAAACTCTCTGCGCTGGAGTCCTTTAGTGGAACATTAAAGTGATATAGTCTATTTTGATATAAGAGAATAGCTGTATAAAGCGGTATTTATATAAAACAGGAAGAATGCATTAATTTATAATTTCAGAAATCATTAGATATCCTTTTTTGAGAATTTTATTTTTTTTTTGTTTTTGATTTTATGTTTTTGTAATAATATAAAAGTGAATCCTTTTCATCTTTATTGTTTTGTTTTTTTTTTTTTTTATTGTTTAAAGACAAAAATTATCAAAACAAATTTGCATTTTCTTGCAAAATATAATTTAACGTCCTTTTCTAAATGAAATCCTGGTTGTTAGTTAACATTTTTCATTTTTGTATATTATAAAATGTATGTATTGCAATAAATTTGAAGAAAAATGCATAAAAGATGACAATAAAAAGAATTAAAAATGCAATTTTGTTTTTTGTAATTTTATTTTGTGATTTTTCTTATCCAAAAATTTGATTTCTTGATTTTTAGAATTAATTTTACTTGCTGAAGGCTATACACATTGAAAATGATTATAATGATTGTATTCATATTTGACTTTGAGAAGTTGATGTTAAAATTAAGTTGTATTTTGTGCATCATTTATTTATGTTTTTCTTTCTTATAATTCTTTTTAGTAATTTTGGGACAGTTGAGGAGGTCATTGACATTTATAAAATATTCTTGTTACTGAAAGAATTTAATAAGCAATTTGTTCAAGTTCAATAAAAGTATAGTTGCAGTTTGTTTATTACTTTATTAGGTTAAAACGAAGTGACCGACACAAAATTTCGTAGCTGTGCGGTCCTTATAACGAGAACTATCAAGCTAATTATTAATCCTTGATAATGGCTAATATCATTAATCAATCTAAATAAATTTTTAAAATAAATATTTTAGAGAAATATTCTAGTGTATACAATATAATCTCCAGCCACCTTAGTTATCAAGCCCAAGAAAAACCATAAAATATATTTAATATTTATTTGCGTATCAAAACTTGCACGGATGCCTTTTTTGTCTATACTGGCAAGTCTCAGACGTTTTGAATCTATGCTATGGCTCATACTGTAATAACAATTTTTAAACGTTTTACATACTTTTTAACTAATAGAAATATGTATATATATAGTCTGTAATAGTAGCTTAGATATTAAACTTACAAATCTAATACCAGCTCGTATATGTTTAGTCGAATCGTCGACTTTTTTGTACATATAATTTTTTATTGATTTATGTTATTTGTATAACAAAAAATAAATTTGCCAACTACTTAAGATAAAAACAACAAATAATTCTGCTATTGCCTAGATAGTCCATATACAATTTTGTTAGTACTCCAACAGTGTTATAAATAAAAATTTAATAATAAAAACGGAACTAAAATTTAATTATAACACCTCATACCATCCCGCCAATAATATATCACTTCCTATATAAAAAAAAAAAACATTGTTCGATTTCAAAATACATCAAAATATTTTCATTCACCTTTCAAAAATGTCAGACTCATCTTTAAAAATTTCACTTTTAAAAAATTATTAAACAAAAAAAAAAACATGTTTTTTTTTTTATTTACATTGCCCATTATAATAAAAATTGTCTAAGGATATTCATAAAAAAAAAAATAAAAACAAATAATAATAAAAATATTTTACACCAACATAACTGTTCTAATAATAACAAAATAAGAAGAAAAAAAAAACGAAAACTACACAAAAAAAAATCGCGATGTTATCCTTGTCGCATAAAAAATTGTTGAAACCGGTAGAAAAAATAAAAACAAAATTTCTAAGAATTTCCAACAACGCACAGGACTACAAATTTTGTTATTTTATTTTTTATGTATTTTTTTTTTCTTTTAAGAAGCACATGGTTGTGTTTTAAATATTCAGGACAATTTTTTTTTTGTTTCTTTTTTTTTAATTTTTTTTTTTTTTGTAGTAATTTTTTCGCTTTCGCTAACCTTTAAGTTCAAAGGACTTTGAAAACAAATGACGACAAAACAATAAAAATTCACAACAAAAAAAAAAACCAAAAACCAAAAACAATAACAAAAGAAATACAAAGAGAAGAGAGAAAATATGAGAGAGCGAGAAAGGGAGAGAATATAAATATGCAAATATAAAACAACTCAAAAACGTACTCGTCGTATAGTAGAAGAAGAAAGTGAAAAGGGTAGAAAGAGAAAGAAAAACATAAGAAAATTAAAGAAAAAGAAAAGAAAAATAATAAAATGAAAAATAAAAAAAATGCCGCGAAAGAAAAGCAACAGACTTTAAAATTTTCGCGCGAGAAACGAAAAAAAAAAAATCATCACCACTTTACATCTTTTGATTTTCTTTTCGCTTTTCTTTTTTTTTTTTATATTCAAATTTTTTTTTCCTTTTTGTTGTTGTTGCTTTTTTTCGTGGTACTGACGGCAGCACCTCGCAGTCAATTTTCTTCTATTCTTAAAATATTTTTTTTTTTATTTTCATATTTTTGTTCTTGTTATTATTTTTTTGTTGTAGTATTTTTATTATTTTTTATGGGATGGTGGTTGGAAATAAGAACACCAAAAAAAAAGAAATAATATTTTATAAGGAGTTGATTTAAACATCAATAGTGACAGATAGGACACGATGGGACATTTTGTTGTCATTTTATGCCAAACTGAAGCATTTGTTGGACATTGCAGATGAAGACTTCATAATACCATACTTTTGAAATCGTCTCTTAAAAGCAGACTATTATTATACGTGATGTATCGCAAAGTTGGTATTCAAAATAACCCCAAAATGCTTCCAAAATAAACTTCAGAGTAAGCCATTGAAATCATCATCAAATCTAGATTGGTGGGAGAATGTTCGGAAGCCCTAAACCTCATAGGGCTCCGAAACAAGGTACAACTGATCTGGATACCGGGTCATAGTGGCCTGACTGGAAACGAGAAGGCTGACAAACTAGCCAGATCATCGGCGGGAAACATTTATGGCCCGGAACCAGCAGTTGGTATATCTATTGGTAATATTAAACTATCAATAGCAAACACCCTGAAAAGAGAAGCAAATATTCTTTGGGAGCGTATGGAAGGTCACAGGGTCTCCAAAATATATGCACCAAGAATAAACACCAAAATAACCAACTTCCTGCTAACTCTCAATAGAGGAGACTGTAGGAAGATGGTGGGCATACTTATTGGTCATAACCACATGAATAAACACATGTGTAGACTAGCACTAAGTGACGACCCAACCTGTAGACACTGTCTGGAAGAGGAAGAAACCTCCACACACGTTGTAGGAGAGTGCTTAGCTCTTTCAAGGCTGAGACTCAGGCTGCTGGAAACGCACTACATAACCTCAGAAAACTTCTGCAGGATAAATCCCCCAAACCTATTGGCCTTTATCAAAAGGGTCGACAAAGTTGAGGGGTGGAGGACGGCATAAAGGGCTAAAAAGCCTACATGCCGGCTCTGACATATTAGGGTCACCTCCGTAGAAGGAAAAAAAAGCCATTGAAATAAAATTAAATTAGCTGAAACAAATAAATTGAGTTTTGAATGGATTAATTAAAATTTAGAGTTCGTATTAAATTTTGTAAACTAAATTTGTTGTTCAGATTCATTTTAGAAATGATAACGAGTTGACTTAATGATGTTAAAGAGTATATTTTCTAATTATAGTAGTCATATTTCGAGCCGAGTATCATCATAATTATGAATCAATTTAACGTAAAGCGGAAAAAACACATTTGCGACCTTGTATGTAGTTCGATTAGAACTGAGTAGAACAGTAAATTTAGATTTCCTAACAATTCTGTACAATATACTTCTAACAGTTATTATTGATTTGATAAAATTTCTGACTTTAATAAATGCATTTTGGACAATCATAATCACCTTCAGTACTTATTATGAAACGAAATGCATTATAATGAAACGAAACTGATCTCTAAAAGTTTTTTAAAAAATATTTTGCGGATACTTAAAACATTTCCAATAAATTCGATTTACTAGTTTGTTAGTATAGAACAATAATTTGAACATCTCTGATCATAATAAACCTTAATAATGACAGGACAATCTTGAATAGATTTTATTATTCAAATATAAGGGGATCTGATATAAAATATTATAAATGTAACGGTAAAAAAAAAACTTATAAATTCCTTCGACTTTATTTACGAACACCACGAAATACAAATTTGCCTTCTTTCGTCTACCCACATTTATTCTCGAGGTGGTGATTTTACGCGACAACCATTCATTGTTGTTACTGTTATTGTTTTTAATTTTTTTTTTTTTTGTTATAAGAAAACGAAAGGGGTTTTATTTTCATTACTGATGCTGTTATATATAAATACATATATATAGATATATAGAGTTTCTCGACGTCATCATCATCGTCATCTCTCTGCACCTTTTTTGAATGAATGTGTCCTTATGATAATGTTAAGAATTTTTTTTTTCGTATATTTTAAAAAAAATATTTTTTTTTGTTTTTTTGTTTAGTGTTTAAGGATTCGCGATTTTGTTTTTTTTTTCTAATTTTTTTTTATTCTTTTTTTTTTAAGTGTTTGTTTTTCTTTTATTGTTTTTATAACATAAATTGGGTCACAAGTACAAAAATTGCAATAATGTTAAAAGGTAAATATTTTTGAATTTTTGATATAAGAGAAAATTTAAAATTGTCTTAAAAGAAAGCGGAGGAAAATTAAGTTTACAAAAAACAAAAAAAAAAACAATTAGAGAGAACAAGGATATTACGTTGGATATGTATTAAATTATGGTAATTATTATTACAATTTTTTTTTTTTAAATTTTGTTTTGTTTTCATATTTGGAAAAAAATCAAAATAAAGTCCTTGTTAGCTCATAATCAAACTTATCACTGCAAAATTGATAGTTTAATAATTTCTAATTACTACTACTGAGTAGTAGTACTAATTTAATACACTCTGTATGAACAATTACACTATTTTTGAGAATTGAATAAACCTACATATTTTTTGAAGGTGTCTAAAAATACCCTTAAATTAATCCTAAGCTCTAATTGTTAGCTTTAAACCGATTTCAAGGACATACAAGGTCTTTACTAGATAACTGTAGAACAAATTTATATTAGAACAAAAAACAGACTTTCGAAATGAAAAAACTGCGAAGTATTTTATAAGCAATATTAGGTTTTTGCATTACTAAAAATACTTCCAGCATCAAAGTGGTGGTATATTCGGTATATAAATGATGAAATATTATTGTGGAGCATTAACAAAGCATGTACGCATTTAATTTGTATACAAAATAGTTTTAAAAATAATTTTATATATTTAGGACAAACAATATGTTTTTTTTTTAGGATTTAGGGGGCGTCAATTTGACAGCATTAGTGTTTTTTTATCTTGACTTTGCATGATGTACATTATTACCTATACTAAAATCACATCTTACATGCATTATGTCTATGTCATATTAGCTACCACTTTATTTCTAATACACTTTTTCAGTCTAACAAATCATCTTCAACATTAGCATGGCGCTGTAAACGAATTCCAAAATATGTAAAACGAAAACATAAAATTGAAGAGAATTTATTTGTTTAAGCAAAATTATTTTCAATACTCAAACCCAATTCATTCTGTCCTAAGTTCAACACATATATTTGTAATGTCATTTTTCTATTTACAAAATATTTTCATAATTTGTTGTTAAAAATTGTTTTTTTGTTTTTTTATTTTTTTTTTTTAAGTTCAAAGTGTTAATCTGTAAATAACACAAAACTCACCGCGTTCAGTAAGCTGCGTTCATTTTAAAGGACATGTCATTTTTTATTTTTCTTTCATTCTAAGTGTTATATAAATTTTTGTTTTATTTTTTTTTTTGTTATTTTTAGCTGACATGTCAAAATCAATTCAATGAGAAATGATTTATGAATTTTTCTTTTATTTATTCATTATAATGTCCTTTAAAATTTCTTGAGAATTGAGATTAACTGACATTATAATAAAGGAGTAGTAGTAGTAGTATAGTATAAATAAAAAATAAATTAATGTATGTATATTACTATGATATGAATTTAAGTATAAAAAAAGGACTATACAGAATAAAATGTAAATATGAAAAGTCAAAAGGACAACAAAAATGATTAATTATTATTGTTATAAGTAAAATTAGTCTTAATTGGAGTTTTTTTGGTATGATTCAGAACTTGATTCAATAGAAAAATCAAAAAAAAATATTATTAGGAAAATAAATCAGGGTTTTCTTAAATAATGGAATTTTTTTTAGATTTAAAATTTGTTAGAGTTTAATAATTTGTATTAGTTTTTATTTATTTTTTTTTAAACTATGATAATTCTGAAGCTCTGATGTTTTCGAAAATATTATCAAATTTTTTTCTTTCAATCTTCTATTCGCAAAATAGAAGTTTTGTCTAATATACAAGTTACATAAAATGTATTTAATAAAATAATCTATAGGCTATAGGTGAAACACTTTTACAAAGGTTAAAGACTGTAGGTATGTTTCACTAATTTTAATAATATTTTGATCAAGTTTTCTGAGCAATTAACACCTTTTTAACTTTTTTCATATATTTCAAAATATTCAATGAATGAATCATTATTACAATCATTGTCCTGTAGAACGAATGCAAGGTGTAAAGATACCGAAATACATAAATTAGTATAAAAAAAACTGAAAATATTAAACCGGTGGCTCAATATACATAAAATAGATAATGGGTCAAAATAAAGTGAATTTTGTCATACAAACCAAACCAAATTTGTTAATTAACTTCATTCAAATGATGTTATTAAATAAGTATAATAATGTTGTAATAGCAAAACTAAATACTAAGAATCATAATCTAAACATTTTAATACTCTTAATAGATTATTCGAAACTAACATTTTAAATCTGTAAATTAAAATTTCAGAATTTTTTAAGCTCGCTAAAGTACTTAAACTAATCACGTTCACAATATTAAAAGTACTCCACTCTCATACTGTATGACATTTGAATATTCCAATTAAATTTCGTAATTTAAATCATTGGACATACTACTCCATTCACATACTGCGTGACATTTAAAATTCCAATTAAATTGAATTATTTAAATCACAGGATATTTTTTGATTCTTCATCTTCTACTTAAAAATCACCTTTCCTCAATTTATAAATAAATAATCCATTATTTGGTTGGATTTACAACATACAATGCATAATAAATCATTAAAATAAATTGAAGAAGTCAAAATTAATTTAATACTCTTAATTACTTCAAATCTAAAAACAAAAAAAAAAACAAAAGCAACATTTCAAAGAAAATCTCAATTAAACAAAAAAAAAAAAAATTAATATCAATTCATCACGTCTTATTTTCGACTATAACATTATATCCTTTCTCTAAAAATCCTTAAGTTACACAAAAAATGAAAAAAAAAAAATGTATTTTCAATTTTTATTTTCTACTCCAGTATACTTCAGAAAAATCAAAAACAAAAAAAAATGTCCTTTCATTATTTATACACTATACACATATTTTTTATGTATAATTCATTAATATGAGCACATATGAAATATCCTTTTATATCCTTATTATTATTATTATATATATATAATATAAAAATATTTGGGTTGGTGTATAATTACTTAATCCAAAATGGCCGACGACCAAAAATAGCCCTTTATTATACAATATACACGATAATCATTGATGTTATTGTAAAAGTAATAATAATAACAACAACAACAACAACAACAACAACAATTATTATTATATTCCTTTAAGCTAAAAAGTCGTCCTTTTTATGTAGTTTTTTTTTTTATTTAAAAACATTTTTTTTTTGCTTTTGTTTTACTTATTATTTTGTATTTCTATTCGATTCATTTTACTTTTGTTTTAATATTATTATTGTTAGCTACTACTGTGAATTAGAGACCTTTTTTAATCTCATATCCACTTCCTTTTCTATACCGTATATGTGGATAACATTCATACAAACACATATATATATATGCAGAAGTATATTGTACCCACTCTATAAAAAGGATATGGATGCAGAAAACAAAAAATAAAAATTAAAAACAAAAGGACCTTTTGAAAAATTATATGTACACGAAATAAAAACAAAGAAATAAATATATACACAAAAAAAAAAGAACTGAATATTCCTTTTATCATCCTTTAGAATCCTTTTTGAAAATCATGTAGCCTTAACACCATATCACATATGTACCTACAATGTATGTATATTAATAATAATAATAAAAAAAAATATATATTTATTTTTTAAATAAAAATATCATCATTTTAGTAGTAGTGGTCGTCGTGTTGGTGGTGTTTTCTATTAAAAAACAAAAACAAAAATTATAACAAAAAAATATAAAAAATCGTTTTTGTTTTTATTATTTTTCTAATTTTTTTTTTGTTTATTTCATCACAGTATTGTCCTGTTAAAATGTCACCCATATTCATTTACATTATAACAAGAGTAACGGTATTATATATATATATATATATTTAAATATACATGGCGATTTGTTTCAAAGGATATTTCAGGATATTTTTATAAAGGACATTATAGAAAATTTTTATAAATTGGAATGAGAAGAAATATAAAAGCTGGGCATAACAAACAATACAGTAAATTGTATATATATATATATATATATATATATATATATATATAATAGATTGTAAGGACATTAAGAGCTCTTCTGTACTAAAATTCTTTGAAAAATATATATTTATACATACATACAAATAACATACTAGGTATATATTAGACTAAAAATATTTATAAAGATAAATTTATAATGTTAACAAAAACAAAATATGTATACAGAGATAAATGTACAACATAAATATATACAATAAAAAGTGGTAGGTGGTGTTTTCCGTTTATTAACATTAACCCTTTCTTGTACATCAGAAGATATAAGTGTCCTTTACGATATATATATATATATATATATATATATATATATATATAAATATATAGATACATATTATATATATATATATATTGTAGTCTGAATATTTAGAAGAGTTAAAAAGGACCAAGTATCCCTTTCAGATTTTTTTTTTTCGTTATTTTGTTTTTTGTTTTTTGTTTTTATCATATACAGCAATACTCATATATCTATATAAAAATATATATAAAAATTAGTAATGGTCTGTATAAAAGCATAAAAAAGAAGAAAGGCAAAAAATAAATGAAAAAAGGATTTGTGTTTCAGTTGCTGTTGTTGACATAAGTTGAAAATATTACATATATTTAAAGATATATATATACATGGACACATATACAAAATTTTTATAATATGAATATTTTGTTTTTGTTTTAAGTTTAATATTTAGAACTGTATACAAATGTGTTGTGGTATGTGTTGGTTCTTTGACCATTTGAGTGGAATTAAATACATTCCGTATGTTACATATATTTTGCCCTAAAGGGGAAATTTCATTTTTAGCATCATATTTAATATGATTTTTTTTTCCATATATATATATATATATATATATATATATATATATATAAGCATGTATATATATGTCAACTGAAATAGAAAAACAAAAATGGACATTTATAATTAATAATTTAAGTAATTAATTTTTTGAAATTATATTTGAATTAATAATTAACAAGGACTTCAGGGTATCTTATATCTCGTATGTACCGGTATACATTTACCCATAATACATTTTTGTTCATTGAGACACATCTCGATTGTCATGGTGTATTGCTTATGTTATTTAACTAATAAAAAAGTTCGAGTCCAGCTTACGACATGGATGTTGTAAAAATTCATCCATCAATTAGGGTGTTCACAGATGTATATGGTTCATACAACATGGTGTTCATCGCATAATTTTAGAAATTATGAAAATTTCATTGGAATGATTGAATAAGTCATAGTAGATCCGTATAATACAAATGATGACATAAAAAATAGTGATATAAGTTATCGGACTCAATATGTGTGTATAGCAAATTCAAAAAAAATTTTTATGGATTTAAATGTGTAGAAAAAAATTCAAAATTTCTTAAAAGAAAAATCTATTAAAAGGTCAATCAGTTGTCCAGTACTTATAATGTGATTCAACAATTTAAAATAATTAATAAAAACAATTAGCAAGTAATCTACACTATTAGAACTAGAATGTTCAGATTAAAATGTGGTGTAACCAAAAATAGAACAGATTAGAAAAAATAAAATTAAATCTCTAAAAGACCTTGCAAGGACTAAAATTTAAATTCGCGAAATCCGATTACGTCATTCTTCTAATTTGAATGATAAAAGAAAATAACTAAAAACAACAATGAGAATATCAAAAATAATACTTTTTAGATCATAAAACCTACAAAACCTACAACCTACCTACCTGGTGTAACCTACAAAAACTTTAGCGAGTACATTAATGGAATTCAGTCGGATGAGAGAAGTTGTTAAATAAAAAAAAATATTTTAAAATATTTTCGATCTGTCTTTTCTATTGTTTTTCACTGTTTTAAGTAAACTGTCAATTTTATTTCTATCGTTGAGTGTACATAGATAATTTTTTGATTTTGATAAGCTTAATAGTATTTTACGATTCAAAAAAAAAACAACGAAATCTAACATAATGATTCGAACACTTTTTAAAAGTCAATCAGCCTCTAAACATATGAACCCTTTACATGTTGTACATATAATCCTTTCTTTCGCTCTCTGATCTCTCTCTCAGCGCACTGGCATAATTCACTTTTGTGATGTTAACAACTAAATTTCTTTCAGTACTGAATCTATGTTGCTATATTCGTTTTCAATTGTTGTCCATCGTATCAGCAAATCAATGAATCTGATTCACGTTCATTTTCCTATGATCAAACAAAATAAAAATATTTTCTTTTTCTTTCTAAATGCGTAAAACAAAAACAAAAAAATAATCTAGATCAATTGGTCGGATTACAGGAAAATTGCAGAAATTGCAGAAATAAGCGTTCAAGTGAGAGAGATTTGACGATTCTACTGAATGAAGTACCTTATTACATACGATCGACCCACTGCAGTCTCTTGATAACATCGATCTCATTAAACGATAGTATTTTTTCTTCTTCAGCCACTCTATATCAAAGATTTTTTTTTTTCAAAGACACCAAGTTCATGCCTGGAACAGTTTCAAAGATTCTGATATACGTACATTAGAACCAGAAGCTTGAGCGTCTAATTTTGGTATATCTAGATAAGAGGTTTGATCCGAGATGTTCTTACAAACCAAAGCCAGACTTCGACATGAATGTCATCTTTAAAATTAGTACTCGTAAAGATGAGTTTTCGAAAAATTTAACGATTCAACAAAAATCATTGGCTTGAAGAGCAGAACGGAAACAAACAACAAAATATTTAAAATGTTAAGTGAAACTTTTGATTTTTGCAAATTTAATTCTAAGTTTTTTTGGAAAATAAAAATTGTATAATTTTTTTTGGACAATAAAATAATAGAAAACATTATTCCAATTCAATAACTCTTACCATCAGTTTAATAAAATAACCCTCACTTAATTTCATATTACAAATGTCATATATGTACTGTTATTTTAATTTAAATGAAAAAATTATAATTTCATATCCTTGTATACTGAAAACTGAATTATAAGAAAATCTCAAGGAAACAAATACAAAAAAAAATAAAATAGTTAAAACCATTCAATTGCCCTGAAGGCGTTTATTAATTTCCACGACCAAAAATTTAATTTTTCATATTTCCTCATGATAGAAAATAACATTTGAAAAATCTTTTCACATTTGCATACTTACTTACACCTTACCTTATACATCCTTTCTATATAACATAATATTTTCTCATATCCTTATTTTATTTCCCATACTAATATTATTTCTGTTCAGTTTACAAAACAACACTAACTCCTCGACCATATGTAAAATTTTGTAATTTGGTAAATTGAAATTTATTTGACTAGAAATTGATTAGAAAAAAAAAGTTAAAATAAAAAAAATGTTTCTTCAGGATATTCATCCTGTTAGTGTACTATAATGTGTATTTGTATAAAATCCAGAAATATAAGAAATAAATGATTCAAAGATTTTTATACATTATTTATCAAAAATTCCTAATATTTTGATGCATCCTGTTGTGTCCTTATATAGAAATATAATTCAAATAACATGGGTTGAACATTAATTTAATGTTAGAAAAGGATATTAATAATTAGCAGGAGTAAAAAAAAACAAAACTAAATAAGCAAAAAAATGGATTAAATCACTGTATACTAAAACCATTTATGAATATTATAAAATCTAAGATTTATTAAGGAGTTATAATGAATTAGGTGTGATGTTTTTTCGTCCATTTTTTTTTGTGCTTTTTTTATTAGTTTGTTGTTGGTACTCTCAATTTTGTCAAATAATATCCTTTTCAATTTTTCTAGTTAGATAACTATATTTTCTCTTCCTCTAAAGTTAACTGTATTTGATTTAGCTTGAATTTGTGATTTTGATTGATTTCTTCAAAAGTCTGTAAAGAAAAAAAAAAATATATTAATTTAATAATTTTAAGGATATGTAAGGACTTTTTTTTCAATAAAAAATACATTTAGAAATATTGCTGAGAAGTTCAATTTCAAGATTATTTTTATTAAACATTCTAATAATTATCTTGATTAAGAAATCGGCCTAAGCAAATCGAAACTTTACTCTAATGATTTTCAAATTTACAGTAAAGTAAATTTCTAACAGACACTGAGTAATTTGAAAATTAAAATGAATGTGTTCCAACTCTAAATACCGCCTAAAATAACTCTAAAAGTCTATATTACAGGACAATGATTTTTTTGGCGTATACCTTTACCCTACCATGTTTTTAATGAATTTTTTTTTTTTTTTTGACATTTTATAGTTTCAGTTTTTTATTATAATTGGTTTTAATTCATAGTTAAGGGCTGTGAACACCGTTATACTACACACGACAACAGGCTGCTGGCATTTTTAGAATATCTTTGATATAATCCAAAATTTTGGTCCGATTAATTCTGTTTCTGCACCGCTTTTTCATACCGAGTTTTGACTTAGGACCTCTGACATTTTATAGTTTTAATTTTTTATTATAATTAGTTTTAATTCATAGTTACAGGTTGTGACAAGCGTTAATAGTTACAGGCTGTGAACACCGTTATACTACACACAACAAAAGGCTGCAGGCTTGAATTTTCACTTTCTCGGATGTTACATTTCATAATACATTGCCATAACCACATACATTAAAACAATGATCAAAACAAACGCTTCACTATTTCAATATACCGCAAAACTATCCTCCAACAATAAATTTGTACATTTCAGGATTTATTAAAAATTTACCGTAAAACACAACTTTTTTAATCGTTTTTTAAAAATAAAATTAATTTTCACATTTATCTTTAATTTTTTAAATTACTTTAAAATTTAGTGAATTAATTTTTATTAATTTAATACTTTTTGTTATATTAATTATATTTATTTATATATTTTTCTAACAATATTATTATTAAAATAAAAATGTATGTACAGAGTGTTACTAGATATTTTTTTTTTAATTTGCTAGAAATAAATAAAATCACATACAGCGACATCTCCGAATTATTAGAATAAACTTTGATTTTCTCTTTTATTTTGTTCATATCGTTTTTTAACATAGCTGAATTTCATTATGATGAGTGATACTCTTTAAAAATTTCAGTTGAATTCTCTTAATATTGAATTCTCAGAAAATGTTACACAGCTCTTGTTTCTGTAATTTTTATATTATTTTGTAAATGTAATCAAATGTTATGTATAATGTTATCAATTGCTGTAAAGAATATAAAAGAGAAATAATATGTACAATACAATATGTTAAAATTTATCAGAATGAATGGGTAGTGAATAATATATAAATTGATGTACACACTATTATACATATTGTTATTGTACATATATTGATATAGAAATGTTATGGGTTAAACTAAGAAAAAAAAAAAAATGAAAATATTAAAAAGGATATGTCCATTTTTAATAAAATTAACATGGAGTTTAGTTGTTGTACAGAATGTTGTTTAGATATTGTACATACGTATATGTATATTATATTTGTATTACTGTTTTGTTTGAAAGAAATTATAATTTCTGAATTTGGTGATTTTCGATTTTTTAAAATTAATTATAAGATCAGTGATGATGAATAATAAAATTAATTAAATTAAAATTAATTTATTTTTATAAATATTAATTTTTTCCGATTAATTTCAAATTTTAATACAATTTGAAATGCTCAGATAATAGGCAATAATTTAAATTAAGTTAGACAGAATAAATCATATTTTGTGGGTATATAATGTGCACATAGTTATATTTGCCACATATTGCAATATTTTAATAGTAGAGAGAGCTATAGAATACTGATACTAATAATTAATATTGTTTGAGTATAATATTTAGATTCAGAATATATTTAGAATAATTTGCTTCCGAAATATCGATATTTACAAAATCAAATTTAATTTATTAGTGAAAGTAAATTCAACTTTAAATTGTTAAATTTAATATACATATCATACTAAAATCAAAACTGAATATTAAACAAAATTGTTAATATTATTTATTAACAATTAAAAAATCAACAAATTAAAAAACACTTTAATAACACCAACATTTTATTTGCTCTTTACATATAGTTTGGTTGGAGTAATAAGTAAAAACACCCTTTGAACACTGTTAACTTGCCTTGCAGCAAATTATATACACTTATATTCCATATTTTTCCACATTATTTCTTCTTCTTCAATATAATTTATCATCAGAATATCGTCATTTAAATTCCTCACAAGCTCAACACAATAAATTTATTGATGTTGCTATGCAATATTCGCTTCATATAAAATTATCATATCAAAAGTAATATTATGTACGAAATCAAAAAAACTAATTTTCAAATTAAATACCAAATGGACCGTATTATATTAACAGTATATATATAGTACGAAAATTCAACATTCTTTATTTATTTTGACAAAAAAAAACCTTATTATCATTATATAAGTAACTGTAACATTAGTAACAACAAGTTGTATGTACTTACCTATGAACATAATATCCTGTATAGGTAAAATATCAAAGAATTCATATCATCCTGCAGCAGGATTTTACTTACAAAATTTAAACAATAATAAAATGATTTTTCATATTAACCACTAGAAAATATAAAACAGGAATGATAAAAAATAGAAATAAAAAATCATTGAACTGAAAATTTGTCTACCAACTTAAGACGAGTTGATATAAAAGAAGATTCAAGGTAATTTCGTTCTCTTGATTTTTGAAAATATGCAATTCGTATGTTGTATTGTACATTAAAATATATATTTTCAATATAATATGTTTGTTGTATATATTTATATAAATATATTTTTATATATATATATATATACCCGAAAAAAGTAGACAAGTAATAAATGTTCAGTTAATACTAAAACAAAAAAAAAAAAATAAGAAAGATAGAAAAACAGGACCTTAAGGACATGTTCTTTCTTACAAAATTTTTCTGTTCTATTCAATTCTATTCCATATTTTCATTTATTGTTATTGTTAAAAATTGCAGTAATGGTAGAAAACAAGAAAGCTTTCTGATCTTATGTCATGTTTTTTTTTTTTTTTTGTAATGTTTTTGTGTCCTTTCTGATGTATATAAAATCAATCTTGTACAATTTCCGTGTGCAATTCTTATAAAAATAATAGTAGAAAAAACTAAAGTATTTGTTGTTGTTGTTTTTTTTTTTAAATAATTTTACTTGTTACAATTTTCAACTTTTTATTCATTCATTATTTTGGTATAGGTATATATATATATAAATATGTATAAACATGGATATTCATGTTATTTTATTTGATTGAAATAAAAAGGATATTACTATGATTTTCATTGTATTACAACAGGACATAAAATTCTAATATTTGTTTAGTCAGTCTTTTACTTATAGTTTTTTGTGATTTTGTTTAGGTCTTTCAGTATTACCTATGACATACATAATATGTAAAATAGTAAATTTAGTATGTATACCAATATATAAATACAGATATACGATTATTATGTATTTAGAATGAATTGAAAGGATACTTGATTCAAAATGAGGCAGGATGTCATGGAAATATTTAATATAAGAGTATTGAAGTTTTCAATTTAATATGAATATAGTATTTGGATGGTTTTGAGGTATTTTTAAATTTTGTGGAAATTAGTATGGAATAGCTGAAATTATTTAAAATTATGTCTTTAAATTGCTCAGGACTTTTTTATTTATTTACTTACGATTTTTGATTTGAGAATTGTTATTTGTTTGCAGGACTCTGATTTATAGCGGTGAGTATTGTATCAAAGTATATTTAATGTACTCAAAATAATCGATTTCGAACTTCACTCAAATTAAAGCAGATGTTAAAAAGAACTTATTTAACAAATTAATATTGGAATTACATACCGAAATGCTAATCGATCGATATTATATAAATGAGCAATTAATCAAAAGCTTACTAGTTCCGGATAATAATTATAGTTTTTCACATTAAAGAGAATTGACAAAATAAAATATATACTTATGAAGCAGTAGTCGTTCTACTTTGATTGAATGAATTTTACCTACGTACTAACTGTGTAGAGTATTATCTTAAAAAAAAAAAGCTTAATATTGATAGTTAAATAAATAAACACTGTGTACTGTCACAATTTCTACTACTCCTTGTAATTCAAATACAGTAGCAACTGTATTAACAGAGGTTTTTCAGAATATGAACCAATTTCTAATAAAATGGCAGCCTGATCTTGATAAAAAAGTATTTTATTTATTTATTTAGTTTAGCTCAAACTTCATTACAATTATTATTATAATTTTTTTTTTTTTTTTTTTTTACAATACAACATAACACATTCAATTTACAAATTAAAATTATATCTAACTTAGAACTAGTTAAAATACATTGAAATAAATTGCACACATATTTTAATTACTACAGATTACTTATATAATTTACGTTTTTGAATCTGTTTCGAAAGTGTGAAGTCAATATAGTTTATGTGTTTATTACCAATT
The DNA here is from genome assembly GCA_963942445.1 of Argyra leucocephala. Lineage (NCBI taxonomy): Eukaryota > Metazoa > Arthropoda > Insecta > Diptera > Dolichopodidae > Argyra > Argyra leucocephala. The sequence goes on along the minus strand of OZ012681.1, from coordinate 135,396,941 downwards.
AGTAACATTTTATGAATTGGCTCATAATTGCCATAATTGGTCCTATGAAAACTTAATGTAAAGAAGTTTGTATTTCGTAGGCGATTATTTGAATTAATGTTGATGTTATACAAAATCTGAGGAGAAGCAATGTTTCCTTTAATAATTTCAGTAAGAAAAATAACATCCGCTACTTCTCGTCTTAATTTCAAAGTTTTCAAATGAATTAAGTTCAATCTATGCCCATATGGAGGTAAAATTAATGGATTTGACCATTGGAAATTACGCAAAGCAAATCTTAAAAAAAATTTTTGCACTGCTTCAATCCTGTTAATATGAACATCATAGAAGGGTGACCAAACTTGACTAGCATACTCCAAATTTGGTCTAACGAGACTAGAATACAAAGATTTGAGAACATAGGGATCGTTAAATTCCTTTGACCAACGTTTAACGAAACCTAGCATAGAGTTAGCTTTATTGATAATATTACAAAAATGTGATTTAAAGTTAAGCTTGTCGTCAAAGTAAACCCCGAAGTTTTTAATTGATATCCTAAATACTGCTTAGATTAGTTAAAAAAAAATTTTAAATTTATTAAAAATATATAAATAATTAAAATTAGAGCTATAAGTATATTTTTGTATCTTTAATTATCTAATTATATCTCATATGATCCAGCCAAGAGAATCTGGAGGACTCTGATAAGTCAGGCCCAAGACCTACATGATCTATTGGTCATTTAAGTAATTTATATCTTGATAGATTTACAAAAACTCTTCTAAGTTTCAATAGAAAACAGGTACGTATCTTTGGATACTAACAAACCAATGCTTTGTAAAGAAACACATTTGAAACGGGTTTAACCGAATGCAACTTATGTAAAATATGTGAAATAGAGGATGAATTTATTGAACATTTGCTATTAAATGCGAAAGGCTCACTCGTAGCAGACTTCACCTCGTATTCCGAACATTAGAAGCTATCCAGGATACCATTGAAGAATCAGGTATCAGGATCACCAGGAATCAGGAATTGTTTTTTTTTTTTTTTTTTTGTACATATGTTATATTTAATGTTTATTAAACCTTTTCCATAATATAATTAAGACATCACTAACAATCGTCTCCAGCTAAAATTCTAGTATAAATGTGTAAGTATAATGCAAATGAAAAATTAGATTCATATCTAATTAAAAAAAAATTTAATTTTGGTTTTAATTCCTACTACCCACTACTGGTAAATATTTATTGTAGGACACAAGAATTCTCATAGCAGCTGCACATGATGTTAGACATATTGAACCAGCTGGCATAAATTTTCCACTTTTTCCAAATCTAGAATCAGCCAATACTAATGATGCGCCAAATTGTAAAAGGGGCCTTGGTGGTTCTTGTGAATTTAAATGAGCTCCATATCTTAATATAGAACCAAAAAGAAGAGCGGCTCCTAATGATGGTATAGAACCTGTTTTTGCATATCCTATTATACCACTAGCAGCAACTGTAGCTGCATATGAATATCCAATTAAATCAACTGACATTTTGTAATTATTTTTAATATTAACTTTATTATTTTTAAATAAAATTTTTTTATTTCATATGTTGATAAATATGTTGAGTATGAGACTCAGAGGACTAACTAGAACTAACAAGCACGGGTAATCTCAATAAGCCCATTTGTGGCTGCGGTAATATATGGGACAGATTCCCTCCCGAAATTACACAGTCTATCTATCGAGTATCGATCTATCTTGATCGATTTCAGTGAGAGCCTATTACAGATTCGATCAAATGACAAATATACAAAATATATATAACTATATCACGAATGTTTACAATTGTTTAAAAACTCTTATTCATATGTGTGTCGCTATGTTAAAATTTTACATTGTTCTCAATCAATTTTCCTTCATTTTACAGAAATGGTAAAATAGTCTAAAACTTGTAGGAAATTTACCTTGAAGAGCTGCTACAAAACTTTTTGTTATTTGTTCTATTTCATTTTATTTTTCTTTCTTTTACTATTATTGAGTAACCAAAAAATAAACAGTAAAAAAAAGTACTCAACTTTTCCAAAAAAAAAACAAAAAAAACTCCAACAACACTGCTCCATATATCCTTTTATTAGTTTATTTTGTCCGAATTCAATTGAAAGGGTGAGCTTAGAAAAACAAAATTTCGACAATTCTCATTATTTCGATTTTCATATACACTAACACTACCCATACAAAGAAAATAATGAATAGTTTAAAATAAAAAAAAATATGTTTATTAAGGACTCAAAGGATAATATGTTTGTTTAAAAATTTTCATACCAAATCTTATTCAAACCATTTTTGTTACAACAACCATCAGTAGAAGAGATTCATTATCTCTTAAAAATAGAAAAAAAAAAAAAATGTTTTCTATGTGAAATTGAAGTGGAATGAACATTTACAAGGATGCGGATAATTTAAGTTTGTTGATGATGGTTTTCTTTTCAAAATTTCCTAAAGTCAAATAATAAATTTGGGTTGAAAATTTTGTAATACCGGACCATTTCTATTTTAGAAAAAAAGTAAAAGCAAAACTATATAACTACATAGAGGAGAGAGAGAGAGAGAAGAGTTTTCTTGCTAAATAAAAAAATAATAAGAGTAAAATTTTTGCCATGCTAAATGTTGATTTAAGCTTTAAAAGATTAGATAATGGTAATGTTTATGTAATGTCTGGATTTTTTTTTGTTTTACAAATTTTTAGACTATATTTCAAATGATTGTTTTGCAACGTTATTTGTTAGAAAAAGTATTAAGAAGGAAATATGGTAGAAATTTATTCATTTTTACCTACCATGTTTCCAGAATGCTGTTTTAATTTGAAAAAAAAAAATAAAAGTAGGTATAAAAAGAAGAATTTCTTATTAATTAAAAAAATAGTTTTAATGACCACAATTTCAAGTGTTGGTGAGGCTATGAAAATGAACTATTACTGTATGTGTTTACACAAAATGAATCAAAGTGTTCTATATCCAAACTTAAACGATTTTTATATACTATATATTATAGATTTTCTAGATCTAAAAGATTAAAGCAAACCTATACAATGTAAAAAAACTTGAATCGTAAGATCAAAGTGGAGACTTATCTCCATTTTGGTGCAATTGCGCATACAATTAATTTAAAAACAAATTCAAAAAATAGAAATGAGTAATCGAAATAAAATGTTTAGTTTTTAATTAATGTTTGGAGTGCCCTAGAATTTCAGACAACCGTATTAAGTAGATAAGTTTTACACTATCATACACACTTGAAATTCATAAGAAAATTTGGTTTAAGTATATATCAAAGTAGTGCCGCAATACGGGTCATTGTCTTATTGGTAAACATACCAGAAGGCTTGGACTCCATCAAACGACTTTTACAGAACGTGTATAGAGGAGGAAGAAGATGAAACTGTCCAACATTTACTCTGTACCTGTCCCGGTCTTTTTCATAAAAGGAAACTTCATCTAGAGCCCTTCTTTCTGAACTCGCTGGGTGACCTTGACGACATTATGTGTATCGGCGTACTGCTGGCAGCCACTACTACTTATTTACCTACCTAGTACCGCAATAAAGTTTTCTTCTTTAATTATGCATTTAGTGCCTATTTTATCAATATTTCATCCTCTTCTTGATCTTCTTGATAGAATTTTAATATTGATTTGGCTATTTGATTCATTACCACCGTTGCCAGTCGATCTTCTGCCATTCTATTTACGTGGTATTTCTACTCTCTTCGTCTATCTCGACTCCAACAAGATTCCCTAATTTCGTTGCTACGTTTTCTATCTCTTAATGCGTATTAACATATTTGCCTCAGAGTTCCCATTTCTGTTGTTTGCACTTTCCGTTTTGATTTAAATGTGCCTGCAGTTGTCTCAATAGCGTACGTTAGTATGGATCGAATACAGCTTTTCGAATACATTTGTTTTTTCTAAATTTTCAGATATTCATTTTTCGTGCTTAGACCAAGGACATCAGATGTCTTTTAGAGACGAAACATTACTATATTTCATATTATTATTTTTTTTACTTTGGAACACAATATGGAGACTATTTACAGATGCAAGTAATTTGCACTGAGTAGAACAGAATTTCTGACAACAATTCGTTTTAGAGGGGAGTGGATGATGGTCCAGTTTTTTTTTTGTAAATATAAATTAAATATTTTCTCAATTGCAATTCTAAGTTTAATAGTTTCAATAGTTATTCTATGTGGGATTGCTATATATATTCACACTTTTCCTGATATTATTACAGCAATAAATTAGATGGATTTTTCCTACTTTAAAACTAACTTGTTTTAATTCTTGTATTAACAAATTTTTTTGAAATCCTTGTAACTGAAAGTATCTTCTAATCTGCATTTACTTCACATACTACTTACTTTACATACTTTACATACTTTACATACTTTACATACTTTACATACATACATACTTTACCACACATACGTTGGAATATTGCATTCACCAAAATATTTAGTAAATGTTCAAAACCATTTAAAATTCCTTACTATATGGCCCAAAAAACAAAAAAACAAAACAAAAAATAAAAACAAAAATGTTTTATTCATTTCCGCATCATTTTTAGAAATTGCTCTAATTTTTTAAAATTTTCTAATTAATTCAACTTCATGGTTGAATAATCAGAATGGTCATTAAAAGTTGCACAAGCAAATCGAAAATCTTTTGAAATCCTTTTTAATTTATTTATTTTTTGTTTTTTCATTTAATTTCAATATTTTATTTTATTTCCCATCCCTAAATTTCTAAAAATAAATCAATTCCCTTAAGTCTACGTTTTGATACACTTTGATATATACTAAAAATACATTCACACTGCTTACAATTTTATATACGCATACAACAATACAAAAAAAATTCAAACCCTCATTCCCATTTGTGAAATTAAATTCAATATTAAATGCGTAATATTATCCTTGTCCAGTTATAGTTTTTGTTTATTTTTTTTTTTTTTTTTTGTTATCTTTACTAACATTTTAAATAAATCCCAAAAAACAACAACAATTTAAACAATATTGAATCCATTTACTGAAGGATATTTTTTGACCCTCCTTTTTTCTTATTAGAATTTCTCTGATTACATTACAAAAAAAAAAAAATGCATATATAAGATTCCTGTTAAGGATATGAAACCATTTTAAGGGTGACCGTTACATTATATTATTTTCTTTAAATTTCTATCCTAAGAGTATTTTTTTTTCAATTCTTGTAAGGACGAAATAAGAAAACAAACAAAAAGTTGAGTAGCCATTAACATGCAAAACAAAAAAAAAAGCATTTATATTTCCTGGCCATTTGAAAGCAACAACAAAAATACAATAAGAAAAATCTATATTTGTAGAATTGTTTTCAAAGGATATCTACAAGGATTTTAAATGGCATATGGTATACTTCATTTCATTTTAATTTTTTTTTTTATTTTTTTATTAATGTATATTATGTTGTCTATGTACACATTTTAACCGACGGCATAATATTAATCTGCGATGTTTGTTTGATTGCCAGCACCACCCTAAATTCCAATTAAGGATAATGCGTGATGAATTTTCTTTTTTCGTTTTTGTTTTGGTAAAGAGAAAATGAATTCCTACTGATTTTTGTTTTGTAAACAGCAATATTTTTAGTGTTTCCTACTTGGATTTAGAATATTCAAAAAATTTCAATGATTTTTTTAGATTAATTAAGGAAAAAGGATGCAAATCGTTTTTTGTTTTTTTCTGAACAAATTTTTAATTTTCGATATTATTTTCAAGAACACCAACTTTTTTATACTCTTTTTTATTTTTTTTTTTTTTTATTTTTTAAAACTGCAAACAAATTAATTTATACTGTTTCAACTTGATATAATTTAATAAGAAGATTAGACCTAATTGAACCTTTTCAACCTACTTTTTAAATTTCTACTTACTTTAATAACGCAACGGGACTCATAACTCACTAGCTTAATTAAACAAATCTTCTCCATTCGTATTATTTCGTAATAATTGTTTTTAAAAATAAAAATAGTTTTGTAGAGTCTTGCAAAGAGATGCGGAACCGTCACACTCACAAATTCATAACGCTAGCATAAAACACAAATACTTGAAATAATGTAACTTTTGTTTGGTCTGAGCTATGATATAGAAAATTGTCTAAATGTCCTTTTTTTTAGATATATGAAAATGAAATAAATAAGCGTTTTGTAACACTCTAAATCTTAGTTCGGAACAGGATAATTAAATGAAAAAAATCTAATAAGAATAGAAAGCACTGATCAATCGCTGACCACCCAGTTTCTATTTTCCACTAACCATGGAAATTTACTTGCTTTTCATTCACGTTTTTATGGTGAGTACCAAGATTTATAAACTGAGAACTCATTGTGATGAGGTCTCAATCACCATTGCAATTTCATTGATAAAACCATCAGGTCCAACAATCACTATAGAAAAAAAAGAAACCGTATAGTTCAATAATCTTCTCCTTAATATTGATAAATGCGTTGTTATTTCCTTTACTCGTAGATTCATTTCAATAATAACTGATTATACTTTTAATTCTAAACTAATCAACCGAGTTTCTCATTTCAAAGACCTTGGCGTACTTTTTGACGATAAACTCACATTTAAACTTCACTTTAATAGCATAATTAACAAGGCAAATTCTATGTTAGGTTTTATTAAAAGATGGTCTAAGGAATTTGATGATCCATACATTACTAAATCTTTATTGACTACTCTTGTTCGCCCCCACCTTGAGTACGCAAGCCCTGTCTGGTCACCTCACTATTCCACTCATATTAATAGAATTGAATCTATTCAAAAAATCTACGTAATCTTCCCTGGTCTAACCCAATAATCCTACCTCCATACATAAATCGTCTGAAACTTCTTCAGATGAACACATTGCAATCAAGAAGGGTTGCTGCAGATATCTTATTCATATCCCAAGCATACAACGGTGAAATTGATTCCAAAATTATAAAAGATCAGATTAACTCGAACATTAATACCAGTACGCGTTTTCGTATAGAACATCTTTTTAATCTTCCTTTCCATAGAACTAATTATGGTAAATTTGAGCCAAGTAATAGAATGTTAATGGCAGTTAATCAATACAAAAACAGTGTTGACTTTTCTATGAATAAAACCAGTTTAAAGAAAACCTTGTTTCACTTGCTCCCTTAGTCCTCCTAATTAATCTTGTTTTTCCGCTACTAATATTTATAATTTACTTTTAATACTTTTAATAACTTTTCATCTTCTCTTTTTTTTCTGATGAAATTTATTTTATCTAATTTTGTTTTTTATAAAAACTATGTTGTATTAAATTTCAAAGTAATTTAAACTTTAAATCATAAATCTTATTTGATATACATTGTGTTAATTCAAAATTTTAATAATTAATTTGTATTATATTTTGTAAACTGTTTGAACTAAATAGTAAATAAAATAAATAAAAAATAAATATGGATCGAAAGGAGAAAAAAAAAACTTTCGTTTAATGACAATTATATTACTTTGCACTGTATTTCAACATTAAACCGTAAAAAAATGAATTTGAATTGGGCTATGAACTTTATTATAGGAAATGATTTAAAAGTAATTGAAAAATTTTAATAAAATATGATTTCCTGAAATGAAACCAATTTAAACAATAATTTAAGTTCACTTAACTTAATAACATATTTAATTTCTATTAATTAAAAATTGGGAAAATTGTTTTACGTGTTATCAGAATGAATTTATTTCACTGCTAGCTGTCAACCTGCCTTGAGAAAATTTTGCCTGTCGGAAAAAATTAAATTAAATTTTAAAAAAAATATTTCAAACTAAACTCACGTTTTCATCAAAATATCTTGCCATTCACAGCAAGTTATTGCATTTCAAGTTATTGTCATTTGATAGTTTTTAGCATTCTTATGTTGTTCCAAAACATTCTTGCGTTCTCCAATCGATGCCAAATTTCTGAAATTATTTAAATTAAAATAAAAATAAAAAAAAAAAAAAAATATTTTGTAAAATGGAAATATGCTGTTATGAAGTGGAAGCAGGCTGCAGCTTCAGGGCCCCGGTAAAAAGGGTCCCGATCGCTTTCAATCTTATATCTAATTTGAACTCTAAAAAACTTAAAAAAATCGAAAAAATTAAAAATAAGAAAAAACAATTTTTTTTTTTATTTATTTTCTGCTTGTAATACGTTTTTTTTGTTCATATACTGATGTATATATGCTTAGGATTCCTGTTCGAGAAATCTCGTCTCATCTCGAAAAAAATTTATATTTCGAGACTCGAAAATCTAAAACGCATCAAATATGAACGGAAAATATACCGGACTACCAGCACGTTTAAAAAAGATTAAAAAATATGCTGATTTTGTACCTTATGCAGCACATTCTCTAAGTTTGGTAGGGGTAGAAGCAGTTAGTGTAGTAACACCAATTATTGATTATTTTGGGATTTTGTAACGATTATTCGTATTTTTTTCTGCATCGCCGCAAAGGTGGGACTTTTTGAAGAAATATGCTGAATTACGATTTTCTTTAAAAACTTTAAGTATTACAAGATGGTCAATGCATCGTGAAACAGTTAAAGCATTAAAAAATGGCTACAAGGATAATTTGAAAACTCTTAAATATATTCATGAAGAAAGCGTAAGAAAACTTGATTGTAAAAGAGAAGCCATTATTTTATTAAAAAAATTAATAAAACTTGAAAATGCAATTTTGTCATTAATTTGGTAGGAAGTTTTTGGAACGTTTTAACAAAGTAAGCAAAAACTTACAAGCCTAGATATTTCTGCAGATTATGACTTAATTTTAACATTAGAATTATTTGTAAAACAATTTCGGGGAAAATTCAGATCAAAAAATGACTGAATACGAAGTAACAGCTAAAAATTTGAGTAAAGAAATTATGGAAAATTATACAGATTTAAACAAACGGGTAAGGCCAAAAAAATTTCGAATCGTTAAAGGGGTACTGATGTACTTAACGGCAGGGATAGAGGTATTCAATGTATTATTCGATTGTTTAACTGCCGAATTATCGAAAAGAGATAGCGTATACAAGTAAATAAATAGCAAATTTAAATTTCTTTTAAATATCGGAAAAAATGATAATTCTGAAATTGACATAGAAAGCATTAAGTTTGTTCTTTCTTTTCACCATAATGATATAGATGCAGGACTTATTAACGAATGTACTCAATTTAGAGAATATCTTAAAATTACAAAAGAAGATCGAACAAAATGTTCCATTATGCTGAAATTAATATTCGAGAGAAATTTGATAGATGTTTTTGCAAATCTATATACGACATTAAAGATATTTCTAACTCTAGTAATAACCATTTGTGAGGCCGAAAGAGCCTTTTCAAAATGTAAATTTATTAAAAATAAATATCGCACCACAATGGTGGAATAAAGACTTAATTATCTTTCAATTTTGTCAGTTGAAAATGACATAACCAAATCAGTGTCTTATGATAAGGCAACAAGAGAATTTTCCAATAAAAAATGGCGAAAACAAAAAATTTAATTAAATTTTTATTGTTTTATTCATACTACATTGTTATTTTTTATTTGGTCAGATGCATTAAAATGATTTTATATTTTTTTCCAAATTTTATTTGTATACTTTTCTTTACATTTTACTTATAATTTGGTTTGGTCGATTTTGGGGACCACAAATATTCTTATCTTCAGGCTCCACAAATGGTTAATTCACCGTTGAGTGGAAGGTAGGTACTCTACAAGAGATATAGTTTTCCTTATGGTATATCAACAATTTAAAAATGAAAAAAACTAATACACTGAAAAAAAATGGTTAATAAATTTTCCTATTTTTATAAGAAGCGATTTTTTTGTAAATTTTACAATTTTTTTGAGTCAAGTTCTTTATATTTTTAGATTATTGTCTATTTTTTTAGTAAGGTTTACAAAGTCATTAATAATTTAATCGCTTGGTAATTTTCCTTAAATCTATTGGATATTTAACTAGAAAAATAGCAAATTTTGTTATTGTATATTGTACTAATTCCAGTTTAAATTTTACAAAAAAAATAATACCAAATTAATAGGAAAATTTACAATAATTTTGTTATAAAAATAATGGTAGTGGTAATTTATATAGGATTCTATACGTTTTTTTATTGTGATACCTCCAATTTAATTTAGATAACTTATTATTTTATTGAGATATTTTCAAAATATTAAACACAAATATGTGAGATAAATTCCTAACAGATTATAGGAATTTTTACAAAATAAATAGCAATATCTCATACTTTTTTATGAAAATGTAAAAACAATTATAATAACTATTATATTTTATATGAGAAAATTTACTACAAACTATTTGTAGAATATTTGAGCTAAACTGATATTTTTTCTCAAAATATTACGAGAAGTTATTTATCATAATAAGGAAAATTTTTCTCTCAAAGTAAAATTTTTAATAAATATTGTAATAGGTCTTATATTTTGGACAAATAATGTTAAAAATATAATAAATAAGAAATTTATTGCAGAAAATTTAGTTTCACGTAGCCTTATAGGCTGGGCTTCGTTTTATTTGTGAAGTACATTTTATAGTGATTGATTTGTCATTAAGTAAGTGATTTTTTTTTTAAATTAATTGAGTAGAACATGATCGAACTTGTGGATGATTTTCAAGGGTAAGCAATTAAAAAAAATTATGTTCATAGGTTTCTAAACTTTAATCAGTAAAACTCTGCAATATTAACACAAGTTTAGAAAAAATTTTATCCACTTTATTATTCTATAGGTTGAATCAACTTACTCGGATCAAAGAAATATTTTTTTGTCCGTACTTGTATTTGCATATAAGATTATAAGAAGGACCACTTGCGGGTTTTGCTGTTCTTCCCTTTTTATTAGCTTCATCCGTATACAAAACTGTACAGGAAAAGCCAGAAAGTGCGAAGAGAAAACGTTATAAATTAAACAAAACCGAAGTCCATCAATAATTTTTTATGTTCATTAATGTAAGTATAAATAAACTAGTTGCTTAAAAAATATAATTTTATAATTTAAATAATTACAGCTTGACTATCTTGTGGATATAAAAAATAACTAGATGTAAAAAAAATTACATAAAAATATTTGAAAGTTACATCAACATGTTAGAAGTGAAAAGAAGAATTATGTTATACAAAAAATTAAAGAAAAAATTATAAATAATTATAAGAATATTGAATCATTTATATTATTAGTTCATTAGTATATTTAAATAAATAAAAATTAAATAACTAAAAAAATCATAAAATAAATTTTTTTTCTTGAAAATAATATTTTTGGTGTTTTTATTTAGTACGTTCTTATTGAAAAGTTCCTATAAATATGAGAGCAATAATGACTTAAAGTATAGTAAAGCTTCCTGAAATTATAGGAATTTTCCATATTGTTTTCAGTCAATATTCCAATTTTGTAGGAAACATGGCTATAATTATAGTAACATTTCCCATATTTATGATCAGTTTTTCTCATTTTTTAAAACAATATTCGTAATTTTGTAAGAAACATTCTACAACTAAAACAATAACTATGATTTTATTGGTATATTTTCAATATTTTTTAACAATTTTTGAGAACTATTCTAAATTTTCTGGGTCTAATTCCTACATTTTTTATACGTTTTCCAATAACGTAGACTTTTATGAAATGTTATTAAAAAAATAAGAAAAACTACTATAAAATTGGGAATTTTTATAAAAAAAAATAAAGTTATTGTTCTAAAAACGGGTGGTAATTTACAAAAAAAATATAGGAATAATTGTTAAAAATGTCCACTATACCGCTTGTTGTTATAAAAATAGGAAAAATTGTATATAAAAAGCGACAACCATTCCTATTTCTTTTTTCAGTGTGTATGTAATTATTTTATCATGTTTCTTGGTAAAAGGTAGATCTGTTCATCCTATAGGCTTGTAATTATTTAAATATACTAACCAAGTAGCACTTGATCAACTGATTTTCATAAAATTATTATTTCTGAAATACTTTAATTATTTATAAATAATTTACTAATATCTGGAATGACAACTCTTTATTATGTAATCGGTTGCAGCACATAAAAAATAAATTTTCCATCAATTTATTGGTGCTTCTTAAGTTCAAATACTTTACAGAAGATTCAAAATACTAGCATACTACATTTCTTTCCAAATATTATCCTACTACAGTATGAATGTATGTTCGTTTAATTTGTCTTTAAATTAAAATTTTTCAAATAATTAAAAACATTAATCTTGTTACCAAAATTAAATATGTTTCATAAAATTTAGTCTATTTTTTTTTTATATAAATTCTTTAAAAAAAAAAGGTCACCCCCTTTACTCTATTCCAGATAATAAAAAAAAATTTAAAATTTCATTCAATCTCATCAAGAACTAATCAGAAATTTTAAAAAGTTAATTCTAAAGTCTTAAAATTTATTCCTTCATTTTATTTATTTACTTATTCTATATATACATACATAACAAACATACATAAATAAACTATTCATAAAATGTCCTTTTATAAAACTTCTAATAATTTTTATACCACAGGACAACCTTTAAGACGTTATCTAACCGGATGTTAATCACTTTTGTCTTTTAAATTGAATGGCTTTTAAAAAATCATCTAATAAAAATAATAATAAGAATATAAAATATAGTATAGTTCTTATATACATTTACACAATATATAAATATATATACATAGTTGAACTTTGAAAAGTTGAAAGGGTCACAAAAACGAAGATAAGAAAGAAATAACATAAAATTTGTATAACAAGGATTTAAATAATGTACCTTTTTATCTATATCTATCTTGAAATAATCAAAATCCTTCAAAAAATAATATATACTTAAACTCGATGTACTGATGACTGGACATTATAAGAATTTATGAACTTTTCACCTTCTTTTGCTTAACTTAAAAATATCCTTTTGCTATAGTAAATTTATTTTCTTAAATTAGTATATAAAAAAAAAAAAAAACTATTTTTTGTTTTCTAATTTTAATCCTTGTTAAAAATTAAATTATATTCACAAAGGGTTGATTATTATAAAACTATATACATCAATGTTGTTGTGATGATGAGCACGTGGAGATCATTTAATGATTCGGACATTTTTTGATTAAATTTTGGGATTTCATTTAATTTTGAGCCAAAAACAAAAAAATTATTTAAAGAGAAAATATTTGTTTTTGTTGTTTTCCTCATTTTTGAAAGTCTGATTAAATTAAAATGAAAATCAATTATCCTTGAAAATTACATTCATCCTATGCAGATTTAAAAATAAATTAATATGTATATAAGCATTTTGCAGATTCATAGTAAGTATATATGTATTAGAAAAAAAGTAACTCCTTTTTGGATTTTATTAATTATGATGTGGGATAGATTTTGAGATTGAATTGGAATTGATGTTATGTTTACCGGAAATTAAGCGTATATGAAAATTAGAATAAATTAATTTGAAGGCTATATAAAGGTAATTATGAGTTTTCAATAAGGATAGAATTATGTTTCTATACAAATACAAAAATTTTGTAATTTATATGTGTGAACTGAAAGAGTACACTATTTACATATAGCATAAGGAGGATATATGGTTTTGCACTGACTGAAATCATTTACGTAATCCTTGAACAAAACAAAAAAAAATTGCGTTACAGAAAAAAAGGAATTGTACCTGAATTGATCCTACTATTTAGAAAAAATTCAAATTATTTTCAAATTTGTGAGGGTCTCAAAAACATGAAAATATTAATCCAACTCACCTACAACTACCCGACTTGGACGAGAATCAAATTCAGCTGATATTTGTCTAATAGTCTGTAAGATTTATGCCAAGTTAACTATTTCGTAATGGATACTGATTAAATGATTGTGCAATATTTAATTAAACCTAGTATTGTGAAAGCGACGGAAATATTTGATTTTTTACTTCCTTTCAAACTAATTAATTTTTACATTTTTTTTTTCTTTATTAATTATAATTTTAGATTTCAAATTGTTTACAATTTTTTAAAATAAATTAAATTATTGATCTTAGCGATTGCTGTGTGATCAAATTATTAGGTTTACAAGAATTATTTATTACAAGAATTTTACAGACTTATAAAATAATTATATTTATAGCCTATTATTATTATTATTATTATTTTTATTATTATTATTATTATTATTATTATTATTATTACTATTATTATTATTTTTTTATTATTATTAAGTACAATTATTACTATTATTGTTTATTATGGATTTAAAATATATTTTTTGATTTGTTTCTGAATTTCGTTTATTTCTTTGAACGCGTTTGGTAAGTCGTTAAGTTGTTTGAGACACCTATATAAACAATTATTATCTCTTATCAAAGACTAATTACATTTTTCAACATTTATCAAAGACTAATTACAAAATGCGAATACTATTTAAATAAGATTGTCACTTTTTGTCATTTTGAATATTATAACATGTACCTGTGATGTATTAGAATAAATCATTACGATTTTCCACTTCGAATTTTTTTTTTATTATAACTTTTATTATTAATATTGTATTGGTATAGAAAATTCACATATCAAATATATAATATAATAAAATATGTGAAACAAAAAAGTACGCAATAATAAATGTGTAGAGTAAAAATATAGAAGTCATCATCATTATCATTGTCTTGTAATCCTATCCGTGGAGCATAAGGCGGAAAAAAATTAGAATGGAAATATAGAAAAATGTAGAAATACAGCAGTTAAACTAAAAATAAGAAACTAAGTTATTCAGAATGTTTTGTCTTTGTTTTTAGTTTCAAATTTTAAGTTTTTAATAATTAATTTAATAATTGGATTGGATATAAATCGCAAGCGTTTTTAAACAAAAATTATCATTCATGAAAAAATCATAAAATTGATAAATTTGATGTTGAAATTCGTAAGCTGACCAATATATGAATAACTGATTTTATTTAAAATAACAAGACATAATATTGATTTTTTCAGCCTTTTTTTTACAATATATTATACATATAAGAAAGTAGTATGTAAGCACACAATAATAAATTATGAATGTACAAAAAATAAATTATTAAGCAATTAGAATTAACATAAAAATTTATAATTAATTTAAATGTTAATAGCTAGTTCCATTATAGCAGTTTTTCTTCAACTTTTTATAGGCTAAGATAGTTTTAAGTTTGTATATATTAAAGGCACATAATAATTGTTTAATTAAAAACAAAAAAATATATAGTTATTTTATGAGTTGATTACTACTTAAAATCAATTTAAATTCAATACAAATTCTATTAAATTATTTAATATAAGAAAATTAATTAATAAATTAATAAAAATTTAATTAATAAATATAAAATTAATAGTAAAATAATTAAATATGAATTTGTATTGAATTTGATTTGATTTGACTCAACAGATTGGATTAATGCAAATGTTGAATATGCTCATGCCTCGATTCCACTAAATTTGTGAGTATATACACAAAATTTGAGTTGTTGTATAAGTTAACAATTAATTTTTAATTTGAGCGATTAATCAAATTTTTTTATAATAAACTCAAAATTTTAATTGACCGTAGAATTAAGATTGTTAAGTTGCAAAAAATGACTTAAATATTCCTTTTAACTCCGTAATACTCCATCACATCTCTTGTATGAATATTTAACAGTAATTCTACAATATTATTAATAATTTATATTCAACCTCAGGCTAAATAAAATCTATGTTGATGATTCTGATGCATTAATAAAAATAAAATAATTAATAATTTAATTGTTCACATTACCACAATTGAAATGACATCGACCACCACCACGGTTACTTCTATTCAAAAAACTTGACATTTTTTTAAAATACAATATTTTTTTTTCTCATTTTTTCAGTGTCAAAATTATTCCATTAAATTAATAAATTGCATTTAATAATATATTTTTGCTATTAATAAAAATAAACAATAATAATTGAAAAAAAAGAAAATACAACAAAAAGGATCAGCAGGATATTTAACCCACAAAACATTGTTTTCAAAATAGAAATGCAATTTTTAATTTTTTTTTTTTGTATTTTAAATTTTACTTTTGGTTTTCTAATACCTTAATCTAAAGGATTTACTCTTGAAATTTTTTTTTTATATTTATTATACAAATATAATAATATATAGATTTATAAAATGACAAAATATATTCAGGATACATTTTTTTGTTTGTTGTTTTGTTCAAGATATTGAATGCATTGAAAATGTAATATCTGGAGTGAGATTTTTTATTTATATTTTATTTTTATTCTAATCCATATGTGTTGTTGCAAAATAATGCAGACAAAAAAAAAATTTTTAAAAAATTTTATTATCCATGTTTTAAAGACTTAAAAAAAAAATAAAATAAATTTTAAATAATAAAAAAAGATTCGTTCTGTTTTTCAGTTTAAAACTTAAAAAAAAAAAGGGGTTAACCCCTTTCTCTTTTATCGATTTAAAAAAAAAAAAAAAAAAAAAATTGCAATAAAGGCCACGATTTTTTTTTTCGCAACAAATAATATTTGTCAGGTTAAATAAAATAGGTAACTAACGGGTAACTAACTGGTAACGATTTTCCACTTCGATTTTTTTTTTTTTAACATAACTTTTATTATTAATATTGTATTGGTATAGAAAATTCACATATCAAATATATAATATGTACAATAAAATTTGTACATATGTACAAAACATCATCATCATATCAAGGATATTTTTTAGAAAATGAAATATAATAATAAAACGAAGAAGAAAGGATACGCAATGAATGAATCAAAAAGAATAGAAAAGTCAGTCTCATATGACAATAGAAATTGTGTTCGATTTATTTGATTTATATTCGATATCTATTATATATACACATATATGTATATATATATTTTACAATAAAAGGAAAAATTTTCTAGTTCTTTTGTTGTACAGTCAAAAATTGTTAAAATCTTTTCTAAAATTTAATATAAATATTTAACAAAAATAAAATCAAAGTTAATACTTTAAAATTTATTATTATTATTATTATTGTCATGAAAAAATGTTGACTGTTGACAAAAATTTTACTAAACAAATCTAATTATAAGCCTGCTTGTAACTGATGAAAATACCTGACGCAAAAGTAGGTAAATAATGAGAGCTGCAATAGTTCCAGGAAAATACTACATTCAGTTCGGTAATTTATACTGTTTCAGTAATGAAAAATCGATCTGATGAACGCCGTATATCCATCCACAACAATCCCACTATTGAAATTTACTGGACATTAGAAGAATAAAAATTATTTTTATTATTATATATGAAATGGACTAATCAACACAACACTGAAAGTACTTGAAACAATCCGAAAGATATTTTTCTAATTGTTATAACTTTTACATCAAGAAAGTTCTTCTACATATAACAGAGTTCTTCTACATCGTATATCCTTTTCACTTCTTTTAGGACTTCTCGAAATCGGTGCTTAAATTTAGTAATTTCAAAGGTCACTGATGAAAATTCAAAATGTTGAAAAAAAAGGACATTCAATAAATTGAAATTTGATATTTTATAAAAATTATTTTTATTGATATACGTTTAATGGACTTAGTTGAAATATTGTGATTCTTAGTCATGTGCTTCAGTTTCAATAATCATTATTTCCACAAAGAAAAAACCTTTAAACAAGAAATAATTCTGATTCGTTTAAGTTGGTATAAATAAGTTAGATACTAAGATCTAACTTCTACCTATCACTTTTCAAAACAAATAAACAAAAAAATAACTGCATATATATTAGTTTAAAAGCTTTTAACGACCTACCTGAAAAGTTAAAGATTATTGATTGTATTTCGGTCTTCAAAAACCAAATTATGGAGTAGTTATTGGCGCAGTAAGAGATGCACAATAGCAAAAATATTATAAAATACTAAAAATTAAACTTGTAAGTAAAAAAAAATTAAAAAAAAAAAATAGAAGTAGGAAAAAGGAAAAAAATATATATTTTTTTTTTGCTTTTCTTATTTTTATTATTATAAGCAAACAATTATTATATAACTCTATACGACCAGACAACATTTATCTAGTTCTTAACTTAATCTATTAATTATTACATTAAAAAACACTTTATAAATTGAAACATTTTAATGAAAATCTAAAATCTAATATAATTTGTTAAAATAGAATTTGTTTTATATATAATTTAGTTACAAAGTAATAATTTAATAAATAATAAACAAAAAAAAAAAACAAGATTGGTTTCATAAGTTTAAATTATTGCTAGAGAAATATCAATAAAATTATTTAGTTCTAAGAAACACTTGAACCAATATTTAGTCATATAATAGGAATACTGCCCAATATGACAATTTACATAGACTGATTCAAACTCAAAAAATTCAGAATTGTCTAAGAACAGCTTTGCAACTTACAGCTTATACCTTTACAATATAAATTCAAAACGAATTAACTAGATTGAATTTTCATCTTCAAGCCAAGGTCGGGTGAATATGTAAAGGAAGTAGAGTTATTGTCAATTCCATTTTCTCATACCAACACAAAAAGTTATATAATAATTTTAAGATCAATTTATAAAATACCAAAATAATCAATAATTTTCGTTCCAATAAAATATTACAAAAGATAATCAATAATTTTCGTTCCAATAAAATATTACAAAAAATTATTGATTATTTTATTTGCAATTCAGGAAATAATAATCATAAAAATTCTATTAAATGTCCTAATTTTTAAAAATATAATTTATAAAAATAACTACCCAAAGTGTTTTTTAAACATATTCAATAAAAATAATTTTTGTAAAATATCAAATTTCAAAATTTATTGAATGTCCTTTTTTTCTCAACATTTTGAATTTTCATCAGTGACCTTTGAAATTACTTAATTTAAACACCGATTTTCCATTCAAATCTTAAAAGCAAAAAAAAAAAATGATTCCATTTCGAGTATCAATTTCAAATTGTTTTTGTTTCAATATGTTATCAATATTAAAACCCACTATGAAAGAATAAAATATAACTTAAAATAATGTTCATTGGAAGAAAATTCAAAAAAAGGATCAAATTTCTTGCTAATTTGCTAATGCATTAGCACTATTATTTCTGATCGACCACAAAAAAAAGTGTTGCCTTTAGTTCAAATCTTATTTTTTTCTTCAAAGAAAAAAACAAATATATAATTTTAAATTGTATTTATATCCTTTAAGGATATTTATTTTTTTTTTCTTATAAAATTTAATCCAATTCTAGTGTGTGCAAATTACTAAACATCCTTATAACATTCATATAAAAAATTACTTAAAAATAAGAAAATGAAATAAATGGACCAAAAGTATATAAAAATAACAATATTTCACTAGTTCTATTAATTTTTTTTTTTTTTTTTTGTTAGTTGTCTTTTTCCTTCTTAAAGGACATTTCTCTAAGGCATATGTCATTTTGATAATAAGAAATGAAAAAAAATAAAAACAGAAACAAATGAAATATCTTATACCTAAAGAAAAAGGACCAAGGGTAAGTTGATTTTATTTAAATGTTTTTTTTTTTAAGTTTTAAACATTTTCAATTTTCTATGCTTAAAAAAGGATATATTATATGAAAAATAAAATAAACGAAAATTTATATAAGTAGAAACCTAAATTTTCCATTTCTATTTCAAAACCACATAAAATAAACAAACAAATAAATAAATAAAAACCATTCAACTCTTGTACATCTCTTTACTTTCCACCTCATCTTTTCTTTCTTTTTCCAATATTCTAATGGTATGTCCTTAAAAGGACCACATCTATTTAAAAAATATAAAAATAAAATATACATTTTTATTAACAAAATGAAAAAAAAAACCAACCCATATGTGAAACCTAAATAAAAAGATTGGAAGATCCAAATATACATAATATGGAATATGTGTATAGAATATGTATGGTCGGTTTTAAGAGCAAAATCAGTTGGAGAGTAACCAACAAAAAAAAAAAAAATAAGAAAAAATAACTAAAAAAAAACTAAAACGAAATAAAATTAAAAATAGTTAAAGTAAAAAATACATGTCGTAAATGAAACTGTCAATTATATTGTAAAGAAAGGTTGAAGTGTCAAAGATACATATAATAACAAAATATTTGTAGGTATAGTCAGGGTGTATTTATGGATATATATAAGCACCAGTTATAATAATGTATTCAAGATTTTAGTTTTGAGTCCAAAAATTTTTTGTATGCTCTGTTCTGGTGGCTGTTAATGAATAGATTAAACTTAGCAGTTTTTAAAATGTTTATATTTGGCAAGTACGATTATATCTCACTTTCATGAAGTATAGGATGAAAAGCAGCTGATAAAATAAAATAAAATGTTATCTAATATAAAATGTTATAGCTGCCACAATAGGGTATTCAAGTAGTGTCGTCTATATCCTTTTATATTTGATTACATTTAATTTTTATTTTAGTATCTGCTTTTTACCATATAATCCATAAAATTTCACATATATTAAATCTCACATCATCTTTTAATCTTCGCATTATCATATTTCCCTATTAAATTTCTATATCTATTAAATTAAAGTTTAAATTAAATTAAAGGATATTTGTTGTTTTATAAAATAACGTTATTGAAAACAATTTAATTCTGTGTTATTTATATCATATGAACAAAACTCAATTATGCTAAATATAATAATCAATATTCAAATATTTATCAAATATACGATCAAACATTTAGTGTAGTAACTAAATAAGTCCTGCAATATCAAATTCAAATTAAATAAAAATTTTAATTTCTGTTATTAGAACTATATTCTAATATTTCAAATTAGTAGATATGAAACAGACAGACAAAATTTATTTTCAACAAACCAATTATACAAAAACAGTCAAGTTAATCTTTACAAAAAAAAGAAAAATACACACATAAAAACAAAAAACAAACAAATCAAAAAAACAAAAAAAAAACTCAAACCCCAAATGTAAAATGAAACAGTCGCATTTATCTCCATTTGACCCTCTTCAAAGTCCTGTTTTCGTTTTTTAGTAATTTTTTACTTTTTTTTTTTATTCCATTTCATTTTTTTTTCTCTTTTTTTGGTAATTTTTTACTATCTAGAATATCCTTGTTTGGTCCTTTTTTTTTATGCTTTATTGAAAGAAAAATTCTTATGGTTTTAAAAATTATAAATTTTGTTATTTTTTTTTTTTTTTTATTTACATACACATGAATATGGGATAATGTATTTATATAAAAAAAAAAAAAAAAAAAAAGAAATACACGTCCTGCATGAATTTAAGTTTTTCTACTAATATTGTTATTGTTGTTGATTGTGGTGTTTTGTATAGTCGTTAGTCTTCCCCACATTCAAATCAACTGGACGGCCACCCACAAACTTGATAAAAAACTGGTCGACCCTCTTTACAAATACGTGTATAATAAATATTTATATCATTTTTCAGTGCATATAGATATATATTGTATATGCATACATATGTGTATTAATTTGCATAACACATGTGAATATTTTATAGTTATAGATTTTTTTTCATTTTTGTTTTTGTTTCTAAAGTTAAAAAGATACAATTTTTATTCGATATATGTACTTACTTACATTCATAATATAGGTCTAACAATATACTGTAAATGTATTTCAAATCGAACTTTTTCTTTTACTATGGAATGGCCATTTACCTATAGAGCTAAACCACTAAGGAAGGAGAGAGTGCAGAAAAGGAGAGAAAGAGAGATAGATAGTGAATGATTAGGATGTCCATAGGTAGAGAAAAAAATGTTTACTCTAAAAATTTATTATCTTTTTGTTGTTTTTGATGGCTACTCTTGTGGTGAATACAGAAAGTATATTAAAATGAATTTTAAGTAAAATTTTCTAAGGATATTCTAATTAGGATAAGGTAAATTTTATTATTGAAATTTTGTACTGGAATTTTTTCTAAAACTAATTTAAATATTTTGTAATTTTTTTATCGTAAAAATTGTAATGTGTCTCCTGATACATCAGGTATAAATATAATATAATAACCATTGTGTTGTGTATATATGTGGCAACATTATCTCTTTATAATCATTATAGTATAAATAAAAAATATTATTTTTTGCTTGTCAATATTTTGCTTTGCAAAATAAACTTTGAACTTGAAAATGTGCCTGTATTTGTCAATTAGAAACATTTCAAAGTGGCTAATGCAAAGACACAAACCAGTGAAATTTAAAATATTTTAATAGATAGGTATTTTATTTTGCGGGTAATTGTAATTGTTTTGATAACTTTAAAAAATACTTCTAATTTGAAAAAGCTTTATATTTCATTGATTTTATGTTGTTTTGCTATTTTGTTCTTGTATTAAATATATAGTTTTTATATATGGGTTTAGAACTTCTATATGTTTTTCTATAAATTATTTATTTGAAAGATGGTCACAAAAAATAGTACATTTTAATTTTTTCATTTTTTAATCGGTTATTTTTTGCAGTAATATTTTGAAAAAGCTTCATATTTTATTGATTTGATGTTGGTTGGCTATTTTGTTCTTGTATTAAATATATAGTTTTACTATATGGGTTTAGAACTTTGATATGTTTTTCAATAAACAATTTGTTGAAAGACAATCACTTGAAAATAAGTAAAAATAGGTTTAAGACTAGTCTAGAATCTAATCAATCAAACAATTTAATGTTTTCATAATAGATTAGTTAAGCCAAACTTATAACAATTATTAATAAAATAATATTTGGAAACATTGACTGCGACAATCGACTGTAAACTGTTTCAATTAAAGAGTAAATAAATAAATAAATTGTTGTGATCATTCAAAATCAAACTCAAATCAATTTAAAGTCAAAAAAATTCAAATGAAAAATTATAAACCAATAAAGAACACTGTAATGTGTTTGAATACTGTAATGACAAATTGACAACGAGCGATTCCAATAGTTTCAACCATTCAAAACTTTCCATCCAAGTGACATTGCACTTATTTCAATCTCTGTCTGATATTTTATATAAAAACTATTATTTGATGTGACTGTGAACTCTGAATCAAATGTCCAAAAATTTAAATTTTACTTCAATTATTGTATTTGCTATACATACACCCAAACTTTTATGTACAGTACATGCGATTTTTTAAATAATATTTTTTGCACAATATTCATACTATATATTTTGCATAAACAATATACTCTTTATGTGGTTTATTACTACAGCATACTGGTTTTATTTTTATTTTACTTTTTTAAAAACGTAATTTTAAAGAAGTTAAAAGACGCTTAACTTAAGGGACACAAAAGGACGATAGTAAAAATAATTTTAACATATCCATAATAAAAACAAAATAAATACCAACAAACGAACATTCATATATACCTACTAAAAAAAAAACAAAAAAGTCCAATTTCAGAAGAAAGAGAATTTCTAAGTATCTGAAAATGGGGTGGCAAATGCTGCCCAAGGGACTTGTTTGATAGATACATTCCGCTATGTATAGATACTATTTAGTTATTTTTTTGTTTTATTTTGCTTCGTTTTTTTTTTGTCGTTACAGTTCAGTAGAAATTCGAAATTGGTTTCCAGGACTTCAGGACGAAATAACAAATCTATATATAAAAAAAACAAAAACAAAAAATAAAAATATTTTTTTTTCTCTCTTGTATTCGGTTGTTTTGGTTATGTATGTTTGCCTTGAAGGACATTTACGTTTAAGTTTTAGTGTTCGTCCTTCTTTTTTTTTTCTTTTCATTTCGGATATTTTGGAATAAGATTTTCATTTCAACAAAAAAAAACGAAAAAAAAAACAACAAACATAAAAAGGGTGAAAAAGGTGAAATGCGCACACATATCACATTAAAATAATACAAATAAGAAAAACTTAAAGAGATCTCATCCATCTCATATATTATTTTTGATATAGTAACAAAATTTATGGATTGATCAATAAAATTTATTGGTTGTATCTGGTATACGTACCTAAATGTATTGAAAAATAAATTTTATTATTTAAATTTAAATTTTTTTTTTGCATTTTTTAAATCGTCCTAGAAACGAATATTTAAATTCACATATTTAAGTATGTTGATATATTTTGAGAGATTGAAAATATTTTCATTAACTTAACATTTTTCGAAATTTATATATTTAAATACTTAAATGTTGAATATTTCCAAAATAAAATTGCAATAGTTTTAACACTAGGTATACAAAATGCTATCAATTAAAACATTTTTATACGATTTTATACGATTTAATTCTCTTCTTCTGCTCTTCTTTAATACACGCTAGATCTTACTTAGATTTCGAATACAATTATTATATAGATGTACATATATGATAAAATTATGTTCAAAGAAATTTTAAATTACTTATGGCTCTACTTATCCACTTACGTTCTAGCAATAAACAAATTTTATTATAAAAAAAAAACAAAAAAAAAAACAAAAAAATAACTTACATAATTTCTATTGTATTTCATTAGATTAAAAATTATTATTAAATTAGTATTAATCTTTGTTGGAACCCCACAATTAATTTCTTGTAAAAGTAAATTTAAGTAAAATTAAGAATTAAGAAAAATGACTATACATCACTACACTGGTGTGAGTTCACTACTGTATAGTTTAAATTTTATTTGTATATATATATATATATATATATATATATATATATATATTTCATTAAAGTACTAAGCTAAGAAATTTGAATTAATTTGTTATATTATTCTGTGAATTTAGCATGTAAGTTAGCTGAAGTTGTTAATGATATAAAGAACTATTATTATTTTATATTTTAAGGTGAAATTAATCAAGCACGTGGCTGCATCATATTGGGTGCACTACTTCAAGACAAAATCCTCAGACAAAAATATTTACTTATTGCATTTTAGTATACAGATTGTAAATAACATGACGAAATAAAAAAAAAAAATGTACCAGGTATGTCACAAATTGTCACAGATATGATAGGATCTATGATGTCTCTAAATATATTCTAGACTGCACATTCAATAATTATTTAAATTTTAAATATATCTGTTTTTGAATTAATGTAATATATACTGGACTTCCTTATTATATTTTTAATAAAATCGATTTTAGTAGATCCTCGAGATCCCTCTCAGTAAGTATTTCTCGTCTTCAAAGTAGATTAAGACATCCTGTCTTATTTTGTTAGAATAATATCTTTGTGGAATTCTCTTCCCATTGCTATCAGGCGTGCTCTAACGCACCCATCATTTGGTAGACTATGCTTCGAGTATTTTAATAGTTTGTAGATATTGAAACCATCTGTAATTGGTTTTAACATGTTGAATTTCATCCTCAAAGTTAAGTATTTAGTATTTTTTTTTAGTTGTAGTTTTATTATAATTTGTAAATTTAGTTTGTTCGGTTTTTATTTTTGAATTTTATTAGTTTTAGTATTGTTATCGTATTGTATACACTTACTTAGAGTACATAAATTGTAGATAGAATACATACAGTATAAATAAATAAATAAATAAATAAATTTGTTGCTAGATGTACAAAAATCAAATACCATTCTTCAAACGAAAATTAAAAATAACCCTTTCAGCTCCAGGACAAAAACCAACTACAGCTATGGATCGATGATTTTGAGTATCAAATCTAAGTATCAAATATTATGCAGACATGCAGTATAGATGCATTTCATTTCTTCACATCTTAAAAACGCTTAAGATGGGTCTGAAAGGGTTAAGTAATATTTCCTGTTCAGGACTAACTCAACTAAATTCCAAAATAGTAATCCTTTTCATAATCCTATAATAATTTTAAAAATTTTAAATTCTTTCGAAATTCACATTTTACATCAAAATAAACGAACATTTTTTATTTACTGAATCATCCTCGAAAAAAAACAAAAAAAAAAACAAAAAAAAACACAACAAAAAATAACTCAATGATATAAAAATATTTTGATAGAAGGGGGTACCGCTTTTGTTTTTTTCAAAGTCATCAAATGTAATGGATGATATTTTATTCGAATATTATCCTACTGTATTATATAATATATACATATATTGTATATATTTTATGATAAAAACAAAAACAAACAAAAGCATATTCTCCTCTAATATACCGCCTTTCATATTAACAGAAAAAAAGTATAATCAAACCATTAAAAAGATCACTAAATATTTTCTCTAAACTCTGACATTCATAAAACAAAAAAAAATCAACTAACAGAATATCTTGTAAATTAAGAGAGCCCTTAAATTCAAAGTTCTTTCTTTTTAGATCTAAATTCAATATTTTGTTCATACATTTTAATACATTTATGACCTAAACTGTTTTCAATTTTTTTTTATTCTCAAATTTGATGAACCTGAAAATTTCGAACCCTTTTTGGAGATATTTTTTTTTTTTTTAAATCAATGATGCAAAAATGACTTGCATAAAAGTATGATTTTTTTTTATTTTGCAATGTAAGGATAATAAAATTGAGAAAATATTTTATGTTGCATTTAAAGTTGATTAAAAAAGAATGAATCCTTCAGATTCATTTTTTGTATTATATTTTCCATTTTGTGTATAATTAGAGTAAAGTAGAATAATTTGAAAGGACATTTTTGTTTTTGATAAAAATTTTAATGGTAATTTTGTAAAAAATTTTAAATTATAAAATAGAATTTTTTTTGAGTTTAGTTTAGAACGTTCTGAGTAAATATTGAATATTTCGGATTTGCTTGAATTGATTAGTGATTCCATGAAGTGTTTGGTCGAATTCAAATTGACATAACTTGAAATTTTTCAAAGTAAAGGTATAAAAGTAATTACTAAAGGACTTCTAAGGGCTATACTATTTCATATTTATAGATTTCGTATTTTTAGATGCAAATAAGTCGGGTAGATTTTCATATTTAAATTAGTTGATTGATCAAAAATTCAAAAAACAAAAACCTTTTCTATATGATTATGTATAACAAAAATCTCCTCAACTCAAAAGGCTCAAAAATTATATAAAAATTATATAAATAAAGAGCACAAAAAAAACATTATTTTTGATAATCTGTTGTTTTTACATATTTCATATAAAATATTATATATAATATAGTATATAATACATATGTTTAATTTATTAATTAAAAGTCAAATTTCGTGTTTGGCCTATCGTATAAGTGGTTGCTCTGTAGTTTATAGGATAGTTTCCGGAGGTCACTATATGGACTTAATGTAAGCACTTCTTCAGGAACTGGGTCAGCGACCGATCATATGTTACCCTATCAATCCCAAGCCAACCGCCCAAATATCCTTTCATTGTGCCATTATTTTCATTATGCAAAAATCGATATTTCGGAAGCAATTTACTTCCTTCATCAATGCTTCCGAACAAAAACAAAATATTATTGAAAAGTAAGAACCTAAACTTCAGAACATCAATTCTGTTCATATACTTTTTCTCTAGGTACTACTACAACATCGAATTTGTTATAAGTAATATCCGACAAATAATCAGTTAATAAATTAAAAACTATCCCACAGAACTCCCAAATGAAAAATTCAGAGCATAGAAACAGCGATTCCCAATACCACGATATACTAAAAAAAATAATTAACAAAAACAAATGAATATAATTCCAAAAAAAAAATTATTAAAGTTTGAATTCACATATAAAAAATCCTTTAAAATTAGGGTCTATTTCTGTGTCTTTTATTTGTTATTGTTTTACAAATATTCTGAATGTCCTGATAAATTTTCCTAAACTTTTGCTTTTATTTTCAATTAAAAACGAAAAATTGTAAATTAAAAGTTAAAAAATAACAAATAAAAAAATTGGAATTAATTCAAACAAACACGCAATTATACAAAAATTTTCATATAAACAATATGTACATATATATATATTTGTATTTTGTATGTATAGTAAAGGAATTGCGTTGTACAACTAAAATACAGGATTTTTGTTTTTTGTTGGGTCTTTGAAATTGCAATACAAAAAAAAAAACAAATTAACTGCATTGCATTACAGAATGGTTGGTTGCAATTAATTGCAACAATCACAAATTAAAAATAAAAATTAAAAAAAAAAAAAAACATTATCCTTAAGGGATAATTGTCAGGACTTTGTTTTTTTTTTTTTGTTTCAATGTTTTTGAATACAGTTTTCTGTTTTTCTTTTCGGTTTTTCAAATAATAATTATTAGAAACATAAAAATCAAAACTCATTTCATTAGATTCTGGCCTGATTTTAAAAATATAACAAAAAAAAAATATTATTTTCAGTAACAGGATCTGCCTGTGGAACTCAAATAAAAGAAAACATTTTGTTTTTTTAAATAGAAATTACATTTAAATATCCTTAAATAGAAAATTAATTTTTGAAATGTTTTGGGATTTTTCAATGCGTCATTTTTATTTTATGATAAAAAAAAAAAAAATAAAGAAAAAAGTAAAATTAAAAAGTTTTGTTTTTCCTTTACATTTCAGGACATTTTCATTTATTTTTTTACTTTTTAATGAATGCATTTGAAAGGAAAAATTTGCATAAATAATAAAAAAACTATAGAGGCTTATAAGCTTAGAGAGCCCTATACATACAGTGTATATTATTTTATATGTGAACAATTATAAATAATTTTAGAATTACTGACGTATTTTAGAAACAATGTTTTTTTTTTTTTACTCTCTGGTTATATAAAGTTGATGAAAATTTTTGTTGGGCTATATTAAGAAGTATAGATTTTCAATAAATATATAAATATAATAAATGGTTAGAAGAATACGATGTACATTATATCAAATAGTATGGTAAGTAGATAATTTCAAAATACAAGAAATACAACAAATATAAGAACAATTCAACCAGGGTTAAATAATATATCCAGGGCAGCAATAAATGAATACAATAAAATTCCAAATTGGATGAAAGAGCTGAGACTGAATAATTTCATATATTAAAATTTAAGCTATATATAAACTATTTTTCATATATTAAATTTAAAGCACCTAGACATTTTTTTCTTTTTTTTTTCAAATTTTAAATTGTATACATTTTAAGAAATTTTAATTCAATATTTTGTAACTTTAAACATTTTAATTATTTTTTTTATTTGTATCTTGTATCTTTTATTATTATTATCAATATTCTTTATATTCAATAATTTGTTAATTTGTTATTTTGCCTTAATTTACTTTTAAAATTGTTAATAATCATGTAATAATACATTCTATATGAGCGATTACGCTCCATTTGAGAATTGAATAAATATATATTATTATTATTATTTAGGAAATGACAATTTAATATAAAATTTGTACAACTATTAACTATTTTTATATAATATAGAATACCATGTATATATTTAGAATACATTAATTTTCCAACTCTAATGCAATTCCACAAATTTTACATTAAATTATTCCATGTTAACCCTAAACTCTTCACAAAGAATTCACCTTCCTATCGAGTATACAATTATTGAGCAAAAACTCCTTTTACAACTTTCTTCCATATTATCATTAATCATTTTTTCCATACAAATATATCTGAAATTATTATTAATGATTTTGAAAAAAAAAAGGAAACCTTAATGAAGGTCAATTTAAATTAATTTTCAATTTTTATACCACTATTATAATTTTTCAATAATATTAATAGCATATGTGAAAGTAAATTATTATTGTCTTCAGGATTTTGAAATATTTATATTAAATAACGATTCAACAATCTCCATAAATATTCCAATCATGCTGGTCCTTTTAAATTATTTTAACGATATAAAACGATAAACAAAAAATATAAATAAACTATAAACATCTTAATAAAACTGAGAGTATCTCAGATTATAATGAAAAAATATCAACACATTTAAATTGACAAGGACAACAATGTATTATTGAGTTGTAATTTTTTTTAATTGATTTTAAATTATAAATTATGACTTAATAATATTATATAAATTAATTTTTTTTTGTACAATATGTATTTGTACAATATGTTGTTTTCATATATTTTAATTCTATATTTCAAGAAC
The DNA here is from genome assembly GCA_963942445.1 of Argyra leucocephala. Lineage (NCBI taxonomy): Eukaryota > Metazoa > Arthropoda > Insecta > Diptera > Dolichopodidae > Argyra > Argyra leucocephala. The sequence continues at coordinate 135,366,916 of OZ012681.1, read as the reverse complement.
TTATATTACTAGAATATTTACACCTTTGATTTATAATTATTTAAACTAACCTAACTTAAATATTTAGAATAGATTTAATTTGTAAAGGTTAAAATGGCAAGTAAAAACCTTTAATTAATTATTTTATGCTAATATAAAACCTAATGTAAGCCTAACCTAAATCTTAACTATATAAATTAGTTATTCACATGGATATACGTTTTGTTGTTGTTTGTTTTAATTCAAAATATTTTATATAGGCAAGCTATAGAATTGAAAATCTTAATTCATATATATTTGTTTTCCACAGAAAATTCCCAAATTAATAATCGGCGTACATTCACTAATTACTTGGATTACATATCATCAATTTTCCCCGCATTATATATGATTAAGAAACACCTGTGATTCTGCTATCTAACATAATTTTATTGACTATGCGTGGAACAAATATTTCATAATAGATGACCAAATTTTTTACTTAAATTTTCTATTCGTTCTTTCTAATTTCGTTCTTTTGTCATACATTTTCTTTTGCATAAATAATTTTCGGGCCTATGCTCCACGGATGCAGGATAATATATAAATAATTTCCAACTTAAAAATTGGCTACTTATCAGTGTTTTTCATCCAACATATCTCAATTTGAAAATTTTTATCTGGATGTTTTTAAGTTCGACGGAATACTCCAACACATATACAAATTACAATATATATACAAATTAAAACATCGTGTAATTTTCATTAACATAGTATCTGTCTTTTATTGCTTATATATGCCATCTGTCATCTGTCAACTGTCACCTGTCACCTGTCACCTGTCATCTGTCATCTGTCATCTGTCATCTGTCATCTGTCATCTGTCATCTGTCATCTGTCATCTGTCATCTGTCATCTGTCATCTGTCATTTGTCATTTGTCATTTGTCATTTGTCATTTGTCATTTGTCATTTGTCATTTGTCATTTGTCATCTGTCATCTGTCATCTGTCATTTGTAATTTGTCATTTGTCATCTGTCATCTGTCATATGTCATCTGTTATATGTGTCATTTGCCCATCATTTCATAATGATTGACAAGTGTTAAATTTAGATGGCGCTTACTTGGCGTTACTTTTATTATGTCTTAATTAATTTCATTTTACAATTTGAATTTTACAGTAGAACGCTGCTATGATTGTAAAAATATAAAATTATTGTAAGTTTATATTATATAGTTCGATTTTGTTTTCATTAAAAATATTATTTGAATTTAGTATTTCTATATTAATTTAAATTGAAATTATCTTTTTGGCTAACTTATATTATAATTAATTGAATACAATAGGATGTCTAAGAATATTGATTATTTATAGAATTATCGAGGTCTTAGGATAATATATGTTTAAATTTCCAATGATGGCGAATAAGATGTGGTTAAAATGATCGAGTAAATAACCCTTAGGGAATTGAAAATTTTGCACCTTACTACAAATATGCTGTTTATATGGTAATTAAAAGCATTCTAATAATTCTAATTAAGGTACGATATTGATAAATTAGTAAGCAAATACATATTTTTCTTAAACTAGAAATGAAAACTATAATGAAGGAAGAAATGCTAGAATTTATTTTGTTCCGTCATTTATGGCGGGTTACAAAACTAGTGAGAAAATATTTAAAGTCGAATAAGTCCTAAAGAGTAGTGAATCGACCTACCGTAGCACGATTTTGTGCTATTGGCATATTTCTATTTCTAGCACATTTTATTACTTTTGATGTTATTGTTTCGGATGGGATAATGTCATAATTCCAAAAAAAAAATTACAAAGTTACAAAATTCCCAACAATGCAACCAGAATATTTACCTTCCTGATTTTTATGCGTAGCCGCTGTTGGATGCGAAAACGGGGATATTTTACAGAGTATTTACCTTAATTATTTTTTTATATCTAAGAAGTTTTTGGAACTTTGTAACTTTGGATTTTTTTTTTTTGGAATTATGTAAATGGTATTATGAAAATCGAATTTTTTTTTGGAATAACGTACCCAACTCGTTTCGGATATCTCTAATAGAATCACTCCAGATGAGCAATATAATAAGGGAACACTTTTTTTCTATGTTCTTGATTCTCTATAAATGGAACAACCAATTCACCCCACACCAACTTTCTTATTATAAAAACAAATATGTAAATAAAACTCTACCAATTTGGTAGAAACACGGCTAGACATATTAAAATTCAAAAATCAAATAATCAAACCCATTAAAATCCTTATATACTACCTACCTAATACTACATGAGCACGATTCACTTTTTGCCTGTTATTTTACTATTATTAATATAAAATTAAAATACAAAGGACACTTAAAGTATTATGTCCTTTTTTTTATTCTACTATATACACAGTCCAATTTACAGACAGATATCCTGTTTTTATGCCCATATAATTTTTTTCTCAACACTTGTTTTTTTTATTCAAAAAAATTTTCCTTAGATAATTTGGTATGGCCCCAACAACCAAAAAAATAACAAAAAAAAAACATTTCACAATATCCTGTGTGTGGTGCATTTTTACTACGATTCCTTTTTTTTCGTTATATTATATTAAAAGTTATTATCCTTTAAGAACTTTCAACATGATTTTTTTTTTTTTTATTAAAAGCAGCTCATTTCTGTGAAAATAAATCAACTAAGTAAGTTATTTTATTGTTGTTTTTGATTTTTTGTTTCACTTTTAAAAAAAGGTCGTTGCTGCAAATTTCATTCACTTCCAATTCTTTTCTTGTTTCACTTAGCCTTCTTTTTCATTCTTCCATTGTTTTATTTTGTACAACATAGTGAGTGTGAGATCCAAAAAGTATCCAAAGAACAATTTTTTTAGATGTTTTAATATATCTTATTATTATTAAATTCTTAAATGGAACTCTTTAAAGTAAATGGCTTTCAACGGTCTGCTTTTTCTGGTCGAAAAAAACATTTTTTTTTTTTTTTCAGATTACATTACAAATAACTAACGCTAAAGAAAATACAATTTTAAGGATACAACCAAAAACAAAACACATTAATGTTAACTAAACACAACCATTTTAATATTTTTTCCCAAAATTCTTTCAAAACAAAACTCAACAGCAAAAGAGCAGTGCAAAATTACCGTCAACGTACAAAAAAAAAAAAAAAATTAAAAATAAGTAAAAGAAAATATTTTCTAACATGAGTAGTAAATGTACAAAAACAGGACATCATCATTGAGTAAAAAAACAAAGGATGAGCATAAAATTTTGTCCTTCCATCCTATTCCAATAGAAGAGTAGCAAAACCAAAATAAGGATGACTCTTTTTTTTTGCTTTTTATTTTTTGTTTTTTTTTTTTTCTAACACCAGGACTCTACTGTCCTTCCTTTAAGTACAGTACATTAAAATATATTGAAAAATAAAACAGTAAAAAGAGGTGTGGGTAAGAGATGATGGTGATTTTTAAGTCTTTCGATACTTTTTATATGTATGTTTGTTTGTTTGTATGTATAAATTTTGTATATATTTTCCTAACAAAGGATATTAACTGGAAGACCATTATGATGATGAAAACAAAAATATATGTATATATGTACATAGAAAAGTTAAAATAATAGAAAAGAATATAAAAAAAGAAAAGCATATTAACAGGACACGAGACAGGAAATAAACAAGAATACAGAAAATAAAGTAGAAAAAAAAAAGAAATCAAACAAAAGGATATATTAGGGAAAGCAAAATTTTGAATTAAATTTGAACAAAAATAACAACAATTCAAAAAATTAACAAAGATACAAAAATCCTGCAACCAAGGCAGCAATCCTATATTTATTTAAAGTCCTGAATATAATATGAAAAAAATATTTATATGTATTTACATGTATAGAATATGGACGATATGAATGAACAAACTGAAGAAGGATACAATTGAAAATTTACTTTTGAGAATTGACCCTTGTGGCAAGTCAAAACTTTTGTATAGAAATAAAATCAAAATAAAAAAAAATATCATTGAAAATATGTTCTTATTTATGAATGTATATATAAATGTTATTATTTTATACTCTACAGATAGGTATTTTTATAATTTTTTTCTTTTTGTTATTATCATTGTTTTTCTTAAAGAAACTAACAGTAAACTGTACTTCAATAGAACAGTCAAATACAAAAAAAAAAATAAACTTTTTTTTCTTTTTCAATATTTTCTTTCTTCTACAAAATTTTTTTCATCAGTTTTCCTGTTTTTTTTGATTTTTTATTTTAATGTTTAGTTTTTGTTTTATTTTTTTTTAATATTTAGTTTCCGATGAATATTTTTATATGTAGATAAATTTTTCAAAATACATATATATTTTCATTTGTCCAAAACAAAAATAAAACAAAAATTTTTTTTTTGTTTTTATTTTTTTTTTGTTTTATTTAGTCTCCAAAGGATACTACTTTATGTCCTTCTTTTCTATTCTAAAAATTAGTTTATGAATATCTACACTATATAATGTATAGAAAATAGAAAACTTGACTATAAAAAATAAGATACTAGTACTATAGTATTTAAAATCCAAATATATAAATACACAAACACATGCACATACAATAATAAGTTTTCATATGTTATATTGAATATATATATGTATAGTTGAATAGAATTGAATATCTAAAGTATAGATTTGGGTTTTTGTTTTGTTGATGTTGTTGTTTTTTTCTTTTCTTTTTTGTAGTTTAGATTCAAGACAAAACTTTATGATTGATATTTATATGAAATAGAGTGAAGAACATATTTTTTGTTAATATTTAGAAAATTTGAATTAAGGAGCCTTGAAATAGTTTAAGGAATTTAATAGAAAATAGGATAAAATAAAAGAAAAATTATTGTTATGTTGTAGTACAGTGGTGTCCAAGATACTCGCCATATGTGGCGAATAGACTTTGTGAATGTGGCGAGTAGAATTTTGTAAGGTGATAATTGATAGTGACTGTGACAAAAAGTAAAAACGATCAGAATTGTTTCGGCACTTTGTAAGATGATCATTTTTAAAACCATCAACATTAAACAACATCTAAAAATGCAAATTAAAATCCAACCAAAACATGTAAAACAATAAAAAAAAAATTAAACACACAAAATTTTATGACAACAGACAAATATATGGAATTATAGTTGTGTAAGAAGGAAAAAAATGATATTTTGTATTGCGGTGAGGTAACCAGGTAACGACAAATTTGTTGTCCTTCTCAATTAACAAAAATTGTCACTACCGCAGTGACAAAAACCTTACAAAATGCCAACAGTTACAGTGGTCTCAAGATATCGCGAATATATTGAATCAGATATGCTTTTGTTTCAAAATCAAAACGATTATCCGAGAAACGAAGAGTCATTATTTTTAATGTGAACTCAACTATTGAATATCAAATGAATTTTTGGTTCTTGACTTAGGTATTACAAAGCTGTTGAGTATGTTTGTATGAACAACATGGGTATACAAGTCACCATTTTTTGCTGTAACCTTCATAAAATCAAAGTATCGATCCAATATTATTGACAAAATTTGGAGTCAAAACTAAAACGGGCAGATATTTTATCGGGTTTTTTTAAGGGCATGGTGCAAGAAACAAATGCTAAAAATCACATCAAGAATAAAATAATACAATGAATTTAATTAAAAAACTTTCATAAAATTGATTTTTGATAATTATTTTTATTGTGACGAATGAAATTTTTTAAAAAAGCGATTGTGGCTACAAAACAATTTATGTTGGGCATCGCTACTCTAGTACCTCCTCGGCATAGTCATCCTCGTTTTAATATGAGAAAACAAAAATAATGTTCAAAAGCTGTTACATATCTTGATTAAATTTGGTCCTACAAGAAGTGATTGACAAACCGTTTACTTTCCATTCATCACTACGATCAAAATTGTAGCTTTGAAATTTTTATTTTTACCAATTTAGTAGACCGTTATGATATAAACAGACTTTTATCGTCTCCTCAAATGCAAATAGTATCTTCACTTGCATTTATATTCGTTGTTGATTATTTGTTTTGGCTCAAACAATTATTATCAACGTTTTTTTGGTGCTCTCTGAGGCTAAATATGATGGTTCTGGTTGTCATCTATCCAAACCAGCACAACAACTTCCGTAGAATACTGGAGCGTATAAATAAACGTGAAAAACAGAGACTTATCTCTCTTTTATCTTATCAAGCCAAGGACGTGGATGTGGATTGAGAATGCAGCGGTGGTGTTATATAGTTGTATGATGAGTTGCAAAGCCAGTAATTTGAAAAAAAATTAAGTGTTCGCAAAATACTTTAGTATAAACTTGCCGTACCGTACTTAATTAAGCATGAAAGATTAATTATACCTAAGTCAAGAACACAAAAAAAAACAACAAAAAATCGAATAGAACCGAGTTCACATTTTAAGTAAACAATCTTACTTTAGTGCGGCAAGATATATAGTTCTTGCATTGTTGTATAGATTTTCAAAAAAAATAAAAAAGTATTTCTGCAGAACTCCTTCATATTTAACCAAAAGCATACCTAAAAAAAGAAACAAAAATAAATATATAAACTTAATTTGGTTTTTTGCTGGGTCAAAAGATATTCATACCAATATATTTATATTTTATCGATAATATACATATATATACATGATATCATGTATGTGTGTTGGAAAATATACATAAAAAGCAAATACAAAATATTCTATATAAATATTCAAATAGAAAATAAATGAATATTTTTAAATAAAGATGTTGTATGCTGATGCTGCTTAACATTAGTGACCTGTTCCCAGGGACAACCAATCATTTTCAATATATACATTCATACAAATTTAAATCTCTATATATATTTTATATATATTTATTTATATTATGGTATAAAATAAGAAAACTAAACGAGAAAAAGGATATTTTTTATTATCTTTTCAATTGTTATAATTTTTCAAATAGTAAAATATTAATAACAAAAATAATAATAAAAATAAGAAATTAAAAAATAAAAAAAAAGGACTAAAGTTGAATCTAAAAGTTTTTGCAAACAAAACTTTTTCGACCATATTATTTGGTTGTATATATAGAGAAAATAATAATAATAACAATAAAAAAATAAAGAAAAAAAAACTTTTCATTATTACTATAGAAGAAAACTCCATATGTTTTGTCCTGTAGTAGTCAACAATAATCAGAATAAAAAAATTAAAAAAAAACAAAAACAATAATAAAAAGAAACGACCACAGAAATAAAACTTTTCATTTTGTTTTTTTTTTTATTTTTTTTACTACTCTAAGAATATCTCTAAGGATATTTCGATATATTTATATTATTTTTTTTCTTTTTACTATTCAAAGACTATCTCTAAGGATATTTCGATATATTATTTGAAAATATTTTTCTATTTAGAAAAATGGAATATAATATAAAGGACAATACATTTAAGATGTTCAAGAAAAATATAATAATAAAATAAGATAAAAAATTAAAATAACAAAATTAAAATAGAATAAGGACATTAGTAGAGTTGGAGTGGTCGAGTTGTGCAAAAAAAAAAAATAAACTAAAATTTTGTTTTTTTGTTCACTTTAAGAAGCGCAATTTGAAGAAATAGGAATTGAAAAATTTCGTAATAGAAATGCTGCAATTATGGTTGTAGTTGATAAAATGATTCAATAATAAGGATATTTTAGAAAGGAAATTTTTTCATAAAAATGGTTTAGAAGTTGGAATACTGCTTTGAATATATATATATATATATATAGACGTTTGTTATGTCAGTAGACACTACTATTTAATACAATTATTCATTTAATTTCACATTTCAGATTTTTTTAAGCCTACCACCTATTCATTTTCTTTTGCATAGATTGTTTTAATTCAAAACTTCTGTCTAGATTGATATTTCTAATTGTTGTCTAATCGTTAAGTATACTATTCAAATCAGTTTAGACTACTTAGATGATAGAGCTAACTATTTTTGCAGATCGTTTTCAGTTGTAGTTAAACGAATGCCTATAGTACAGAAGTTTTGCTCAACAGAAGTTTTGATAAATTATATTTGTAAATAACTGTAAATAACTGATATTCTAAAAATAGCTGTTATTAACATTTGATTATCGAATTAATCAAAATCTTATAAATTATTACTTTTATTCACGAATTTGCTTTAGTCGTATTTATATTTTGAATTGTAATATGTAATTTTGTTTGTAATAAATTTTCATTAATAGTTTGTAGTTTCTTTACCATAAATCACCATGATCTTATACTTTTTTTTCTAAAATTTTGTAGTAAATGTAGTAGTAAAGTTAGACTTAGGCTTAAGTTTTTTCAACTCTTTTGATAGAATATGCAATTTTTAGGAACTGGTTAAAGATGTGGTTTTAGTAGTAGAGAACAATATTCTCCAGACCTTCAAATCTTCATTAAAATATTAAAACCGCAATCTTTATTAGAACAAAAAAATATTAACATTTTGAAATGTTTTCATGTACTCGTAAATCTCTGATAACACATTTTTGTTCATATCTTTATCCATAATTATTGTTATTTCAGAAATAGAATGCTTTGTATAAAAACTATATATTTTTAAGTCAACAATGGTCAAAAACACTCAAAAATTTTGAAATTTATGTTGAAAACACAATCACGACGAATGACGAGTGACGAATGACCAAATTTCGCCCTTAGATGAACAAATTTTTGTGTTTTTGAAATTTCAAAATTTGTTTATAACAAAAATAGAGGAAAAATTTTTTATTTGAATTTGAATTTTAAAAATATTTATTAAAACCATTTTGACCAATTTATGTTGGTATCAATGAATGTCATTCGCATTCGTCTACGAGTAAAATAGAAATAGATCTATTTTTTGAAAGCGAAATTTTGGTTATTCGTCATTCGTCACGATTTACATATAATCTCATGTATTTGAAAGCTTAAAATTCGCCATTCGTCGTGATTGTGTTTTCGGCATTACTTGTATTTTATAAACTAAATGCCTAAATTCAAAAATTGAATATTACTTACCAATTTACTGTTATTTCAATACAAATTAATTTCTGAATTCAATACTTGACTTTGCAGTCAAACTCCATTATAAAATAGTAACTCTTCTCTCAATTCACAATCACTTAATTGACCCATTATTCTTTCACAAGAGTCACTTAAAAAAAGTAACTCTTAATAACAATATACTAATACATAAGATTAAAATCAAATCTTTTTTTATTAATTATCCTTTAACTATCACCAGTTATACAAAAGAATAAAAAAATAAAAAGTACATTCATTTCAAGTACTAATCTAAAAATTTAAAAGAATTATTTTTAAAATTTTAAGATTTTAATCAGCACTCTAAAATCACACTAAGTAACACTCTTAATTATACCATTAAAATAATAAAATCAAATAAGGATTGTACTTAGAAATATGTCCTGATCGTAACTATAAAATTGCACAACTAAAAAATAATTTCAATTTAAAAAAAAAAACATCAAAATTCATGATCATATCAGTTAACAGAGTGTATAAGAGATCCTTGAAAATTAAATCAGATTTTCTTTTTTTTTATATATACTTACCTATACCTACCCTTTTTTATTCTGTTCTGATCACAAAGAAAAATTTCCAGTTCCCTGTTTGATTTATTTTTTATTCAATGATCGGGTTAAAAAAAAAATGCTTAATAATTAAAAAATACACAGTCATTTCAATGTACCGGAAGAGAATCCTTGTTTATGTTATTTGGCAAAAATACTTATTTATCTACCTGTGTGACCTTTTTATTTTCATTTTTACTTTTATGCAAGTCATGGACCACAAATTTGGATTTTATTTTTTTTTTTAAACAGTCAACATTGTATAAATAGTAAGTTATATGTTGTAAAAAAGAGATAAAAAATAATGAGAGAAAAATAAATTAAAATGAGAAAAGAGAATAATAAAAAAATACATTGATGTCAATGTGACATATGAATTTTAAAGGATCAATAAAAGGGATGTGAATTGACTGTTGGATGGTATAAATATTATCAAATATATATATATATTAATGTATGTATAGATATGTGTATTTAATTCGTTATGAGTATAAAAGGGTTAAACAACAAAATAAATTGCATGATCATTACTCTTTCATATTAGATGTGTGTATAGAAAATTATTACAGTACTGATTAAAAGTTTGAAGATAATTATTCTGTACATATATTATCTTTACTTTAAATATCAAATATTATATTATTACTGTTATTAGTGCAATTTGAGAGTTGTAAAATTTTCCTGAGATTATTAATTGAATTCAAAATTTTTATCAAAATTTCAATTATATTAGATAATTTAACAATTTTTTACTTACTGCGATGTGGTCTATGTGAGTTGTCTATATGTTATCTTTAATGCATGTACCCGTTTTGTTACCAATCGCCGTAGATTTGATAGAATTAGTGATGTATCTAATTTTCTTTTTTCTTGAATTACAGATATATCTACTATATGAAGAAAATAATTTCTAAAGCCACACCTATATACTTACACAACAAGTTGATATTTAGAAGATCACCCAGTGGTGTGAATTTAATTGTTCCACGTCACAATGGCAGACTTAGACATATATCGTTCTTTGTAAGAGTTGCAATATTATGGAATGCACTGCCAAGTACTATTAGCTGGGAATAATCTCTTAACAAGTTTAGTGAGCTGTCTTGGGAATACTTTAAGCTAAAACCTTAGATAATAGTTAATATAGCAACAATATATTGTTTTATTTTTTATAGTTGAAGGAAGAAAGAATGTAAGATCTAAGCCAATGTTTATTTTGGTACTGAAACTGTTTATAAGAATTATTGTCTTGTTTTTTTTTTTTTCTTTCTCATGTTTTTACTTACATGTTTTTAATAAGTTACTTTGAATTGAATTAAACATTTTCATTGTTTTTCTTTTTATTTTTTTTTTGTGCTCTTTTTAAGTATGTTTAATTTAGTATAATTGAATTAATTACTTCATTATCTTTAATTATTTGGCTGGTTTAGTTGTAAATTAAGTATGTATTTAAATTAATATTTTCTTTTAATAATTTTTATTTGTATACTCTTATAAAGACTAATCGTCTTATGTATACTAACATTAGGAATTGAATAAATAAATAAATTACATACAAAAATTTATTGAATAAAAAAAAAAAATTTAATATAATAGATAAATATAATTTATAATAAAGCTGTAATTTCTGTGACATTGGTTTAGATAATAACTTTTAGCATTCAAATCAAAACAAATTAATTAACTTCATCTAATTAAAAATGCCAATTCAATTTAGATTGTTTTAATCACTCTTTGTACCAATCTGCTCTTTTCATACTCACTTATTTTGTTTTATCACAATTTCTATAGTAATAACAATATAATATTTATTTATTTATTTTAACTTGATCCTACAGATAAATCTGTAGACCAACTTTATAGGTCATTTTCCCTTTGGAAATGTGAGCCTTTTTTTTATTAAATTATATTAATTATTTGGTATATATTTTTGTATATTATATATTTATATTATTTCTTTTGTTAGTTATATTATATCTATATTAATTGTTAAATTATATTTGAACCGATGTGGTTTTATTGAAAATTACATTTTCAGTAATTTTCACCATTTGAAAATTTTTTCGGTTATTACGGGGTTTTACCACTCGGCTACCGAGGCCACAATAATATAATAATTATTATAATTATTTATTTCACACTCCTTTAAAAAGTTAAAAATAACAAATTTTAAAATCTCATATAAATATAAGAAGTTGTGTTAAATTCAATCATTTAAATCCATAGTATCCATAGTATAATAAAACATTTATTAATATAGAATAAATCAATACAAATTCGGTAATGGGTAGAAATAAAAATTCAATTATTATTATTTTGTTTTTGTTTTAAACTAATTTTAAGTAAAATGATTATGAATTAACTATTTTTGATATAAATACGAAAAAAAACAGCATAAATGAAATTTAAAACTATTTTAGACCCGACAAAATCCAGGAGGTTGATGGGCCTATCGTTAAACTCTAAAAATGAAATTAATTAAAACCGTTATTAAAAACAAAGCAAAAAAAATACTATATTTAAAATTTAAAATTAGAAATTTCAACTAGCACTGTATTCATTAACACATAACATTTTTCTTGACTAAATTTTAAGCACCAATTTTGGAAAAAAAAATTAAAATAATTTCAAACAAAATACAGTTTTTTTAATTTATTATTATTTAACATAATTTTTCTATATTATTATTACACTCTCATAACATATATAGAACCAAAAATAAAGGTCTCTAGAAAAGGTCGTATTCTATTATTCTTTAAATGCAATATTTCCATCCATTCAACTTTATGCAACGCAACAACGATTTATTTTGAAATTAACCCTTTTTTATTGAAATTTTCAAATGTATTTAATACTCTTTCGGAATGATCTTCTCATGCAGCATTCTTTTACTACAAATACACATATTTTTACATCTCCAAATGCATCACGTTCATTTTTTTTTTTTTTGCTTAAAAATTATGTCAGGATAATGATGTTGATGATGATTATGATGATCATGCAAAAAAAAAAGATAAAATAAAAACTTTTCTCATAAAAGTATAATTTTTACTATATATATTAAATTACTTCAATGTATTGGTTTTTCAAATCATTTTTCATATTTAGTTTAAATAAAACAAAAACAAGAGAAAACAAAATTTATTTTAAAGTGTTATACACTGTCATCCGCTCTACTGAGTATATATAAAGTTTTTAATTGTTTAATCTTATGGGGTTGAATTTGTTTAAGGAAGTTTGTTTTAGCTATCATAAAAATATTAATTTTAAAATAAAAAAAAAATAATAGTGCCAGAAAATATAATGTTATATTGTACATTGAAGTATTCGTCATATAGTTAGGACTTACCTAGTGTTCAGTTACTTACCTAGTATTAATAATTGGTCATTTGCTGAATCTAAACAATTTCTAAACAAATTTAGTGCGACATTTCTACTATATCCTTTTTTTCTTGGTAGAAAGAGCGTCACCCTAGAGAATGATATCGAGTAAATGGTTCTGAAAATAAATCGAATTCCAATGGACATGGGCTTAATATAATAAAGTCCCCAAAATACCATTCTTTTTTCAAAATTCACATTATATCGACTTGGAAGAATTTTGACTTAAGCTGGTATTGAAAGAGAAATCATATGTGTTTTCAGAAAATCGTCCTCTGAATTTGTCTCCAAGATTGTGTGATTTAACGCAATTGGATGGACTTTTTTTTTTAAACTCAATTATAATTACTCTTCTTTGGTCACTTAAATTTTTGTTTTCGTTTAATTTTCTTACCCGCCCGTACGCATTTCAGTTTCAATAATAGAGAAATATACTGGCTGATTGGGCGAAATTCTACGGTCTCGACCTATGACAAAGTTTTGATGTATAATCAAATATTGAAGCCAGTCTGGGCATACGGTATTCAAATAGTGAGATGTTCCAAACAAATCCATATTCACACTATCCAAACGTTCCAAAATAAGGTACTGCGCAACAGAGTCAATGCTCCACGATATGTCGCAATGCCGATATTCATCGAGATCTGAAGATTTCAGTTTCTTTGAGTTAAATTTAAATTAATGGTTAGTCTATAAGACTAGTTTTAATGTTACAATAATGATATGAGTTTTTAGTGGGTTAAAGTCCCACAGTCCTTCAAACTGCCTTCCCCGGTAATAGGTAGTCCCTGAAGCTTCTTTCGATTATTTACTACTATCTGAAAAAAAAAAAACAAAAAAGTTTCAATAATAAAAAAATATCCAGATGAGTATTCTAGTTATAATTATGTTCTTTGATAGAACTGTGGACTCTATGTTCACACAAAAATAGTCAATTTTCATTAGATAAATAAAAATGAAATATATAGTCATTAATCTTTTATTACGTTTTTTATTAACATTAATATAGATATCAAAAGTATCAATGATATATATATTTATACGTATGATTTAATTTAACAAAATGCAGAGCTACTATCAATGCTAACGTTTTCATTAGCATCAACTCTAAGAATGAGAAGAATGCCAGTTCAATTCCAACCATGTGGTATATCTTATTTTCATTATTTTGTGTGGCGTGATTTTGCTACCTTATCGATAATCATGAATTCCCAACAAACTAATATCAACCAAGTACCAAGTGTGTCACTACAGAACTAATCGCATAAAATTTATTTAACCAAAAGTTGTATTGGACATATTATATTCTATATATATATATATAAAATATTTTTGGACAAAAATTTTAAATGAAAACTTTGACTCACAGTTAATTTATATTTTATATATCCACTTTGTTTCAATTTAAAATTATATCACTCTAATAAATAAAATCACCCTTTATAATTTTAAATTTGTCATTGATTTTATAAATATTTTTTTTTAGAAATTCGAAGACATTAAACTTGAACTTAAATTTCTACTCAACCACAAATTTTGTGTATCCTGTCAACTAATTTTATATTTCATTGTTTAAAGAAAAAAAAAATTGTTCTTACAAACCAAATAAGAACTCTTGTCCTCATAAGTTGAATAAAAAGAGTTTTTCTACACAAAAAATAAAAACGAATGACTGACACTTGAATAGGGGCGGTTTGTTTGTACTATATTTTTGCTTTGTTTTTTTTTTGTCTCTTTTAATCACGATTTCTTTTCAAATATCAAATTTCAAATTTTGTGATTTAAAACTGCCCTATTTAAGTAAGTATAGTAAATATGTCCTTTCGAATTTGAACAAATGGATCCAAAATGTTTTTTTTTCTGTTTGTTTAATTCAAAATTAATTCGTTTTAATTTTATTTTCAAATACTAAATATATGTATAAAAATAGATTTTTAACCAACTATCATTGTAATTCAAGAAATATTTTAAATTTTTTAAACTCTATTGGTAACAAAATCAGTAAATTGAAATCAAATAATGAAATAAAAGTAAAATAATGTGAGATAAACATGAAATAACGTTAACTTAATGCCCGAAATTAGTATTAGGAATAAAACATAAATAATGAAGTTGAAAACATTCAGTGAAATAATTTAAAATACTTTAATTAAGACAACTTTGAATACGTAAAGCCCAAATTATAAAAGCATCAAATGCATTTTTTATGTCAAAAAGTCTATTCTACTCAAAACACTTATCCGCAAGAGTTAAAATATTAGCATACCAAGCTATCATTAGACCTATTATAACCTACGGGTGTCCGATTTGGTACAATATTAGTGCCTCGTTAATGGAAAAAATAAGAGTATTCGAAAGGAAATGTATCAGGGCTTGCCTAGGAGAATACCGTAAAGAAAATAATGAATATAAACATTATTTGTCTAATAAATATATTTATAATAAAGCGAGCATCATAAGAATTGATAATTTTATAATTTCATTAATCAGAAAACATTTTCTTAGAGCACAAAATGTTACCGAGAATAGCCTTATTTGTCACTCAATCTACCCAGAAGAATCATATATAACTCAAACACTTAATTTAGGTTTCATTCCACCGGAAGGTTTTCTTTACTTAGATAAATACAAATATATACAAAATGAGAATAATGTGCTGATTCTCTACCATTTCAACAGAAGAGCCACAAACAAGAAAATTGATCAAGATCTCAGCCTAATTAATATTACTGACTTAATATTTAGTACAGATATATCAAATAAAGACTCCAGACAGCACATCAATATAAACAATTACTGGTGGTTAAAATCACTTTAAAAATATAATACAAGTACTATTGTACACTGGACTTACTTTTATTTCCTATTTTTCCCTTATCCTAACATTCCTTCCCAAAATTCCCATCTTAGTATTAAGTTTTATCAAAATTATTAAAATAAGCTAGAATTGTTTTTTTTGTAAATATTTTTCAATTCATATGTTAATGTAAATTAAATACTGCTTACAAACAGTGTGTATAATATTAGATAAAGATTGATTAAACTCATATCTAAATTTGTAAATTTCATCATTTAGAGATCTCCAATGAGGGACATTGAATGTAATGCTAATCCACATTATGTAATTCACTTAGTTTTTAAGTTTTTTCTTATGTGAAAATATTCCTAATTTGTAACTGTTATTAAAATAAATAAAAAACTAAAAAAAAAAAAAAAAAAAAAAACTTTGAATACGTATAATTTCTAGAAGCGACATTCATTAAATTTTTCGTTAATCCTTTTACTACCTTATGTACATTATAAAAGACAAATATTTGATCGAAGCCCTATAGAATTTTATTTATTTATGTTCCCATATTGTATAAGAAAATGATGAAAATAAATATATTTTTATCACATACAATTTGGTAGTGAAAGGGTTAAATGTAATTCAATTTTATTATGCAATTGACCAAAATTCAAATATTAAGTTGGAAAACTACTGCTCTTTTTAAACAATTTCCAATTATATAAAAATCCCCAATTAAACTAATTAAAACCGTATTACAACAATAAAATGATTCTATTGAACTAGAAAGTCTGTAGTGTCAGTCTGTAGTGTCAGGATTGATTGCAAATTTTCAATGTCACTGCTCCTGTTAATATTATTGTAATATAGGTAAACTAAGTGATCTAATAATTTTAATTCAGTCGTAGACTTGCCTTATAAAATAATTCAAAGCTTTATTTTCAAGAAACACGTTATTTATAACTCACCTGAAGTATACTGAACTAGAATTGCAAACTATAATCACTGGTTAAGTACTAACTTTCAAACTAATTTACTTAAATCTACTTGCATGACAGTAAACAAAAAATATTTATTTAATTTACTTCTCAAATTGAAAATGTATATACATAAATTATCAGACATACTCATGTCCTCTTCATATGTAATTTAATAACAAAAGTAATAATATAAAAGAAAAACAAATTTTAAATAAAGTTATAAATATAACAGTTTACATTAGGTATATGAAAAAAAAAAAATTTAATAAAAAAAAAAAATATTCTTATTTTCTAAAATTTTATTTTTAAAGATTTTGAATCTATTCCACCTTTTTTTTATTCAATCCGAATTCCATATCATCGAATTTCTTAAACATGAAAATATTTTTTTTCAAATTCACACAGTCGAAAGAAACAAATAAAAAAAAAAAAAATCAAAATGGATTTCATGGTCCAGCGATCTGAATATTATAAAATAATTTTTTTTTTCTTATCCTTTATGTTTTTTTTTTTTATTTGTATTTTATTTATTTTTTCAATAATAAAATAATAATACCTGGTTACTTTCATAGATTTTACATTAATATATATATATATATATATACATATTATCTAAGGACATTTCATCAAAATCACTACAAAAAAAAAAAATAGAAACAGAAACTGAATTGAATTGAAATTTATTTCAATATATTATTACAACAACAACAACAATACTACCAAAGTTAAGATAGAGAATCGGCACGTTAATATTGTAGAAATAGAAACAAGAATAATAGTATAGTAACAGTAACAACAATAAAATATTGACAGGATATAAAATTGTTTAATACACAAGCAACTCTCATGAATGTTTACATCATGTACAGTAAATGAAATTTGAATTATCGTTTGTAATAATTATTTTGTTATATAAAATTGTTATTTACTACAGAGTCATCAATAGAATCAATAAATCTACTGATTAGTTACAGTAAATACTCTACAATCTACAACAGATTTATCAATAGAATCAATTAAATCTACGTTATAGATTTACCCAAAATTCAAAAACCAGAAGTTGTCTAAATATAGTCTAATACTCTAATAACTATGGCTGAGTTACAGTAATGTCCGCTTAGGACGACATATTTCTCCTTAATATTTAATTTCGTATATATATTTTGAATTAATTATTTTTTGGGATTAATATCAGTTATTAGAAATTTCTGTAACTATAACACTTAAAATCGCCTGCTTTTCTAAATAAAAAGGTATAGTAAAATTAAATAGAATATAAATATCTGAATTTCAGCTTTTCAATTCCGAATACTGGAACTATTGAAAAATGTGTAGTCAAATAATCAGTATTTGCAAACTTATTTAATTAAAATGTTACCGAATTATTGTTGTTCCATTTTGAAATTAAATCCACAATTATAGTGTTAAAATTTTAACCAACTTCAACACCCTATCAGCTGAAATTATTATTTAAAGATTCTAATTTGTTGAAAATATTATATGTACTTCATTATTTCTCACATAAGAAATTGAAAAATTTATAACATGTTGTGAATATACAAGAGTATGCTCGTAAATATTAAACCAATATATAGACTTATAACAACTGGCTATCGGACTATCGAATCTGTTAATTACACAACACTGTCAAAATAAATTTATCAGTTTTTCATATTGCAAATTAGTTGATCAAGCTCTAATGAAAAACAATATAGCAAGCAGAAATTTCTACTATTTAATCCGAAATTAAAACTGAACAGTCGTAACATAGGAACAACAATGCAAATATTTTTTAATTTCCACCACTGTACACATACAGAAATCTTAAAATTTAAATTTACAGATTTAAAAAAAAAACACAAAAAATGAAACCAACTCTCCTGAAGATATGAAAGTGGATAACGGGAATTCCATTTTTTTTTTCTCTTACAAATAAATTTTATCCTGTCTATGCTGTCCTTAGCAAATCCTTTTGAAAATAGAATTTTCAATTTTATTTTTTATATTTTTAAATTTTAAAAGTAAGATGTCAAACGAATTACAAATATGGATGGCCATACGACCATAAATATTAAATAGACAAGAGAAGAGATAGTTGCAATAACGATAACAGAATAAAAATAAAAAACGAAACAAACAGAAAACAGGATACCAATTTCAAAATTTGAAAGGACGAAAACTGTTAAGCCTTAGAGCAAAAACAAGGTATAAATAACGTCGTGTACAAATTTTTTTTTTTTATATTTCTTATATTAAAAAAAAAACAAACAACAAAATATCCTTTAAGGATATATGAATATTATGGGGGCATATTTGATTTGATTTTATAAATTTTATTTTTTTTTGTTTTTGTTTTTTTTTTACCGTTATAGGCAGAAATAAAATTATAAGTTTATGTGTTGGAAAATTTTCGAAATGGTGATTCGTTTTTTCATGGCAAATTTGATCGATTAGAAAAATAAATTTTCTTATGGTTGTTGTTTTTTTATTTTTTTTTTTTAATATCTTAAAGGTAAAATTTTGTATACATAATAATAATTCTAGCATATTATAATGTCCTGAAAATTTCTCATGCATAAAACTAAAATCTAATATTTTCTTATTTTATGAAAATCGAAAATAGAATTGAAAAAAAAATTAAAAAAAACAAAATAGAATTGAACAATAAAATATGTAAGAATAAGCAGGACAAAATATAATTTTGTAAAAACAAAAAACCAAAAAAAAAAATAAAAGGATAATTCTTTAAATGTAATTTTCAGGATATTTTTCTTGTTTTTTTTTCTTTATTTATTGGATTTCCTTGGTTATTGGATGAGTTATTAAGAATGGGGAAAATGATTGTGCTTCAGGTTAGTTTGTGAAAGAGGATTGGATCGGAGGAGTTCTATGGTTTTTTTAAATTAGTAATGGTTGAGTTTGCTTGTAAAGTGATAATCATGTGTATTTTTTTTTCAAGTTTAATTTTAAAACATTTATGAAAATTAAATAAATCAGTCATGCAAAATTTATATAATATGTGAAGTATTAAAATAGTTATGTTCATTCAGAGGGCTGTTTATGCTCCAATAATCGGAATTAAGTTTGAATATTTTTAATTTTTTATTTTCTATCATATTTTCTAGAAATATTTTTCAAAATATTTAATTGTTTTGTTGTTTATCATAAAGTTGTTTCAAACAAAAAAATATTTTTTAAATTTGGTTTTTATGTCAGCCAATATAAATTCATAATTATATTGAACTTTAGCGAAAATTTTTAAAAATAAATTCATGTTTTATCACTACCATAACAAAAAGGTAATTTCAAAGTTTTCTTTGATAATTTTAATGTAAAATAATTTCATATTATATATAAGATTGTTTCTACTTATAACAATCAAAATCTATCAAAGCATTTAACTTATATCAGTAATTTAATTCTAAGAAAAACAACTCGCCCCAACTACTAAGCTTATTTCAAAAGAACTTTGAACGTTACAGTGTATAAAATTACAAATAATCGATTAAAATCAAATGAAATTAATAACAACGCGATACCAATGGTGGATTTGGTCAAATAGTTTGGGATTCACTTGGACCAAAAATTAACCTGGGGAAAGCATATAGCAGCAAAAAATAAACAACCCGTCCAAAATTTTCCAACCTATACTGGCTTAATTGTCATAGGTTCACAAATTTATCTATAAAACAAGATCCTAGTTTATAAAAGTATACTGAAACAAACATGGACTTACGGTATCGAACTTTTGGATACGGCAATCAATTTAAACATAGAAATTATTGAACTTTTTCAAGTAAAGGTACTTACAGAAATTGTCAACGCGCATTGGTATGTTTGAAGCTCAGTCATAAGAAATGACTTAAAAGTGAGATCTACAAAAGAGGAAATAACTGCTACAACTAAAAGATATTGAATCAGAAACCACCCAAAGCAACCGGTGGAAAATCTCCTGAAACAAACAGGCAGTCAACACAAAAAATTAAGACGTTTCTCAACAGCTGACTAGGTCTACCACTTAATGCTGTCAAATATAATGTAAACCCTAGGAGTATATTTGTTGAAATGTACCCTTACAAGCCAATACACTATTCAAAATTGTATACATTTATCATAAACATTTACCGAATATGTATTGGAAGTTTTTGTTTAACTTTTTAAAATATTAAGATATTATGTAAATAAACGACATAGATTTTTTTACTCCTAAAGTCTATATCAGCCAGTAATTAATTTTTTCATATCCTCTCACAGTCCGTTTTCCCTAATTTCATTTATCATTCCCACCCACATTATAAATTGGTATAAACGAATTCCACCTAAAGTTTTGGCTATGTATAAAAAAAATTATAGTAAATTCTAAATACAATAGATAACCGAACTATTACAAATGTTTCGAAATCAATTTTGATTCCTTAGTAGTTAATTATATATTTTTTTTAAATTTCCTCCACTGTAAATGGAAATTTTAATATTTAAATTTTAACATTTTTTAATGATAAACATTAAAACAAAATTTAACTCGATGGATAAACATACTAAGGTGGATAACGGGAATTCTATTATATTTTTTGTTTCAGTAGTTTTCTAGAATTATTAATTTGAGTTTATTTGGCTCAGAAAAGCTGCAAACATTTGATTTCGCTTGCGTTAAATTCTTCAATAAAATAATTTAAATTTTATTGCTAAAGTTCTCTTAAATTTTGTCTCAAGGGTATATTTTATTTATAAAAATTTATAAAATTCTCTAATAATCATCTCAAAATATATAGATATATATATAGATTTGGATTTGATTTTTAATAAAGAAATCAAAACAGAATATTGACCTTAAAAATGTTAATCTCAACTGTTATAAAAACTACAAATTTTTAAAATGTTATATTTTTTTCTTTCCATCTTTTTCATCGTATTTTTCAAGATTTATATATATATATATATATTACAACTATACATATACAAAAAAATACACAATTCATCCGTACAATTTCTTATCTGGACCACACCAGACTATTAAAATCATCAATCATTAGGGTTTATAAATGTGGCTATCTTTTCATGTCCTTGCTTTGTTTTTTTTTTATTATTATTATTTTTTTATACATCGCTTACTTGGTACTTGGTTGCTTATCGCAATATTTTGTTTCTTTGGTTTCCTTTTTATTTTATAATAACACCATCATCACCACAAAATTGTTAGTTTTTTCTAGACTTATATTTTTTTTTTTGCAAAAAATCGACTAATTTTTTCACTTTCTCTGTGACAATGAAAAAAAAAAAAAAAATCAGTAAATTTATAACCAAATGCAGTTATAAAAGAAAAATCCCATAATACGTAAAAACTGCCATTATGCAATTTTTATATTATATTTATTTGATAATCGAATCCGCCATTTTATAAATACAGAAATGGACTGTGTACAGTTATAATACAAAAGAATATATATGTATATACATAAAATAAAAGTAATGGTCACCAAAATACAACCACCCCCTTTTTATTGATACAGTTTTTTATATGCAATTTTAAATTTAATTCAAAATATTGAATCAAGGATAATAACAACAACAACAAATAAATTTGTTGTTAATTTTATGAAGGGTGAGAATAATATATTTGGATTTTGTTTGATAAAATGTTTTAATGTAATGTTTTTTGGTGTAGGGCAGGAGCAGGATATTATAAATGAATTTAAATTAGAGTATACATTTTAGTTTTTTAAGATCTGTTTGAGGTAAGACTTTTAGAAGATGTAGACTGTTTAAATGGAGTGTTTTGAAAACAATTTATTGATATATTGAATTTTTCATGTAATACGGTAAATCTCAAAAGTATAATTTTCAAAAAAGATTTACTGAACTTATTCAGTCGATGTAATCATCTGTACATGTAAGCTGACTCTCGACGTTGTTGGAGGGATTTTAGGTCTATCAAGAGCAACCTATCTTCGTAATGGGGAAGTTGAAAAGCGTCAAACCATGAAAATTTATTAAAAGTAAATAAAATTACAAGACCATATAAAAATGTTTTAGTTTGATTGTGGAACTTGTATAATATAGATTAAAATATGTTTTAAATTATTTGATTCAGCTCTGATTTTGATTTTTAATTTATTAAAAAAATGTGTAAATTATCTTTTGCTTAATTTGTGTACCTATAAAAAACAAGAAATACATAATGAATATCATTTTAAATATATAAAAGATTAATAAAATAGACATAAAACTAATGAATCTTCAATTTTTTTTTTCATTTCAATATTTTTGATCCCTATGAAACAATATTATATCCTTCATATTATTATTATATCCTTTGTTATTATTATAATAATTTAAATAATTTTTCTTTAATCATAATATAATAACCGACTGCGTTTTTTAATAAATAATATTATATAAGATAATATTATTCGAGGCGATTTAATTTTGTATTCTAAGTAATAATCAAAATTGAATTCATATCCCTACAAAAATGCAAAACAAAAACAAAATAAGAAGAAGAACGAACAGTATGTCACATGGTTCTGAATATCAGTTTATTTGATTTCAGTATATCGTATATACATGTGGGTAGTTCTACGGAAAGTACATATATCTAAAATTGAGTATAAAGCAATTTTTATTTTAATTTTAGTTTTTTTTTATTTCTTACAAAGCAAATTCAAAGAAATATACTTTCAATTTTAATTATAACTTTTATTAATATTAACTTTTTGACCAGTTGACTTAATCAGTTCTACAATAACAGATTTTTTTGATTAATTTCGTCCAAAATAAAATTTATTTGTGCACTGAATGTAGCTAAATTATTGTGTAGAAAGCTTAAATCATCAATTTTGTAAAAGCAAAGCTTAAAAAATTGGCAAATATTTCCATATAACTGGAGATCAATTTATCATTATCAATAACTAAAACTTGATATTGATATATTCGATTTCCACTAAATTCAACTGTCTTCCAATAAATTATCGTGATTTGAATTACATAAGAAGCAATATAATATTACATTTCTAGGCTATATAAGGGGAGTAATACAGAGATATTGATCTTGAAAATACATTTCTTTATCTTAAAATATTTTCATATTAATATTTCTTAAGTCAACTGAGAGATCCTTGTTAAAATGAATTCTATTATTATATATCAGTGAACCATTGACATATTATATTATATCAGTGAACCAGTGATATATTATACAAGTTACACCAGTGAACCAGTGATATATTGTACCAGTTATACAAGTTTATATACAATTATACCAGTGAACCTGTGATATATTATATAGTTATACAAATGCTATATTATACCAGTTATACCAGTAAATATACAATTATACTAGTGAACCAGTGATATATTGTACCAGTTATACCAGTGTATATATAGTTATACTAGTGAACCTGTGATATATTATACGGTTATACTAGTGTATATCCAGTTATACAATTGAAATATTATACAAATAATATATTACAAGTGATATATTATACAGTTATACCAGTGTATATACAGTTATACAAATGATATATTATACCAGTTATACCAGTAAATATACAGTTATACCAGTGAACCAGTGATATATTGTACCAGTTATACTAGTTATACCAGTGAACCTGTGATATATTATACGGTTATACTAGTGTATATACAGTTATACAATTGATATATTATACCAGTTATACCAGTAAAAGTTTAAAACTTTTTAAATAGGCCACTAATTAAACGTATAACACTTTCCCATACATATTGGCGTTTCAATGGATTTTTATTCATTAACATAATAAATAAATTAAGATCAAATCAATAGGTTCTGAGTAAGTCAAAGCAATGTAAGCTTTGTTTGAATACCAAAAATCTATGATATTTTATTTTCATTATTCACATTTTGTTGTAGAAATATACCATGACAATGACAAAGTTAATAAGTTCAATAAGGTTTACTATAGAGTTCTATTATTTAAAATTTGTTTTTATTTTTATCTCTGATCAAATTTCTTTTATTCGATTATGTAATATTAGAATAGATAAGATTAGATTGTGAATTTCGGGAGGGAATGTCTCTTATATCACCATAGCCGCAAATGGGCTTATTGTGCTAATCCTAGTTTGTTAGCTAGTCTCTGAGTCCTTAAGGATAATTAGGCCGCGTTTTAGAATAAAATCTTTAATATTTACGCACTACTTAGCTGGGGTAAGATGGGAAAGAACAAAATTATTATACAAAATAAATAGAAGTTGAAGCATAAGACTGTTAATGTTGATTTTGATTCATGGACAATATTCCAACATAGCTAATTAGATTTATATTATTATCAATGTCAAAATATATACTAGAGCATATAAAATCAGACATTTTCCATAGAACGATCCATTGTATCTATATTGGATTGTAAATTTTCTAATAAAAAATTTTCTCGTCAAATCAAAATCGAAAATAAAGAAAAAACGCATCAGCCAATTTTGAATTTTGAAAAAAAAAACAAAAACAGAGTAGTATTCAGTAAAGACTCTTATTTTATTTATTTCATTCAGAAAAAGAACAACAAAATTTTTTTTTTTTTTGTTTTTATATATTTAAAATTAGTTTTAGAATACAAATAAATATATACGAGCTTATTCTGTTAGATTTTTATTTTTTTTTTATTTTAGTGTCATCACAAAATTTATAAATTCATATGTAACATATAAAAATAATTTTAGTCCTAGAACATATATATACATGTATATAAAACGTATATAAGGAAAAAACCTGGTGAACCGTAAAATGTCTTTTTTGCGCCAATTTAATATTTATTTATAGCTATACTGATGATGATTATGATAATCATAATATTGATGATATTGATAATAACGATATTGATATATATATATATATATATATATATATGTATATTTCATTTATATATGTATTTCTGGTTATGTATATTGAAAAGAGTCCTTCTTTGATTTTACTTTGCAATAACTTTTCATATTACCATTCGGTTCAATATAATAAATACCTTGTATCATGATTTAATAAAGAAAAATAAAAAAAGTAATAGAAAACGAAAAAACAAATATACTAAATAAACTGATACCAAAGGACAAAATTGGAAAAAAAAAACGGATTTTCTATGGCAATGACTGAATTTTCCACAGTGAAATCATTTTATAGTATAACAGTAAAAAAAACAAAAAAAAAATCTATTCTTTCATATCATTAAGTTTTTATTGAAATCTCTTTCCTGTTGTAAAACAAGGATATTCAATGTTCATATATATGAAATAAATACTCCACCATATCCATATATGTATATAAATAAAATTAAATTATAGAATTTTTTTTTTTTTCTAAATAATTTGTTATTTTTGTTTTTGCTTTTGTTACCAACTCTTGCATAAGAAAATGTCCTTTTGTGGGATGATAACATAACTAAGACCATTCAAGATATGTACCAGAACCAGAACAGTTTCTTATTTTGATTATAAATACATTTCATTATATACATATAGTATATACATAAACAAATTTTCACATATAAAATATAAAACCTATATTATATAAGATGAATGGAGAATTTGCGGTCATAAATCTGTCAAGAAACTTCTATATAAATGTTGCTATATATATTATATAGGTATAAATAATATGTGTGAATGTTTGTAATACGCGTGATTTCGCATTATCTTTCCGTTGTATATTTATATGGACGAACGCGATTTCATTTTGTTATTGTTTTGTTTTTCTGTTATCATACTATATTTTATTATGTGTTACAGAGTTGGGTAACCATAAATCAGTTAAACTATATTGAGCTTTTTACAAAAAATTGAATGTCCTTAAATTTCATATTTGCAAGATAAAGCAATTAGTCTAGAAAATAAGCTTGCTTAAGAACTGTTAATCAAAGACATACAAAACATGTAGTCGCAGATAGGTCGACCTACAAAAAAGTTTGCCGGAACTTTTATGAAGACAATAAAATACTTCTGAACGTCCTGAAGTATTATTTATCAATTACACAGTCCATATTCATAGGATTATTTTTTTAAGGCATTCGGCTCTCATCAATGATTTTATTTTTGTTCTTAAAATATTTTTCTGTTTTAGATTTGAAAGAAAAAAATAAATTTAAATTTAAACTTTTAATTTTTTTTTTGTATTTTTAGTGTTTGGCAGGACTTTAGGATCTTATTTATAATTTATAATGTCAATTAAGTACTAATTAAATATATTTTTGTTTGTAAAGATTTGATTCACATGCAGATGTTGATGAACATCGCTTATACTGTTAATTATATCTGTAATTTTAGGTAAGTCTTTGTTTAAAATTTTGTTAGCTCCAAATGAATTCTTTCATTTCTTTTTAGATGTTGGTTGAAAGAGAACTCATGCCGGAACAACATAAAACTTTAACATAACTCCACAATCAATTACAGTTCCTCCAATTTAATTAAATATCTAAGATTCAATTATTTCACAATGTAGTTGTATATTATAATTAAAAATATTCACATCAAGTGACCAACCAGTTTTTTCTCACACAAAAATGTTCTACACTCCTATCACATAACCATATAAATATGCGACACATATGACAATCAAGGATGTATTCTATACCGGATGTACAATATATGCTAAATAAATAAAAGGAATAATTTTGTTGAAAAATAAATATGACATGAAAAAAACAGAAAAATAAAAATAATACAGGATATAAAGTTCATACGGTTATGGCCATTTTATAAAACTTGTCACAAAAAAAAAAAAATAATAATAATAGAAATAAAATAAATATAAAGGAAGAGAAAATTAACTTCCGTCTGTTGCTCTCAGATTAGAAGTCAAACGCGTACGAAAAATGGTAAGAAAGTAAAATACAACAAAAAAAAAAAAACAAAAAACAGGAAAAATGAAAAAAAAAACTTTAGAAAATTGGAAAATTTATGATGCAAAAAATACAAAAAAAAAATTGTGTTCGATTTTCTAGTATATTAAATTTATTGATTATCAACGGAAATTGAATGAAATTAGGAAATTTTTGAAATTGGTGGTTACTTATTTTTATTGTTGTTGCTTTATTTTTCTTCTTTCTTTTTTTCATTTTTTTGTAAGGGAAAAATATTAATTTAATTTCATACCAGTTTCAGATTTTGTATTAATTGAAAAGGGTTTTAAATAAACAGACCGAGTGATCCAAACCAATGTATTCACATCTTATCAGGTTGTCCATAATTTGACAAAAAGCATGCGCTTAAAACTGAATGGATTTTAATTTAGAAGTAAAAACATCTAACCTAAGCCGAATCAGACTGGGAGCATTTGAGTTAGGCGTTGAATTTAATCGTACACCGATTAATTTAAATGCAGGTGATCTACGATATACCAACTCCCTACAATATCCCGCTCTTTTATTACAGACAGATATTATTCACAATAAAAAAGAACAAACAAAAGAGATGATTTTATATGGCAATATAATTTATTATACAGGCATTGTATTTTATTGTACAGGCTTTTTTTGTCGGAATTTTATTACGGACCTTTTAATATCTATACAAATTGTTGTTTTGTTTGGTTATAAACATTACGTCCGTTCTTCAAAGTATACGTGGACTTAAAATTTAAACAGAAAGATGAATTGAATCAAAATTTAAATTGTTTGTTACAATTACTTAACAATTATATAAATCTTATTCTTAATTATATTTATAAAAATGGGCTTGAACATTACTAAATAACTAAGTAAGTATGTAAGTATATGTAGAATAAGAGTACAATTTGGTATACCAAAACTGAAATTCAATTGAATAATTTATACATTTTTGCATAAAGGTTCGTAAACTAATAATTATATATTCTACAATTCACTCTCTCTCTCCCAGAACTGTTACTATTTTTATCATCACCATCATCTTTTAGTTCTACAGTTCGGAGTGAGGTTTAACCTCGTTTAAAATTTTTCTCCATTCTGCTTAATTTTGTGTAGCTGTCCTCTATCCGTTAACTCTAATCTTTCGACAGTTGTTCTTTATTTTACGCATCCATCTTGATCTTGGTTGACCTCTAGTATTGTACAGTAATATTTTTCTCACTATTACTACCAAAAAATTAAATTATTTACTTAAATTTTTGATGTAAACCAGTACCCTGCGATTGCATACAACCTACGAAGAATTTCAATATTATATTGTTTATGAACTTTAGCGGTACGTTTTAAACTAGCTAGATATTGAGTTAATTTATAATTTCTATTTACTTCCAAATTATTTACAAAATATCCTTGTAATTTCAATTTTTCTATTGTATTCAATTATTTACTATTGCATTTTTAGATATAGGTATATAAAAAATGTCATTGAAAATCTTAAAACCCATTAGATTTTACAAATTGAAAAAAAATTTTCTTCATCATTTATGATTTTAAAAATTTGCAACGGATTAAGGTGATTTTACAGTGTAAAATACAATACAATGAAAAGATTATAAAAGGGTTAAAAATTGAATAAAATAAAACAAAACAAAAAAATGAAAATTATGAGACTGATATCAACTGATACCCATAATCCTGACCGTTAATACTTTAAAACTTTTCTTTATATATACATTTTTGTTTTTGTAATCAATAAATTGAAAATTCATCCTTCTTTTTTATATCATTTTCAATGCATAAACATGGATATGAGAAAGGATTTAAAAAAACGAGCACAAAGGGTTTTTAAAATGAATTTCAATTTTTTAGCTGTTAATTTAAAAAAAAAAAATAACAGAGGTAAAAACAAAAAAGAGTTATACTGTACAGGACCTGTATTAAATATCCTATGAAAGATATTTTTTTAAGATTTTTACAACTAAAAAATTTATTGAACCGAATCGAAAAAATATTAATAAAAATAATTTTAAAAAAGCGAATCAAATATCAAAATTTTGATTTCAATTCAAAAATATTTTTATTTTTTTTATTATTGTTTTTAGTTATTTTCTCGCTTATTAGAGTATTAGAGTTTGTTGTTCTTGTACTGATACCAGTGTATGTGTAATGCTTGAATTATTTTTTTAATTTTTAATCCAAAATAAACTGCAGTTATTCAATTTTTATATGAGGAAGAAGTATATTATTCGGCCCTGAATTCTTCTTGGTATAATTTAATTTGTTGATGGGCTCATAAGTCGTAGAAGCGCAAATATACAAGAATAAGTGTATTTTTTTAAAAAAAAATTTTTAAACTATATTTTATGTTCTTAACAATTGAAAAAAATATTTTAAAATATTTTTTCAATTGAATATTACACATGTTAGTGTGTAAAAGACTGACTTCTATCTTTTTCTATAAATATCAAGCTTCTCATGAGTTTTTGTTTTAGAAGGCAATTCTATGTTTAAATAATGTTAACATACACTTGTATTCTCTTAGACCCATCGTTGACGAGAAGAAAAAATTCATCTCGTCTCGTTTCGCTGAATATACATTTCTGTTAGACACTCTAAGCGGTGCGATAGAACATTTTATTTGTTGGTAGTGATAATTTTTTACTGTAAACCAAAATTATTGGTATATAAACAAAATATGGTTTATAAAATTTTTGGAAAGTATTAGTAGGGTTTAGTTTCAAACTATTTTTTAAATAAAAAATAAATATAAATATATTTATGTTTTAAATATTTTTTAGTCTTTTTTTTTTTTTTTTATCTTCTTGACAGTAACTTAGGTAGAATCACCTTTTCGTGCTTAATTAAGTACGGTACTGAAAGTTGACACTACAATATCTACAAATATTTCGAGTATTTATTTAACAAATTACTGGCTTATCAACTCATTAAATGTGGAAAACTGCTATTATTGTCAGGAACTAAGCCTTCTTAAATAGAATAGCTTTATTTTATTTAACTTGTTACCAGATTATACTCTCAATTATTTTTTTGTCATTTATTTTATCCCAATGACAAAGGGTACTGGACCAGAGGTCGAAAATCCCATAAAGCACTTTTTTTATTTCATCGGGAATCGAACCTGGGACCTTTCGGTTGAAAGCGTCAGATGAAGCGCTCTACCTACTGCGCCACCCAGCGTGTTAAGTATATAAACATTGTAAGTAGTTTAGTATATAAACAGTAGTAAAACAATAATAGTAAAGATGGTTTTTTTTTTTTTTCAAAACAAAAACACAATTTTAATAATAATGCAAAAAAAATAATGAAAAATTGTTTATTAATCTTTACTTAACTATTTTATCTATTCAATTTGTTTATTTAATTCAATTTTTTGATAAAAAAAACACAAAATACTTTGACGAGATACTCTATCGCTTACAATTTTTGACGAGATAAAAAATGGCTATCTTGTCTCGTCAAAGGTCTAACAGAATACAAAACTATCTCGTCAGAGATATTCTCACGCGATCTCGCTAACAGAATATGGGTGATAATCTTGAAATTAACTCATTCGTGCCAAAAGTACATTTTTGTATGTTAATTTTGATACCATATACTTCTTTAATCTGATAAAAACTAATCTGAGGTGGTTTTTATGATCTTCGGGTAATTTATACTGGCAATGAGTATATCATCAAGGTAGGTAGGTACACAAAAGAAAAATCATTTATAATTTTGGGCTGCGTTCTTGAAGTCTAAAGCCATACATATGAACTCGTAAAGGGCGAACGTCTGTTAATTAGCCGTTTTATGAATATCCGGTTTTGACATCGGAATTTGATGATACGTTCTAACTAAATTTATCTTTTAAAATATATATTAAGATCAGTATTGCGAAAAAGGTGCATTAATTATGTTACAAAATCTTTTATTTTGAATTGTTTTAATATAAATACTTTGAATATGAATGTATTTATTAATCACAATCATTATAACCTCATTATTGAAAACCGTAAGTTCGGACTGGTCTTAATATTAGGATTTAATATATGATTATTTATATTAAAATATTGTTGTACATTGACCTGAGATTGTTTTTAATTTTTTCTTGTTATGATCTTTTCATCAAAGTTTGATGTCATTTAGTGTCATAGTCCCGATTGTGAAAGTTTATTTGCAACAAATTGTAATAAATAATAAACCTTGAATTAAATATTTATGATAGATAAATTTTTATATACTAGAATTATCATCTATAACTCATAAACAGACTTGAGATGCTTGAAATGAAAAAATATCCCGTACATATCAAATTCATTTAAAATGTTCAATGTAAGATACACTCTTGAAATCATTTCAATCTAATTAAATCCTTGAGATAATAAATATAAATTTTCTCATAATTTCATAATATAATACATGTATATACATTAATAAATCTCATAATGTCCTTTAATAGAATTTGATATTAACAAACATTTTTTTTTATTCTTATACATTTACCTGGAAAAGGATTCTATATATCCTTTTAATAAATATAAATGAATTTATTTTAGTATTCGATTGACAACAAACAAATCTACTGAATATCCTTGCAAGATATAATTTTAAAATATCTGATACAATTGTATATAAATAATATTGAAGGGTTAAAACTGAACCTATTTTTAAAATATCAAAGAAGGGGTTCATTTAGAATTCTGAAAATTTAAAAAAATTTTTTTTTTTTTGCAACATTTTTCTAATTCTAACTGTTTTTGTTTTTCTAGTACAAGAAAAAATAGTCAAAAATATAAAAAATGTTGCGAAACAAAAAACGGTTTTATTTCTTTAAGATTCTATTCCCTATTTCGCTATATAATACCGTTATATATATGGTACACATTTTTTTTATTTATTATTATTTTAAAATTATCACAAAAAAAAAAATTATTTTGCCAGGATATTCTATTGTTCCTTAATGAAATAATATAGGGGAATTGAAAATAAATTTAAAGAAAACATAATTTACTCTTATGTAATTCGTATCCTCAAAGGATATTTTTTTTATTTTGTTATAGAAAGAAAAATAAACAATATTTCAAATTTTGATGATACAATTGATACAATAGTATCCTTATAAAGTGGAGATTACCTGACCTCAATCTTCTCCTTTTAATTTAAAAAATAAAAAATTTTCTACAAGAATTTTTTGTATTGTTCAGGAAAGGTGACTGAGAGTTATAAAGGTCTTAAAAAAAAAAAATCAACATTCTTTTGTTATTCTGTAATGTCAGGATAATTTATAATTTACTGTTTACAATTATTTGTTCAGAAAAAGAAAAAAAAAACAGAAGAAAATATTTAAGAAAAATTACAAAAAATAAAAAATCTAAGAAATTGAAATGAAATTTTCATTTTAAGTAACCTATGGGAAATTTATATAAAAAAATTATAACACGGTGATATATAGGAAGGGGTTAAAAAAGGATAAGTTAAGAAGAAGAAAAATTATTTCAGCTTGATTTGATTTCACTTTGAAAAGAAGATCGCGTTCTTTAAATAATAGCAAAAAAAATATAAGAGATGAATTTATAATAATAATAATAAAATTTATGTGAAGATGGTCCTTTAAGGTTAAAAAAAAAGTATAAAATTTATGTCCTGGGAAAAAAAAATTAATTTCATAGGTGCAAAATTTAGATATAAAATCATTTTGTGATTTTATTTTGCAAGGACTTTGATTAAAGGGATAGAAATAAGTTTAAAAAACGAAATTTGATAGTGAGCGCTCTCAGTAATGACATTTTTATTAAAAAAGATTCGAAGGACAAATTTGACAAGAAACAAATATGCTATCACAACACAATCAATATTTGTTTATTAATTCTACAAAATTTTTAATTAAAAATTATTTAATTTAAGTCAATATATATGAAACCATCAGAGAATATTTTGTTCTTATGTTATTATCAAAAACTTAGGTAGAACTACTTTTTGTACATTAACAATTCGTACTGTAGATAAGGTAATGTTTTTTTTTTTTCTTCTTTATTGAATTCATATTTATTTACCTTAGAACTTAACAATAATACCTTATTTACAA
This sequence comes from Argyra leucocephala, assembly GCA_963942445.1. NCBI lineage: Eukaryota > Metazoa > Arthropoda > Insecta > Diptera > Dolichopodidae > Argyra > Argyra leucocephala. Next base: position 135,333,255 of record OZ012681.1, on the reverse strand, counting down.
TGTAACTCATTAACGCAAGTCTATAAAACCAATTAGGTGAAAATATGAAGTATATAGGCCTTAGCATAAGCTGTATGGTCTTATCAGTTAAATTTAACTAAGTTAATAAAAAAAAAGTTTGTTTCCTATGAGGACGTATATAGGATAGTAAAATAAAAAAACATATAATATATTATATAAAACAAAATAAATCAAAATCAAAAATTAAATTAAAATATACAATAGGAATAAAGTGAACATAAAAATTATAATGTTTTTTAAATGTTTATTTTCTATTGTACATCAACTAATTACATATTAAGAAAACTATTATAATATCATCAACTTTGCCTTTCTAAATAGTATAGTTCCATATTATTTAATTATATCCAAATTTTCAGAAAGACAGGTTGTTCTTTACCTGTAGCGCAACAGAAAAAGATGTTATTTAAATTGCTACCAAATCATACTATTAACAAATTTTTCATAAAATGTCAAAAAAATATTAAATATGCATATCTTGAATGAAATTCGAATCCGGAAAATAGTCAAATGGCATAACCACTACACTGATAATTGGGTTGGAATGAATTGTGCATATCGAATACAAACCCATCAATTTAAACAAAAAATTTAAAATTGTTGTCATTATATCCTGATTTTTTTTTATCCTATTGTGATTTCATTATTTCGAATATTTTATAAATGACAAATTAGATCATCTAGTAAGTCTAATGATCTTAATTTTGGACATTTCCGATTTTCTTTGGTTTTTGATATAAAACTGTGATAAATAATAATTAAAATTCTTAATTTTGCATTGTAAATACTTAAATCGGAGATGAAAACAGCCGAGTATGTGTTAGTTTACTGGTTTCTTCTACAGGATATGTTTCTTGGATGAAGAACCTTTACACAGTCTGTGCTAAATTATTTAACACTAAACCAGATAAATTGATTTTCTTGCAAATTGAAGCAATCAGACTGCAAAAAATGTTTCCTTTCAGTCACTATCCCTCTTGTTACTATCCTTTGAGTCACCATATTAGTTATTTTAACAAGTTAATCTTTAAAAAGGTTCATAAATTAAATCTAGCCTAATTACTTATATTACGCTAATTGATTTTCATAAATGAAGCTGGACGGTCCCAATTATTCAATTTATGTGTGAATTTTAAATAGAAAAAACATGTCATATATCTAGTTATTCATTTTTATAAAATTTATATATCTTTTAATTTAATAACATATATATATATATGTATTTAATTATATATAATATATATATATATATATATGTATATATATATATGTTATTAAATTAACAAAAAATATATAAATTTTATAAAAATGAATAACTAGATATATGACATATATATATATAGTTATAGGTGATGAAAACCTTTTATAGTTTATAACAACACTCTAAGGTAATGTGCGACTCCCGTGATCTTGTTCAGGTTAATCCCCAAATATACAACCTCCTTTTCCGATGGTGAAACCAACCCGCAACCGTTTTTGTATTACTTCAATTTGGCCCGGGCTTGTTTCGTTTTTTATTTTTTTTCTATGTTTCTTCTTCTGGATCCTCTAAATATTTAAGCTGTTTTTCCCTACGTAATATTAGTTCTATGTATTTAGCTATTGCGTTCCATTTATCTTTGTTTTCAAGCATTATAGAAATTATATTTTCTACTGTTAACGCTCCTAATAATCTGATCGTCACTCCAGTGATCTTTCTCAAGTATTCTCCGCTACAATACGCTACTGCCTTCAATATTATTACCTTAATAAATAACAGTAATAGAATCAGCTAAAATAAACACTTGACTCAGAGTAAAAAAAAAACAGCAAAAAAACTAAATAAAAAAAAAAAAAAAAATTTTTTTGACATATCCATTGTGTAAATCTGATGGTTTATATACCAAAAAAGGATACTAAAAAAAAAATTCTCTCACCTTAATTATATTTCTCAATTTCATATCCTTAAATTCACACGCTTCGAATTTTCAAACAAAATAAAAAAAAAACCCGAATTTCATATAATTACAAAAATTTACTAACCAAGTGCAGATTTATTACATAAATACTTAAAATCAATTACACTTATTTAACCCAAAACAAAATCGAGTAGGATTTTTTTGTTATTATTTTCTTTTTTTTTTTTCATATTACATTTTTTTGGGTGAAAAATCAATTTTTTACTACAAAAAAAAATATTTTTGTTATAAGTATAGCTGTACATTTAGGAATTACCGATTTTCAATAATAAATGAAAAGGTAAACATATTACACAGTAATAAATCGGATAATTGAGAAAAAAGGATATTTAAAAGTATTGAGATCCTTTTTTTTTTTTTTTTGTTGATGATAATAAAAAGAACTAAAATCAGATACACAAAAAAAAAGTTGAAATTAAATTCCGAAAAGTCAAGAACCCTTAAAATTAGCTTGTTGCACATTATAACTGTTTTAGAATAATAATTTTTTTTTTTTGTTTGATTTTGTACATCCTTATTTCATCCTTTTTTCAAAATTTTGGAAACATTTTTTTTTTTTTGTTTTGAGGTTCTTTGTACTGAGGTGTCATCATTAGGGTGTTGTATTTATTTAATAATGAAAATTTATTTGTATTTTTTATGTTTTTATTTTACTTTTAAGTGTTATTTTTATATCCTATTTTACCGTTAAATATTTGTAATTGTTCGTGGTGTATTTTAATTTTGTTATTTTTGTATTTTTTTTTATTTATTTTTTGAAAATATTTTGATGTGAATGTAATTATTATTGTTTTGTTGAAATTGAGACTTTATTGTTGTTTTTTTTTTGTTAAGAGCTGATATTTGATAGATGATATATTGATTAAGATAATGAAGATTATGATAGAGTAATTACAAGGATCAGAAATCAAATTTAATCTTTGACAAATTCTGAAAATATAATTCTTTTGAAATAAATTTATGTAATTATAAATTTTTTAAATGTGAAATATTAAAATTTACATATCATTTTACTTTTAATAAAAAAAAAAACAAGTTCGATTCATTCTTGATACATAGATATTTTATATCACCATTGTATCTATAATTATTATTATATTATTTGTGTTAACAAACAAAATAATTTTTAGGAATTTTTTTTTAGGAATTACTAGAACTCACCTACTAATGGTTTATAGTCTTGGACTATCTATATTTTATACAACTCCTGATTTTCATTTTGATTGATTTTATAACTTATTAAAAGACGTCATTAATACATCTGTGAGTTATAAAAATAGACCAAAATTTCATTGTAAAATGTATTTTTACGAAGATGAACTAAACAAATCCTAAATATAATTTTTCTTTAAAATGAGATTATGGTTCATTATAGTAGATTTAGTAGCGATTTGGCTAAATTAGATAGAGTATTACTATTGTTCTAAACTAAGCAGTACTGTTTTAATAAATGTTCAAGGCTTTCGAGCAAAAAATTTATTTTTTATAAATAAAACATTTATTTCTAAAACTTTTAAATATCTTTTTCCTATTTATCTGTTTTAACTCACAGACGAAATTAACGACATATAAATTTGTAAATTTTTATGCCAAAATTTTTTTAATAAAACTGAACTTATAATAATTACCCTCTTTGTAGAGCGCATTAAATTTTTAATGGTTTTAACAAATTATCTTAAAAATTACTCTCTTACTATATTCATGCCTGCGGCCTATTAATTGGTATCTCTCACAAACAGGTAGCTAACTAAAGGCCTACTAGTTTCTATTTCTCATAAATAAAAATATAAATTTTGTGACTAGAACAAAAATTGAATTCTATCGACTACGGATTCACTATAAAATTTTATATTTAAATTTCAATTAATATTTGTGTTGAAATCAAATTCCGCCAAATAAATATTTTGTTGACTAATTAAACAAAAAAAAATGTCTAACATTCCAAAAATCTGTCAATTTAATCACCATCAATTATTCCAGCAGGTTTTAAAAGCATTTTGCTTTTATGAGGTGATAATCGCTTTGTTTAAATGCCGTTCTAATGATACTACCCAGAACGTGGTATATCCTTTAATACAAAAAACAAATTTATTCTTGGTAAGTTTTATATTATATTTATTGAACACATATTCAATTTCAAACAAATATATTAAATCACTAATAAATTGAATAAAAACAAAAAAAATGATTTATTTTTACGTTAAAAATTTTATTCAATCCTTGAAAGGAACATCAAAAATTAATTTAAAAGCAGATGTCACACATTTCTTTCCTTTTGTTATTTATTTTATTATTATTTTATTTTTTCTTAATTTTTAATTTTCAATCGATTTATTTTATTTATTTTATTTTTATAAGTCTCCGATATTCGTTCATTATCGCATCCTTTTTCTATACACACTAAAAATTAAAATCAATAAATTTGTTGTGTGTTTATGTCACGAGCTCAAAATTAAATTATTCTTCGAAGAGTCTATATTCATATTTTTTATTTTATGATGTCGTCCTTATAAAGGATTTTTAGTTTCAAATTACAAATATTGTAATTTACCTATATGTATATGAATAGAAAATACCTTTTAATCAACAATGAACCTATTTCCCTCTTCGTTTTAAACCAATATTCAAATTTAATTCTTTTTTTTTGTTGTTGTTGTTTAATAACAACAACACAGTCGGATTTCTACGATAGTTTACACTTACGGAAAAAGTATATTGTTTTGTTGAACATTATTTTTCCATTTTGTTTTTTTTGTCATTTTTCTTCGATTATTTTTTAACCTCTTTTTTTTAGGTTTTTCAAGTTTGTGGTTCGACTTTTTGTCTACACAATCGCTTTAATTTAACTGTAAAAATTATTGATTTTTAAGAATTTATTTCAGATTAGGTGAGCCTATTTTGCTATAAAATGAATGTAAAATACAGAAATTCTTCAGAAAGCACTCACAGCACAACTCTTACTGATACAGCACAGGTTTTTGTGTATTGCTTGGTATTTTTTGAAAATTTTTTAATATGAGTTTGATTTCGAAAAAAAGATAAATCCGACAATTTCTATACACTTCTCTTTCATTTTTTGTTTTCAGCTCCTTGATTAAGTCATATTACAATCCTAAACTCGTCGGTCTGGTATTGTTTGACTAACCAAATACTTGTTTATAGCCTTTTCTATATTACTTTGTGATGACATCCTTTAAATGCATGATTTTTTATTTTTCCATGAAAAAAATATTTTTGAGTAGATTTCGACTTCCTGAAACCCAAAACATATTTAAAAAATCAAATTGGACCATTGGAAGGGCTCTGAAGCTAAAAAAAAGGTATGATGCAGATCTGCTACACCATGCATTAAGAGGATATATTTCTTTAGTTCAGGTGGAAATTTGGCATTTTATTTTGCCAGAAATATGTTAAAAAAATTGGAAAACTGCGTCAAATTTTATCTTCAAGTTGAATTCCATTGTGTACACTGTACTGAATATAGATTTTATTTTCTTCCCATTTTAAAATTTCAAAACAAATGATTGAGGCCATTAACACTAATATCCTAAGTTTTGTAAACCTGGCTTTGCCCGTTTAAATAACAATCATTTCTTCTCAAACCGAAAAATTATGTCAAATTCATTTCAACCGCCCCGATTTTCAATAGACCGTCACTCTGAGGTTCCATTTTGAAAATTATTCATATTGAAACTATTTATTTCCAGCTCAACAGTAAATAGTTTATTTTCACTCTTTAATTATAAACCATTCAAATTTTTATTCTACTTCTTACTCTTTCTAATTTTAACTACATACTCAAATTTTATATTTGAATATTCAAAAAAAAACTTAGAACAAAAAAAAACAAAAATGAAAGGATTTAATAATAATAAAAAAAAAAAATTATATGCAGAAAGGATTATTTAATAAAAAAAAATAGTTTTCAATGCAATTAGATTGTCTATATTTACATATACAAACAAGCTATTAATACTTAACAAAATTTAGATCCTACCGCTGCTAGTAAGAATAATAATAGAGCGCAGATGTCCTAATTTGGAATTTAGATTTTTTTTTTCTATTTGTTTTTTAATAATTATTTTTATTTCGTGTCATGAAAAGGTGTACCTCAAAATTTTAACGAACGACATAATATATTTAATATTCGAAAATATATACATCCAAACTTGTACGAATATTTAGCATATAGAAAGAGGTCCTTTTTTTTATTTGAATTTTGAAATGAATATAAAATCCTTGGAAATATTTTTTTTATATAGAATTTTGATACTAATGAATGTCACTTTGCATTTTTTTATATATTGAAATTAAATTTTTGTTTCCTTGTTTGTATTGCGATGATATTTTTGTTATGTTTAAATAGGATATTTAAAAGGATATTCGAAGCTTTTGTTATTTTTTTTTTTACCTGCACTAGGTACTTCAGTTTTAGTTATGGTAAAATATTTTTTTTTTTATTTTGTTTCAATTTGATTAGAATTTTTATTTACAATGTTCAATTTAAAGGATAAAAATTTTATTCATATTTCAATGTGTATGTAAATTAGATTTTTTTTTTTTTGTTTAAATGTATTCATATTGAAATTGATTGGCATATTTATAATGAGGAGAAAATAAAATAAGGGACAATAATTTTAAATTGAATTGAATAACTTCCCTAATTTAAATGAATGTTTGTTTTTTTTTAAATTTAAATACAGGAATTTCAAATATCCTGTTATTTCGGTAGGAAAAGGATTTTAATTTTAAATCATAACATGTAATTGTAATTGGATATTATGCAATGAATGTGTTTAAAAGAGGAGATTAAATTAATCCTTCTGGTTTTTTTAAGTAAAATTTTTGATTTAATTCTTTCGAAATTTTGTGATTTAAAAAAGGGTATAGGGCTAATCAGTTTTTGGAGACTAATAATTCAATTTATAAAATGTAAATAAATTTAGAATAATTTTTTAAACTTACAAAATTTACTTATAAATTAGCAATGTTTGAAAATAATTTAATATTAAGGGGATTATAGCATTGCGAATAGTTCTACTAGCTACATTCCACACTTGTGAATTTCGAAAAAACCTTGGATAGAATAAATTATCAGTTTACTTATGAATCACTATTAAGTAAATACGTTCAGAAAATATTGTAGTAATTTTACATAGATACGAGATGCTATTCTACAAAAAGGCAAGCAAAGGCATTCAATGCCTTCCATTCAAACATTTCAGCCGATGTTTTGTCTGTCCCATAGAAATTGAGGCTTAAATTATATTTATTAAAAGCTGTAACCGCAAAAAGTTTATTTCCAATCCAATCTATATGCACACTCTTGCACATTACAACATCTCATCCTCCATGAAAGAACACAAATCGAAATTGGTGAAGAATTATAATTTCCAGTGCAGCATTATTTCATCATAGATTCAGAAGATGTGAATATTAAAAATAAACATTTTCTGCCAAACTCATTAATAATTTTCAAAAAAACATCAATAGTGGCCACCGTTAGAATTTAAAGGTTTGTCAGCCACAAGTAATATTCACCTGAATTTTGTAGCAAAAAATGAAATAATAGAAAAATGAATACCTATTAAAATATAAAAAATTAACAATATTATTTTTCTTTCAAAACCACTACACTATATACAGAAAAATATGTTTTCATGTTTCTATGCAAAAACATGTTTCCGTGTTTAATTTATTAAAATTTACATATTTAAAATTTATACATCCGAAAATAAGGGTTTGTCAAGAGGGTCCTTTATTATAAGATTAAAATGAGATCATTATACATTTTGAATGGTCAACAGAATAATTATAATAGAATTAAGGATGCTGTATTGATGTCCATATTATTACTCTTTGTTGGAATGGTTGGTTAAACATAACAAACATGACACAATGATATACAAGTGATGGAATTTTAATGAACTTTAAATGACTTTTCACCTGAGCGGTTAAATTTCAAATATATTAGGGGTTTGAAAGTAGATTAAATGATTTTTGATTTGTTATTATGAGGATGCTGAAGTAATTAAATTATTTTGTTACGTGAAAATAAAAAAACATTTTTAAAAAATAGGGGTGATAATATTAAAATGGTCAGTTCTTATTTCTATACGAGTATAATAATGAGATAAATGTGGTACTAAAGTAGATCATATTACTTTACTAAAGTAGGTTCTGCACTAGCCAATGATATAGATATAGTAATAAATTGAATAATTCAAAATATATGCAAATTAGACAAATATTTATTACAATTAATTGCTCTAATTGTAAACTCAGATCTCATAGATCTCATAATTAACTTTTTGTCATTTCTTACAGGATAATGTGTAATTTGATTATGTAATTTTGTGTCACTAATGAAATGGTTTCTTGTACAAACAATGGACCTATAGTTTATATAGCAAATTATTTACACACTCCATAACCCGCCATAAATGACGGAAGCAAAATAAATTCTAGCATTTATTCCTTCATTAGAGTTTTCATTTCAAGTTTAAGAAAAATATGTATATGCTTACTAATTTATCAATATCATAGCTTTATTAGAATTATTAGAATGCTTTTAATTACCATATAAACAGAATATTTGTTGTAAGGTGCAAAATTTTCAATTCCCTAAGGGTTATTTACTCGATCATTTTAACATCTTATTTGCCATCATTGGAAATCTAAACATATATTATCCTAAGACCTCAATAATTCTATAAATAATCAATATTCTTTAGACATTCTATTGTATTCAATTAATTATAATATAAGTTAGCCAAAAAGATCATTTCAATTTAAATTAATATAGAAATACTAAATTCAAATAATATTTTTAATGAAAACAAAATCTAACATATAATATAAACTTACAATAATTTTATATTTTTACAATCATAGCAGCGTTCTATTGTAAAATGAAATTAATTAAGACATAATAAAAGTAAAAAGTTCTATGGCGCCATCTAAATTTAACACTTGAATGATATGACAATCATTATGAAATGATGGGTAAATGACACAAATAACAGATGACAGATGACAAATGACAGATGAAAGATGATAGATGATAAATGACAGATGACAGATGACAGATGACAGATGACAGATGACAGATGACAGATGACAGATGACAGATGACAGATGACAGATGACAGATGACAGATGACAGATGACAGATGACATATCACATATCACATATGACATATGACATATGACAAATGACATATGACATATGACAAATGACAAATGACAAATGACAAATGAAAAATGACAAATGACAAATGACAAATGACAAATGACAAATGACAAATGACAAATGACAAATGACAAATGACAAATGACAAATGACAAATGACAAATGACAAATGACAAATGACAAATGACAAATGACAAATGACAAATGACAAATGACAAATGACAAATGACAAATGACAAATGACAAATGACAAATGACAAATGACAAATGACAAATGACGAATGACAGATGATAGATAGCATACATAAGCAAAAAAAAACAAATACTATATTTATGACAATTAGATGATGTTACAATTTGAATACACATTTCAATTTGTATCTGTGTTGGAGTATTCCGTCGAACTTACAAACATCCATATAAATGCAGAAAAATTATATATATATAATTTCAAGTGATATCTACTGAAATATGAACGTTTATCCAAAATTCACATAAATAGAAAAATATTAAAAACCTCAATTATTTCTGAAAAACCAATGAATTAGAATACAACCGAAAAGTTTATACAACAGAGAAGTAAGATTATTAAATCTAATTCTCTAAAAAAATTACTAACTGTAAATTACTGTAGAAATTCAAAAATCAACCACCCACTACATATTTTTTTTCGTTGTGATTGTCTAACATTTTATTATTAAAAATTACTAAAAGTCACCTGATGCTTAAAATGACCACAGATTCATTCATTCAATTCATTCAATTTTTTTTACTTTCCCAAAATACAATAATTCTTTAATTTATCCTAGACACACAAATCATTAACTAAATACCTATGGGAATTTATTTTGTGGTTTTATTATTTTATATTTTCTTTTTTTTCCTATTATTATTATTATTATTAATATAATAAATATTTCATATTATTCTATAATATCTCAACTTCTTCTCAACAGCCCCAAATTCATCATCATATTTTAGTATAGTTAATATGCAAATACATTAACTATACTAAACAATATGATGTCTGATCCTTATGAAACTGCCAACATTCTTCGAATATCCTTTTTTCATCTAGAGAGAGAAAAATTTATTTTCTTTTCATATTATGATCGCGAAATTTCATATAATAAGAAAAATGAAATAGAAAAAAGAAACAAACAAAAAAATTGTATTTAAAGATATTTGCCAAAGGATTCATCATCAGACTGCAAAAAAAAATACAAAAATAAATAACTTAAGGGATAAAGTGACCATTTTTATTACAGTAATGGAAACATATTTCATTTTTGTTTTTTTTTTTTTTGTGTATCCTTTTATTCTTATTTTTTACATATTTTTGTGTGTTTAAATATATACAGTATTATTAGAATATTTCTTGTTGTTGTTTTTGGTATAAAAATATGCCGACCATTCTGATTTTTTATATATTTTTTTTTCGTAAAAATATAAACGACCCTTGCACGTAAAAAAAAAACAACAAAATTTTCTTTTTTTCCTTTTTTTCTTATTGTATTACATTATTTTACGACCGTTTCGAAACGTGATGAATAATCCCACCCTCTATCATCAACACCACCACCACTAATATTTCTTTTTATTGTATAGTGTTGTAATGTACAAAACAAGGTATTTTTTTTTGTATGTGTGACTTATAAAATAGTAAAACAGTCAGTAGTAGCAGAAGCAACACTAACCAAAACAACAACAACAACAAAACAATGTGAAATCGCCATATACGTACTGTTATCCTTGATAATTTTTTTTCGTTTTATATGTGCCCTTAAGGACATTGAAATCTAAATAAATATTTTAGAAAAAAATGTTTTTATTCTTTTTGTTGTTGTTGTCACTGTACCGGCCAAAACATCATGACGATTTATTGTACGCCATTATTATTATATGCGTAGTTATAGTCACGTTCAAATTGGAAGATTTTATTTTTTGTAAGTGTAGGTTTGTTATAAGATTTCACATAACTGTAAATATATGATTAAAAATAGTTCGATATTTATTGACAGGATATAAATATAAAATGAGTGTAAATGTGAAAAAAAAAAAATTTACTTTTTTTTAAAAAGGATAAACAAGGACATTTGATTTATTTGATAAAGTAAATTGGATTTTTTTTGTGTTAACGGATCATAAAAACTTTTTGAAATTTAGATAAGAGGAAAAAAAAGGTATTTAAACTCTTATATGAATTTATTGGCAAATACAGTATGCAATAATTTTTTGTGCGATATAAAGTGAGTCAAGTAGCGGACATAATGAAATTTATTGATGTATGAAAACAAAATGATGAAATATTGAAAATATTTATGTATGCAGTATACAAAAAATAACTAAACTACCTTGGATTGGAATTCTAAAAGTCTATTTTTCACAAAGCGAAAAAACGAGTTATTGACACCAAAAAAATATAAGGAAAATATATAAAGGTTATATTCTAAGAAAGCTGTATATACAAAGCTATATTTTATTGTTTAAGCAATAACAATACGGTATATTATGGCCTTTTCATGCTATATTATTTAAAATGTATAATTTAAAATAAAATATCCTTAAATAAAAAAAAAAAACAATAAAAAAAAGTCATTAATCAATATTTAAATACTTAATTGTAAAGATTGATTGTTATATAAATTTTTTTTAAACTGCAACATATAAAACACATATGGCACATATGATAATAAAATAAATTTAAAAATATTCTGCACTAAAAAAAATCAAAATAACAAAACCAAACACAAAATAAAATAAAAATTTATGCAAATTTGAAAAAATTATTTTATTTTACTAGCCCGAAAGCTATTACTCCAAAAATTGCATTCAATATTTTATCTAAATCCAATAAATTAAGGGTTGCAAATTTTTTTTTGAAGAAAACAACATAAACAAACAAAAATATTGATATAAAGCAATGCTAATACTCCATTTAAAGTATGCGAATGTATATATAGTAATATTTGAAAAAAGGATACGTAAATTTTTGGTTTTCAAATTACCCATTAAAAATGAAAATTCGAATGAAATAAATATATAGCAATATTGCAATATTGATGTAATATATGTACATATACAAATGTAAAAAAAAATTTAAATTTGAAAAAGGATATAAGAACCCCATATGTACAATTTATTGAAAAAAAAACATAAGAAAAATATAATAAAATTATAAAAATTGGATATTTTTAGCCACTAGAATTGCTTACTTTTTTTTGACCGCAAATACAAACAACAATAAAATATTATTGAGATTTGGGGACCCACCCTTCTTATTTTAATATATTTTCTTTGTTGATATTCTAGGCATAGTATTTAAGAAAGTTTTTGAAATGAAATTATCATTTTTGAGTTCAGTTTATGATATATTTGGTTTGGTAATAATCGCAAAAACATTTCTTTTCACGATAAATTAACTAAACTAAATTAAAAAAATATCATTGCACAGATTTAATATGCAAAAAATTTTTTTGGAGAAAAAAAGTTAAATAAATCTGCTATAAAGTGGTATAATAGGTATAATAAAACAATAGTAAGTGATAAGTTTCAATATATAAATAAACAACCAGTATAAACAACACCTTTAATCCAAAGCTAATATCATAAAGTATATCCAGAAGTTTATCGAAAATAAGCCTGGAGAATCGGAATTGCTGATATCAAATTAAAATTTGGAAACTACAAAAAGGATTATTGATCCTTAATTTTTTTTTTACAATTAATTCCAATACATTAGCCAAGATATCTACTAAAGCGGTTGATAACATCTCTATCAAGCTCACAATCTATTTATATCATTACAACTCTTCAAAATTGACAAATTTTCATTATATTCAAAAATATTCTACAACTTAAATATCATAACATATCGTATAATTTAGTTGGTCCACTGTCTATTTACATCTTTTATATTCTTTAAATACAAAATTAGTCTTGTTTTGCCCACACATTCCAGACATACAGTTTGTGTCTTATCCTCTCCCACACATTTCAGTCATATACTTATATTCAATCCAAATAACCCCTTAATAAGTAAATATTCTACTGTACTTCTCTTTCTTATTTTTTCAAAAATATTTGATTTGGTAGTTGATTTATTTAGAACTAACTTACACACAAAATAATGTAGAAAAAAAAAAACGGCAGAACAACAAAAAAAATAAATAAACAAACAAGAATTTTTAACATCCTCCATATTATTGTTGTTGGGTTGGACAGGAGTGTACATAATGGCTGTTATTGATTACATATCGAATCCTTTAAATAACAACAACAACAAAAAAAATTTAACATTATTTGTTTTGTAATATTTTATGAAGTCCTTATTGTAGTTAGACGTAAGGTTGCATATCCTTTTTTTTTGTTTAAATTTTTTTTTTTTAAACATATTTTGGTTAATGGCAAAGGGTTGTTGTATTTAATGTCTTGTTAAAAAGAATATATTATGTTCTAAAAAATAATAAAATAACTGATAAACAAACAGAAAAATTTAAAAATGAAAGAAATAACCACAAATCAAATAATCAAAGGATATAACAATAATAAAAAAAATAACAACAACAATAATAATAAGAAATAGCAAAAAAATAATATGAATTATGTATTATTTAATCCAATCATTTCTTATTTTCATGTTCAATAGAATATAAAATGAAAACAAAAAATTAATACATTCGAAATGTCAAAGGACATCATAATGTTTGTTAGATGTAATAACTAAAAAAAAAAACACAAAAAAAAAAATTCAGATACAATATTTTTTTTTAAATAATTTTTTGCAAATTTCTTGTCTCTTCAGAAATCTTGTAAATAGGTTAGCAAAAAATGATGTCAGTAAATGATGATATATGACCCGATGATCTGAGTAAAAAAGTTAGAAAATAATAACTGAAACAAATTAAACTATAAGTATATTAAAAACCACAAATCATAAAATATTTAAATTTTTTACTTTTTGATTGAAGCTTTTACTTTTAAGAGGCTTATATTAGGCTCAAATATCATTATTAGCTAGAGTATCATCATAACACAATAAACGAAAAACCTTAAACCTAAGTGTTGGCTTATATTGCAACATTTAGGTTTTTTTAAGCTTATTAATGGTTAAGTAAACTAAAACAATTTGATGAAATAAAAGATTAGTAGTGCTGATAATTATTTTGTAACAAATTGGAATTTTAATTATTGAATGAACAATTGAATACACTTTAAGAAAACAACAAAACAAAATAATAGAATAACAATTGCATCCTAAAAATAGCGATTGTATAAATTTTGTTTTTGAGAATGTTTTGATAGTGTTAAATCAATGTTGAATTTATGTTTGTTATCTATAATGAGCATTTTATTAATAGGTTCAGATTTACCATAATTAGTCTTATGATTACTGATTTAAAATAAATTAAATGAGCGTAGACGGTGCAGATTAGATAGTACATAACAAAAAAAAAAAACAACAAACAAAATATTTTGTTTATTTTTAATTTAATCAAAATTTAATTTTTATTTTTATTTTTAGATTATATATATGTTATATATGTATAAATTTGTATGTATAATGTATAATGTATATGTATAATGTATATGTATAAAATTTATATTTTTATGTATATTTTAGTTTTTAATAATAATCTTATCAATTTAAAGGTACGCCGATTTTACATTGTCCTTACAATCTCTGTAATGAAATTAACATCAAAAACCTCACGTCTAAAGTTCAATGCACACAGATATCTCCATCTTGTTATTACTTTTCTTTTCACTTTTGGTATTATTGCTCATGTTATTCTAAAAAAGCCTATTTTAAACAAGTTTTTTTTCACATACACGGCTCTAAAGTGCATCTTCTTCTATTATACTCAATCAAGAACGTTACCGCAACTAAGTAGCCCTAGATGGAAGAAGACAGATAAAAACAATTTTTCCACTCTATATGCCCCCACTGAATGGCTTGTAGAACAATAAAAAAAAATATTTGCCAACAAAGAAAAAAACATTTCAATTTCATAAATTACAATACAGGGTAAATAATTTTATACAAATACTATTAAAATTTCGATATATTAATACACATCATAGATACATTTAATCGAAATTTGAAATAACTATCAATAAAATTAGAATAAATTTTTTTTTTGAAAAAAGGATTAAGTTTACGAACCCTTTCTATACATATTTCTGTTATAGTATACCTACCCTACATAATTTTCATATTTTCGATTATAAAAACATACAAAAAAAAAATCTTAATAAATAATTCCTCCAACTTCTTTATATAATACAAAAAAAAAATAAATAAAAAATAATAAGCAAGAAAAAACAACAACAAATATAAAAATAAAAACAGATAATAATAACCTTTTGGACGCACATCACGTCCTAATGTATTCATCTAAATATCCTAATATTATCCTTTATATTGCAACAACTAAAATATAAAAATATCCTAGAAAAAATAACAACAACAAATTTTTTTTTGCTTGTCAAAATTCCGTTATAAAATAGAATTTATAAACATTCCCTTATTCCCCGTACAAAATCCCTGTATCAAAATAACACAACATTTTCTTCCAAATAAAGCGGTTTTCTTTCTTCAACTTTTTTTTTTGCAACGGATAATTCTTCTTTAAAAAAAAAAAAAAAAAAAAAACTGAAATAATAATAATAAAAACAAAAATCTAATTTATATTTATAAGGCTAGTTGATGGTTCTCCCCGTCAAAAACTAAAATTTTACTCTGGTATGAATATAACATTCATATTCAAACCAATTCGCTCGGCTTTCATGGAACAATCCTCATATAATCTAACCAAGTTAGTTAAAAAAAAAAAACCAAAACAACTCATCATCAATTCTAAAAAAAAAATAATTTTGGAACAAAAGTCTAGAATTGAAAAGTTTTATGTATCAAAGGGCATCCATATATATAATATAATATATTCCAAATATTATATTTTATATCCTTACAATAAATTTTTCAAACATACACACATGAGTACACACAACACATAAGATTATATTCATATTATATATTAATATGGGATCATCATTATTGAATGGATGAGTTCAAAATTTTAAGGCATAAAAATATTAGATAAAATAATTTTTATTTTCATTTTAAATATGCGGGACAAATTAGCAAGCGGGGCGATAGAATAGTGCGTAAGACATACTTAACATAATATTTTAGATTCTGTATTATACTTATATGTTTTACTTAAAATTATTTTAGTGTAAGTATATTGTATACTGTGTCCGTGAGGCAGAAAATTTGTGTTAGCTGGCGGTCACACAGCTATTGAATGCTATTTCAAATATATTTTAGTTGCATAATTTATCAATTTTCCAGCATTTTCCATCTCGTCAGTTCAAGATTTAGTTTTCACAACTAAAATATCTGATTTCTGCCAATACCATATCCATCTTAGATTTTACCAAACTGCGCCCAGTATTTGATCCTTGTTACATACCATCTATTTCTATTTACAAAATGAATTTCTTACCATCTCTATTCGACATTTTATCTTCTTGTTTGCTGTTGCTCATAACGATAACATACCAAACATTTAAAACTTGAAATTCGCTCTATCAGAATATTTTTAATTAGAATCCTTGTATCGATGAATAGTTCTGTATTTTGGCTGGTGTAATCATAAATTTTGTTAATTAACATAAATTGGCTCTGCTCTACTATGTTAATAAAGGTAAATTGATATTGTCAACTATAATCAATTCTCCTATATATTATCGAACAAAATAGTCGTATCATTTGCATATACACTATTTACTTTATTATCTTAATGCCTATAAATCAAATTATATTAAACAGCAAATCGAATGAAAACACATTAAAAAATCGTTAATAACGTAAATAAATAAGTAATTAAATTAGCTTTAAGAAATATAATTAAAATTTAACTAAAATATGTTATAAACGATCTCTTCCCTGTGTTGCGAAAATATTATTCGAAAATTTCTAACATTATAATTTGCTTATTATTCTGTTTAATATTTATTAGCCTTGAATAAAACCGAAATAGATACATTTAATACATATATATATATATATATATGTATATGTATATACACATATTATGGTAAACTAATTTTAATCCTTTAAAAAAAATATCTTTCTTTTCTGTTTAAATTAACTCCTTTGAATCCTTTTGAAAAACATGATCTCATATAAAAAAACAAAAAAAATAACAAAAAAGTTCTAATTCGTTCACCAAATCAAAAAATAAATTTTTTTATTATTATTTTTTTTTATTTCTATGTTCTTAACGTAAAGAAAATACATTTGAAATCGATATAGGATACCACCTATAAAAAAGGACTTTCAATTTTTTTTTTTTTTTTTTTTGGAATTTTATATCAAAAGAAAAGGACTTTCATATGTATATATATATAGTATATATATATATTATGTATACCTATATATTTTTTAAAGCTTATTATAAAATTGGATAAGTAAAATATCCAATGGATAATAAGATTTTCTCTTTTTTTTGTTTTGTTTCTTTTTCTTTCTTCTCTATACGACGTGTATTTATGCAGAACAAAAAAAATAAAAATCTATAATGAAAAAAAAAAAAAAAAAAATTAGAAGAAAAAACCTTAATATACCAACTACATATTATTAAATTTTAGATGTGCAAAATAAAAAGGACTTAAAGGACATTTTATACATATTTTATATATTTTATGTTTAATATGTTATAATAATATTATATGTATATGTGAGTTTATATGTATATACACTTTAAATATCCTTATTTGAAAATTGAACACATAAAGGATAAATTCTTTACTAATATTACTTACCTTTCTCGTTTTAGATTTTAAATTATTTGTTTTTTTTTTTTTTTTTGTAATTTTATATAATAGAATTTTCCAATATAAGATATATGTACCTGTTTGTATATGGAAATAAATATAAAAACCTGATAGAAAAATTATATGAGCACTGTCAGACTAATGGGTTAAATCTGCTGAACGAGCGAATTACAACTGTTATATTTGTGATCTGGTTTAAGGGGAAGAGAATAGACAACGACTTGTGGCTGACCATGTGTTATTGTAACTGCTTCATTCCTGATCAAGTTATTAGTTTGTTAGTTAGTTCTAAAGAGACAGGTAGCAATTTAAATCCGTCGGTTCAAAATTATCGCGGGTGGGACTCCTAAAAAGATCTTCTACAACAAAAGGAATCGCAATTTTTACTGTTTTACACTTCACATGAAATTTCATCTTTCCAGCTAAGTTCTGGTCTGTCATCTCATGTTAAATTACACATCAACGGTTATTTAATAACGCATGTTACATGTTTTGGAATTTATCTAATAGATTATAAAGCTACTTATTCCTGTAAAATTGAGTACAGGAGTATAAAGTTACAATTTGAATACGTTACGTTATGATACGTTAAAGTTGGCATTGGTTGTTATAACTAATTGCCACTGAGTTGTATAGGAGCTTAAATTTAACATTTTACTTCTATATATATATATTTTCCTAAGCGGATCATTCCCACGAATGGAGTTACAGAAACATGATTATGGTGATGATATATTTTTTAAATTTTATTTATTACCTTCTTTTAGAGCTCTTCTTCTTCTATATCATTTTCTAAATGAAAATCTATCTCCTAGTTTTATTTACAATTTACTACAGAGTACTTAACTCAAACCGAGGAAGTTTCTAATACAATTTCAAAAGCAAAATACCATTGATTGTACACAAACTTTTTTCACCTATTGTACAATATGTAGATGTATATCTATTCACTAAAGCTTTGATTCTGTTATGGATGGATTTTCGTTAAAGATCAAACAAAAAAAAAAAAAAAAAAAAAAATGAAATTATCTCATATTGAAAAAGTAAAGAACAGTCTTCACTATATACGATAACACATTATTTTTATTTCATTTATTTTTATCATTTTTAGTTTCTTTAAAAATTCAGTTTCATTTCAAGCAAAGAATTTTCTAAGATTAATATATAAACACTAAAATACACATACATATATATATATTTATATGTATAAGTGTATGTGAATGGTGTGGATGTCCTGTTTTATCTAAATTTTTTTTTTTTTTTTTTTCCTTTTTTTTATAATAAAAAACGTGATGGTAACTATACAAATCTTTGCTTCATTTTCACTATACGGTTTTCCATTTCAGTGTTGATTTATTTTTTTTATTTTTCTTATTTGATTTTAAATATATTCTTGCGTGGGAAGAACAAAACCAAAATGATACAAAAAATTCAAGAAACCTTTCTTATACCCAAATTTCTCTTTTCCAACCTAAATCTACTTAGTTTAAAAGTTTGTATTGGTATGGAAGATCCCCAGGAAATGTTTTGACTATATGTAAAATAACAGGGAAAAAAAAGATAAAAACAAAATTTAAAATGCAATTTAAGGTATAGAGACGATAATATAATATATTGACATAGAATTTCAATTGAATGTATGAAATCGAAAATATAAAATAAAAATTGTAACAAAAATGTAGAATTAGTTCCTGCAATTGTATTTTGAAAATTATTTGTAGTATAAGAGTTATTCAAGTAATATTAATTTGATCCTTGTGGAGTAAAGTATTTTAACAAAAAGTGTAGTACTCAATGTGATGTTGTACTATAACTTTGATGTCCTTTTATATTTGTACACCCTGTAATCAGATACATACCGGAATTAATTTATAATCTTACGATTTCGCAATGAAAAATTGAAAGTCAAACTAGCTCTCAACAGCAGCAGTATCAGCATGAACATTTTTGGCATTTAAATTTTTGTAACATTGATGGCATTTAAATTTTTCAGTAACCAAAAATAATGCCAACGCTGAAAACTACGTGTATATATTTAGATTACAAGACCATTCGATTTTATTTGTTAAGTTAAATAAGTTCCTATATTTTTCTCTTAAGTATGAAATTTAGAAATTTAATGTAATTTATTTTTATTGTAACGAGAAATGAAGTAAAATATATGAAATGAATGAATATGGACTGTACGTTTCATATAGTGAATACAAATGAAATCACCAGTGCTACCAGTATTTTTTAAGTATAGAAAAAATGATAGATTAAAAATAAACCAATATTATTTGTATAATTATTGGTATTTACTTGCTTTTACTACAAAACTACTGATCGTACTGTTCTATAGTCTATACCCGTAACCTGTGTTTGACAATTAATCCGGCTAGATATAGATAGTTTATGCCCACTTTATTACAAGATTGTTACCTGTATACATTTATTTATTTTTTTAATATAATTTAAATGTTCTGTACTCAGAATTTATTCAGATTTCACATATATATGAATATTTTCTATAATAGACACATTCTTGTGCTTAAATAAAACAGAGTTAATTTTGCTTCCAACAATCAAGACTTTTAGTATTAATTTTTTTTTCAACAAATGTGATTTACTGATTTTTTACTGGGTACTGGAATTGGAACAATCATGTTTAAATTACATAAAAAAGGATTTATTAAAAATAGTCTTTTTAAATATTCTTGTAAAATTTGACCATAACCTCTTGAACTAGTATTATTTGATTTTTTTCAATTTTATGGAATTTTGAAATGAAAATTTTTTGCATCAATTTTAAAGGTTATTTAAGTCGCCTTTTGACCGTTTTTTGATTTTCTGAAACGTATCCATTTTGAAAGTTTAAAGTAACTATATATATATATTCTAACAATGTATATATATAAATATATTATGTTACATATTGTATGGTGAAAATAAAAATAAATTTTATTCTTCTATTATTAAACTTGAATAAAGGAAATATTCTCAATATCATCATCACTACATATTGAATACTATACTTATAGAGTTAGTAGCAATTACTTGTATTCTAAAACTTTTCTAAGGTATAATCTATTATACTTTGTCTATATTATACATGTAAAAATCTATTATATTTAAATATATGAATAAAATGGGATGTAGATGTGTTTATTTGAAATGATATATACAGGATGAGTTATCAATTTAAAGAGTAATAAAATTAGTTGATTAGATCAGATTTAAATGATATCCTGTAGTGTTGTTGGAGTATAAGAAGCTAAATATCGATATGGAGACAAAATTTGTGTTGAGTGTTACCTTCTACAATATTTAAAGTTTTTTATCCACCAAAAAAATTATGATTAATAGACAAAAGAAATAAAAGCAAACGACAGAACCTTTTCTATTCCAAAACAAAACCAAAATAAAATAAAATAGTCACAAGCAATAATGAAAGAAGTATTTGGCTTCCTAAATTGCAATCAAATATTAAAATAAAAATGTTAGTGAACGGAAACCTGACAATAATTAAATTATTTAATAATAAATCCATTTTTAGTATATATTATAGAAAAGGATCAAATAATGAATTTGATTTTGTCATTTTCTGACATTATTTTATTGATTTGTTTTTACATTTTCATAATTATTATTTTTTGTTTTTATTATTTTTTTTATTTATAATATTTATTTTCAGTACAAACTGAAATATTCTGATTTGGGTATTTTTTTTTTAACTTTTATATTCGTCCTGGTTAATTCTTTCTATTTCTATTAGAGTGAATATAAGCTCATCCTGTACTAGATATTATTATATATATATATGTATTTTACCTTATAGAAAATATACAATTTCTATGATGAAAAAATTTTTCTAAATATAGGTATATCCTTTGGCAAATGTACATATATATAATTTAACCATATATTTATATATTATATGTATTTCAGTCTATTATTATATAAAGACTAGTCAATCTACATATATATATAATATATTATAGATATTTACCGTTCAATATAAAAGAATCCAAGGATAGTTATTGGGACAAAAATGAATTACAAGAAATAGCCGTCTTATTTTGATTATTTTCTTTTTTCTTATTTTGCTTTTATTTTATTTATTTTTTTTTTTCATTTTATTATTATTATATTCATTTTATTGTTAAAAGGCTTCTCATCATTTCTAGACTTTGATGTCTACTAGTAGAGATACATCCTCTTAATGTACTGATAAATATATTGAATAAAATGAATGGTTGAAATATTTACAGGACTTTTAGAATAGTCCTTGATATGTTCTTATATATATATAATATTATATATGTTTGTTTATACCTATATATTTTAAAATTTTACGTTTGAAATTGGGAACTTTTTATTTTATTTTTCTACATTTTTTTTTTTGGTATTATCTTTTTGTATCTTTCTATTGAGTTTGTACTCCTGGAAAATTGAAAATTGAATTGAAACTTTTTGATTACTTGGGTATTTTTGGTTTAATTTATTTTTATTTTTTTTATTTTTTTTTTTTTGGTTTCAACAGAATATTTGTATTTTTGATAGTATAGTTTTAATGTTTGTGTGTGTATGTAAAGATATACGTATGAATGAAATTAAAAATGAAATAGAAAAGAAAAAAACAACAAAAACAGAAAAAAATAAATTCAATAGAAAATTGTGTGCAAATCAATTGAACACAAGGAATATTTAATCAAGGACATTAAGGTAATATACATAGATGTATTTTAATGAAATAAAATTTAATTTTAGAGAATTTTCTTTATTTTCTTGAAAAAAAAAAGGAAGAAACATAGAATAGGAATAACCTAAAGAAAATCAATTTTTTTTTTTTAAGATTATAAAATTAATTTGAAAATATATACGAAAGGTATACATACAATATTAAATTAGTCCTTTGAAATTTTCAATGAATCAAATGTGAATTCTTGTATGACGTATTTATTGGTCGAATATATAGATTTGTGTATCGATAGATGGGAAAATTTAATTTTATAGATATTTAAAATAATTTTTTAAAATTTTAAATTTGATATCGGATTTGATTGTATATTTGAGATAACAATT
Organism: Argyra leucocephala; assembly: GCA_963942445.1. Classification (NCBI taxonomy): domain Eukaryota; kingdom Metazoa; phylum Arthropoda; class Insecta; order Diptera; family Dolichopodidae; genus Argyra; species Argyra leucocephala. The sequence continues at coordinate 135,310,179 of OZ012681.1, read as the reverse complement.
TGATTTAATATCAGTGAAAACTTACAAAGTATAGTGAATGCTTTTAAGAATTATTTTGTAAAATGATTCAGTGAAATAATTGTAAAATGATTTTAGATACTAATCAATATGATGTAGTGGTTATGGCTAATAGTAGTAAAATCATTCAGAAAGTAAAATTCCAGTCAGAGCCCGAGTGTTGCAAACATTTTTGTTTTTTTCAATTATTCTTTGAAATTGTTATCACTTAAAACTAAAATGATAATATGATATTGCGAACCAATTCTACACTGTAAGGCTTACTCTACAAAATATGTAGTTATACACGTTCGTCCAAATTCATCCAAAACCTACAATTAGTTAAGACCCATTTTTAAACTTATCATCACAATAAAAAATGTTTAGTAGGTATAATCACTGAGATTTTATGAAAAAATGATAAATCATTATGCCAGTACTGAAAAGAAGTTAAAATACAAACAAGGTATGGGTCAACTTTTTTGCAATGCAGTAGTATATCAAAAATTCAAAAACAAAAAAAATGTTATATGTCATTGTGCATGTTAACTCTCTGCTTCAAACTGTTCAGGTTTTTCATTCCATAGTCTGGGAATTATAAAAACAAAGCATTTTAGTTGAGTTTAATATTTTTTATAACAACTATTATCAGTAAACTGGACTTTATTAATATCTTCATAGCCATAGCAGAGCTTCATATTATACAAATTATTATGAAAAATAAACTCTCAACAATTTTTTGACATAAATATATTACATTCTGACTACATAATAATATATAACAGTAATCTAATTTGGTACACTGCTATATCCCATTCCATAGAGATTAATATACAAAAATTTTTACTTACTATTGGTTTTGTAAAATTCCATTATTTTAAAAATGAAAACATTTTTAAATAGACATACAATCTCTGAACAAGATTTCAAACCGGAATCATCCAATTTGGTTAAAGTAATACTTGTAGTTCTAAAGTAAGTGGAATATTCATATAAAAATCATCAAAAATCTAGCACTTGAATAAAATAATAATTGTGTAAAGCAAATATTTAGTTAGATTATTTTTCCGAATAATCTGCGGCAACTACCAACACTTTTTTCTTCATTAAACAATTTTTCAAATTCATAATTTTACATATTTATAGTATACAACATCCTTATTTTAAAGCAAATTCTTACAAAAGTTCACTTGTGATTCTTCAAAAGTCTTCTATATACCATATACCATGTGAATCACTTGTGTTAAATAATAAATTTATTTTTTCTACAAAATATTCTATTACCCATAAGGTTATATCAATCCAACCATAACAATAATCCATTTTGAGGTTAAATAAATTTTGTTTTTTTTTTTTGAGAAAACTTATTTAAGAAAATTTTTGTATTAAAATAATTTATAGACTATGAAAAAGGTTATGACATCGACCATCTTGCTTATGTCCAAACTTATTAACAAAAAGAAAATTTGTATATAGTTTGAAAAGAACTTTAAAAGAAAATCATTTAAGGATACCAATTCAATCTATGTTAAATTTTTATATTATAAATTTAATTGAGGGTAAAAGTCTTGAATCCTTTCAATAAAACTATAGAACAAAAACAAAAAACACTTTTAAAAAAAAAAAAATCTTTAATTACTATTTTCTTCATATACGTATAATATATTGTATAAAATATTATCCTTAAAAGGATATTTTCTTGAATTTATGTACTTTCTTTCTTGTTGTTTTTTATTTCATTTTCTCTCTAACCCCTATTATGTAGTTAAGAAGTCTTTAAATTTCAAGGTAATCCTTGAAAGTATTACATTAATTTTACAATTTAGCTTACAATATATTATATTTAATATATGTATATATATATATATATATATATACATAATTTTGAATAATAAATTAGAAATGTATATAATAGCACATGTGCATCCTTTTTACGGAACATAAAATTGTTGACTTTTTATTAAAAAAGTTCAAAATAAAACTGGACTGAGTTATTGTAAACCATTTGGGAAATATATTCCAGTTATGGTAATATATTGGTAAGATGATGTTTAAGTATAAAGAAACTAAATATTTTAACATTTAATCCTTGATAATAGTTCATAACTATATTTTATGTATGCAATTATCTTGTTTAGGACCGTAATATATTTATTTAAATTTAATATCCTTTGGTCATATTTTTTAAAAGTACATTAATGGCAATAAAAAAACAAATTTTTTTACAATCTATAATATTTTAGAAATCAGGAAGACATTTATTGCATTTGATACTCAGTAAATTATTAAACTACAATGTAAAATTGTTTAACTACAAATGTAAAATTATTTACCTACAATGCAAATTTGATGTAACATGTGCCGTTTGGAAGAGTCCTTATCTTTTAATTTGGTACTTTGGTGGTCCTCAACATTTCTGCAACAATATATTTGGCTTGTTATCTAATAGAACCTGATATATTTTACTTAAAAAAAATACTTCGCCTGTAACTTACCTTAAACGTATCATAAATTCTGATTAACAAGTGGCAAAAATAGTAAGTAACCAATCAAAAAAACAATATTTTATTACCAAAACAAAATATGCAATATCAATTAGATAAAGTATATCCTACGTAACATTTTATTGTTATAAAAACAAAATTAGTGCTATAAGACACCTATATGACTCCCGATAAGCACTAAAGGTGTTATAATAATGTTTGTATGGGAATAATGTGTTTAATATTGCTATAAGAATGTTCTTATAGAAATTGCGGAAGTTGTTATAATGGGATTGACAGCAAGTGCTACAGCAATGTTGTGATAAGTCTAAAAGTGCGTAATTCTATAGTAAGTGTTAAAGTGTTCTTAAAATAATAGAATTGCTGGAATAGGAGTAGTAGTTTTATTATTTTACTGTATTCCTATAATGTTACTAATAAATTTACTGTATAGCTTTTGAATAAATATTTAGAATAAATATTTTGCGACGGTTATTTTCATTATTTTCTACAAACATGGTAAAAATGTTTTTTAAATAAATAAAAACTGAAAAGCTTTATTTTGCGAAAAGAATAATTATTTAAATATCAAATTTTATGTTATGCATAACGTACATTTATTTAATATCAATTTGATAATATATTTTCTTCTATTCATTTAAAATTGGTTATTTTTGAAGGACAATGTATTTTTTCGAAGTATTATTATAATAAATGTCAATGAAATTTCTTTCCCAGCCGAGTTTTACATTTTGGTCACAATAATTATAAATATTACAATAAGTTATTTTTAACCGCAAAATATTATTTATTAGTAAGACATTTTTTATATTATAAAACATTTACATACATATATAAAAATATGTAATTAATATCTATCTCTAATATAAACTCCATAAAATTATTATTTTAAAATAAAAAAATAATACCTATCTCACTCTCGCATAACAGAAATTATTTCAAAAGAATTTCATTTCAAATCAAAGATATATACACTAATACATATGCATACTAATCCTATAAAAATATTACAGAAATTGCTCCGGTGCATTATGGGATTCTACATTTTAGTGGTATAATGTATTTATAACGTTTCGCAACAATTGCGGAGCACTAAAATTAACACTAATACTGCTATAAGAGTGTTTATATTAGTGTTATAAGAGTGCGCAAGAGGCTTATAGCAATAAAATTGTTACGTGGGATTATAAATTTTTATAAAACACGGTTACAATAGTTCTGCAAAGTACTTTAGCTTGAAAACCTTCTATAATTTATAATATAAATTTGTTGTTTGAATTCAAAAAGTCGACATCATAAATCCATATTGACTTCAGCATATTTTTTTGGACTAGAATTTTGCTTTCTAAAGAGAGTTGAAATTTACGGTTTAATTATCTAGCATAAATTAGACAATTTTAGGTGAAACTCTTTACATTACATTACAAAATGCTTTCTTCATATTGATAATTGCCCAAATATTTAAGTATATTTGTTTTATTTATCCGTTACGTTATCCGTTTGTTGTATTGTTCCATTCCACATCCGAAAGAAACATGGTTTGATAACAATGAGTTGTATTTACATAATTTTGATAATAAATAAATAAATAAAATAATATTGTTAATTTTGATTGATAAAGAAATGAAAAAATAAATCAATGGTATTGTTGACTACCACAAATATAAGGGAATAGAAGAATTAATTTCAAGTCATTTTTTAAATGTAATTGCAGCAAAAATTAATATAATTTGAAGTAATCGTAGTTGCAAATAACATAATGAAATAGAGTTTAAATAATTTTATAATTATCAATTCAGCTTACATCTACTTGGTCCAACACAAATCGAACTGCTGAATAAATGAAAATTGACATGCATTATCAATTAAAAAAATTATTATTCAAAATACTTTCCACATTTTTATGACCTCCACTTTAATAGTACTTTATGAGCTATAACAAAAAGGTATACATTTAACATCTACCACCACACACAAAATTATAATAATATTAAAGGATTATATGATGTCCAAAGAAAACCTCACAACCACAAATATAAGACAATTTTATCAAATTTTATAATTGAAATAATAATCGATGAATATGTAATCTGTGGTCTATTCTCAAATCTCATATTAACTATATAAAAGTATTTATATAAAAGGTAGAATTTACCAGCAATAATCTTTAAGTAAATTCAATTTACTTACATGTGTCATTTTTCATATTACATAAAATATCCTTTTAAATTTTAAATTTATCCTTAAAATATGTATGTATAATTTAATTATAATAACATATTAAGAAAAAAACATTTTGATTCAATTTAATAGGAACAGTAACCAGGACTCTAGAGAGAGAAATTTAGAAGTTAAGAGTCAATTTTAAGAACAGTAGTTAAATATTCTAAAGAAAGAGAAAGAGGGAGTGTGATTAGCAGAATTTTATGAAAATTAAATTAAAAATAAAAAGGATACTAAAATGATTCTGAGAAATTGTCATTTTATGATACACAAAAATACATTTTATGATGTTTTAATTAAATTAAAAATATTTGAAAATTATTATTTACAAAATAAAATGAAAATGTTTGAAGTAGAAAATGAGTGAAAGAAAAACATTGTATCAGAGATTATAAAATACTTGTCATTCTTAATATGTCAGTAGTAGAATTAGAGAAGTAGAAATAATAAAATATATATAAAATATTTAATTGTGAATTACGATATATAACATGTTTACTTTTAAGCACAAAGATTGAGATGGTCTGGCTCAATGTAATTTTCCATTTAATTTTACAAATTTTAAAAATCGCATTTGAGCGTTTTATTCTACTTTAAAGAGAAGAAAATAGACTGTGTCTTTAGCTGCTATTCTATTTACTTTGGGTGACTTAATCAACGAATTAGATTGACATTAAGTAAGATGTTTTTCTAATATCAATACGAAGAATACATTCTCTGAGAATACTTTGAATAAAGAAAAATATTGAAATGCATTGCATGCCAATGTCAACATAGAAAATTCTGACTTAATTGAAAGTCAACACTTTGTTAAGCAATTAAAACGAATAAGACCACAACTTGAATTAGAAAATTTGAACAAAATATGTCGGGAGTAGAAATAGCGATCAGAATTTTTGGTGGGTCTGTATAGTATTTTTTTGCCATTTCCTATATCTTTACCTTAAACTAATTACCAAGTCAAATTCCGTTACTGATGTATACGAAATTTTAGTCATCTATCATGGATCAGAATTTATTAAACAAAAAAAAATAAAAAATAAATTGAAAATCACATTAAATTCAAAAAGAAATTATAAAATACATTTAAATTTTCATTCAATTAAAAATATTTTTTTTTTTGTATATCCTTTTAAAAAACGATTTTCTTCCTTGCAACATTTTTTTTTTTGTTTTTTTTTTTTTACTTAATTCTGCAAATGACAAATGACCGATTTGAATTCAAAAATATTTTTTCTTAATCATATTTATCATAAAAAAAAAAAAAAAAAAAATGAAAAGAAAAATAAACAAACATAAGAAACAGAAATTTACTATTATCCTTAGCCATATCGTTTTTTTTTTCTCTTTATATAATACACATGTTTATCTGGCGTATCATTTCTATTTTAATTCACAATATTCGTTTTTCTTTTGGAACCAAACAAAAAAAAAAAACATTATTTTTTGGTAAATGACATTTGACAAATGTACAAATCGAAATCTTTTGATAAAAATAATAATAATAATAAAAAAAAGGATATTCACAGCATAAACGACCAGAAATGATTATGAAATAAAAACCACTTCGTAATGGCTGGTGATTGGTGGTTGTATTTTTTTCTGTACACCTTCCTCTATATATATATATTTTCGTTTCGGTTTCTTTATCCTTTCTTAAAAGGATTTTAGGTGTTTTTTTTTTTCTTATATAAGTTTTTTTTTCGTTTGTAAGGATTTTTTTTTCGCATTAAATCACTTCTATTCGATGACATCGTATTCACTATTTCTAAATGGATATTTTATGATTTTATAATGAAATTAAAGTAAAGCTCATTTGAAATGGAATTTGTTGAAAGTTGAATTGATACTAAGAAAAGCTACATATTGTGTAAGTATGTATGTTTTATAATGACTATTCAGAAAATACATTAAAACCATATAATAACTTCTTTGATACATTAGAATCCAAATAGAAACTAATTTTGTGCATAATAAATTGTTAAGGCCCAGAAAATTGGTCTGGTTCATAACAGTCTTGTAAGATCGTAAGGAAAAAATATTATCCTATCTATCGCGCAGATCTTTAAAAACAAAAATTAGTTTCGTCCAGATACAAAAAAAAAATTTTTATTTCAAACTGTACAAATCCGGATCACCAAATCATATTCGGATTTTGTTGAAAGTTGAATTCGGATCACCAATCAAAAATATTTCATTACTTCTTCAAATTAGTTGATATTACCAAGTAATAATTCGAATTTGTTTACAATATAAACACTTCAAGGTGAATTTGGAACTTACGACTTTCATGTGAATATTTATAGATGATAGAGTCATTTACACTCAGTGCAAAATGTTTCTCTGCACTCTACTAAATTGTAGTCATATCTAAAATATTTGTTTTAATTCCTGTTGGATAATAGTAGGAATTGATTAACCAAATTTGCACTTACATCTATTTTTTTTTACTTCTTCTGGATATTTTCAAGTCATCCAGCTTATTTTTTATACAATATTATTTCAAGCAAGAGTTAGTCTGTTAGCGAAGATCTATTTTTTTTTATATAAGCACACATATGAATTGAATATATTTTTTTTTTTACAGCCAACAAAGTTACTAATATCATGGTTATTATTAATATCCATATACATTCTAATATGGAGAAGAAAATTTTTCACATAAACTAAATAGAAAATGTAATAAGGATCTAATGGTAAAAAAGCAAAAAAAAAAAAAAAAATTATAAAAATTATTATAGGGTCGTATAGAGAAAGTCCGCGAAAAAAATCCAAACACCATTAAAACCAATTCAATTCAGAGTGTAAACAGAGAAAAAAAAGTGCCATTATCATATCTTTCGTTTACATCTACATTCAAACATATATGGTAAAAAAAATATTCTATTGTATGGCCAGACAGGATTTTCGTTTTTCTATATTTAATTTTTTCTAATATTTTTTTTTCGTTTTTATTATTTTTTTTTTTTATTTGTAATGTCCTTAAAGTGGTTAGATGAAAATGGAAAATAATTTTTCTTCATATTTTATTATTCTTTTATTTATTTTATAAGAATAATAAAAAAAAAAAAACAAAAATTAAATAAGCGAATCCTTTACAAAAAAGGATTCATCTTCTATACAGTTTTTTTTGTTTGTTTTTTTTTTAAAGAATTATCATGAGTTCAGAAAACTGATTCTGATGTTACTTCTTACATATAGGAATATGTGTAGAACAAACAATAACACTCTAGTTATTTTCATATAGACATCGTTTCGGCTGAGTCTATTTTGTTGTATACGCCATAAAGTATGCTTTGCAAAAAAAAAACACTGGCAGGCATTAAATTGTAGGAAGAGTTTAAATATAATATGAAATCTGCTAATAGTTATAGGTATTTTATATTTTGTGTAAGCCGATAGTCCAAGTAGCTAGAGCTTACAAATACAGTTATTGTAATTTAAATTGTAATAAATGTAAATATAAATAAATAAATAAAAATATTTTGCTAGCTTTATGCCTACAATTTTGAAAAAGATATTAAATCGTATTGAATAGGTTTAAAAGAATGGCCGATTATATGATTGGGTTATAGATCAAACACATTGGATAGAAGAATCTCAGTCGTTAAGAAAATAGAAATACCATAGAATTGAATTGAATTGAATTTTATTATCAATACATATAAATATGTATGCAAAAACTTTTGGCCCTTTTCTTTAGGAGATGTGCGCCATTAAATACCATAGAAAAAGAGTTTTTCTTTAGCAAACCGATTATACTTTACTAGTTTAGCACCAAAACTATCAAAAACTACAATTAAATTCAAAACAATTTCACATGATATACACCAAGGCAGTTCCCAATCAACATTTCATATGTTTCATAAGTTGTAATGTATGTTAGAAAATTTTTAATTTTTCTCTATTTTTGTTTTGTTATTATTTTCAGTTTCATTTCGTGTTGATGGTTAGTCAAAGTTCAAGAAAATATTTTTATTTTTTTTCTAAATAAATTACTAAAATAAATGGCGATACTTTTATGCGCCAAAAAAAAAAAAAAACCAAAAAAAAACATAGAAAATATATCCATTGTCAGTTAATGTAAACTTTAAAAAGGAATCGGGGGTCCTTTTCAATGGAAAAAAATATAAAGCAAAATTTAATGTATTGTTGTTTTGTGAAAGGACGAAATCAACAAAAAATAAAAATATAATATTTAATATAATAATATATGTATATATTTATTTACATTAATATATGGAAAGGACATCTGTTGGTTATAAAAGGATTTTCACATACACCATTTTAAATATATTATTTATTATTTAGTTAATGTAATACATTTAAAAATAAACATTTATTTATTTTCTGGAATGATGTTTTTTTTTTGCTTTGTTTTGTTTTGTGTAAATGAAACTGAATAGTAATAGAATAAAAAATTGATATACGAACTGAGCGAGTGTAGGTTCAAATCCCATATGATTACAATCTAAAATGGAAAGGGATAGAGAAAATAGAGAAATAAGAATGAGAGCGGGTGGGCGTGGGTGAAATTCCGAATAATTTTTTGAGATGTGTGCTTATGCACATAGAAACTGTTTCTCTAATGAAATTTTAGATTGTAGATATTGTAATTATGAGTGAATTTCTATAAATGTTGTTGTACTATTTAAGCACATATAGAGCATGTGCTTAATTATCAATGATTTTACATAATTAAAAAAATTAAAAATAAAAATTATTTAGAACCTACAACATCAGTCATTATTTTATTATTTTTATTTAATCCACATATTACCACATGGAAGCACATATTACATTTCCAGTCACTCTGACAATCGTTAACTCTGCCAGACGTTTAAGGTTTTCACAGTGAAACTTTAAATTTAACCCGAATGATTAGTTTTTAGAAAATCTTAATTTGTTGCGTTAAAATAACATGAAATGATTAGTTTTTGCATACCTTTTCACAAATTTTACTCTTGCTAATTTTAAACTCAACAAAGTTCATTTTAAGCAATTTTGGTTAAATCGTTATTTAACGTTTAGAGTTTAGCAATTCAAGTATTACTCAATTTTGCTTAAATTGTTATTCAACGTTAATAACCCATTTAAATATTTTTAAATATTTGAAGGACATCACAGTACACGATGCTAATACTCTCACTAATCAATATCAGCATTTCTAAAACAAAAGAGCACATATCTTGGTTTGAATACCAATTCTAAAAACTGATTCTATCATTTTGAATATTTTGCGTCTAGCATCATTTTGTATGTTTTTCTTCTAAAAAGAGTAATGCATTTAATTATAATTTAAGACTCGACGTTTTTAAATTAACTAACAATACTCTATACAATTTTGAAACAGATACAATGAAAATACTATTTAAAATATAATTATATAGCTTCAATATGAATCCGAGGTAGCTTCAAAAATCTTAGAAAAGTTCATGCCTTCATTACTAGCTACATTCGTCATTAGAAACTCTCTAAAGTTTTCTAAAGTAAATACAAAAAATAATTCCGAAAACTATAAATTCCTCTATATTTTTCCTTATCATTTAAAAACTATTCAAATATTCACAATTCAATACAATTATAATCTCGTCTACCCCACTGTACTCTATTATTTTTTTTTCCAACTTTATATTATTAACTATTTCCATTCGATTAAATTTATTCCATTCGATTATATTATTTATACAAAATATAGTAGCTATTAAAAAAAAAATCTAATATTATTTTTATTCCTCAATCTGAAAAAAAAATTCTAGATAACAAAAATTAAAAAAAAAACATTCAAATTTTGATCCTTAAAGAAGGCAAAACATCCCATTATTTATAATAATAACTATGGGGATATTGGTATAATATTAACAAAATTATATAAGCTTCATTGAATTTTGATTTCATATGAAATTAATGTTGGTCTTATGCCCTCTTTCAATTTTTTTTTTTTTTTTTTATTAATAATATTCAAAAACAAAATTAAAGGGATGCACTCCCTCAATTTCAATTCACAATCAAAAATATTTTCAAAAATTTGAAAAAAAAGGACATTCAAATTTTTCTTGTTTTGTTTTTGCTTTTTTTTTTTTGATTCCATATCAATAGTTAATAGATATTCAAAAATCCTTTATTTCCTATATTATATATAAGCAGTATATGTATAATGATGGGCATAAAAAAGGATAATATACATTTATTTATAGACATATATTTTTATTCTTATAATTTAAAATAAGGATTCATAAAAAAGGACATGAGGAGAAAAATTTTTTTTGTTTTTTTTTTCATTTTTTTGTATCTATTTGAAATTCATTTGAATTTTTTGTTGTTTTCATTTTAATTTTTTTTTTAAATATAATAAATTCTTACGAAAATGATTTCATTTGAAAAGGATCTTAGTTGGAATATTTGAAAATATTATTAAGCTTTACTCTGACACAGTCCATAGTTGTGTATCCAATCCAATCCAATTCAATATTATTATTATTATTTTTTTTTCTGTTGAATATATAAATTATATAAAATGATATCCTGGCAAAAATATTAATATAAATGTGTATTTTTTTTTTTTTTTGTTGAAAAAGGATATTTTCTTTGTATACATATGTATGTATATATACAAGAACGATATATGATGAAAAGTTATGATGGAATGAGTAAAAAATAAGCAATAATTTTTTTCCCCAATAACCATTCATATTTCTACCCAATGGACCATAAAATATATTTTTATCCTATTTTTATTCATCCTGAACGTCCTTTTTCTTTTTTCATTTTCAAAATTTTCATCTCTTTTACTCTTTTAAACAGTTTTTAGTAAAATTCATAGTTGAGATAAAATTCAGTTCATTTTTTGTTATTTTTTTTTCTTATTTGTTAAATTCCCTCTGAAATAGGATTCATAATGGATTTTCATTTATGAAAATGTATATGGACATAGAAAGAAAACTAACAATAACAAGATAATACGCACGCATATAACTTAAAAGAAATTTATATGGTTTTTTTCCAAAAAACAAAAAATTCAATTTTGTATAAATACAGACAAAATGGAGATGGTCTAAAATTAATCAACAAAATGAGATGAAGTTTATTTGACTAAATTTTTTCTATATCTTTCAATTGGTTAATTCTAGTTTCTATGGATAGTATAGTCGGTATGATATCTAACTATGGATTAATATGTTGGATTCCTATTGAATCCCGCTTTGATCATGGATATTTTAATAAAAAAAATTACTTCCTTTTTTAGTCCTTGATCATTTTAATAGTTAATAATTTGTTAGTTTTCTTGATTGTAATAATCTATTATTTCCAACAACTTCTCTAATTCATAATATCAAATCTTGAAGATTTTAAATATTATAAAATTATGGCTATAAATTCTTAATTGGAATTGTTGTCACCTACAGTACAATATGATATTATGGGATATTTCTTAACATTTTTATAATGAAAAAAAAATTGTGATCTTATCTTGTAAATTATATTGTCAAATTCTATAATATTTGTCTCAATGGAATGTGATATAACATAAATATTAAGTGAATTCATCGATATTGATATAACAATCTCAATGGACAGTTCTCAGTCTTAAATTAAGACTGAGAACTTTCTATTGAGATGTTTTAAGAAAAATGCTACACTTGTTTGAATATTATACCTTTAATCAACTTAATTTTAACTTAAACCTCAATGAATCCCAGCAAAATTCAAACAATTTAAACAAAATAGCAGATTAACTCTTTGAATTATTTAAAATTGGATTAATCAAATTTCAACAAACAATAATTATTGTTTAACAAATCCCAACCTTTTGACTATTCTATTGAAATTCTTCACTTCAAACTACTGATCTCGTGCCTGTCTGGTCTATTCAATAAAAAAGATAAACATGGGTCATCAACAAATGACCCTACTATATTTCTGAATAAAATATTACTTCACAAGATCAAAATGAGATCAACAAGGTAGAAAAAATTATTTTTAGTAAATAAAAAACCGGATGCTGTGGTCACTCTTGCTTTACTTTTAAAGAAGGGTCAGTTCTGTTTCTCAGGTGTCAAATAAGTATTTTTTTTTTGTTTAAAACAATGTCAAAGGTTAAATGTGAGATTTACTAAGGAAAAAATATTCTCTGGTATATTATGTTGCTTGGAAAAGATGCTGTCTGATGACCACAAGCAATTTATAAGGGGAAAACTAGAGCAGTTGATTTAAATTTTCATATAAATTTCTAATATCGTATTTCAGTATAAAGGGAAAACAGAAGGGAATGAACAGGATCGCATTTGTGGAGTTTCTGAATTAAAAGAATATTAAGTGGTACTGCAGTATAGGTTAAATTATTTTTGTTATATACATAAATTGTAGTTCATAAGCATTTATAGTAATATAAAGTTGTACAATAATATATAGTTCCACATTTTTTGTATCATCATCATATCACATAAAAAATCAACACAGCGAACTGATAGTTGTTTTGGTTAATTCTGCCATGCAATTTAGTGACACTTTAATTTAAAATATATACAAAAAGTAGTTACATATACTAGCCCAGTCATAATTTAGTGATTGCAAACCCGTATGGTTTTTTTTATTTACACACATGGTATCGGAAATAAAATATCAATACCTCAAATGGCCAGAATATGTTGTCGGACTGAACAGTGAAAGACGTATGTCTAAAAATTTATATGATCAGTCGTAGAGTGGTCAAGTGAGAAAATGGTTTGATAATATCAGAATTGATATCCGAAAATTAATTGTAAGTAACTGGAAAAGATATACTGAAGATCATGTTATCTTAAAGATAATTTTGAAGGAAATCAAGGGTCTTAGCGAATTGTAGTGACATTTAAATGAGAATATAAAACTGTTATAACTTACTACCTACCTATATCTACATACAGTAATTCGTTTATAATTAAAATAATATCAACCTTATATTATTTTAAAAATGACTGAAAATTATTTAACATAATACACCTATTAACCTGTAGGCTTAACATCAGCATCAGGAATTCAAAAAATAATCAAAGATGAACCCACAAAATATAAGTAGAAGAAATTAAAAACTAGCCCGCCTTCAGAAAAACATAAGTAAAATTCGAAAGACTATTTTAAAATATTTTAGTAGTTCGCAAGACTATTTGTTCAACTATACCCACTATCGAACAGCTATAACTCAGGTATTTTAAATTTAGAAAAAAACAAAAAAACTATTTACGAAATAAGTATAAACCATTAAATTTCCATCCATCTTAAATTATATTCTAAAATGAAATCTCCTAAATTTTTTTTTTAAATTATTCTTAGAGAACTAAGCATTATATTAAAAACAAAAAAAAAAAACACCCAATTACTTTCTATGAGTCTACCATAACGACTCTCAAAAATTTCAATGATAAATACTGAAAAGCATTTCGTCCGATTACACTATTTTCGTCATACCTTATACACACACACACACTAACTCTATATATATATATACACAAATCTATAGATATGAAAAAAAAATTTTACTGTCCAGGATCATATCATAATGGAACGACCAACCATCCATGTTATAACAAATGTTTATATCCATCCTTTCCAATAATATTTTTCTTTTTTTTTCAAAATTTTGTTATTCTTGCAAAAAAAAAAGAAATAATAAAAACAAAAATAAGTTTTTTTTCCAATTTTTATTATTATTCTTTAAAGAAAAATACAAAAACAGCGAAACGAAAGAAAATCCTTTCTAAATCCCACTCGTGAGCCGAATGGAAAAAATAATTTTTTTTTTTTGTTTTCTTATATGAAAATTTTGAAACAATTTTTTTTTTTTTTGTTGTTATTTTTATTTTTCAAATTCTATTCGTTCATTTCCATTTAGCTACGCTATGAATATTTCGCTTTCTTTCTGTTTATTTTTTTTTTTTTTTGTTTCATAACTCGTGAATATTTTTTGAGCTTTGGTATTTCTTCGGACATATATACATTCAAATTATATATTGTATATATATAAATATGTTATATAAAAACAGGGTGACTAGAGGAAAATTAAATTTTAATTGAAACAAAAATTTCTGTAATTGTTTTTTGTTAATTAAAATTGTTGTTGGACTATTCAATGATTAGTGAAAAATGAAGTGAAAATTTAAGATCACCTTACGGGGGTAAATTTAGTTAAAAATGTATTTCTGCATTTAACTTTATGTGACATTATTATCATACAATAAAATAATATTATCAACTTATCAAATAAATAAAACTGCGTTGTTTAAAATGCATTTGTATATAGTTTTATATCAAATTTTTAGATATAATGTATATATATATATATATATAATGGTGTATATTTTACCAAATTTTTTTAATAACTTAAAAATTTTATTGTAGAACAGTTGTTAAGTGAAGCCATTTCATCGCTAAATAGGACTCTTATACAATGTACTTAAAACAAAGTATATCATTATTATGTCTTTAATTAAACTACTTCAAATACATTTATTAAAATGTTTAAACTATTTATACAGTATGATAATGGTAATTTAATGTATACATTATGTAACACATTATGTAATATAAAAACGTTTATTTTAATAGATTTAAATTGAATTATCAAGTTCAAGTTTAGGAAGGAATACTCATAATTGTTCTGTAACCTCATCCGTGGGGCATAGGAAGGCTAAAAAGCAATACTAGAAATTGTTATTGATTAAATAAATCTATAAAATATAAGTACATAGAAATGAAATATTTCCTTGTTACAATATCATTCCAACAATTTCATACAAAATATTGACCAATAGTAATTTAATGCCACTCATTAGAAAATGACCACAAAATCTTTTTATGTACATAATACAAAAAAAAAATCAAATTAAATTAAATTATTTAGTACATCCTCCTGTATTTATATGAAAATTGGTAAATTTTTGATTGTATACTTGTTAGTATAACATTGTACATCCATACATAATATTAAAGGCTATTTTAAAATTCAAGGATGCGTTATATTATCCAGTTTTTTTTTTTTTTTTTTTTTTTTTTTTTTTGATAATAATATGTGTATCCTTTACTTTATTCGTTAAAATATTGATGGTATTTATTAGGTAGAAGTCCTTAGAGAGAGAGAGGCAAAAAGAATATATTTTGTGTTTTCTTCCTTTTTTTTTAATATTAAGCGGAGTTAAAGGATAAAACCAAGGGTATTTATTTTTGTTATTATTTTTTTTTTTCGTCATACATTTCAACATATTATTGGTAGTTTCATTTAAATTTTATGGTTGAAAATATAACAACAACAACAGCAACAACCAAAAAATACAAAAATTATACGAATATTATATAAGTAACTGTAAGTATATTTATATATATATATATATAGATATTGCGAATTTTTTTTCAGTAATTTTTTATGGATATAATTTTTTTTTTATCATATTCACATTTTACTATATACGTATAAGTGTAAAGTTAATCCTTTAAGAATTGTATATTTACATTTTTTGTTTATTTTTTGTTGCTGTTTTTTTTCTTTTTTGGTTTAAAAAAAGATCAGAATGGGTATCAGAGACCTATGATACATTTTAAAAAGTTACTGAATTTAAATTAAAAAACAACAAAAAAATAAAAAAAATAAAAAATAAAAAAATTTAAATAATAATGTATATATATATATATGTATATACAGATAGAAATATTTTGGAATAGAAAATAAAACCAAAATTTTTTTTATAACTTTATTACTTTGAATTCAATGTAAAATTTAACATCATATGTAAAGACTAGTTTTGTACTATACATAATATATATATATAATATATATATATATATATATAAGTGAACGAGTAATGATAAAAACAAAAACTGTGGTGAAAATCCGATGTAAGTGTGTTGTTGTCTAAAAACTTCATTAAGCGACTTAACCAAATAGAATTATTCAAACGATATGATGTTCAGCCTATTGTATATCTTTCAAAAATTGGTACTAAGATATCATTAGGTCATAGATATTTGACGCAATGGAACCATTTTTCGTACCCCCCCTCGACTTGTATTAAGTCAATTAATCACTTTACATTATATTTCAATTAATGAAATTTTACACACTATTCATGTCATACGCTTCATTTTAAAATAAATATAAGAAATATAATTATATACTCTGTAGGAGCTCCTTAGCTCATTTTGAGAAACTTGAATAAATAAATAAAAATAAAAATTAAATATTAATTAGAATTTATTAGACAAGTTTGACTGCCAGGTCTGAGATTATAGACTTACTTAAACTGACTTAAACATCAATGGATTAAATTTGAGTTACTAGAACAAGAAAAATAAAAAGTATTGACAAGAGTAACATACCCTACATCTGTTATTATAAGCCGGACCTCAGATGATGGAAAATAATTTAAAATCATGTAATTTCACAATAAAAATTTAATTGAAATGAAACAGATTACCATTTTATGCATATCACCAATATGGGTTAACGGATTACAATTAAAGTAAATATATTTAAATTCATTAATTATGCTAAGCCATTTATTTTTTCCCCAATGGTAAGCGGAAATTTCTAAAAACAATTACGAGAGATTTCATGCTAAAATCATTTTAAAAATTAATTTCGATTTACTTTACTTATTGTTTTATTGGTACTCCAAATTGAATTTGATCTCATATATTAATTTTTATTAGTTCGAATAAAAACGTTAATACAGTCAAATGATATTTTACAAGTTACATACTACAATTAGGTTATGATCTATTGATTTTTTAGAATGTACAAAGCATTAGAAGTCAGGCAGTATTACAATAATATTTAACAATATGTTGTGTACCTACTGCATATTACCACAATATTCATATTAAGCTAAACAGTAAAAATATTTCTATGAAAATAAAAAATTACCAAAAACACTACGATAACATCTGCTCATCAAATTTTTCATATTACCAATTTTTTGTTTCTTATTTCCATTTATAAACGTCTAAAAATTATTTAAAAAATTGAATCCTTTTTTTTTAATCATTCTATTTCCCAATATCCAATATTAGAATTTATCTCCTGAAGTGCTAATTATTTATTTACCTTGAATTTTACAATAGTTAACCCTTTTTTTTTGCAGTATAATTGAACTTTACGTTTTTTTTTTCATTATAGCTTCCTGGTATAATCCTTTTATTGTTTGTATGCTTAACAAAAAAAAAAAAACAAAAAAAAAAACTGTATTTATGAATATTCATAAACTCAATAATGAATTTGATAAAAATTACTCGTAATGCAATATTGAATTTAACTAATAATTTTTTTGATGAATTGAACACTGAATTATAATAATAAGATAATAGTATGCACACACTAATACATTTACAAAAGAAATAAATACAAAAAAAGGATAAATTGAATCCCCTAAGGATATAACAGATGCGATATCTATTGATAGGTTTTCTTCATTATTTGATTTTTGGTATTTAAAAGAATTATTTATGCATCAGTTTTCTATTAATTTTAATTTTTTTTTTACTCTGATCCTTTAAAGGACATTGAACTGGTTTTTATAATAATACTGTTTTATTTCTTTTTTGTGACTGAAATATTTCATATATAGGACATTTTTGTCTATACATATTCTTGATATAAAAGGGTTTTAATTTTCAATTTTAATTTAAAATTAATAATTTTTTAGGTGAATTTTATATGCATACCATATTAACCTATTTTCATCAACAAGGATTGCAAATTATTATGCAATTTTTATTGTATGCAGAATAAAAAAATAAACAAATTTTAATTTTCGGAGCAGCTGGAAGAATTTCAGTTTAAAAAATAAAACGACAATTGACAGTGATTCATTAAATCCAAATTTAGTATTGGTTAAGATACGAAATTTGGCAAGAAGCATGTCATTAGGAAATTTGTAATTTACGTTTAATATATTTTTATATGTGAAACATTTTTTTAATTAATAAATAATGTGGTGAACTATGCATTATCCAATTTACTGATCAATTTTGAAAGCTTAGAAAAATTAGAAAGCTTAGAAAAGTCCTTATTATAATTAAGGACAGTAAAAAAGTCTTATATTATATGTATTATATGGTAAACAAAAAATTGAATTAAGCCATTGAACATTTTTTTTGTTTTGGTTAATTTATATCATTAAAAAAATTACATTTTTTACCTTGTTTATGAACAACTTATTTTGCTGATCAATTAATTAAATAATGCATTCAATTCAAAAGGAAAAGGGTCCCACAAATAAATTTTAACTAAACATTTTTTTTTGTTTTTTATTATACAATTTTAATAGTTCAATTCAGTTTAATTTTGTTCTTCTTGTACTAAAACTGGATTATGTTATTATACACTGCCTATTGAATATATGTTAATGTTATTCAATATCATATACCTATACCCAACATATACTATTGCATATATGGTAAAGTAATATGGCTATTACATATGGTACGGTATTATATATGGTAAACGCTCAAGTTGTGACTTAGCAATAATAATACATATTTTAAGGTGTATCTAGTAAAAAAATGTTTACTAAGACTCTATCTAAAAATTTTAAATAGAAACATTGAATAAAAGAAATATTAAATTTAATAATTTAAATATTTGAAGTCCACGAGAAGAAAATTTCAATAAAATTTCTTTCAAAAGAGTTATGTGCTAAAAAAAGATGATAAAAACTTGTTTTATATGCCCCACTTCACATAAAATCAACTATAAATTCTTATATACATAACTTTACATCGTTTTTATTTTGTTCTACGAAAATCTACTAAAATCTAAAATTTTAGTACACACATACATTTTCCCAAAACTAAATTTATATTTTTGGACCTTTAAATTTTATCATAATTAAAAATTTCTATTTAAAAAAAAACTAAAATCACTCCTACACTCATAAAAAAAAAACTTACCAATGTCCCCCGCTCCAAGGTAATCTCCTATTTATTATATTATGTCAAAAACAGGACATTAAAAAATTTATGGACGGTACTTTTGTTTTCATCTAATATAATAAAAAAAATATTCATTGTTATTGTAACCTTAACTATATTAGTGTACGTATAATAACAATTAAAATGAAAAATAAAAGATATAACAAAAGGAAGGATATGCTAATCCTTTTAAAAAGGACAACAAAATTTCATTGTAATTTTTGCAAAAGAAAAAAATAATAAAAATAATACCGAAATTTTTTTTTTATATTATTCTATAAAAAATACTCTCATAAGAAGGCAAAACATTTTCTACTCCTAAACTCCATCCATCTCTACCACACAAAAACAAGAAGCAAAAATATATTCCATCTGACCAGGCTATAATACAACCAAGTAGTAAATGATATTCCTATTTCCTTCCAGTTGCTGAAATCATAAACAGGTTCATATAGTATAATATTGTCTTAACTTTGTTATTGTTTTTTTGCTTATTATCATCAAGGACATAATATCCTTTGCTAATATCCACAATATCCTTTAAAACTGTTCAACTATATAGTTATTTATTATGACCGATCTAAACATAAAATAGTTTTATTATTTAAATTTTATAACCTGATGTCCTCCTATCATATACACCATCATACTCATATTAAGACACCACTTAGGAGAAGGCTAATAAATGAAAATATTTGTCGTAAAAATATAAAAAAATTAAAACAATATGTAATACACACGCATGAATCTTTTAACGGTAATTTTTCTAAAAGAACATAAACTGTTATTTTTTCAATGGAAAACGTCCATTTTGAACCTAAAAAAAATTAATTTATTATTTTATAGTTAGTTAGAATATAATATGAAAAATGTAAATGTTGTAAATCAAATTATTAAAAATTTGGAAATTTCATGCAAACATTTTCAACTTTTACGAATTTTTACTTAAAACACTTTTAATAAATTTTTCCTTCTTTTATGGCTTTGCAATCCCAATTCAGGCATTGGTATTCATTAATAATCTCTGGTAGTCGTTGAATTTGTAGATGTTGTAATTCAAAGAATATATTTTTTGTTGGCTATAAGCCAAGGTCTAACCCGTTATTAATAATCTCTTCTTATCGTTAGGGTCTTTATAGAATCAGATGGAACTTGATTTTACATAAAATCACCTAATCTCATAATCTTTTATCAAACTTACCTCATCATTTATTTTTTTTTTCATTTTATTGGGTATTTTTTTTATTGTCCTGTTGGAATAAAAAATGCGATATGTATGGAAGCTTGTATATATGGAAGTTGTTTATGTTCATCTTGAATAATTGATCGTCACAATATTTTTACTTTCAAGAATAGTGGAATATGGAATATCATCTTTAGTGGAATATGGGTCTATAAATTCAGGTGAATAAAAAAAAAAATAGGAAAATCTTCATATGCCAACCTTTTTTACCTGAAGGTAAACTTTTTTGTTCTACATATTATCGAATTATATTCTATCGCTTTAGTATAATCGGCCTAGAATCATATAATTCTCAGAACCACACATATTACGAGTATAGTTTTATGTTCATTTTTCAACAAATAGTATAGCTCTGAAATTAATTTTAGGCATTGAGAAAAGGTCTTTTATCGCATTTCTTATTTCATAATAATTAGTTTCATCTTTATTTATTTTTTTTTTTTGATTACTGTGCCCTAAAATTTCTATTAAAAATTCCAAAACAAAAAATGAATCATAAACACTATAACAATTTAATGTAACTTTTAGCCAGAGGCTTTAATTTTTATATCCACTTTTAGAGAGTTATAAACACATGAATAAAATTCCTTTACAATACTCATGTATTGCAAGAAGATAACCATCCTTTGATTTTTTTTATTTTATTTTTATTTTATTTTTTTTTTTTTTATGATATAGTTATAATAATATACACGTACCATATATAAAGGATTTTATATCATCTCTATTCTTTTTTATTTACAAAAATATATATATACAGCAGTGGTATAACTTAAATTGGATTCAACACATTGACTGATATTATGTGTAGTTCATGATTTGAAATATATACATTTTAGAATCATTACAGAATAGTTAAGTTTAAGTGTCAGTTGAATTATATTTGGTCTCTTTCATCGTTTGGATATCATGTAGCCTAACTTTTATCAAAATATACTTATATACCTATGTATTACGTAATGTACATCAGTAAGTAGGTATAGATAATAATAAGAACAAATGAGTAATAATAAGCTTTGTTGTTTTATAATGAATAAATTTTCATTATTTTATTGGATTGTATAAAAATTTCTTTTTTAAAAAAAAAAATAGGTTAAAAAAATATTTCACAATGGCTGAAATAAAAATTGTCCTGTAATTTAAGAAAAACTTTATTATTAAAATAAAATATAAAAATTTAGCAAGTATTAAGTAGACTGCATTGAGCTTCGATTTCAAATTATTTACCTTTGATTCAAAATTTATTTCAACCACTTTACAGCATCGATTTAAGATTCTATTTTACCATAATTACAGTTAATCGATACTACTATTTTCTAACATACCAACTATGTTTGATTTCACCAAGCAGCAAACCTATAACAATTTTGTTCTACTTGTTCAAAACAAAATTAAATTTATTTTATTTTACAGCACCAATTTACAATTCAAACATATTTCAATAAAAATTGCATATAAAATAAGTTTTCTTCTCAAAATATAATTTATAGCTACAAAATTAAAATGATTGGCAATACTGAATTGTAGGCTGATACAATAACAATACAATTTTTTAATATTCAACACATTATCAGAAAATAACTTTAATTTCCTCCCTTCAATTAAAAAAAAATTATTCTTCCAATGGTTTTTTAAATCCTGTTTTATTCAATTCCAAATTGTTTGAATATCATTTCCAATAAAATTAAAAGATTCCAGTTAAGAAAAATAAATCATCCTGTATATATGCAATTGAATTCAATTAAAAAATTAGCAACTTAACATTTCTAATTCACTAGATATTTTTTATTATTTATCTTTAAAATCAAATTCTTATCCAAAACTGAAATATGTATTAAATATTAAAAGTAATACAGGCAGTATTTGTAATTAAAACAAATTAAGTATTTTTTTCTTTTATTCTTTTATTTGTTATTTTAATTTTTATGTTATCGAAATAGTCGTAATAATAACGTCTTTTGTCTAAGTTAACAATTAAAATCATCCTAAACATATGCAAAAAATGTAACTGACGTATGCAAAAAATGCAAAAAATGTAAATGCTGTTATAGAAATATTTAGATATGGAACTTATAAAAAAAAAATGTCTATATGTATACACAGTTGTGTTTCGGTTCGGAATAAATATAAATTTTTACACTCTTGACTGTAACTTAAGTTGAATAACCTTTTCGTGCTTAATTAAGTACGGTACTGCAATTTTACACTAAAATATCTACAATATTTCGAGTATTTATTTAAACAATTACTGGCTTATAAATAAAGTATATTAGGGTATATTCTGCTCATAATATGGGCCTATATAAAAAGTATTAACTTTTCAAAAATTGTTTATCGTTAAAAAAGTGAATTGAAATCATGGTTGGTATATTTTATATATGAATATCTGGACCACTGACCTACCGAATCAAAATTTTACTTATTTTTATACAATTACGATTTCAATCAAAGTTAAACAAACAAATTTTTTTAATTATTATATTGATAACTTGGAACTAGTAAGTCTTTTAGCTTGTAGACAAGATAAATACTAAAAAGATACTATTAACAACTCCTAAAATATAATGTGAATCTTTTTAAAAATATTTTATGAAACAGAAAACAGATTATTAAGAAGTAGGTACATAGTAAGAACTAAGAAAAAATGTACCCTTTACCCAATAATATTATCCAATAATACCATATATTATAATGTCGTTATTTTGGGAATATTGAATTTCAATATAGCCAATAAGAGATTTCATAAATAATTAAATAAAAATCAACGAAATATGTGAAAAGTTTTTATGACTTTTTCTCTTCCCAAACATTTTTTATTTGTAGCACAACACCTGAATAACTATATAGACTTATTTGATAACTACGATACTGGCGGTTTAAATATACACTTTCTTACATAATCAAAAACAAGAAAATGTTCCCAAAATTCGATTTTAATAGAAATATTTTTATTTCTATACTTTAGAAGGGTCTGGTATATTTTATAAGAAATTTCGAAATAGTTTCTAAATTTTTAAAAATATTTAACGTAATCCCAAAGTATTACAAAACTGCTTCTTTTTGTTTTTTTTTGTTTTTATTATTTTAAACTTAAAGTTTTGATCCTCTTGATAGATTCATACATTTTTTTTTTCACTTTATTATGTAATAAAATATAAAAAATATAAAATTTTTAGTTTTATCTAAGCAAAAAAAAAAAAATAAACACTTTTTTATTCAAAAAATTAAAATTTTTAATACCTTAAAAAATTTTCTCATTAAAATCATATACGAGTATGTATAGTAATTTTTGTATTTATTACTTCTGGGCATATCGAATCACCTAATTTCTATTTTTCATATTCTCAATTTTTTTTTTTATTTATTTCGGTTTTTTTGTAAATGTTAATCTTGGCAATCAGCAATGTAAATATTAGCAATTCCTAGACAATACAAAAGGTTGATACAACATTTTATAACCATACAAAACGAATCAATTGTTGTATCAAGTATTACGAATCACCACAATTGTTTTTACTCTCTCTCTCTCTATCTTTCTCTTAATTTTCCATATATAGAATGAAAAATAGTTTGTGACACTTGTTTAAAAACATTGTTTTGTTTTTAAAAATTTTTATGCTATTTTTTCTTGTATTTTACAAATTGAAATTTTTTTCTCCATTTCTTTTTTCCAGAGGAAGAAGACCCTGAAAATATATTTTATGCGATTCCCTTAGTTATGCCAAAAATTTTTTTTTTTTGTTTTATTTCTTTGTCGAATGTTCTTATATCTAGGTATTTTTAAACCAATCAACCTTTATTTATTTATTTATTCAAATAACCTGAAAGAGCCTAATGGCTTGTACAAGGTGTATATAATTATTATGTTTTACAATTGACGTAATTTTACCATGAAAATTCAATCTAAGCGATTTTCATGTTATTGAAACGAGCACATATCATATAATAAATTGATATAATTTATTTATAACACAAGCTTTAGCAAACTATACCCAATAGTGTATTGTATGTATTTATTTTCATTGGCTTATAAGACACAGACCATTTTACTATACAATTCACGATTTTCAAATTTTTAATTACGGACATTTTCACAACTATATGTATTTCTAAGTTAACTCTAACAAGTAAAAACAAACAAAAAAGGCCTAATCACACAATGGGAGATCAATTTTTCCATATATGAAGAGTATGTCAAACAACTGACAAATATGTTCATTTACAAGAAATGAATTTCCCAAATCATATTAATTTAAAACGACAGATTCTAAGCATTTCACAATCTGACTTTTTGAAATATTCCCCCAATCTTTAAAGCAACAAAAAGCATGATCCAACTTATAACAAACGAGGCGTTACCTAAATTTGGTTGCTCATACAAGTTGAATTTTTTTACTCAATACGGAATTGAACATATATATTTCAAGTACACTAAAATATAAAAATTTAGATTAAAAATTTGGCAAATATTATTTCCACCACAAACGATATGTGGCAACAACATTTTAATCGCTTTAGACGAAATCTAAAACATTAGAGTACTCTGGTATGATGATTTTAAATTTCAAATTATTATGTGTAAAAGATAGTACATAATATGCAACTCTATTGTACTGTAATTTCTGTTTTACATTATACTGTCATATATAAATATTTATTTTACTAACTCTAATTAAATGCCTTTGACTGTACATTCAAAAACTCCACTTATAATGAAAAATTCATAATAATAAAAAAAAAAAAAAAAACCAACAATATAAATTTCAGATAATGTGCATGAAACAGCTAATATACATGATGTAGATCTTCATTTTGCAAGTCATGCATACTTGAACAAGCCACCTAAGACTATACATCCATCCATCCATTCATTCACATTTATTTTATAGAAAAAAAAATCTTTGGAAATGATAAACAAAAACATGTGTTCGTAGGTAACAAACACCATAATAAAAAAAAAAAAATTAAAACTAAATTCATAATTCACAACTCCAATAACGTATCAAGAAGAAGATGATAATACACCATTGGTAGTTAATGGAAGAAACATAAAACTGGAAAAGAAGGAAGTTAATAATAATTGTGGTGAATAAAATGCAAAACTAATTTGCTACAGTCAAACGCTTTAACTCAAAAGTATTTCTCTTCCTTCTATTTTGTTTTTTTTTTCTTTTGTTGGCAATTTTTTGTTTTTGCAAATCACTTTTATGAACAACTCAAAACACAAGAATCTTATAGAATTTAACATTTATACACATCAGAAATATTGTAAGAGCCTTTGAGGCGCCATTTCTATCAGACTATTTTTCTAAATTGATAACATGATTTTTTGAAAGAGTTTTTTTTCATATTTTGTGTACATGAGCATAGAGTTAAAAAAAAAACTAAAAGTCATCATAATAACTTGGAATATACATAATGTACTTTTTTAGTTTAGGATGATTTCCTTCAAAGATGAATGAATAAAGAAAGAAAAAAAAAACACAAAAATAGAGAATGTCCAAAGCAATTACGTCACACAGAATTGAATGAATATTTTTTTTTTTTTTTATTTTTTTTTCTTGTTTTGCTCAGTCGTTTAGAACCAATGGAATCACTTTCAAAATAAATAAAACCCTAGAACAAAAGTTGTATACTACGTTGCCCTTCTGTGAGTACTTCAAAGTGTTTTCAATTATCACTATACTTGATCATAAGATTCTAGAAAATTATATACATATACAACATATATATATATACATATGAACATGAATCTAGAATCATAGTACAGAAACAAGAATATCAAATGTTTCGAAATTTAGTTAGAGAGTTAATTTTTCAAAAAAATAATTTTGAAATTCAATACGACAGTATTTATGATGAGATGATTTTTTTTTATTTTTAGATTTCAGGTTATGTTTTGTAAAGAATATTATTGTGTTTGATATGCAAAATAAGTCAACTAAAAAATTATAATTTTTATGTTTTCTGTAATGATGATGATTTTTAGTAGATTTTAAACCTATAATGGTTTTTCTAATGTAAAGGTTGTTCTAATAATGATTTTTATGTATAGACTTCCTCAAAATTTAAATGATTTCCTTGTCTATCAATAGTGTTGAGTGTTTGAAGTTCAAAGTTTTTTATTTTGATTTTTTAAACTTGATTAATTGTAATTGAAAAAAAAAACGATTTGTCAATTATGAAAATTTAAGAAATTGACTCTATGATAATTAAGATGACCTTAAAATTCTACCTTCAATTTTTACATCTTACCTGATGGCATTATAACACTAAAATATAATATTTTTATGTAATTGATTGATTAGTAAAATTAATGGTTAATCTCTTTTGTTGCAGAGTAATTCAATGGTAATCAACGGTCCTATTTTAGCAACGAATCTCTTCTTTAATTAATTAAATAACTGACATAACTAGATTGTCATGGATGACTTACCATTGAGCTATACACAAATATCATACAAACTACTGAATGCCTTCATTAGAGACAGGTTGTACCGTATACAAGGAAAATAAAAAAAAAATAGCTAACTACTCTGCATAAGCATTACTGACTTTATATACCCGAATATTGTCAACATTCGATTATATCAACATCTTCAACCTTTCATTCATCGTTATTAAGATAATTTAAAATACTAATAAATATCCGGAATTAACCGAATACAATAAATATTAATGAACTGAATTGTTAACATACTTTAGTGTATTTCAGGGACACAAGATGTACTCAAAGAAGCCTCGAAAATATATTTTAGATTGGAATTTCGAAGTTTTCCACAAATTTATATTCAATTCCCTTTTTATATTTAATATTTTTCCATAATTTTTCTCAATTGGGGGGGATCCCGAAAATATTTAAAAGATAAATTACAGAAATTTTATACAATGAAATCACATAAGAGACCTTTGAAGAACTTAAGTGAGGACTTCTCTAACAAGATGGAAATTATTTCCGGAAAAAATACGTCAGTCGAGTCGTGGCATTAAAAAGACACAATTAAATGCAAATTTGTTTTCCAGAAGCAACTGGAATGGTCATTTCGTACTCTTTAAGAAATTTTAAAAGTTACCAATTTTATTAGACTACCTTTGAACAAACAAACAAAAAAAATAGTAACAACCAAGTGGTAATTTCCTTTTTTATAATGATGGGTCGTTCATTAACTTTTTTATGAAGCAGTAAAACACATTTGTAATTTTTACAATAACAGCATTTTTTCCCCATATGTAATTTATGAAAATTAAGGTAGCAGGACCAAATTAGGGATATGCCAGGATCTTAGAAGTCTCTAAAATGTATATGGTTGTTTTTTGTTCAACATAGAAAACAGATTAAAGACAAGAGCAACATTTGGAAGATTGCAACCGATATGGAGGTACAGCTCAATATCCAGAACAACTAAACTTAGAATATTATAAAGATAGAATATTATATAGAATATCCTAAACCAGAAATTGTAAGTCGAAAACAATTAGCAACAATGACCTCTGATTACTAACCAGCGAAGAGCCCATATTGAAATAAATCGAAAGAAGGGAATGAAGATGGAGAGGCCATACACTTGGAGAGCCGTCAAACAGCATCGCGCAAATGTGCTTAGAATGGAGTCCACCGCGTACAAGAAAGCCCGGTTGTCCAAAGAACACCTGACGGACTAGAAAAAACAAACATAACATGGGAACAAGTGTGAAAACTGCAGCTAGTTATCGAGTAGGATGGAAATGTTAAGCGGAAGCCTTATGCTTCCAAGAGAAGTAAGGGAAAAAAATATTTACTGGATTTTTTTCTTATACTTATAATAAACTTTATTTCGGTAGACCATTGAGATCGAAAAAATCGTACTTAATATTTCGTTACAAATTGGTTGTTTATCATTTCAATTTATCCTGGACACACTATAGCTTTTTATTGATTTATCTTAAACAACAACCTCATACGTAATAATAATTTATTTAAAAAAGGAAAATTAATTTAAATTGGAAGTGTTATTGCGGTAATTATATATAAATAACAAATTTTTGTATGTAAAGCATTTTCAAATGAAATTTCTGATTGAAAACCAAAAAAAAAATTTTAAAAATATTTAAATTCGCTACGTCTCATTTAAAAGAATAATAATGAAAATCGGTTTTGAAATGATTCAAATATTTGTACTGTATTTTTTTTTTAATTTACTAATTAATTTATTTTTAAATTTATTTATATAGGGCTTATTAAGCCTGTGCAGATTAATTATAATAATTTATTATTGAAAAACAAAATTCGACTTTTAATTGCTAAATTTAATATATCACTAAAACAAAAATTTGAATCAAAAATGTTGTTTTTAGTATTCATACAGTATACACCAATTATACAAATTGTAGAGATTAATACATTCATTGTATATATCGAATTCAATAATAAATAAATAAAAAATTGAGCAGAGTTAACGATGTAAGTGTGAATTTTATATCATATTAAATTAAGAGCAAAATAAATCAAATTATTCTGCTACTGTATTTTCTGTCACTAAACATAACAAACAATATGTTACATTTAGAAGAAAATACACCAATACATTTCTAAATCAGAATATGAAAAGCTAAATAAACAAATCTTTAACTAATAAAAAAGTCAGGAGCTATTCTAGAAGTAATGTCAAATTTCAGAAGTTTATATATAAAATTTATAACTGTAAAATTATAATAATATAAAATTTTAAAAGAAAATACAAAAACATTTTTTTTATTTCTAAATATATATTTTTTTTTGTTTTTTTTTTATTTTTATTTTTCAATTTTATTTTACATCAATTTTTCATTAACATTATTTATTCTGTCACAGTCTATGTACAAAAGAGAATTTTTTTTTTGTTTATTTAAACTTATATAATATACAATAATATGCATTTATGTAAATCTAAATTTATGGAGAAAATTCTATACAAGTAACAAATTAAAAATTACTCACAATTAAATAAGGACTTTTCATTTTTTTTTTGTATATAATTTTACAATTTTGATATCCTTTTTTTTTTTTAATATTCAAAAATGTTTAAAGAATACTGACCAAAAACAATTTTTTTTCTTATTTTTTTTTTTTTTTGTGTATTAAAATTAATAGTATTTTTTTATTAACAATAGTTCTAAAAAGATATTCTAAAGTTTTAAAGTGTTTCCGTATTGTTTATTTTGTAGTAGAGTAGAGAGTGTTAATGAGTGTTTTGTGTGAGTATATTTGTTTGTTTTTCTGTTTTGTTTTTTTAATTTTTATAAATTTACTTTGATACAACTGGATGGAAACCATTTTCATCAGCTGTATATGTTACTTCATGTGTTTTACCATCAGCATCAACATAACTCCAGCTACCTGTCATAACAACAACGGGTTCTTCAGCACCTTCAACATTTTTTAATTCACCGGTTTCATCACGACGTTGTCCATCACTTAATTCATATCTGAAAAATTAAAAATTAATTTGTTTTTAATATAAATTGAGAAAAATCCAAAGTTATAGTTAACGTTTGAAAAGAGGAAGCTTTATTTGAAAAATATTTCATAATATAGTAAATTTTAATATGGTTACATCCAAATTAAAAATATCAGTAGATATTACAGTGTAGCAAATGCTGAGTATCATAATAGGAAACCGTTAACTATAAGTTTTTTTTTGCAAAATGTTGTAATCTTAATATCAGTTTAACTCCCACATTATGTTTTCAGTATTTAGCTCATATAAAATTTCCTGTATGCCCGCAAATATTTTAGTTTGACAGTTGAGTATTTAAAATTAATTAAATAAATATAATATACATATAATGTATGTATATAAATAAATTCATTAGAAAATATAGAGGACTGCGGTACTTTAGTTATATATACGTGCATGATTATTATGAATATTAATTATAAAATACAGAAGTCAAATGAAATGTCAATGTCAAATCAATGAATGTCAAACAAAAAAAAAAAAATTATTATTTTATTAAAATTACATAACAAATTCGATTTACCAAATTAAATACCAAATAGAAAAAAATTTATTTAATTGCATAATAACAAAAACAACAATCCATTAAAATTTCCAATTTAGAAAAACAAACAATAAAAATAATAAAAAATGAAGATTCACTCTTAAAAAAGATGCAATGCAGTATCCGCTTATGTCAATAATTTTTTTTTTTTGTTTTGATTATAAATTTTTTATATGTCATTGTCAAAAAAAAAGTAGTTATTTTTCTGTTTTTGTTTGTTTATTATCATTACAAATTTTGTAATTGACATTAGAAATCGTTTAATTAGTTGTTTTTTTTTTTGTTTTGGTAGTTTATCTCAATTTTGCTGTAATTAATTATTAATAAAATCGTGTTTAAGGTTAATTGGATTTAGCACACTTTATTTAATTATTTTTAATTAAGAAATAATTTTTTATTAATTGCATTTTAAACAAATTAATAATATATAATATTAAATTAATTGTGTGTTGTTATTTTTTTTTTTTATTTTTTAGCTTTTATTAAAAATTTTTCAAATGGAATTTATTGAATCATTGTTGTGTACCAATATATATAGGAATAGTAGTTGGAAATAATGTTTTTGTTTTTATTTTATTATTATTAGTTATTAAATTTAAATCGGAATTTGTCATCGGTTTTGTGTAAATAAAATTGAAAAGCAAATCTTAATCTTAAATTGAAATCTTATATTATAAAAAGTATAGATATAAAATTGTACTAATTTGATTTAATTTAAATATAGCAAAGAATTAGAATACATTCATTGTATTTATACATACGTTATTGTATTCTAAGTCTTTGAGACATAGATAGCGTATTGCGGTAAATTGTAATCACTGAATAAATCCATTGTACATAGATCCAAAATGGATTTCAGATCCACCAGTTAATACTACTAAACCTACCCAAAGGCATCTAGCTATGTGTGAAATATTTTTAATAGTATTAACACTTGACAGTATCACCAACTTAAAAATTTTAAATTATTTTTTATTTAACATTTTCTAATTAATTTAAAATTATCTGAATTGAATTGAAAAATTAGAAACGATTTTCTATATACTGACTTATGAAGATACAATGAATTTATTTAAGCTATAAGTGCAAGCTGTATGTGTAAGCTTAAATTAAAATTGCCACTTAATTACGATACTCAAATTTTAATATGAAAATTTACTTAAAAAAAAAATTAAAAATTATTATTCATCAAAAATAGTAATAATAAACATAAAGAGGATTATCAATGATGATAATATTGTATTAGTAATAGTAGTAGCAGTAATAATAGATTACTAGTATAAATTACAAGTAGTAGAAATAGTTATAATAACGACATTTTTATCAAACTGACCAAAATTCAAAATATATATATACATAATATACATATACGAAAAATTTGTAATTATAAACATAGCCCCAATATCATTTGCTTTTTTATTACGAAATCATTACAAAATTTATTCATTTTTAAAAACTTGCAAGAACACAATTAAATCATGTAATCATCAATTTTTTTGTTTTGTATTTTATTTATTTTAGAGTTGTGCATATATTATGCAATCACATAAAAATATTTATTTACAAAAAAGAAAAAAAAATTAAAAAGAATAAAAATTGAAAATGTAGTAGGAGCAAATCAGAAATGAAGAAGATTGGATTTTAAAAAATAATAAAAATAAAAACAAAAAAAAAGCCTTGTAATTCACAGCATTGTATGTTGTTGTTGTCATTTAAAATATACATGTATATTTTATTATAAATCAACATTGAGTATCTTCATCAATTAATCATTGAATAAAAATTAACAAAATATATATATAAATATGTGTATACATATTTTAAAATATTCAAATATTCATTTTATTTTCTTATACAAATAGATTTATATATACATATATATTTTTCACTGCAACATTTAAATTGGAATTTTCATAATGACCATTACAACATTTTGATTATTCAATAATCATCAGAAGATTAATAAAGAATTTTTCTGAAAAAAAACAAAAAAGGAATGAAAATGAGCACTAAATCTTAAAATGCAATTTTTTTTTGGATAACTGTACAGAAAAAACTAAGAAGAAAATTAAATAACATGTGACCATGAAAAATTATCGTATTAAAAACGAATGGTTCAGAAGCTCATCTTCAAATAACTGTTTTTGTGGCTATTTTTGTTGTTGTTTTTTTTTTTTTTTTTTGTAAGTCATTAAAGGAAACCACAATTCACCAAAAAAAAAAATTAGCATGAACATCAACACCATCATAATAATTCAAGAATTATTTATTAAATATATATATACGAGTACAAAAAAAGTAAGTATTGCTAAATTTTTTGGTTTTGTTATTTTTATTTTATATTGGCAATATTTATACAGGAGAATTGCCATAATATATCGACTTGATATGCATCGTTTTGATTTTTATCGTTAAAAAAATCAGCGTTTTAATCATCAAATAAATTAATACATGTCGATCTAAATCTAAATAAATAATTACAATTCAGACTAACACTCGAAGAATGAATGTGTATTGCATAAACGCAAAATCTCTTTAGACATTGAATTTATGTAACACATATTGTTTGCGATGAATTACAAATTTAGACTTTAATGTTATTTTGAAAGTATGCAAATCTACGAATTATAGGTTTATGTTTTCACACATTATAAGCAGAGTCATAGAAATATTATAGTATGTTTTTGGGAGTCATATCAAAGATAGCATGAGAGACGTAGACAACGTCTCTGTAAAATGACATAGAGCCATAGAAAACTCTCCATAAACTTTGCGTTTTTAAAAAACTATAACATATTATTTGAACGGTTAATATTATTTAACATTAACTTACAATCTTAATAACCCAATAATTTTGAATATTTAACGGTTTTACTTATTTCAGTTATTTCAGTATTTGATTGAGATAAGTACAAAAAAAATAACACAATATAATAATAATCATTATAACGAGATTCGCCTGTACACCATACAATAATTTATTAATATGTAAAAAATAAAACAAATTATCTACACTTAAGCTTTAATAAAAAAAAACAAAAAAAAAAAAAACGAAAACAAAATCAAAAAGCCACATTGAAGTTTTTTGGTGCATTGAATTTAATTCACTAGAAAACTTAACCACATTATCAAAATTATAGTATGGTGACTAACTAAAGGAATCACTCGTTTAAATGTTTCCGATTTTTGTTTTTTTTTTGTGTTCTCATTTTTTGTTTTCAATTTTTTGTGTTACCAAAATTTAATGGTTTTTATGTTAAATAAATCAATTATGAATGAAATTTTGTTGTTTTGGTTTTATTATCATTTTTTTTTTTTCAGTAATAAATATTAATAAAAAACGCAACATGACGTACCAACCAATCTACGATGATGGTACTGTATATATACAAAAATTTTTATTGTACAGAATTTTTTTTTTTTTTCATAGGTATAGGTACATTAAATGAGTTTGTTATTGTTGTTTTGGTTGATTTTATCGGGTGTTAAAATAAATTATAATAAAATTAATTAAAAAAAATAAAATGTATTATGAATGATGTTTTGTGTATGTTTATTTTTGAAAGAAGAAAAATTGGAATTTGTTTGCAATTTATTTTTAAGGATGGTATAAACCAATTTTTACAATTATATTGTTTTAATTTTTTAATTATAGGATACGTGATTGACAATAAAAAATTGAAAGTCCTTAAATTTATAAATCAATTTTGGAATATGATTGAAATGAAAATTTCAGTCTTTTTTTTAATTTTAGATGATATATATTATTACATATACATCGTATTTTGTATATGAATATTGAATTAAGCTTTATAAAAATGAATTGAAGCTGTATTAAATGATGAGGCAATTATTATGTGAGCATTGAATAATAAATATATTAGGTTATTTATAATTATTTTTTTATTGATATGTATATCATGTTTTGCTGCATATTAATATATAGGAAAAATTTTAGACCTTCGGAATGTGGACCTATTATTTTTTTTAATATTTTAATTTCTAGTACTGAACCTGATCCAAAATTGAACCTGAAACATTTTGTTTTCAATTTTTTTTGTTACCAAAATTTAATGGTTTTTATGTGAAATAAAACAATTATGAATAATTTAATTAGGATTGAAAATAAGATGCTCTATTCAGCTTAAATTTTAGTTTATATTGAATTTGTTTTTCTTAGTTTTAGTAAAATAATGTTATTTATTTTAATTTTTTGATTAAATCTGACAAATCATTAATTTCATTAAAATTGTATAGTTATCTTCATGACTACTGTTTTCATTGTAATCTCTATAGCTATTGTACTCATTGTAATAAAATTGAATTTATGTTTTTAGGTAGTTGTATTGAATAACCTATGCCTCAATGATCGTGGTGAAAAGAAAAACAGAAATATACTGACTGTAGTATATATCATGAACATCATTGAAAAATGAAAAATTGAATATAACCTAAAGGCATTAATATTATTTAATAAAATATTAATATCTATATATATATATATATATATATATATATATATGAAATAATGTTATAATAAATATTAATTTAGGTCAGGATATTAAAATAATGATAGTTATTATATTATAAAATTTATCACTTAAATGAAGAAGTCAAACCTTCCTTTATTGAATAAATTACATTCAATGAAATTTTATACCTTTAATTATATATATAGATAATAATTTATTCATATAAGTATTATGTTTTAAAATATAGAGATAATATAGAAACAAAAAATAATAATTGCATTGAAATTTTTATGATGTGCCTAAAACTATTTATAATTTAATGTCTTTTTTTTTTATTTTTGCTTTTGTTATTTTTATGCATGTATTTATTTAATTTAAAAATATATTTATTTTAAAATGAATTAATTATAATGCTTTAGCAATAGTTTTCATGAATTTACTGTTACAGAGAACTAATTCTAATGAAAATATTGCATATCCTTTTTGAATTATTAGAATAATTAAATGAAAATGTTTTTATCATTTTTAATTGGTTGTTTACCCGAAAAAAAGGTCCTCAATTTTGACTGTACATTTATGAGCAATCGAAGAAATAAAATTATATTAAATTAAATTTTTTGATTATTTGTTTTTGATATTGTGTACTCTTTTTTTGCACTTTTTGTGCTTCAAATATTGATTTTTTATTAATTTAATTTGAGCCCAAATTTGAAAATTATTAAAAAATGTATCCCGATCATTTATTGAATATGTGATTTTCCATTTTCTATTTATATTTGAGACATATGTTTTACAAATGATACTCTCTATGTCAAAATTTGAAATAAATGATGCACAGTAAGTGAATATCCCATAAGGAGTTCAATAAATTAAAAATTGTTTGTAGGAAGTAACTACATCACAGAATAAGCGTTAATCATTAGTAAATATAAAAGCGGTTTGTATTTCTTAAACACATTTTCGTAAGCACAATCATTTTAACATTTTGATACCATCCAGAAAGGGATTAATCTATGGAATTTTCAAATATAATTTTGTATTTGAAATTATATTATCGTAATGTGCGATTTCATTGACAAACTAATGCAGTTTCCAAAAATATTTGTTTCAATATACTACAATTATTATGTTCTAAGTTACTATATGCAAGGAAGCATATTGAAAATAACACAAAAATAAAAGATGTTGACAATGGAAAATAGCTTGTGAGGGATGGTTTCACAAAATAACATATTTCTTCACTTTTAAAATGTTCTAATAACAATATTTGAGAAGCACTGTTTTGTTGTTGTTTTAATTCGGTTTTTTTTTTTTTAAATAAATATATAAAAAAATAAATAAATAAATTAAAAACAAAATATTTTTTCTAAAATATTAAATCCTTGTTATCAAATAAAAAATAATAAATATCACTTAATTCTCATATTATATAATTCTTTTAATATAATCCACAATTTTAATAGAATCCTTTTTTATTTTTTTTGTTTTTTTTTTGTTTTCTTAAATATTTTATAACAAGCAAAAAAATTTATTTTTTTTATTTGTTTTTTTTATTGTTATTTTTTTTTCTTATCATAAATTATAGAAATGTTGAATTGAAAAAATAATCCTTACTCATAATGATAGTTTCCGGATCCATCATTATTATTTTCGTATTTAACAATTGTTACTTCCGGTTGTTGTTGTTGGGGACGAGCTAATGCAACAGCAAATAATACAACAAAAACTGCGATATATTTGAACATTTTTAATATAATTTTTTTTTGTTTGTTTTTAGAATTTAAATTTTATAAATTAATAAAATTAGATTTTTAATTTAATTAAAAATTTGAATTTTAATTTAATTATTAATGGTAATAACTGATGCTAGGAAACTTTGCAACTGATGCTAGTTAAACGATGACACTCGCCTTATATACTAAAAAAAATAACAATATTTATGTTGTGTTTTATACGATGATGGTGTGTGTGTTTTGGATATTTTAAAATAACAAAAACAAAAAATAAAAATAAAAAATTTTCTTGATCTGATGTTGCAAAGTTTTCATTATTACCGTTTTTGTTGTTTTTTTTTTTTTTTTTTTTTTGTTTGAGTGATCCAAACTCTTTTGGATACTTTAGTTATCATTTGTTGGTGTAATGTTTTTTTTTTATTATTATTATTATTATTTGTAATAACGCTTTCGTTATTTTAGCTGATGGTAATTCCAGACTGTATAAAGATGAATTTATGTACGAGAGGAAGGGTTATTAAAATATTGGTTAGTAGTGTAAGTATATCGTATAGTAAAGTAATTTAAGACTTGGTCTTTTATTTTTTTGTATTATTAATTTTTATTTTAAATTTTATTGCTTTTTTTTTTATTTTTGTATATTTGTTATATATAGGTGTTTTGAAGATGTTTTTAATTTTTTTTTTTTTTTTAAGTTAAATATAATAAATGAAATAATTGTACTTATTATTGGCATGCTAGTATGATTTAAGCTACTTTAAGAAACTAACATTAATAATACGATTGAATATAGAAAGAGTTCTTGGAAATAATTATTCCTTGTTTTTTAATGAATTAAGGCATAGTTTAGGATCAATAGAGAAATATTTGAACAATCAGTTGTTGACCTAGATGTGGAAATATTATTGAATTACTTTTCAGTATTTAGCACCACCTCAATTCTGAAATTTATATTGAATTATGTAACATCTACTAGTGAGCAATCTCAAATTGTTAACAGTCTCCAAACACTGTAAGACTGACTTTTTTTTACCAATAAAAGATATTATAGCTGTATTAGAGACGCTATTGACGTCTTAAATTGGTGCCAGAAGTATGTAAGTAAATTACTTTTTGCAAACCCTTTTTACTTTTTTATCCTTTTTTTCCCAAATATTTTTATAATACTTCTATTTTTGTAAAATTTGACTTTCTTAATTCAGTTAAAAATATTTTTGAAAAACGTTAGATTTTGTTAAAAACATGTTTTTATACCAAAGGATTTTTTCGAAAAGTGTAATTTGCAATAGCCTTTTCATCTGTCGGTCCTACTACCCATAATTCATCATGTTCAACCAACTTTTATTCAAGACATACATATTCGGTTCGATTCGATATGAATCACTTTCTTCTACACAAATCTAATTTAGATTCAAAGCTTAACATTTTTATAAGTTTTTTAGTGTGCAGAAAAATATTTTATTGATTATAAGAGAAAATTGTCTGTAAATTTTGCTTAAAATTTTTACTTTTAAAAAAACAAACATACTAAAAGCAATTTAAATTTATGATTTTTTTTTAATTGAAGTCATGTAGGTGTACCGTTGTGATTGTACCATTCCTGATATATTCATAATTTCATAAAAAAGGAAAAATAAAAATATTTTATAACTACAATAAAATATGTACACAAAAATTTAATTGTATATAAATTAAAATGACCTTGAGAATATAAATAAAAAAAAACTCATCTTTTAATATACAAGAAGTCCTAAATTTGATTAAAACTAACCAATATAAAAAAAAATAAAAATAAATAAAACAAAAAAGGATTTACAAGAAAAATTTAAATTTTTGAAGGATTAATTTTTAATGAATAGTCATACATCGTGTAATTATTATGATTTATATGAATCGAAATAGGATATTTTAATAAAAGCAAAAAAAAAAAAACAAAAAATTAAAATAACGCCCAACATATAATTAAAGTAATAAAAATATGTGAAGATTCATTTAATCTATAATTCGAATACAAAATTCTGTTATTAATAAATGGTTGAATTTTCATAAAAACGGAAAATTGATTGGTACTTACTTATTTGATAAATTATGGTGTATGTTGACAGGATTATTAAAAATTTTTTTTACATATACAATTCATATACTTTCATAAAGTTTAATTCTTAAATTATTGGAAGATTCATAAATTTATAAATTCTGAGTGACCTAATGACCTGTAATAAAACACTTTAATTCGATTTTAAATTCATTCCAAGTTCATAACTTTAGTCTTTTGTTTTTATTGTGTAAATTATTGTTCAAATTTTGTAATTATATAGTTATGAAAAATAACATTTTAGTATGTAAAATATGTACTTGATTTATATAGAACAATTAAATTTTTATAGAAATTTCAGGAAATAAATATTTCAAGGTGGATTAAAGAATATTTTAGACATTGAAATTTGACTTGTAAAGTTGTATTTATTAAAGTTATTAAAATTCTTAGTTAAATGTTTTAGTTAAAATTATAAAGAAAAGATAAATGATCATAGAAATCTATACCGACATATGTGGCGCATGAAAATTATAGTAAATAAATATAATTCAAATAATCACAAAAATCTACTGGCATCCTATTATTATCCTGATATTTACGAAACATCACTATAATTTTGTTAATCAAAAATAGACTTTAAAATCGATATAGTTATATTATTAACTTTTATTAGTATATAATAAATAATAAATGAAACACTTATTTTCTCACTTATCATTTTTATTGCTATAAGATTGTTGCGAACTCTTACAACACTATTACAGCACTATTAGTGTGAATTTAAGTGATCCGCAATTGTTGCGAAACGTTATAAGTAAGTTATAGCACTAAAATGGAGAATCCTATAAGGCACCGGAGCAATTACTGTAAAATTGTTATAGGATACATATATATAAATTTTTAGTATACATATGTATTAGTGTATATGTATTTTGAAATAAAATTCATTTAAAATAATTTATGTTATGCGAGAGTGAGAAAGATATTATTTTTTATTTTAAAATAATAATTTTATGGAGTTTATATTTATTTCATGAGAAATGGAGATAGATATTAATTACATATTTTTATATTTGTCTTACTAATAAATAATATTTTGCGGTTATGAATAATTGTAATAATATTTATAATTATTGTGACCAAAATACAAAATTTGACTAGGAAAAAAATATCATTGACATTTATTATAATAATACTTTGAAAAAATAAATTGCCCTTAAAAAATAACCAATTTTTAAATAAATAAAAGAAAATGTACTTTTAAATTGCAAAGAACATTCTTATAGCAATATTAATCACATTATTCCCATAAAAACATAATTATAACACCTTTAGTGCTTATCGGGAGTCATATAGGAGTCTTATAGCACCAATTTTTTTTTACTATAACAATAAAATGTTACGTGAGTTATTATGTTTAAACAGTATTTATTATGACCAGTTTTTATAGTAATTTATTATTTGTTAGGTGTGTGCACTTCGAAGAAGTTTTAGTTAGAGAGGGAATATCTTTGAATAGATACCCTTTATATAATGGGGATTAGCAATTAATGGAATCAATCGAAAGTAAAAAATTAATTAACTATACTAACTGAGAATTAAATCTATAAATGTAACTCAAATCAAGAGTATTAAGAAGAACTACAAGATATATGTCTATCATTTTGATTCAATTGTTCTTAAGTCGACAAACTTTTTTTTTATATATATGTTGATTAGCCAATAATTATTGATTTAGTACTTGGCCAATTTACAATAAATATTTTTAATAAATTTCAATCTATTTTTAATTAAAAAACCTAGATTTTTATTTAATTATTTTTTTTTTTTAATTTATTGAATTTACTTTACCTTGGAGCAATATACAAATGAATCTCTGATGAATCTTTTGTGTATCGAAGATACAATTAAAACGAATAAGAACTAAACTATATAATATTATTAATAACTTTTTCATTGTGATAAATTTAAATTTTGCAATAAATTTAAAATTAAAACAGGATTTAAAAATAAAAATATCCAATATAGCTAAAGGGATTAAAACCAAATCGTATTTATTAATTATCACATCTAGAAACACCATTGAAGATTTTTGATAGAAATATACATAAAAAAAAAATTATGAAAATATTGAGGATTTAGAATATTTCAATTATTAATGTATTAGATCAGTTAAGAATGATGACATGGAAATAAAACAGAATTAGAAAATTGTTAGAAAAACAATTCGAATCAAAATAAATATAATAAAAATTAAAATATATATAAAGAACAACTTTAAAGATAGCGAAAAGAACATTGAAAATGTTAACCATTTTAAATATCTTGAATTTATTACATGGAGTGTGACAAACAAAAGAAAATATTGATTTCAAAGTCAACAGAGTAAAATAGATCTTTGCATAGTTGTGTAAAATGTACAACTTAACAATTTCAACAATAATCACATTTAGAGAGGGTACAAAAGAAGATATAAATTTCACAGCCAAAAAAGGCTAAGAAAAAATTCTGTTCACAGCTACGTATAAAGTGTAGTCCGAAAGATCGATGAGTGTCAAAATTGTATAATCAGAGTGGTCATGAAATGAGATCAAGATAATAGCACAAGATCATACTGAATTGCAAAACTTTTTTTATGCTCTTTGATGGTCTAAGTTATGAAAATTTCAATTGGTAGTATATTTATTAATAAATTTTAATTTAATGTTTCTTAGTTTGATTCAATATTAAAATTAAATAAATAACTGATAAAATACCTCAAAATAAAAAAAAAATATTATTTATAGAATTAAAAGCAAATTTTTTTTTTTAACCTTGGACTCGTTTCCTTCTTAATAAATATCTAAATATTCTAAACTTAATTAATAACATAAAAGTTAGAATTATTTTGTAAAGATGACAACAACAACGACATAATTTTGATTCTAAAACAAAAACAAAATGTATGCCTATTAACATTGTAATAATATATAATTAAAATCTCATTAACTAAATTTATTAAAATTACTATTACTATTTTTTTATTAAAAAATAGTATTTAGTTTATAATCAAGCAATAATCAAACAAAAAAATAATGTCCAAACTTTGTATAGATATACTAAGATTTAAATAAAGATCCTGTACTAATTTACGTAATTAAATTAAAATAAAATAAACTATAAATGCGCAAAAATAGATCCCGCATTATTAAGTAGAAAAACTTTAATTATATATATATATATATATTAATTTTATTAAGATTAATATTTTTAAATTAAAATTGATATAAAAAGATATTGAAACAGAAAATATGAGCTACATAATAAGCAGATCTCTGTCATGAAAACAAACTGTCTGTCTGATTCAGTCATGAAAACAAACATAAAAAATATTTTACTAGCTTGAGCACATTAAACGAATGGTATAAAATAGAAAATGTTTAAAAGAGGAAATGAGCTGTACAATAAACAAAATATTGTATAGGATATCACCAAAGTGACTTTAGTCATCAGTCAAATAAGATTAGTATATACATTTCACTGCCTTGAAGACGTTAAAAATAATTTAAAAAAGCTATAAGACTAAATAATCAAACCAAGATGATCTTCGTATTCAGGCCTGAAATAACAATATTT
Source organism: Argyra leucocephala (assembly GCA_963942445.1). Lineage (NCBI taxonomy): Eukaryota > Metazoa > Arthropoda > Insecta > Diptera > Dolichopodidae > Argyra > Argyra leucocephala. Next base: position 135,267,394 of record OZ012681.1, on the reverse strand, counting down.
CTGGGTAAATAAAATTTGTGCTGATAAGATAAAATATATCTACATATATACAAACCTCAACTGAATAAAAATTATACGAAATTAATAAAAAATATGATTCTGAGGCATCACGATTAAAAATCTGTACTAACAAGTAAATAACATGAGTTTACTGAAGTAATTTATCTAATGGTTTTATTATTGACAACCGGATAAGTCTTCTAATTTGAGTAAATTAAAATTTTTCGTTTAATATCATATTCTCTATTGGTACTGTCCTTTTTTTGATGATGACAGTTTTATATAGACGCAATTTTTTCAAATCTATTGTACTCCTAGTTTGATTGTTGTGGCATTGAAATAGAACGTGATAGGAGGATTCCCCTTTTATGTGAGCAAAATCTGCATAATATTGTGTTGGACCCCCTTATCAAATTTATTTGTTAAAACTGATTAATTAATGAACTCGAAAAGACCGAGAAGATTGATGGGCTCATCATATAATTCTATAAATTTAATTAAACCTGATTAATAGTTCATTGTTCATCAGGTTAATTTGTCCAACACATCGCTTTTACTACCTATCCTTCCATATTAAAATTAATTTTTAATTTTTTTTAATTTATATTACAACAATTTAACATTACTATGTACATATTCCGAATTTTACGAGTACATAAATTTTTTTTTATTAATATCATTAATTTTTTTTTCCATATCACAAAATTTAATACTTTTAATTAAATATTTAACCCTAGATAAATATCATTTAAATATCTATTCAGGATCTTGAGTAATTTTAAATTGACTCTGTTCAACATTAGAATACAACCGCAGCTACAAAATCATTACAACAAGTAAAAAAACAATAACAACAAAAACAACAATAAAAATAAATAAAAAAAAAAAAGTACTCAATTAATTAGATAGCGTTTAGATGTTGTAAATTGATACTGTTGTATGTAGCTGTATATAGAAGTAGTTTTAGTAATTTTATAGATGTTCATCACTTTTATTTTAATTTTAGAAACTATTAAAAGGCTCTTCTTTTCTAATAAAATAATAATTCTTTTGAGTGTGAATTCGAAAATCATTTTTAAACTTTTAAAAGTACAAATTTACAAAGTTTACATTTTTTATTCAATTTATTTTGTTGTACTTGATTATTTCATATATATACCGTTAATGTTAAATACATTTTTTTATTTTGTATTTTTTTTTTCTTCTTTTTTTTGTGCATAATTTACTTGAAATGCATTTTTGTATAGTGAGAACAACAACACTATACTTTAAAATAATTTAATTATGAGGTGGCATCATTATAATAAAAAAAAAAAATTCTTTATAAAGTACTCGTAACATTTTTTTATTATTGTTATTATTGTTGTTGTTTGTGTTTTTGAATTAAATGGACGTTGCTGGATCTCTTCATCTATATATTTTTTTTTATCTTTATTATATTATTACAACGACCTTGATGACTATAACTATTTATACCTCATCAAATAAATTTACGTATTTTGTTCTAAACGCCATTAAATGAATTTTGAAGAAATTAAAGTAAAAAGCATCATTAAAAAAACTTTTTAGCAAGAATTTAATTGAGTACTAAAATTTATTATTTAATTTTAAAATATTTTTTAAGAAATATATAACTTAAAATTTTTAATTATTAATTTTTAATAAATTAGGTGCTAACAAAAAATTCACCTGGAAAATTTATATTGATACTTTTTAGGCCTGTATAATGAATTACAATTATTTTTTTGTATTTTTATTATTGATTATAATAAATTAATAATCAAAAAGAGCACTAGCTACTAAGACTATCGACTAAATCTAGTTTCATTATTTTATGTATTGTTAAATTTATATCCGTCTACCAGGTATAACTAAAATTTAATTAATTTGCAAATAAAAAACCAGTTTTGATTGACAATAAGATTTAATACAATCCAATGTGTTACTTATGGCTACTCCTATAGGTACAATAGAAAAGTAGGTAAATAAATAAGTTCAGTATATGGTAAAATAAATAAATGAATTTTAAAAATAATAATAAGAATAATAATAATAATAATATATGATACATTTATAGCGATTGAAGAAACTACTGCAGTACTAGAACTGTGGATTAACGAACCAATCGATTTATCATAACATCACAATGAATAAATAGGCCAAAGCTCATATGGAAAATAGAATCGAAAAAACAATACAACACTTTTAGGCTTTCAGGTCTATATGGATGACAGCTGTCGTAAATTGAGGCTAAAGTTAGAATAGTTCTTCAGTTGGTTAAAACCTCATGAATCACATTGTATAAAATAAGATTGACAAATTTCTTATCCTTTATAAGTATTGTTCAAGCTAAATAACCTCTATTAAATTTATGTTTACCATTATTTCGACAGAATAATCAATCGATTTTAATAAATCGATTATGTTAATATGTGAGTAGATAATTAATTAAATCAAATTCTACTCTTAAATTTGTTCATTTAATTTATCAAAAAACAAAATATTGAAGCTCTAATAAAATTGATATATAAATTGAAAAACAAATCAAATGTCATATGAAACAAATATGACCTTAACTAACAACATGTAAGTACAAACAGACATAAAATTGTTTTTTATTGATGGAACACTATATATTATAATGGTGGGTAATAGTAGTTTATATTGATCTATTCAGTTATTATATTCGTGCGACTTACGATTATAATCGTTTAAACTTAAATAGGTTGTTGTCTATGATTATAGGGGGAGTCAAAATAAAATAGAAAAAAAAATGAAGAAAATATATTTCAAAAACAAAAAAAAAAAATATATCAAAAATTAATCTAATGATGATTGACCTAAGTCGTCTTCAATTTTTATTATAGTTGTCTCTTTATGATGCTGTCACTTATTTCAAATCTATTAAATTTTTAGAATATAATTTTTTTTTCCATTTTTGTTTTTCTTGATAAATATATATATGAGACACTATGGACAAACCTAGGCTTGGCATTTACCATAATTTTAGTTTTTTTTTCTGAAATTATTTTTAAGAAAATTTTAAATAAAAAAATATTTTAAAAACAGAGGTTTGATTAAATTTATTATTAAGTTTTATATTTCATATAGAAAAAAATTAATATAAAAATAATAGTGAATTGTAGAGGGAATCGTAGTAAAGAATTAGTTTATTTTTTTTTTTTTTTTGGAGATATAAATCAAATCAAGGTAAATTATTTTGTGTCATGATAATTAAAAAAAAAAAAAAAAATGTATTTTTTCTTTTAAATAGAACCGTTTAAAAAATGAATAGGATTTTAAGGAAATTAATTTTATTTTAGTTTTTTTTGTTTTTTATAAATGGTACAATTTCAAAGCGTTGTTGAAGTAGTGTTATATTGACAATATAAAAGATAATTTTATTTTAAATTTTTTTTTATAAACTTGATTTTAAATTATTTGGTGATTTCAAGCTAGTCTTTAACATGAGTCCAGGAAAATAAAGAAACAAAATATGACTGAATTCAGGGCTCATGAAAAAATATATCAGTTAACATTATTGAAAAAAAATTTTATTTAATCTGTCTGTGAATATTCCTTAAATACTAAAGCATGACATAGAATACAAAATACACCTTACAGCATATAGCATTCAGTATATACCATGTATTACAATGTACGATGTATATACAATACATCGTTTTAGACTTAAATACAGCTCAATCAGTGATTTTTACATACTTATATCATTTTATACACTGTTCTACACCGTCATTTTACCATAGACAATATTAGTTATAGAAATCATTTTAAACTAAAATAAAACATTATTGATATTTCAAAAAAAGAATACGATTGATTTTATACTTTTTAAATTCAATTTGTAAGTGGTACAAGCCTGCATTTGCTTTAAAATTATGCTTGTAAGTACATAGAAATAATTTCAAGGCAATAAAAATTTATTAAAAATGAAATCTCACCATCCAAACTGTTGATCCTGGATCTTAATACTAGAACATTTTTTTTTTTGCTCAGTTCAACCTACCCACCTGTAAAAAATATTATCATCGTGAAATAAAACCTTGTATATTTATTTCTCCATAATTTCTATAAAAAAAAACAAATAGAAATATCCTAAAGGCTTCTCAAATATGATTATTATTTTGTATATTATAAAAACCTCTTATTTTATTAACCTATATTTATTAGTAACGACACGCTTACATTTCAAAAAAATTTAAAAAAAACATCAAAAATGTTTTAAGTCAATTTTTTTCTTTTTTAATTTTAATTTTAATACTCCTTAGGGAAAACTCAACTCATTAATTATATTACTAATAATTTTCATATGCAAAAATTAAATCATGATAAGAAAATTTCATGTAATTTGCTTTATTACGACTTTACTGAGCTTTATCATCATTATTAATAGTACCTAAACAAAATGTAATAAAATGCTTTAAACAAAAAAAAAAAAAGAAAACAATTTCACACGTAATGCAATACTTGGAAAAAAAAAAAAAAACCTTGACAATAAAACAAAATGTATCTGGTAGTATCAGGTAATTGATATCAGGTAAATTTTATCTAAACAAAATCTTTATTTATCTGCTTTTATTTGTTGTTATTTTTTTTTTAAATTATTTCCAAAAATATGTCTACTTAAATTTTATTTTTGTTTTTTAAATTTGTTTGTAATGAATAATGGGGAAAAAAAATATTTTAATTATTAAAGATACTTGTATCTTATGTAAATAAAAGTAAAATTTATGAGTTTTAAAAAAGATGATCTAAAAAAGAAATGATTTTCAATCAAAATAAAACAAATACTACCAACCCCCACAACCATTTTATTATAACAATTTTTAAATGTTTTATTATCTACTAGTATTTTCTATTATGTTTATTATTGACACCTACTAGCCCAGTCACATTGACACTAATTAATTAAATTTTTGGTGAATTTCTCTTTTTGAAGAAAAGCTAAAAAAAAAATATTTATTTATTTTATTTTAAGATAAACCAATTTTTAAAAACTATTTTACTATTATTTTCACCAATGACAATTAAATTTAAAAAAAAAAAAACAATTAAAAATTAATTAAATTTTTATTTTTTTATTTTGTTATTTTTATAAATCTTGTAATTATTTTGACAAATTTATTGTTAGTTTAGAATTGCAGAACATAGAAATGAAGTTAAGATTTTATATCATTGTAACTTAAGTGCGATTTTATTGATTTTGAATTATTGGACAAACCAATGATGTGTCAGGCATACCATAAAGCAGCATCCTAGGTCCTGTTTTATATCTCATCTACACTTTGGACTTATCAATAATAAATAAGACAGCCACCGCCACTTTCGCTGGTGATACGACCATATTGACATCGCATAATAGCCCAGTACATGCTATAAAGAGATTCTGCAACACAGGATAAATAAAATTCCACAATGGGTAAAGAAGTGTAGAATCAGAGTGAATGAAGCAAAATCAACACATGTCACATTTACCCTGAAGATAAAAGCTTGTTCGACGATAATGCTAAATAACGAAGGAGTTGCACAAAAAGAAACAGTAAACTACCTGGGCATTCTAATTTAAACAAAAACAACACAACTGGGGTTGGAATTATATAAAATGTATTCGATGATTAGTCGTAACTCACCAATGTCGCTAGAAAACAAGCTTCTGATTTCAAAAACTATTTTAAAGCCGATATGGACTTACGGAATTCAACTGTGGGGAGCAGCCAGTAATTATAATATTGAAATATTACATCGATTCCAATCAAAAGCGGATTGATACCAAACTGAGACTGATGCAAATACCAAATAAAATTAGATTCTCATAAACAAATACCCTATATGTACCAAACAACTTGTTGGTCTCAAATGGCAACTAACGAAGAAATACTAACAGAATACAACTAGATTGTCATGGGTAACTTCCCAATGAGTTTTTCATCCCCAAGTCATCATGTTGCGTACATATCAAATATCGTGTCTCCATTGGAGACAGATTGTACAGTATATAAGGGAAATAAAAAAATTATTATTATTAAGGCCTCATGGCAAAATTATAATAAAATATAGGGTAATTTTAGCTCTATTGTAAAATAGTTTGCCAACTTTCAAACTTATCACAATAAATAAAATAATAAAGTAAAAATAAAAATTTTTAAAATATTCTTTTATCGAAACCAAACTAGCCCCCTAAAAAGTAGAAAATAAAACTAGTGGTGGATGTTGAGCATCTAGAACTACTATTAGATAAAACACAAAAGTATATAATGAATCTTGCTGGAATATTGTTAATGGACATTTTTAATATTTACCGCTTGAAAAAAATCACGAATATTAAATGAACATCACAAAGCATTTCCAAATTAATGGCAAGTTAATATAAAAGTATATAAAATGTTGTATAGACAATTTCAATTTATAAAAAAATTCATCTACTGAGACTTGGGTAAAATGAGAGAAAAAAAGAATTAAAAATAATGATGCCAGTACTATAACGGATTTGGCTCTTCTGAGGGAGATGTTGTACCCGCATAGGACTTAATGACCATATCCTAAATATATCTAATGTTTCTAAAAATATATATCTTTAATTGCGTATCTTATCCTTTAAGGACGAAAGGGACATTTTAAAGTATATCCTTGTTGTTTTGATTTTTTTGTAGATAAACCGTTAAATCGGTTGATCTATTAGATATATGCATATTTGATCTATTAGATATATATATATACATATATATCTCCATATACATTTTTTTTAGTAAGATAACGTTCTGTAGAATATTTGACCATTTATTTGATGATGATAGGTGCTGCCGTTATTTATTTATTTATTTATTTATTTATTTATTTATTTCAATCTACTGGGTAGTCCCTTACAGATTTTGCTTATAAAATATTTAAAACTAAAATAAAATAAAACTAGAAATAGAAAACAAAAATTGTAAATATAAAAATAATTTCAGATATAAAATAACATTAATAATAAGATGCATTAACAATTTCAAGTTAAAAATAACATTAATTCAAGAAAAGAAGTTAAAAAAAAAAGAAAAATTCAGACTTAAGTAATAAATAAATATTAATAGTAAAAGCAATAGTAATTATAAAGGTATGCAGTACATTCAAATGATAACAGAGAATAATTTTAATAAATTTGTAGAATAAAATTATAATTAATTAAAATTAGAAGAATTATTGTAATGTTTCAAAAAATGTGATGATTTTTCTCCTAAAAACGAATCTACTGTAGTTGAAGTCAATTACTGAAAAACTGTTATTAAATAAGCGCTGAGAGTTTGCAATAGGTTCGGAAAAACCATAGTTCGTTCTATGATTTTGAAGATATAAAAATCTTTGGCTTCTGAAATCGCGCACTGGAGCATAGATATTATAAAAGCGAAGAATAGATGGACATTTTATTCTGCCAGATAAAATATCATAGGAAAACATCACGGATGCAGCATTTCGCCTAGCCTCAAGAGTAGAAAGCTTAATAAGTTGACATTTAGCTAAATATCCAGTAATAATGGACATATATTGTAGTTCAAAATAGAAAAATTTTGAAAAAAACAGTCTTTGTCCAAATATTTTCATATTTTACCAACAAACCCCGCTAAATTAAAAGATTATCGAAAATGTTTCAGCACGAGATTCTAGTCTCTTAACCATTTTAAATAAATAAATAAATACAAGCGAATCTAAATTAATAACTAATATCAAAAAGATTTACAGAAGATTTACAGAGTCTCAACAGAGTCAAAAATCTCCAGAAATATAAACATAATTAAATTCAGCGTATTTAATGAAGTTATAAAAAAAAAACTCTTTTTAATTGTTTTTAAAAATTTCTCCTATTTGCCAATCAATACACTCCACATCAAATCTAAAATAGTTTTAAATCTAAGTGACTTCCATAATTAGTTTTATTAAAAATGATAGTGTTACTGAATAAAAAAAATGGCCTTTAATTATTTTTTTATTATTGTTTTTCTTTCTTTTTTTATATATAATTTTATTCAATAAAAAATAAGATTCTTTATATATAAAATAAAAAAATCTTAACCACATAATAAGTAATAACAATAATTTAAAAAAAAAAAAAGTGTTTTTTTATACGATTTATATTTCAGACTATCTTAATATCAAAAAATATTTACAAAAACAAATAACACAATCTTGTGACATCAACAGTAATGATAATAAAAAAAAAAAACACCAAAAAATAACTTATGATGATTTCGTCATTCAATATCTCTGGAAAATCTTCACCTTCAATTCAGTCAAAACAACCAAATCCAAACAGTAAATCTAAATATACAATAACCAGTCATTGTATAGATTTTTATCTTTAAAATATATTTTTGCTATCATCGTTTCATATATTTATTTATCCAGAAGCTGGTCTTTTTCTACAGTACATTTACTTGAATAATGGTGTGTGATATGTGTTGCGCAGATGCCTATATTATTATTATTATTATTATTAGTGAATTGAAATTATTGATTTTACTTTCAAAATAACCGTTAAAAAAATTTATTATTATAATTTTTTTTTTTTTTAGTTTTTGGTAATTGAAAATTAAAAATGGAAATATTTTTTAATTCTTTTTTATTGATTGTGTGATTTTTTTTGCAATTTAAGATGTAAAAAAAACTAATTCCATCAAGTTATAATGATTAGTACAACATCCAAAAGAATCAATTTTTCAATGCTGGACAAATTTTAGCACCATATATAGTCACTCATATGATTTTTATTTTGTTTCTTAATTTGGAAATTATAAATTTTAAAAATTATTCAGTTTTTTAAAAATACAGTGTCGGTGGTGCAAATATTTATACTTCGAAAATAATTTATAAGCCTTGCGTTACCGTATATCTGCCCTCCATCAGGTGGTCAATGATCATCTAGTTTTCTCTCGTCGTACTCTATAATTGTAATACTCCAAATTGAGTACAGAAAGTATTGTTAAAATAACGTATTAAGTTGGAACAAACAGTTTGTGGATATTACAATGTAACTCGCAGTTTGAAAAATAAAGTCCAACAAAAAAAAGGTACAATGTATATCAAAATGACCTTAGTTCTATAACAAGAAGAAGATTTTTTTGTTTTATAATTTTCTTTTTCAACTTCTACAGGATAACTTCTTACAATGAATTTATTAATTAATATTCATTTTCAATCTGTATATTAATTTTGTGTTTTTTTGTATATTAGTTTTGTTGTTTTAAAAGTTAACTATAGTTACAAAGAAGAAAACAAAAAACTCATTTAAATGCAATTATGTTTTATTTAATTGAAAACAATTTATTATTAATTTATAACAACAATGTTTTAAATGAACAAAAAACAAAAAAATTATTATTAACCTTTCCGTTCGCAGCTAGGTACAACATAAGTAATTTTTTCAATTTTAATCAACAAAAACCAACAAATGTAGGGCGGGTAGGTAGATTTATGATCCTATATGATATGAATCAAGAGCCTATTCAGAATATATGTTGAATTTTCAAAAGATTTGTGTGATATGTGGCGGTTTATACACCATAGTTCGTAAAATTCCACCAAACCGTTCTCTTACTTCTATCTCTTCTTCATATAACTTGTAACAAACGACACAAATTACTTAAAATCGACGTCGATGCAGTATAATAAATTCATCGCCGATGCAATAGAATAGAAATGTCAAAGCAACTTCTAAATAAAAAAATACAAGGAGATTTCCGATATTAAGAAACAAAAAGACTGACAACACACACAGGATATAAAAAAGATTGTCGACAACAAACAAAAATTAACTACACATAAATCTGAAACACAAAATAATAATTATAAAAAATTAAATAAATAAGTAGACTGATTTTAAATAGTCATTATTGTTTTATTGAAAGAGAATAAGTGTAGGTACAAGAATAACGTACAACCTATAAACTAATCATTCATATTTTACTAGCTAACTATGCGAAAGTCTGAAGCTAATCTTTGCCTATTATTTATATACAAAATAAACGTAAGAAAAGCTAAATTGAAACAATTAAAGGCTGTAAGACAAAATCTATGATTAAATCTGAATCTGATGAAAGTCTGAAATGCAAAAGCAGTCTGACATCAGACTTTATCTGATGGTAAAAAATAGAAAGCCATCCGACTCTCATCAGATTTTTACTCAGACTTTTAAAATAAATTGAATTTTTAGAATTTTTTACTGTCATCTGGAGATTTTTATAATTTATTCGATCATGTGATAATAGCCATTTAATGTTTATAGGTTAAGCGGTAAACACAATTGCGACTACCGACGAAAAATTCGCGACGAACAAATTAAAATTGTATACGCTTTTATGTATATGCTCACAATTCCAATTACAATCGCTCAACCACATTTTCGTTGTCGTCGAAATAAGGCTATTTTCTATTTTTTCGCTGATGGTAGTTGGATTTGACATTTCTGACAATCTTTTTAAACATAAAAAAATAAAAACAAAACAATTATTCTGAAATCTGATATTATATTATAATTGTTTTGGTTTTGTAAAAATTTTATATGTTCTACAATTTATAATTATTTATTTTTTTATTTAGATACATATATAAATTTAGATTTATTAGCGATGTATTTGGATCTGATGATGCTACAAATAAATTAATAAATTATTCAAAATTTTTTTTAAAATATTTTAATTGTGTTTCATTTGACGAAAAATTGTTGAGCGAAGCGAATTTCGTTGGTAGTCGGTGGTCGGTGGTCGGTGGTCGCAATTGTGTTTACCGCTTTAGGTTGAGTAGTTTTAAATTTGAAAAATTTGTTTTGAAATATTGTGTAGTTTGAAAAAGTTAGTATTTTTTTTTAATTTTTAACTAATAACAAATTACATACTTTATAAAAAAACACTCTGTAAAAAGCAAAAAATATTCAACGTAAAATTGTATATAAAATCTGAGAAACATTTGAAATGTAAAAACATATCTGACTTTGTCTACGATAAAATCTTGGTCTGATGTGTAAACGCTGCTTAACAGTCCGCCCAAACACATTGTAAAAAATTTAAAAACTTTTACGAATATGTAGTTTGATATAATTATAATTTCAAATTACAATACCTGTAAGACATCTGTTTGTTTTCGTAGAGTAGAATTACAATGGCACACAATAACTGGGCTTGAGAAAAATTGGTTTAACAGAAGGGTTAAATTTTGTAAGAATGTTGTAAGTATTATTGGATGAATCTTTTTTTAACAATAATTATTATTATTATTTATGTACACCACATGCGATAAAATTTTTTTATATTAAAAATTTTGAAAACCTTAATCATCTTAAAAATAAAAATAAGAATTACATTGCGTAAAAAAAAAACAGTCAAATTGTATAACTATGTAAATAAATTGTTACAACAATGACACTACGACGACATACAAAAAGGACTAGCAAATGCAAATAAGTTTTTTTTTTATTTCTTCGTTTTTGGTTTTGTTTTGTTTTGTTTTTTTTTTTTTTTTTTGTAAGTATGTAAAGGTCAGTTAGTTTTTAATGATTGTTAATAAAATTCCATAATTGTAAAGAAAAAAAAACATAAATAAATAAATTTGCTTTGAATATTATAAACAAAAAAAAAATTTAAATTATCATTAATAATTTGCTTTAACAAAATTTATTAAATTGTATTTTGTCAGGTGAACATTAGATAAACCTCAAAAAATTTTAAAGAATTTTGTAATTTAATAAATTAATAAAATACGCCTATAAGTAAGAGGTTAATTAAAAATATTTCGATAATTTAAAAATAATTAGATAATTAATTTCATTTAAAAAAAAAAAGCTCGTCCCATTACAACTGTAAATTATATTACACCACTTTTCTTTCATTTAATCAAATTTCTTATTATAGCTGCAAAAATAATAAAAATCTATTTTCTCAAACTAAGATTATTCAATTTATATTAAATAAAAATCTGAAAGTTATACAATCTTGAATTTAGGTCAAATGCAAGCAAGTATGCAATGCATGCATCAAAGGCAGGTTCCCGAATACTACTTTTGTAAAAATATTAACCCCAAAATTTCATTTTTAGTATAAGTTTACTAGAATTCATTTTCTACTTGATTTTGTACAAATCAATAAAACAAAACTGTAAACTGTAAATCTATAAAACAATATTGCATAATATTTCTGTTAGATAAAATTGCAATTTTTGATTCATTACTCACCAGGTGATATACCTTAAAAAATTATTAATACAATAATTCTGTCATTTTTTTCAGGGATATTCATTCTTTCTATAGTCTTAAATCTTATAAATTGAATTCAGTAAATTTTGAATAACTTAAAGTGAAATAACTTAACTCAAAGTCGTTTGATGACATCAAAACAAAAAAATACATTTTTTAAAAATAAAAATATATGTACCTACTATCTAGATACGATGAACACGGAAAATTGTTCTTAAAATTTTTTTTAACTGTAAACCTTTTTTTTATTAAATTTTTGCAAAAAAAATGTTTATTTTAATTATTTATACCTCATCACAGAATTTTTTAAAATATGTAATTTTATTGCAAAAAAAAATAAACAACACAAAAAAAAATGTTTTTAATTTAATAATAATAAAATAAAATAAAAAATTAATTTTTAAATACCCACAAAAAATAAAATTAAAAATTATGATAGCAATAAAATATCCATCATAATTCAATAACACCCAGATGACGCTGATGATAAGAATGACGCATATTTCCTAAATGCATAGCAAAAACATTATTCTCTACAAAGCAAAAAAAAATGTCTACAGAGTGTATAAAAAATTTAAACATAAAATGTATATAAACACAATTTTTTTCATACAAAATATATGAAAAAGGTACTTCATAGGTCACCTCATTCCCTCTGTATATCTTACCTTAGATTTCAAAGCATGACTATAATTCGATTTGCATTAATTCTAAAAATCAAAACCTTTTATTTGTATATTTTGGAAATTTATATCATTTTTGGAGTTTTCATTGAATTTCAGCTAACCAGTCCTCTTAAAACCCTCTTTTTTAATTTAGAGACTTACACATGTGTACATCATCACAAAGATAAGTCTTTAGGTTTAAATAAACAATTCTTGTTTTTCTCAAGTCCTTTTCACAAATATCTGTTGTTAGCACTGTCAACAAAACATTACTTCATTCCAATTGTTAAATTGTGTATGAGCGGTAATGCTATTTTTTGTAAAATTATTGTTTCTAAAAAATTTAAAATTAGTATTTAAGTTATTAATACTTTCAGATTATTATATACATAGTAACACAAATTTATAAATTCTTATATTTGCACTATATTAACTATACTATAGAGTTCTAACCAAATTTTTCGATAATTGCAATAACTTTTTTATTATAATATAATTTACTCTATAAATACACTCTGTCTAAGCTAATAGCTCTTTTTGAGATACCGCACTAAATAAAGAAATAAATAGTACAAACATCTGCAACGATTTCCCAACTGGTTCTAATTATTATTCTTTTAAATTATAGATATTTAAAAGGAGACGTAGCGAAACTAAATATTTTTTGCAATATTTTATAATTTTCAAATTAAAATTTCACCCCATGTACAGGTATGCACATACATCTAAACATACAAAAATTTTAATTTTTCAAATTACCACAACTCACCAATTTTCTCATCAGAATATAATTTAAATTCAATTTATTTTTTTTTTTTAATAAATTATGTATTACATATATGCGGTTGTTGTCTTAGATAAATCAATAAAAAATAGTGAAATGATGAAAAACAATTCATAACGAAATATTGATTACGATTTTTTGATCAAACTTCCTCGAGTTTTGAAGAGCGTACAAATACTAGTTATTATTTATTTGCTATATTTCAAATAGAGTACCCTATATCATGCTATATCATTAACAATCGTATTCTCCTACCCAAACTTTGTATATAATGTCGCATTTTTTGTAATTTTAGTCACGTCTAAAATATCTCCTCAATTCTCAACAAGTAAGTTATTAACCTCAAATATCTTTAAAAACGAAAATTGTAATTCAAAAAAGTTCGAGCAGAATATACCAATTGTCATTTTATAGTATATTACAGTAATGTTAATCACCCTGTACTTATACATTTTTATTTTTAAATATTTAAAGAATTTTACCAAAATTTCCTGGTTAATTTAAAAAGAAAATAAAAAAAAAAACAAATTCCATATTTATTTCAAGTCTCCCCAAATGCAATGCAATAAATATAATAAAATTACCCAAAAACCTATTATATATACCTACATGCATTAACAACGAACCATCAGTTTATATGACCAGTTAATAATAAGGTCAAGTGCAAGCGCTACTTACTAAAATATTATAAGTGAAAATTAATGTAAGAAAAAAAAAATAAAAATCAGAAAAACAAAAACACCAGTAAAAATGAAGATTACGACTCCAACCTTTTCACCCAAAATTATTTAAAAATTGTTAAAACAAAGAAAAATAAAAAAAAATAAAATAAAAAACTTTTCCACTAAATCTGGTGTTACTTTTTAAGCGGTTTTTTCACTTTTTTATTTTTTTTTTTTATTTTTTTGCTTAGTTTGAACTTAACTTATAAAATCAAAACGGACAATAAAAAACAAAAGAAAAATAAAAGAAAGATTTTGCGTAAATGCAGTTAGTTAGTCAATACCGCAAAGTAGCATTATTAAACCACATCAGTTATCATCTTTATCGAATGGATTTTCAGTTCAGTATTCTTTAAAACTACACTCATAGAATTTATGTTACACTAATTGTGTTAGGATAATAATAAAAACGTAATACCAATTGTTAATAATTAATTTGAAATTAAAATTGGGATCGTTTATAACTGGAGAGATTGGTTGAATACTGTAAAGCTTTGATTAACTAAAGACTTCTGCCAATTTGTATTTATATTAAGACTAGTTATTAGAATCAACGTCTAATTTATATTTGGACTCAGTAACATGTTTGCTCTTATTAATTCAATTTGGACCTTATAAATTGTTAGCGATTATTTTGCTTTAGCGATGAAATTGTTAGTTATTATTTTAATATTTTTTATTTATACCTAAAACTCAACAAATTAGTTAAATCGATTATGTGAAATTAAAAACTTTACAAATGCAAAGCGTATTGAACCAGGCAATTTAATAGTTAATAAATATACAAATTCATAACAATTGTATATCATCATTGATCCACTCAGCATGGAATAAATCAAACAAAATCACATTTTTCGGCTAAAACTATAATTTCGAATATAATTTAGTATATAGCTTTTTTTATGTAGCCAGTCGACAGCTTGCGTTTCTTAGAGAGGAGAGGTGACCGAATTAATATTATTAAAAAATTAAGTCTAAATGAATTAAACTCAGAGATAAATAAAAAAATTTCGGCTTAAAAATTAATCAACAAAATTAAATTTGTATATGAAAATCTAACGTAGTTATGAAATCAATCCAGAATAAATATTGATAAAGAATTTATTAACTTTGAATAAGTAAAATATTTTAACTACTTAAATATAATATAAAAACTGAAAATTACTCATATCTACTCACAGAGGCGTATATAATAAAAGACCTGTACATAAAATCACTAATCTGTACACTAGCATCTCCTGACAAATAAACCGACAATATTCTACCGAAAAGTATATAAACAAAAAATATTAAAAATTTCCAATCGCACAATTTAACAAAACCAAAAAAATATATACAAAAACTAAACAGCAAAATCATCCAACATCACTAATTTAAAAAAAAAAAATCATGATATACAATGTTAACAATAATTACATACATTCATTTATGTTATTAAATTTAACAGTGTAACCGTATGTTGTACATAGTCTTGTTCAGTCAGATTTATTAAATGCATAATATATAATATATATACATAACATATATACATAATAAGTATGCAGTGAAAATTCTACAAATTGCAATATTCAGATATATAGCTAGCACCATTGTCGTGATTAATTTCAAATATCAAACACGATTTTAGGTTATAATAAATGCGAAACCAAAGTCATAGAATGGCAAATTAATAACAAAAAAAAAAAAAAATTTTTTTGCAAATGAAAATAAAAGAAGAAGATCTTGATCCCAACATCCCAGCACCCCCTAAACCACCATCGTCATAAGTACCTATACCTACCACAAATATATCAAGTATTTCAATTTTCGTATAACATGTAAAAATGTATTGTACAAAAAACTGATAACGATGATGATGATGATGATGATGGTGATGATGATGATTAAGATGATGATGACCTTTTTGTTATGTTCAGTTGAATGTGTGCCATTTTTTTTTTTTTTTAGTGTTCAATATGATGTTATGACCGGCGTCATCTTTAACAACGTTCAGCAACGTGATGATAATGATGTTGATAATCATCATCATCATCATGATTATCATATGATGCAGTATTAAAATTATGTAATCATCTTCTTCTCTGTCTTCGTATGTGCAGACTATTTTTTTTGCTTTTATTTTTTTCTACTTCTTTTTGAGTCTGTTTTTTTTTCTTTTTTACTTTCTTGGTTGTGATGCTGGGTGGACTTAAACCGCGCGTTGATATCACACGGTTATGCAATAACATTTTTTAAAGATAATAACAATAATAACATCTCTTTTTTTTCTCTCTACATTTCATTTCATTTTCGGTGGTTGTTGTTGTAATGTGTGGTTTTATCGAATTTTGTTAATTTAAGGCATCCAGTAAAACAGCGATGTGGTGAATGTGGCATCGTACGCTAGGTTAAAAAAGAACAACAAAAATTTGATTTTTTTTTAAATTTTTTATTTGGTTGACATTTTTTTATTTTTTTTTTGGTTTTTTTATTTTTTACCGGTAAAATTTTAATTGAAAATTTATGATTTTACAAGCAAAAATGTTGTTTCTGAAGAATTTCGTTATTATTATTGTATTTTTTTTATTTTTTTGTGATAAAGATATTGTCGGTCACACATAATTACATAATATAATATAGAGGTGAAGGTATATAAGTTGTCAACTGTTCTATTTGAATAAACCATCTTCTTTTTTTATCTTATACGTTTAGTAATTTTGCGTTTTTATCAAAAATGCCGATCAAAAAGACGTTGTCAGAACCTCGATTACCCGTAAGTAAAAGGGGTGTTCGCACTTGAAAATTAAAAAGTAGAAAAGCATTTGAATGTAGAAATAGAGCAAGCACAGAACAGTTACAGCTCTGGGTTAGCCACAGATAGGTCATACTGTATCTTTAGTATTTTATTCAATATGTCAGAATTATTTAATTTGATTGGTGTATTTACTGCAATAAAATGGAATCCATTAACCACCTAAATCCAAGTCTAACTTTCAATCTAAAGGGTTATGTAACTTTGCTCTATTAGTTAAACGAATGTCCAATTATCATGCCCCTCCATACATTGCCATTTTCCTATTAGTAAGAAAAGCTACACTTCCATCTCTGCCCTATCTGATCACACAGGATGGGTCTAATGCTGAAGCCGGGGAGAGTATGAATGACAGCAACTAATGACAACAAATAGGTCACTCGAGTTGTGGTATCAAAAAGGCACAATTAAGCTAATTGGTTTGCAGAAGCAACTGAAATTGCCACTTTTACCAACCTACCTACCTCTGCCCTATCCTAACATGAAATCAAAATCAACCCCAATAAGCGATCAAACTTTTGGCAAATTCCCAAAAAATCTCAAGCGTATAAAGTAAAAAAATAAGTAAAAGTAAAACAAATTAAGAATAATTATTCATTTGAAATGTACGGGATAGGGATGAAAAATTATGAAAAAGAAATGGCAAATCCTATCAAAATTATTCAAAATTGATTTTAAACTCGCCAACATATTTTTTACTTTTGAAGAGAAGAAGCAAAATAGGTGATATAATTTTTCTTGCTCAACATGGCAATTTTATTCTTCTTTGTTAAACTTTTTCTTCATTGTCTTGCGTTTTCTTCACTAGAATATTAGCATATATAGTGTAGAAATAAGATAATTACACATCTGTAGCTAGTCACTAAAATTGTTATAGTTTTATTTGTTTCAATTAAAACTTTAGTCCAACATAATTTTTTTTGGGTCTTCCACCGTTACATAAATTCAAAGAACTTCATTTGAAATATTTTTTCCCGTTCCTTTAATTCCATTTCTATTATCGAACCTATTTTTTACTATACAATGAAAAGAAATCTACACATCTAAAACTTATCAAGAGAAAAATAGAGACACCCCTCGCAGTTAAAGTAAATGAGTTTTTCATATTATACCCTTACATAACAACCGAAATTAAAGGATGCATTACTCAACATGTGTCAATTATGTCAATTACGTTTAATTGGAAATCAAAATGTTGTTAGACGCCTCAAACAGACATATACCGTTTGAATTGTGTTAGTCTAGAATCCTTAATTTTAATTTATTAAGATTATCTTATAAAAATCAGGTTCATAAAAATAATAATGGTTAGTCATATTTGACTTATTTTAAATGTAAATTAAGTGATAGTAGTTGAAGTCGTTATTGGATAAGAGTAAAATATTGGAAAATATTCCAACCTCGGTCAAGGGCGATTTTTGTTTCTCTTTCGATGATTTTTCGAGGATTTTCTCCAAACACGAACCAAAAAAATGTTCTACTATCAAATCCAAACCTCGACAGCGGAATAGCGTTCACCGGAGCTGTCCAGCATAACATTGAAGAACATCCTGAGGGTGATAACAGAATCAGATATCCTTAAGGACTCAGAGATTAACTAACGAGCACGGGTTATCACAATAAGCCCATTTCCGGCTGCGGTGATATAGAAAACAGATTTCCTCCCGAAATAGCACAATCTGCAATCTAACGCATGATTTTAATCATTTACAAATATTTTAAATTGATTTTTTGTTTTTGTATTTTAATTTAAACTTTAGTACAAAATATCTGTCATTCTAAAAATAAATTTCAGGTCAACAATTCAATTTCAGAACCTCCTCAAATTGATATAATGAAATTAATTATATTTTTATAACTCTGACCCAGCTTGATATCAACACGCATAAACTTAAATTAACACCTTAATTTGTTTTTTTCTATTAAAACATTATTAATTAAAAATTCAATTGTCTTCCGTCTTAAAAACTTAAAATTTCCAAAAAAAAATTTTTAAGTTCTTAACTGTTTTAAAAACGACAAATTAACTGACCCGAAAATAAAGAATTGCTTTGCAACAACATAACCAAACAAAAAAAAAAAACAACAACAAGAATTTATGAGAGACCAGAACCTACCAATTAATGAATGTATACTAGTGACCAAAATTACATAAAAAAACAAAAATAAAAAAATAAAAATAGCATTATAATTAATCAAATTAATTTTTTTTCGAAAATCCCCTTGCATTTCCAACATTAACTCATCTAAAAATGTACCGAATTGAAGATTGGTTGTAAAATGATGCGGTTAAAGTTTGAAGAAGATTCCAATTCAAATTCTTTTATAATACACAATATTAAAATAATAATAATAATAATTAATGATTTTAAATGTAAATAAATAACTAATATAATAATAATAATAATAAAAATGTGTTTGTGTGTGTGTGCGAGTATGTTAAGAAGATGTTAAAAGAAGTAATGTTGTTGGCCTTGATGGTCATTTATTTATCATCTTCATCATTAATATTATCATTATCCGTTTTGTATTCGGCAATTGAATGAGAGAATGGTATGCGCGAATTTAACATAATTACAACATAATTTTTATATTTTAATTTTTTTTTATTTTATTTTTTTTTTCTATGTGTAAATGTTTAGATTTCAAGTTATAAGTGTAATTTACAATAAACACTTAACTAAAGTACGTACTTTAGTTTTGTTTTTCTTATTTAATATTAACAGAAACTGTGAGTAGGTATAATTCATTTTTTAGAATATAACTTCTTCGAAAAAAATATTTGTTGCAATTTAATAATATTAGGCTGAATTGAGTTTTGAATATTGATTATATAGCATGGATGTTTAAATTGAATTAACTGTTGGGTCAATCATGACAGTCTACAAAAATGAAATGGACTTTCAAAAGTAAACAAAAAAAAATCAAGTAATCATGAAAGTTTACTGAAAGGAATAGATTGACTATAAAAATGTGGGCCATTGCAGAAAAAATTTTCGATGTCAAAGCATATCGAAAATGATCGAAAATCATACCTTTTTTGTGTTATGAGTGGATTGGTATATTTGTAGGTGCATTTTTAACTAATACTTTTGTTTTTAAATAATAAAAAATAACAATAAAGTTTTTATAAATTGTGTTATTAAATTTTTTAATAATAGCTTAATAGTTTTGTTCGTCGAGTCTCATTTTAAATAAAGACATTTGTTACTGAACATTTTCCTAAAAAATGTTTTTATTAATTTTTGACAAATAAATAAACGTTTTTTAATATAATTTTTTCAAATTAGCAAAAAAATGATATTTTTAACAAAGTCTTTACTTTATTTCCTTTATTATTTTCCATATTCATTGTTTAAGCTTTTCGATCATTTTGTACAAAATTTTGTACAGCAACTGTATTATAGTTTTATTTATTTTAGTCATGTAAATGTTTGTAAGCTTCTTTGTCATGTTCTACAATGCATAAAACATATTATTTTTTAATATTTTAATAGTTATATAGAAATTATATTGACACGTAACAAGCCTAGGATATATGGTGAAAAAGTGTGACTGTTTAATGTTGAAAGGCTACTTCAAAAATGCGGTAAACTTTAAAAGTCCAAAATATTGACATATATCAGTCGAATAGACTTTCATGATAATGAAAATTGACTTTTTTCTATATTAAAAAAAATTCTGCTCCCAGTAGACTTTCATGATTGACCCCTAGGTTTTTTCTTTCTTTTATAATACATGGTCCAGCCAACCGTTTTATATAAAGGACCTAATTTTACAATTAAAAAAAATTTTGTCTCTATAAATTCCAAATATATTACAATAGATGGGGGGTCTCGTTTCATATGATTTTTAATTCACTATGACCCCAGATATAACCCAGTGCTTTTTCTCGAATGAAGTTATTGATATTAATCTTAAATCTTTGTCTACTCTAGATCTATTTGAACAAATTGTTAATTTTTGGGAACACAGTTGTTGAAAAATGAATAAATTTCACCGCAAAACAAAATTTCATAGCTAGTTTTGAACCATTTAAGAATTTGCAGCATCTCTTGTTACTGACCAAGGGGGTAAACCTACGAGATGTCTATAAAATAGAATAGATGTTCCAACAGTATGATAATTTTCAAGGTACTCTATATTTAGGTAGTGCATAACACGACTATAAGAATGACGTGTTTTTGAACATTTTTTTATACGCTGGACAGTAACCTTTTTGTGCTTAATTAAATACGGTACTGCAAGTTTATACTTCAATATCTACAATATGTCGAGCATTTGTTTTTTAAATTACTGGCTTCTCAACTAATTAAATATCGAAAACAACTGAAAATTGTCAATAGCCTAAGCCTTTTTAAATAGAATAGCTTATATACTTTATAAAGACAACTGGTCAATGATTGAACAGTTTGACGCGGACCAGCTGCTCACAAATATCAGTTGTTGGATTTAATCAAATTTCTTGTATATCACTTAATTAAATATGAAAAACTTCCACAATTAATAGTGACTAGTACTTCTTAAATAATACTCTCACTTTGTATGATTTATAGATATTTAACATGTTCTGGGGATAAATGTACGCCTATACCAACTGTTTCGAAATATCTAATAGCATTTTTGGTATTATCAAAATTATTATTATTCCATGTCATTTTATATTGCCAATATTATTTAAGTATTCTGCTCGCTAAACACCTATTACCCTGAAAATTAAGATTAATAAAAAATTGAATAATTTTAAGACAGGTTTGAGTCTTAGGTAAGTTTTTAAACTTAACTTTATTGCTTTTACCCCATACAGAATATTATCAGATAACTATGATCAACGATCACATCTAATCCCGCGCTCTATGCATGATTATTTTAATGAACTTTTTTTTTACATATTTTTTCTAGTTCCCATTTTGGTTAAGAAAATTATTTCATTATAATTTAATTAGCATCAATAATAAAAGTAATATTTTTACTGATTGAGAAGTCCTAGTGATATAGAAAATAATTGCTTTTCACATGAA
The DNA here is from genome assembly GCA_963942445.1 of Argyra leucocephala. Classification (NCBI taxonomy): domain Eukaryota; kingdom Metazoa; phylum Arthropoda; class Insecta; order Diptera; family Dolichopodidae; genus Argyra; species Argyra leucocephala. The sequence continues at coordinate 135,245,170 of OZ012681.1, read as the reverse complement.
AATTATTTAATGTACAAAAAAATTAAATAAATTATATCAAACCACACCTAAAAATTTTCCAAAAAAAAATATTGGTACCTACTAACCAAAAGGTTACATTCCTATAAAAAAGTACATATGGACATAAAAAAAAAATCAAAAAATCAGGATTTAGGTAAATCTAATCCTCGTAAAAAATTACGTGAATGTAAAAAACAAAATTATATACGAAAGTAAAGCCTCTCTACTAACTATACTCTCGGCATTAATTTAAACATGTCGATTGGAGTTTAAAAATTTTTTTTTTATGTAAATAAATTTTCAAGCTTAATTACGCATCAAAAATAAAAATATTATTCTTTTATTTATTTATTTATTTAATACTAATCGTGAGGGCGTATTTATATGATATGTGAAATATAGAAAAGCTTTAATTAATTATTTTGACTAAAAAAATGGTTAAACATTTAAAGATTTTAATTCATTTTTAAATACGCAACTTCAATTCAAATTTATTTAATTTTATTTTTTTAATCAAAATAATACAACAACAACAACCAAACAATATATTGTTGTTTAACTTTTGTTTTTTTTTAAATAAATTATTAATTTTAGTGCGTCTAGCATTGGTATCAGACGTTTAATAATAATATCGTAGTTTTTCAACCTTAGTAAATAATGAAAAGAGGACTCTTCTAAGTTTTAAAAACTAATGAAATAATAATAATAATATGTATTTACGGAAAAGTATATAACAGCTCAAATTTTAAAACGGCGTATCTCAATTTTATTTGTTTTGAGTAATTCATATATTTAGAACAACCTAACATGTCAATGTCTTTTAATATTCAGCAGTGGTATTAATCAGTATGGTTTTTATAATTAATACGTTTATTTTTGTTTTAATTTTGACAGTTGTGTAAATCAAAATATATTAACGATAGAAAACAATGAAATATAGCTTTATACTAAGCTTAGGAAAATTAAAAAGCTTATAACAACCCTCAATTTTCTGAAATATCAATTTTCAGTTTCGTGGCCAATTAATTGAATTATAAAACGATTAATGAAAAATAATGGAATTATTTATATAAGTATATATGTATAAATTAAGTATATATATATATAAATATATGTATATATATTTCGATTGATTTTATTAATTGTTGTATAATGTTGTATAATTGATTTTATTATTTTTGACTAAAGTTGTAAAAAATTATATTCATTTATCCAAAATTATCAACTAAAAAAGAAATAAAAACAAATGAAACATAACTAATCAATCAGGAAAATTTGTTTTTCTTGAACAAAATAACTATATAATCCCGATTTTAATACAACTAAAAGAGGAAATTAGCTTTGAAGTGTAACTCATTATGCGTGAGAAAATCATTAAATCAGGAATCCTGCAGAATTCAGATTCAGATGCATAATTGCATATGTACTGGCAATCACAATATCTACTGGTCTGCATTTATAGTATATCTAATCTAATCTATCTAATGATAGAAAATAAATGCAGAGACACCCCGAGTAACTTAAAGAAGATCATTAAACAATAACATTGCATGGAGTTAAAAATTAATGGTAAAAGTCAAACTATTGACCCAAAATAAAATGCGATGATGGTTACTAACCATTATTTGGATTTGAAAGCTTAACATTGAACTGTAAGACCTCTTAAATATAAAATGATAATAAATAATAATTATTAGAGTTCACTTCATTTCAAAACTTTCTTTTTTAATATCAAAATAAAATGTTATTTATTAATTTTAAATATCTTAATTCCATATAATAAAATTCAAATTTGTTACTTGTAACATTTCGTTATTACACAAACCAACAATATATTTTTTACAAATATCTTATTAGGTACTTACATAATATATACTCACATTTGAATCTGATCATTATACATTGATGAAAAATTACAATTATTGTGGTTAGAATTTTTAATTCATTTTCAATAATTGTTCATTGATCGGATCAAATCGGAGGGCAGACAGTGGAAGTGTATTTACATAAAATTTGTGTGTAATGTATTTTGTTTTTTTTTCTTACAAAACATTACATTACAAAAATATCATACTTAAGTGTGTTTATGATATTAAAAGTTCCAAAAATTCATTTGATTCACATGTCTTCATAAACAGTCATCTTCATCAGTTCTCATATCCATCTTCAGCAATTAAAGTGGCCTTTTATTGATTCATAATGATTGTATGATGGTGAATTTTGATGTGTTGTTTTGATTTTTTTTTTGTTATTATTATTATTGATAAATTTTTTTTGAAACGAAATTATTATTTTTTTTTTTTTTTAATGATTAAAGAAGGTCTTTGAATTTTTGAATAGCCTAAGGTGAAATTTTTATTACAAAATTAAATGAAAATTTTTGGTATTTACTTATATTTGCAACAAATACATATATGTGTATAAATATATATGTACAAAAAATTAAAACGAGACTCTGGAGGAAAGACAAAAAAAAAAAAATTTCTGGAAAAAAAATCAAAACAAAAAATGTTTAAAATGAAAACTTACTGAATAGCGACTTCAAGAGTTCATCAAGGTGCGAAATAAATTGATGAATGAATTGAAATTGAAAGTGATGTTGTTCATCATCGGTATTACTATAGTATAGAGTGATGCCATATTATTTTAATTTTTGTTATTTTTTTGTTTTTGTTTTTTTATTGTCCCAAAAATTATGTATTGTGAGAAAAATTTAAATTCTTCTTCAACACAAAAAAAAAAATTTAACTAAAAAATATTTAATATTATTTCATTAAATATCGAAGAACAATAGATAATCACGTACTTCAAAATAATCAATAGAAAGTGTAAAAAAATAAAAAATTGAAATAGAAACAAAAAACGGTTATCATAATTTAAAACAGTTACCATTTTCAATTCATTAATTTGATGACGGTTGATCTCATTTCGTTAATTAGCTTAAAAATTGTAATAATAGTTAATTTTGAAATAAATTTATAATAAAGTTGTTAATTTTTTTAAAAAAAATTATATTAATTTCAATGAAGACATTACTTTAAATATGAATTTTTAGTTTAATATATAAAAAATTGGACTGAAACGAATTATTTAAAATTTTTACAGTTCAATTTGAATTTTCTTTCTTGAAATCAATAAAATTTTCTTCTTTCTTGATGGTCTATATATATATGTGAATTTGGTCTATATATATATTTTAACCTTAGAACTGCTAGTTCAAATGTCTAGGTTAAGGTAGAAAAAAATAAATAGGACAATAATTACGTAATTTTTTATCAATTATTTACTGTTACCTAATAATAATAAAAAAAATGAAAAAAATAAAAAACAAAGTGATTTTTGTCAATTTATTTTATTATTGCTGTTAATAGGAACAACCAAATAACGATAGTTTTTTTCCATTTCTCAAATATGATCCAAGCCGTACTAATGACAACATAATAAAATAGGTTAATCTATTTATTGTGTTTGGATTCTGATGACGTGTTTTCTACTTAAAACAATATTTTCATGTGTCCACTGATTTTTAAATAACTATTGTGAATGATCAAAAGAATAACTATTTCTTCAAATATAAAATTACTATATTATTTGTCCAAATTAATGTTAAGCTGAAAAATGTTTATCGATTTCGATGTCAAAGCATACCTTAACTGGAAAGAAGAAATATCGGGCTTTCAATTACAAATACAAAGCTCGTAATATTATTGTGACATTCATAGTTTAATAGTCTTATCAGTAAAAATACACTGATGATGTAATCCATCATGTCTTACACCAAACTGTAACGTCATAGGAAAAAAAACTATTATTTACAATTTTCGTTTTTTTTTTTTTTTTTTATTTACAATATTAATTACGATTAAAATTGATAATTAATAAAAAGCAATAACTAATTATCTACTAGGCCTTTTTTAATATTCTAGTACTTGCCTCTAAAACCAAATAAAAGATTTCATTGACACTAGAGAAAAAAAAAACCTATTAATTTTTCGTAAAGTAAATTTTTATTAATTCTAATTTAATACAAACTAAACAGAGTGTTTCCCACATCAGTGAATTATTATATGTAATTTTTTAGACTATTAAAGTAGATGGAACTTCTCCATGGAGCTTGGTTTCACATTCGAATTGTTCCCATAATATAGAGTTTTTATGACAACTTTTCGAATAAACTTTGGAAAAGGGAACGAAATTTTACATAAGGGTACCCGACGATCTCACAAATATTTCATAGAGGACCATTTTTGACGACAAGGTTATTTATAGGTCAAACCGACCTTTTGAAAATATTACAAACATTTTGTAGTGTTTTATTTAAAACCTTTTATATTTTCTCTACAAAAATATAGAGAAGCTTCTTTACAACAACATTGTAGGGATTTTTCCAGAATTTTTATAAAATAAATTATTTCGAATTAATTTCGAAAAAAGAAGATATCCCCTTTTTTGTATCCAAGCACGGCTACGCATTAAAATAATTAAGGTAAATAAAGCCATGGTTAATCAATCGAAAAAAATACCATTAAACAAATAAGCTTTCTGAACAAAATATTTAAAATTGTTTATATCAAAGCCATAAAACTGGAAAATGTAAAATGATACAAGCTTTGCTGAAAAAAATGACAAATTTAACTCTTTTACATTCCGGTTATTCTAATATGTTCTGAAACGAAATTTCTATTTGGAAAATAGTTTAAGCATGAACCCAATGTAAAAAATTTACATACAAATGAAGGTCTAAACAAAGACATAAAATCAGAAAAATTATGTGGGAAACACATTGTATACGTTTTTTTTTTTTGTTGTTAATTATTTTAAAATTGTTAATTAAAAATTTTTATCTTATAGATTAATTTTGAAAATAATTATACAAAAATGAATAAAGAAAAATTAAAGCAAAAAGGTGGTGCAATTGATCAGATGAGCATCGACGGAAAATACATATTATATTGGTTTAAAATCATTCAAGAATTAAAAAAATCTTGTTTTACTTTTGTTTTTGTTTTTTTTTTTAATTAATAAAATAATATACATAATATGTATTATAATTTTTTTTTTATTTCTTAATTAATTTTTCATTCATGTTAAAATATTTTTAATGTTATTAATACCTGTCAATTAATTTAATTTACTATAAAAATGAAAATGACATTTCAAATCAATTCATTTTGATTGTTATATTCGGCCAACGACAAAATATTGTTGTTGTTTCCTTATTCATCATTATCATCATCATCATCAATATCATTTTCAATCTAATTAGCATAAAAATACTATCAATTTCAGATTTCCTCTTTAATAATTTATTTAAAAAAAAAAACATTTTCCAATTTTATATCTGATTTCATTTTATTTATTTATTTTTATTATTATTATTATTATTAAAATTAATTTTTTTCTTAATTTCAAGTTCTTATTAAACTTAGTTCATCAAAGAATATATTTTTTTTTTTTTGATTTTTCTGTTTCCGTATTATTTTTATGATATTCCAAAACAGGTGATATGGTAGAATATCCTTGAACCATGACAATTTAAACAATTATAAAAGAATAATTAAAAAAAATTATTTTTTTTTAATATATCCTTCCTATAATAATTACCACAGAATTAATTATATGTAAATTTATTTTACTAATCAAATTTGAATCAGTGGCGTAGTTTGCAATGCAATCAGTGGCGTAGGTACGGCCTTCAAGCATTGAAAAACAAGCAAAATAAAGAAATGTAAAGAAAAAAATTTCATCATTCTAACGCTTTAACGCGAAACTTGCTACATATATGTCACATGACAAGGATCATTAATGCTTGAAATTCAAAGCAGCAAAATCATAATCATCATTTCACTGAAAACCTAATGCAAAAATAATGAAGCAATTGCACTAATCATTAAATGAAATTAGTTAATAATAGATTGTTATTTTTTATTAATAAGCTACAGTGGGCATGGGCATATTATCCTGATGGTGAATGATCAAATGATCCAAAAATAGTACCAGACGTATACAATAGAATAGATTATGATTGTTAGACGAAACATGTAATCGTAATGAATCAAATTCAAAAGTATGTAATTTTGACAACTGGCAATCTTCTATCTTGCTTTGTCAACTTAAGTATGATTTTTGTATACAATTTTTACATTCCATTTTTTTTTTTTTATATTGAAATTTTTTGACCATTTTTGATCAATGCAAGTTGCTTTTAGTTAATTAGCCGACTCAACCAGCGACTGAAATGATGATTTTAACTGACGAAATTTTAAATTATATACTGAGTGGTATTCTGTATTGTGATAAGCGATAATCACCCTTGCGACAGTCAAAGATGACACTAAAAGTTTTTGGTATTCTGTATTGCGATCACTTGAATAATTTAAGAAAACGGCAGCATCTTAAAAAATACAATGGCAGCACAAGTGATTTATTAAATATCAAAGTGTCAAAATAATAGAAAACAAAAATAAGTTGTAAATTTTATTAGCGCTATTAATCAATAAAGTGAAATTATATAAAAAAAAATAAAAATTATATACTAAAAGAGAAAAAACTTAAAGTAAATTTCATTGAACAACTAATTTAATAAAATGTATATTTAAAAAGAAAACAAAATTTATAACTGACTTAGATACTAAAAAAAAAATTAAAGTAAAAATCATTACAACTAATTTAATAAAATTATATTCACATTTGAGTAAAATTCAGTTGCAAACTTATAACTAATTAATATAAATGTGTATTATATGTAATTGGAAACAAAATAAAATTCAAACTTATTAAAAAAAAATTAACACATAATCACAGCATTTATTATTCAGTTCCATTATTTTTAAATCATTTGCAACTTTAGCGACCTTTAATTCTAAAACTCGCATTTTTTAATATTTACATCATAATAAATCTTAAAAACCCAAAACATAAAAAATCTAAAAGTCTAAAATCTTAAAAAACAACCAAACTTTCATTTATTTTTATCATGAGTGACACCAAATTAGCTGTCACCCTAAAATCACAAAAAAAAGCGACTATCACTGTGACAATCACCATATAGAATACCAATTATGGATATGCGACAGTCGCAGCGTGATTATCACAATACAGAATACCACACCTGGATTTGTAAATGATATTTCTGATGGCAAGAACAACTGTCAACGAATTAGAATTAAACAATGAAGGTTACATAGGCAGATAAGTTACATAGACAGATTTCAAAAATGGTGATGCAAAAATATTGTAAACGACGTCAAAACTTACCATGAGTTGTAGCATCAACAAATCTAATACAAGGTTTCATATAAACTAAGTTTTGGCTATTGAAAAAAACTGATAACAAAAATTAGATTTAAACCAGAGTTTCTCAAAAGTGTATTAAAACAATACCCCAAATCGTTAAGTATTTTTTAAATATTCTTCAGCCTACTAAAATTAATAAATCCGCCTCTGAAATCCAAAAATATACTCATTGTAACAGTACACAATCATTTTCCATCATACTGACATTATAACATACATAAAAGAAATAAAATTAAATCATATTTTGTAATTATAGTTAATATTGTTAAAAACAAACCCGAGTAATATTAAAATCTCTACTACAATAATCTAAAATTAACTATTTATTTTAATAATAATAAAAAAAAAAAAAAATTAAAATTATAAACCAACCGCATTCAAAATCCCGTGATTAATTTTCTGAATATTTTTATAATATAAAATGTCCACCATAATACATAATAGCTTTTAAAGATATCCTAACTAAGAGTACTACCTAGTACAACAATGCAATATTTCAGATACAATTACAACAACAATAGTGATGGTGATGTTGATGATGATGATGATGAAGATGATGATGAAGATAGAAATCAATTGATTTAAATCTTAGTTTTTATTTTTATTGTTTTTTTATTTTAGTATGATACTATACAATTCCATTAATGATTTCAAAAATGCGATACCTATTTTTAATTTATGTAATGTCTGATATCAATTGTCCAAGAGTTAATTACCATAAAATACTATGTAAGGGCTTTGTCACTTATCTTTTATTTGTTTTTTAGATCTTTATTACTGGTTTATTTTAGCTGTGAATGAATAATATTTATTTCTTGTATTTCTAGTTGCTTATATAGTTAGTTTCTAAGAGTGTTTGGAAATTAAAGAACTAAAAAATAATCAAAATATGTGTAGGGTTTAATTTTGGTATTTGTGTAATGTAATTAATGGTTGACGAATTGTATACTCTTAATAAAAAACAATTGTATATACATAAGTATATATGCTTTTCAGTTATCAAACTAAAAGTAGAAAATTTCGCAAATGTCGTAAAACAAAATTTGGTACCGAGAAATAATATATTTTTTTTATTTTTTACACAAAGATGCAGTCACAAGCTCTTTAAAGCGATTAATTAATTTATATTATTTGTGCATGACAATAGTATATAATATTTAGATCTGGTATAGTCTGAAAATAAAATTATAAATCAATTAACTTTGCGTATTTAACTTAACTAATTCACTCCTTATAGAGTTTCGACATAGCTCAGCTTAATATGTCATAAAATTGGTGAATATAATATTGTACAACAATCCAATCATTTTGTACGCATTAAAAAAATTTTCATATACTTCTTCTTGAAAATGGTATAATCTAGCCGAGTTAAAAACCTATTATTGAGCTTGATATAAGTTAGTATATATGTCTCATAGGTTCGAAGAGACTGAACGACGAATTTGGATAAGAAAGATGAGTATTGTTTTGCAATGTATTGTTGGCAAGCATTACGTTGGAAAACAACACACTGGTTGAATTTCTGGCTCAATTATTTTCATTTTCATAAAACAATCACAACACAACAAGTATTTATACAACAAAGTGGCTATACTCCTACACTTTGGTTGTTGTGTTGTCTAACATATACATAATTAATAAAGTTTAAAGGTTCATTTTTGTACTTTATCTTAATATCAGAGGGTGACATTATCAATATTGTAATGTTCTTCAACAATTTTAACTTTACTATAAGTACATTAACACTGCACTAAATATAAATTTTTATTTTAAATAAATAAAATCAGTTTCTTATTAAATTTTTTCTCCCTACTTTTATGAATTACTTTTTTCTTTTTTTTTTAAATTAAATGAATAAATTAAATATTTTAAATTCAATTGAATTTAAATTAAAATATTGCACTTGATTTATTTTTTTAATAATAAAAACAACAACAAAAAAAAAACAATTTATTCATGATGATTATTAAAGAATTATTATTTAAGTTGATATCAATGCAATCTAGTGTATAATAAATATGAAATAAGACTCTGATAAAGATGTTATGTTTAATTTGTTAATAATCCCGGAATTAAATTAGTATTTCAATGTAAAATAAAAATATAATAATGAATTTTTTGTTAAAGTTCAGTAGGTATTCAATGAAGTAGAACTTAACTTTTTAGAACTGATGATGATTTTAATTTAATTTGCACTTAACTACTTACTTCACTTGAATTCTAATTTCTGTTATATGATATGTATATGTTAAAATCAATTTAAAATAATTTATTAAAATGATAGGGTTTAATTAATATCATTTGTAGAGAATTTTCATATCAAAGCACATCAATTGATACATCATTTATTGAGTGTGTTAATTTAAATATGGCTAGTTTTGTTTTAAAAATTCAAAATTGGAAAAACTGAAAAAATATGTTTTTATTGAGTTAGAGTATTTCACTATTAAATATTTTGGTTTCTTAGTTGACATACATGGCTTTTTTCCGATAACAATATATAACAGGGAGATTAAACGATTTAGGTAAAGTTATATAGAGTCAAATTTGTCAAAATACTGTATTAAATAATATATTATACATATATTATACATCTTTGTACCAACTTGGTAATTAATAAAAAACTTTGATTAACTAAAAATAACTAGCTTAGAATTATATCATTTTACAACAGATTGAACATGTATTTGATTTTAGTCACAAATTGATCGTGAGATTCTACTTTTCATTACCTTATGTTAATCATTATCATTACTATATTTTCATTGTATAGAAGAAAAATAGCTGAAAATGATATTTTTTCGACTTGATCCACTACTATTTGTTATTGGGATAAAATAAATGAAATAAATGAAAAATTATAGGTCCACATCCTGAAAAGAAGGTCTGAAGGCTTCCCTGTGTACTCAGTAAATTCAGTACCTTTGCAGAAAGTTTGCCAGTGTATTGAAATAAATTGGTATACAATTGAACAAATAAAATAGCTTTAATTTATCTAATAAAATTGTTAGTGAAAATTAATATGGTTTTTAAACAAAATAAAATTATTGTTTAACGGTTAAAAAATACTTTATTAAAAATTAAGAGAGTCAAATATGAGTTAATAATGTTTGTATGGTAATATTAATGACAAAATCAATAAATTGGTTTGATTAATCCTTGTAATTAAATTACAGAGAAATTCATTTAATTTCCAAACAATTGTATATAACGGTCAAAAGATCAAAAAATGGTTAACTAATTTTTAATACAACCACATCGGTTCTAATATTACATAGCAATTAATAAACATTATAATAATTAAAAAATACTTACTAATAAAAATAATATAATATACAAAATATCCGAAAATGTATACCAAATAATGATTAGATACTATATAAAGACCCACATTTCGAAAGGAAAAAGGACCTAAAGTTGGCCTGCTGGTCCTTTGATAAATAAATAAAAATATCAAAAATATTAACCAAACATGATGAGTATAAACGTGGTGAGTATAAATGTGGTGAGTATGCACGTGGTGAATATATTACAATTATATATTTATTATAGTACGTTTTCAAGCTCATGTTTATGGCTAAACAACTAGCTAATAAAACAGTCAAATGTCAAGTGTTCACAAGCTTTTTTGGAAAACCACCTCATATATATATTCACATATTTCTAATTTTATCTAATTAAAGTATAGAAAGAAAAATTAATGAGCATGAATGTGGTGAGTATGAAGGTGAATATATTGCAAATATAACACATTTATTATCTAATTAAATTATGAAAAGAAAGATTATTTATAAGTATAAAAAGTATATCAAAACTGACGCCTAATTAAATAATTAAGTACATATATGCATATATATTCAATAAAATGCAAAATATAATCACGAATAGAAATAGGTGGAAAAAACTTGAGTTAAAAATGAAAAATTTCAAATAGTAGGAAACACATACTAGAGACTGTTACAAATTAACAGAATTCATTTCGTCATTTCAATCAAAAAAATTATTTTTTGCTTTATTTTTTTACATTTTTTTTTTTTTTTTTTGAAGAAAATTATTATTTTTAAAGCTCACAATTCAAAAAATAACTAAATAAAAACAAACGAATTTTTCTACTGTTTTTATGGCATTATTTTTCTATCTCTATAAGTAATCAACTTCTGTAAAACGTGTTAATATAATTATTGCATTGTTTTATAACAAACAAATTCTTTAGGTTAGTAAAAATAATAATCATTCAATATTCATTCATTCATTCATTTAAAATACCATATTTGTTTTGATATAATGACGAATTTTATCTTATTTTATTATTATTATTATTATTATTATTACCATTTAATTTTAATCGTGTATTCTTTTTTCTACTAAATATGGTAATTAAGAATCATTTAAACTTAATCAGTAAATAAAATCACAATTAATATATAGTGACATTTTTCAAATGTCAAATTTTTTTAAAAATTCAACTTACTATTTAATATTTACTATTAGAGATAGTATATACAAAAATTGTTATACTAATATGTCATTGATTATGTTGAGATAGTTGGTCCAGATGACATTAGAATAGATATATTTAAAAGTAAATAGAAAAAAAATTGTATTGTGAATTTTAAAATCATTCAGAATTTTAATATATTGTGGTCGTGGAATTTTAATGTACTCTGACTCCCTTTTTTTCGTCCGAGTGATTCATTTGGTATCGCAGTACTAACTTTGGTGAGTGAGAAACTTTTCTATGTGGAAATGTTCTACATAGACCTTTTCTTTTCTATAACAAAATGAAAAGACCACTCAATTTATGTTGAAAATAGACTCTTCAATTTACTAGAGCAAAATTTTGTCAATAATAATGTTATTTAGATAACTAGTACTCAATTTTTGTTAAAATACAGCAAATTACTTTTCATTTTGTTAAAAAGAGCAAATTACTTTTCATTTTATTATACATAATAAAAATAAAATTACTAAATTTATGTAAATATAATTTTATTCTTACTTAATATTATTTTTTTATTCAAAATCACTCGGCAGAGATATATATATTATTTACTATTGGCGAACTACAATAGTATTGATATATCTCTGCCGAGTGATTCAAGTGATAGACGGTAACATAGAATTTAATTTAATTTAAATTTATTTTCCATGCATATTAATATACATACAAAATATTTTGGCCCTTTTCTGGAAGAGATGTGGGCCAAGGTAACATAGAAAATGCAGTATTAAAATTTTTTGCTATAATCTAGTATGTTCCATAACGAACTATTCACAATATAAAATAGTTTAATAATAATTGCATAATTGTTTAACTATAGAAAAAAACATAATACAAACATTTTAGAATTAATTACATTGTATAGTACGTTTTGGAATATACTACATTGCAGTTAAAACTCTAATAATGTATTTTCGATGTCACGGACAGTAAAAAAAAACTAAATGAGAGATGAGATAAGTACAATAATTGTTTTATAACATTATTTTGTACTTTGAGTACCCAATCATTATTTCTTACAAACCACAAAATACCCATTACAGCATTTGCATTATCGTACATTCATTGTTTTTCCAATTTGAAAATAAATTTGATAGTTTTAATTAACTTTTTCGCACATTCAAAGAGCTATATGACATATTTTGAATAAAATACATCGTAGTCGCACAACAAAAAACTTAGAAGGAATAATTCTGTAATAGAAAGTAAGTCAACGCACTGAAAACAGATTGAAAATTCTGTCATATAGACCTCTATTGACTGCGATCATGCATGGAATCTCTCATGAGTTGGATATCTGAAAAAAATTTCAGATCTACCAATATTTCATTTGTGTGACCAGAAAAATAATTTTACAAACATTTTTTTTATATATATTAACGGCCAATGACCTTCATAATACGAGTAAATAAAAATTTTTCATCTCAACTCAATTACCTAAGTAAGTATAATAATGAGTTGAAATTTTTAAAAGTCACTTAAAACATCATAAAAATCAATCAATTAAACGGCAAATTTTTTTTTTTATTTATTTTTTTATTTTAGTATAGTACGAGTACTATTATACTACTACTATATATAACTGCAGATGTCACTTTACCGGACATTAAGATCATTAATTGACACTTTTGTTTTGAGTTTTTAGAGTAGCAAATTTCAAAAGAAGATTATCCGCATTAATAATGTTAATAATAACATGATGATGATAATTTTGTTTTAATTTTTTGTTGGTTTAATAAAAAAAAAAAGGGTATCAAAGAATAAAATTTGCATTTATAATTTACGACCATGTTATTATAGAGACCAACCGTTGAGCTTAAAATTTGTTTTTTTTTTCTTAAGATAATTTTAATTAATTCAAATTTGGTGTTTTTGTTGGCGTTGTTGTTTTTTTTTTTTGTTACATTTTTAAATAAAGTGATAAAAGTTGGTTTTTTATGGAGATCGGAAGAAAATATAAATTGAAATTAAATGCATAAATTGTGTAAATTCAACGACGACACTTTAATAAAAAAAAAATATATAAAAAAAAAAAACAAGAGTTTGGATTTGGATAAGCATAAATGAATTTATGAATTATTTATAGATAATAATCTTTAGATAAAAATATTTATTATTAAAAAATTCATTTTTAGATTTATGAACATTTTTTCTGTCATTACTTTTTTTTTGTTTGTTCTTATTTTTATAATTGATTAAGCTAATTAATTACAAATGATTATATGTAGAATAAATACTTTTTAAAAGAACAATGAATGCTAGAGGCAATTAAAATTAGTAGAATAATAAATATTAAATGAGAACATTTCAATTTTATTTGTTTAGTTTATAACCAGTTATTGTACCCGGATTATCATCAAATCCTATCCGGATTATGATCTAATTTTATTATCTTACCATCATATGAGCAAAGATTAAAATTAACCGATCTCGACATAAAACAAAATGTACATATGAATGAACCTAAACATTTCCAGCAACATATCATATCATTATTAGAAATCTCCGCAGTCTACACTCATTCAATTTATTTAAAATCACTAATTATAGGACTAATTATGGTAAATATGAACCTATTAATGTAATGCTTATTATAGCATTGATTTTACACTATCAAAACATTTGCATAAACAAAAATTATACAATTGCTATTTTTAAGATATTGCTATTTTTTATTTTGTTTTGGTGTTTCATTACAGTGTATGTAATTGCTTATTCAATTTTAGTTTTAGTTTTAATTTTCAATTTTAATTTGATTTGTAGCAAAAATATATAATAGTTTTGATTTGTAAACTGTTTGTGCTAAGTTGTATAAATAAATAAAATAAATAATTACCTAATGTAGAAATTGTTAAAAGAAGAAGAACATAGAAATTTCTGGAAATGGAAATGGAAATACCAATTTATGTCTCTTTGTCAGATCTTATTTTCAGGTTAAAGTTCTTCTACACCCTCCCTGTATTTCTGATTTTTCCCATATTTATTTTACTTTCTGATTTTCATTCTAGGACCAAATTGTATTTCGCGATGTCTGATTTCACCAATGTGTTCCACATTTTACTTTCATATTCTTCTTTCTATGGTATACAAAACAAGAATCCGTTAGATGATTTGAAAACCATTCTAAATATTTAATTTTCAATTTTCGTTGACATTGATAAATACTTTCATTTTTTTTATATTGTTAAGACAAAATAATAAATTTAAATTTATATGACTTAGGATTTCTATAGAAATTGACATTGGATAGAAAATACATTAATGCTCTTACTTACTTAAATTAGCACGTAAAACTATTCGAATATGAATAATTTAAATCTAAACTATATATGTACAATTTTATATGTACAATATAAAATTATAATTTCAATAGGTGAGTTAATTTTTCTTTTCAAATATAACACGGATTAAATAACTTAAAATCACTTAACAAAAAGTATTCTATAGGTAAACAATAATAAAACAAAAAGAACTTCAAGTTCCTAGACAATGAAGAAATTATTTTGATCAAGGTCTACTAGTACATAATATTATTATGTATGATGTACTATTGCTTTTTAATACCTCTAACTGTTCATTTAAATCATTTCAAGAACATTATGAGACAAAATACACCTATTCTATCACTATTTAAATTTAAATAAAAAAAATTATAAAAAAAATACTTTTATTTACTACTATATTTAAGTCACGACACGATATTCTTTGGTGATCATCATTTTATTGGAATGTCCAATGAAAAAGCAAATTACATATATACTATTAATATTATATGCGGCCTATATTCATACAGATTTTAAACGTGTTTAAATATATAATAAATATGTATATCATACCCACATAGATCAATTTATCTGTCAATCAATTATATAAGTACATACAATGTAACTATACATCTCAATGTATCAATATACACATATTATCTAAATATATACATTATATACATTACCTGTTATTGCATATATATAGTGTTACTATAATAATACATCGTTATTTACAACAAAACAAAATTAAAACGAGCAGAAAATTATTTTGAATTAAAACTAATCTTCTCATGACATTTTAACTATGTTTCAACTAAAAAAGATGGTTAGCGAGAAAACAAAAAAACAGAAAACAGTAATTTTAATTGATCATATATACATAGATTTAATCAACCATCTAGTAAATTCGACCTTGAACTTTTTATTTTTATTTATGTTTTTTTTTTTTAATTAAAGAAAAAAAAACAACTGAAGTAAAGAAATATTTCTTCAATGCGGACTCACGCAATTAGAAAATTATTATAAAATTCCATTTCTTTATAGACGCCAGCCATCATACCCAGTATGGTGATGATGATGATGATATCCGCCTAATTTCAATATTTAATAATAACTGGTTTCCTATAATTGAATTGAATTATTCAATTTTGTTGTTCTTAATTACTGAAATCAAATAAAATCCGTATTAAATTTTTTTATTTTTATTTATAAGTAAAAAATATCTCATGTAGATTTTTTCATAATATTTTGCACGGTCATGTGTTGTTCCAAATATTTGCTTACAAATTACAACACATCATACATATAATTTAATTGTTCAAATCTACTCAATAATTTTAACTGGAATTTATAAATTTTATCCTCTTAATGTCATGTAGCTATGAGCTGATGACGGCTATGTTATATATGGCTATAGGTTGATATGGCCATGATGACTATGGATATGGCTATCATCTCATTGTTAATCAAAAATGTGTTTAGGTTCGAAAAAACAGTTTAGGTAAGGATGTTTAATTGAATTTTTCTTTCATTATTCATTAATTTTATTCAAAATGCATTTTATAAAAAGTTTTGAGATTAATTTAATTAAAATGGCAACTATTCTAATAATTCCCATAATTAGGACATAGATGATTTCTCTGAAATTATTAACACAACTATTGCCACATTTCTTTTTTACATTATTAATATGAATTTTTGTAATTTAAATTTCTAATATTCAGAAAAAAATAAGCTTTAATAGTTCTCGCAGTATGACAGCTGATCAGCCATTTACAGCAATTTGTCTGTTACTAAAACCGTTAACGGTTCTAGATATATTGTTATCGTATTGAACAGGTAAAAAAAAGTTATTGTGCCATTGGTCCGTACTAACGGTTCTTCTAATAGTATATTAGGCTAGAATATTGTAAAGTGAATGAAATAACCTATATCTAATAATGGTCCAATCCCAGCTCACATCAAATGTTTAGCAAATCAAAGAAAATGTCAAGAGAATCTGTAAATTTGGACCTAAAGTAACAGGGCGTTTTGCAGAAGTCGAAAAATTCTTTTTAGCAACCAAACACAGATATGAAACCATTTTCGATCTGAACAGAAGGCAACTAAGATCAGCCTTAATAGAAATTTTTTCATTTGTAAAGTCCTGTGCAAAATAATACCATGGTGAAGAGACATTTCGATCAAGATTATTCGATCATTACCAAAAATGTTGGGCCTGAACATTAAAAATTATTATATTATTGAAAATTATAAATTACAAATTATTTTCTCCAAATTTCAACTTCCCATACCACCCACGCATGATAAATAATTCTATAAAGAAAAACCATACTGTATATCTCAATCCATAATAGCTTTCCTATGGTAATTCAATTTACTTAACACATAACACGTTTCTCTTTTTCGTTTGATTATCGTCCGATTTTTTTTTTTTTTTTTGCTTTAATATTTTACAGTTAAATTAAAAAATTTCACTTATCTATTCTATTTATTATGACATAAGACTCCCTTATGACTAATCAAACGATTACTGAAGCAAATCAAATCATTTGAGTTGATCTAAAAAATAAAATATACCAAAACAAAAATAGGTACGTCAGCGAACTAACCTTTTTTTATATTCTTGACAGTAACTTAGGTAGAATCACCTTTTTCGTGCTTAAACCCTTGCTTCAACGTAAAAACAAATTATATAGAAAAATTGTTGTTTGACTAAAATAGTTAAGTCCAATAAAAACTAAAAACATTATTACTGAATTTATCATCATTCATAATGCATGCCAATCAAAACCAAAGAATATCCATTAACAGTTATTAATAGATATTCTTTGATCGTAACAAAGGATTAAATTTAAAAAATTAAAATTTGCACAATCTTAAGATGACTAATAAATTCTACTACTATTCATACTATGTATGTAAAAAAGATAATTTTTAATATTGACAAATATTTGTGAAATGATGAAATTTTTTATGTCACAAAAATTATAGAATAAAAAAAAAATAACAGAAAATAACAAAGAAAATCATCAATGAATATGTAGTCAAAGTTTTAGTCATCATTATACGATCATCAATATCATTGTCATCAGCACTGTGTACCGTAATCATTTCTACCATAATAAAAATGTTATTTAAAACTATAAAAAAATTTATACCGTTATAAAAAGGTTTTTTTTTTTATATTGTAAAAATTAATTTTGCAATGATGACCAATACATTTATCATTTAACTGTTCATGTAACATTATGTATAAAACTTTAATCACTTTTAATTAAAAAAAAAAAATGTACAGCACCGATGTACGTTCGTTACATTTTTGTTATTTTAATCAAGTGGAACTAAATAAAAGACAAGACAATCATCAGCTTACACCTTTATAAAAAGAATATTTGATATTTTTTTTAATATTTTTTTTTTGTTTTTTATTTAATTTCATTTGAAAAACTCCTCTCCTTAAAAAAACAAAACAACAACAAAAAATGTATACTAATAACAATAATTTTCTGAAATGAACGTAGGTTAATTTTTTCTTATTAAATGTATATTAAGAGAATTATGATTATTACTAATTAATTAAAATAGAGAAGCATCAAATTAAATAACAACAAAGAAAAAAAAAAAAAGATGATTAGGATAAAAATAGCTGATATAAGGCGATCAAAATTTCACATAACGAAAACAAAACAAAGAAAATGCCGATTTTAAACCGATTTTTAGGTATAACCGTATCAAATGATGATTAACCATTCGATACGATTGTCATTTATAACATTCATAATGGGAAGATTTTATTTGAATTTTTTGTAGATTCATACTGAATAATGGAACTTTATTGTGAATTGAGATTAGAAAGAGATAGATAGATTTGGGCTAACAAGTAATATTTTATTATGCAATTGAACTTGATTATTATAATAGAAGTTACAATGTAATAATAAAACTCAACAAATCATCTTTATTCAAAAATTGTTTGTACATCATTTATTACAATAATGAATTACAACAATAAAATAGAAGTAAAGATATTATCTAACACTAACAAACACAGACCTAACAATATAGAATTTAATCAATTGATTTTAAAAGTAAGAAAATATATTATAAAACTGCAACCACCAATTTAAAAGATTGACAAAATATTTGACAATTGTATATGTTGAGAAGAAAGTAAAGTGTTCCAACTAAGTCCCTAAAACTAAATCTGAAAGAAAGTTTGACAAAAGAAAACATAATCTACGAAAATTCGAACAATATTACAACTAAATTCTAAGTGTTAAATATATTCAAAATATTGCTTTCACACTAAAAATTCTGATAGATAGAATACAATATCTCTGCCCCACTAAATAAGATTATTCAAGTCAAATGTAAAGTCAAGTATTTTTTGTACGTTTGAAAATTCTGGAAAATCACTATCAATATTGTCAGAATATTTCAAGCGAATAATATCAAGAGATTATGGTCTACTAGTGCATGCTTAAAGAATTGTTGGTCACTAACGATGTCCGACAAATTTAACAGAAAACGAAATTTCAATCAGAATACAAAATAACGTTTAATTGGGCATACTCTGAAGAACAATAATATTTTGAATTGAATCGTAACGGTACACATAGTGTCGAAAGACCAAGTAAATATTTCCAAGGTAATATTTCCTATTCGTCAATTTGTATTGGTAAAAATATCATAGTACAGATGGTAAACGGAAACAGTAAAACTAATACAGAGAAAATATCTCCGGGCTATAGTTTAAAAAAAAAACAAATACACCAGCTGCATGCAGCTTACAAAAAATTAATTTACACAAAACCTAAACAGAACTGACAGTTTTCCCAAAGCACTACACAGTTTATTACAGTTATACAATATCTACAATGCTTTTCGATTATTTATTTATCAAATTGCGATTATTTATTTATACTCATTAAATGTGGAAAACTACTACTACTGTCAGGATAACTAAGCCTTCTTAAATAAAATAACCCCACTTTTATATAAGTTGTTACCAGATTATACTTTTAATCATTTTTTGTCATTTATTTTATCGCAATGATAAATGCTACTAACTACTAGACCAGGTCGAAAAATCCATAAAGCATTTTTTGTTACTTCGTCGGGAATTGAACCTGTGGAATCAATCGGTTGAATGAAGGCGCTCTATCAACTGCTCCACCTAACTTGTTATAACTTTTCTATACTTATACATTAGTAGATATGTATATCAAAAATTCAATAGAAAAATTTATTACATTGTGCACTTGTTAATCCAAAACTTTGTGTAAAGCAGTTAGAATGTCTTAACAATTTGTAAAAAAAATTGTAAATCACCAAGGGTGGAAACTAAAGTCCACTCCAATACATTTTTTTGTATTTTTCATTCTTCATTCGATCTACCCTGTATTTAATCAACTTCCAATAATTGAAACTTCTAATCTTTAATATTATATCTATAAAATTATGTACTTTAACTTATCAATCAAAATTGACATTTTATATTTATTATTAAAATTTTATAACAGGTATAAACAAAAAATATTCAAGCATATAAAATTCGTTTTCGACACTATAACACCACCTTTTTTTTCTAATTAATTAATAATGACATTGACATTTGAATACGAAGCGATATCAATATCATTCACACATTTTCATCATAATTGATGATTTTAATTAAAAATTATTAGAAAATTAAAACGATCCGATTAATTAAATTTTCTTTTTTATTATTTTTATTTCATCTTACCTTCAAAAATATTTCTAAATTTTTATTTTGTTTTTTTTTTCTTCAATAGAGGTTCTCAGGTCGAATAGCATCTATAAAAAAAAAAAAAAAATTGCAAATAAATTTCAAAGAAATTCAGTCCAAAAAACTAACCTTGATTCATTATATGAGCAAATAATTCAATAAAAAAAAAAAACAAATTAAATAAAAAATAGTAAAGACGATCCTATTGAGATTTTTGGCACCTGATAACTCATTTAATGTATTTTTCTTTTTTATATTTTTTATTCTTACTTTTTATTTATTTTTCTGTGAATGCGTAATCCATTTGGTATTTTTTTAGTTTAAATAATTTTTATTATTAAAAATGAAATTAAATTAAATTGATATTAAAAAATTGGTAATAATTTACCTTGTTAATAAATAATTAACATTAAACTAAAATTATTAACGAGAAAAAAAATATGTGTATATATATACATAAAAATGATACAATGAAATTATTTCACATGATTTTAAGTTATTAAATATTAAGTCGGTCTATATGCTATTAACCATTATTGCTACTTACATACCTACTTAAGTTGAATATTAAAATGTCAAAATTAATTTCATATCTAAATACTATACTTATATAAATTGCTAAGATATTTAACATAATGAAATGCTGGTGTGTAATTATATATTTTTCGGTATGCATATATGTTTCCATATTACTCTTGGTTAAAAGTCTGCACTTATAGTACATAAACAGTTGAGTGAATTTCTGCCTGGGTATATTTCAGTTTAATTATTATACAAATTGATGGGGAAAAATATCTACATTCCAAAAATTTGAGTATACAGCTATATGTAGACTTTGCTTTACATATTACTGAGAACGTTAGAACTCTAATCTAAAATCCAAATTTTATGTAAGCGATCTAAAGTTGAAAACATAATCAGAACTAATGACTAATGACTGATTCAGTTGCTGACACAAAACATAACTAATTTCATCAACTTAAAAATCAGCTACAAACAAAATAAAATTAAAAATAAATTTTAACATCAATGAAAGTTGTCAAAAAATATGTCGGTTAAAAATTTAAAAATTATTAAATAGAAATATTTTTCAACGATTGAAAATCACCAATCACGCAGTCGGTAAAAAACAGTCTTTTTTCAGTGCGATCTCATTTGAAGACATTTTATGTTCTCTAACTGATGAAATTAGTTGGTTCCCTATTTTAAATTTTAGTTTGCGAACTATAAACAAGAATCTCGCAGATTGTTGGACACCTAAAAAAACTCATATACATACCTTGATTTACCTAATATGATTAATATAATTGTGTTTTTGTGATTCTGTTATAGAAAACAATTTTTAACCTAACTATTTTTCCTGACCAGATATGGTCGAAAATTCTACCTCTTAATACATTTAGGTACATAGCCAAGTACATTTTTCGTCCATGATTAGTCAAATGTAATTTTTTTTCTTTAATTTTACAACTATAAAGATTTCAGGCTCATCATATATAAATCATAAGACTCATCGTTATTTCATATAATGGCCATAGGATCGAAAATTCTTCTCAAAATTTTTCTGACAAAAATGTCGACTATTAATGCATTTACATTCATAATAATAAATTGGGCTTATAATACCTACTTTATATAATAATGAATAAATTTCCTAGCACCTAAATTTCTATTTAAAATTTACACTAATTCTAAACTACCATCGTCATTACCATTTAAATTAGTAATTTGTTCATCTTTATTAATTTGAAATGAAATTAATTTAAAAAAAAAAACTCTCAAGTACGATTGCATCCATTTATGATCTCAGTAGTGTTCAACAAAAAAAAACAAAAAAAAAAAACATAATTTACTGTAGATAAACTACACAACAATTATAGAAAATATGTTTCTTCATTATAAAATGTCATGTTGTTTTGGACAGACATAGAATATAACACAAGTGAGAGTACATAATGATGCATAAATAATCTTGATTTGAAATGTGTTTTTTTTTTTGTATTTCATATATAGTAATATATATTGTATTTATATATACAGAATGATCTTGACTATTTCAATTTGCAGAAATTTAGCAAAACAGAATACAAATACTACTAATTTTTTTATTTAAAAAGTGTTAATTATTATCTTTGAACTAACTGAAGCCTATTTTAAAAACTAAAGATTCAACAAAAATTGAATGCAGAAAATATAAGGAAATTATATAGGTATATATATATATTAAAGAAAATGGTGACATGCATAAATGCTATTAATTTTCTTTTACTTCTTAATTTTTGGTTTAATGCATTTCAGATGTATTTTTACGTAGTGTTGCATGTCATTCTCTACCTACATTCATTTTATATATATTTAACACGCAAACAAATATTGACACCGACTTGTTATTTTTGTTTTAAAGGTGTTCCGCCGTAATATAGTATCTATCTATATCATTGTATTTAAAAATGACTTATTATATTAATTAAATATATAAATTATTCTGCTAAGCTTCTTTATTTTTCTTCTCTTTTCATTTACTCTATATGCAAGGGCGTAGTCACATTACTTACGCAAAGACTGTTTACTGAAAATGACAACTTCAACGTTGTCGAATCATGTCTAATTTTTAATTTAAATTTTAATTTTCAAAATTTAAAACAGAAAAACTCCACACAGACGAAAAATAAATAAGGAAAAATTAATTATAATAAAAATATTTTGTATTATTCATTAATTTTGTTTATTCGTTATAAATCACAGTTATTTTACTGCTAAATGTCTTAAATGCTATGAGTTGGTAAACTTTTTTTATATTTAAATAAATAAAAGAAAATGTTGTGAATAGTCGACTAAAAGCTAGTAGAAATTAAATTTTATACTCACTTAAGCCCAGAAACGTTGGACCACAAAACATGAAGAACAACAGGTGCCCATCCCTATATTATCCAAATTTCTAGATGATAAAAGACAGGTTATGGAAATTTATTTATAACCAGAACAAAGTGAATGTGAGACCTAGTTTCACTGATGTATATTTGCTTTCCTTCTGTACATATGACCTGCGTAATTTCAAGATAAACATTCTCATCTTTGTTCCTAATTGTCCGTCTATCCTATCACCTACCCTTTCTCTTAACTTCCTTTTTCATCTCCGGCCCAAACATAGAAGCCGATAATAGTATAATTGTAACCTAGAATTAACTTATTTAATCTCTTATACAATATGTATAAGTCAATTTATCAAGCGGCAAGATAACAGAAATTTAAGACAAAATTTTTAAATAATTTTCAGTTTTCAATTGAAACACCCTATATACATTTTGATCATTACAACATTTTGTTTTGCACTGACTTTACACTGGATTTAAAAATCTGAATTTCTTATTTTATATGATTAATCCTAAAGCGCCATATATCGTATACACACTGGAATGACCTTGGTATAATATAATTATTTTATTAAAAGAGAGAAAGGATATTTTATAAGACTATATGTATATATATATATATAGATATATATATATATATATTAACTATAGGTGTAATAAATCAATTGGAAAATAAAGAATAAAGATGTTTCAGTATTAAATCAAAAGTTAATAATGATGTACAGTGTACACATTGTTTGTGCATTTATTGCATTCTTGAATATTTTAATAAAAATTATATTAAGATAAGTTTTTAAAGATAAAATAAATTATTTTTAATAGGATATAAAATTTAAAATTTTAATTTTTAGATAATAATTTAGATTTATAATTTTTGATTTTAAGAAAATAATACAAATCAAGTTAATTTTTATATCACAATAATTGATAATTCATCAAAAATGACATGAGTAATTTTTTCATATTATTAAGAGATCCTAAGTTTGCATCTTCTTGATACATATTTTTAATTTTCCTTTCTTTTTGTGCACCATTAAATTGTCACCATTATCATAAACATCACTTTAATACTGACAACTTACATGATGTACGGCAAATGGTTCAAAAGTTAATGGGATGGAAGAGTGGAAACGTATACTTAAGCATTTGTTAAATAAAATTAATTAAAAATTTAGTATACCTAACGGAAATATTGAATTAACAAAAGTCATAGAATTTTTTTTTATATATTATTTTATTATATACATGGCATGGCTGCTCCGTTACAACAATTACGAGCTATTTCATGTAACTCTTACAACTACTACTACTACTTCTACCCCTGTTACGACCACTATTAGTACTAATACTAACACCAATAATATTTATATTACAACTAGTATTATACATTTACTAATATTAGAATGTAGCCAAAGCCACTATACTAAAGTAGACATATTATTGCAATTACATGATAGATGATAGACAGATAATTTTGTTCTTTAATATTTACAATAAAACACAATTTCGCTAGACATGACATTTTAAATTTTATATATTATATTACATACTTATATATTTTTTAAAACTAATACTATATATTATGTATTTATAATCTTTACTTAAATTTATTTTCTCTCAATAGATATTAATATTTATATATTGTACGTACACTTTTTCATAAAATACATTATTATTACCTTAATAAATCCCTTTTCAGATATGAGTTCTAAATTAACACATATCTAATGTTTAACAATAATTTACAATTACTATTTTTATATTATATGATATTTATATCGCAATAATCGTTAATATAATATTTTCTTGAAAATCTACACTAAAACAATAACAACTACACCAATAATATCGCCAAACAGGATAAAAAAAAAAAGAATTCAAAATACCTATCCTTTTTTTGATAAAAATTCAAATTTCGTTTTTTTTTGCCTAATTTTTTTTTATTTTTAAATTATTTTTATGTATAGTAAAAACATTCAAAGTATTTTTATTTGCAAATTTCTTCTTCTTAAAAAAAAAAAATAATACAAAAACAAGCAAAATCAAAATAAGAAAAATGAAAATATGTAATATATGATCGAGACAAAGGATAAAAATTTAAAAAAAAAAAAAAAAGTATACTCCTTTGCTGAAGGATAGAAAGAAATAATATAAAAAAAAAAAATCAAATAATAGTAGCTATGATACCCCATCATGTACAACATGGTAACTTCATGTACAACATGGTAAAAGTCTTTATTGTCATTTAATATACAGTTATATTTACATATACTATATATTATACATACCATACATGTACAAGTACCTATTTACATATAAAATATAGGATGAAAACAAACAAACAAAAAAAAAGGATATAAAGAAGGGCAGCTCAAATATTGTAAAATGCAATATTGTAAAGTCATTTATGGAGGACAACAAAGCTATCACGTCCTTTCTATACAAAATTATACAAAAAAAAAATGCCGTTATTTTTTGTTTTAACATTTTTACCTTTGCAATGATTTGAAGTTTTTTGGTTGTTTTTCTTTATTATTATTATTATTTTTTTTTTTTTTAAATAAAACCAGAAATATAAATGTATAAAGGATATAGAAAGGATATTAAACTAATATATAATATATATTATAGGTATGTTCTTGTTAAAGAGATTTAAGAGAATTTTAACTGTAAAAAAATAAAAGTAAAAGCAAAATTATCACTTTATTGAGTGTACGTTTTTATTTTAAAATAACAGTGAAAATTAGAATGTGTATAAATTGTATGATAATTTTTGATAATTTTTGTGTGTTGGTTATTTTAAATTAAAAAATGTAGAAAAAAAAATTATTGTCCAACATCCCGCAAGGGAAAAGGTTTTGAAATTAAACTATAGGTAAAATAAATAAATACATTTCACAAGACTAACTTTAGCTAACTCTATTCAGCCCACATTTTGCCATATTCATTTATTTCTTTATTTCAGGTATCCAACTCAATCGTAGTTTTTCACCTCTACTTTTAACTTTTTAATTACAAATTATATATTGTCCGGCCATCAGACCGTTTAACCGTATTATATGGTTTTCGTTGGCTCTTGATGAAGCACGTACAATAACTGGACGGTTCTTCAATTATTACAAAACAAAAGAAAAAGTTATATAAGTGTAGAAAATATTTTCGATTTGAACATCAAAAAAAAAAATGACATTATTTAAAACAATAAAAGGCCTTGAAATTAAATCATTCCTATATAAATATTGTATTTCTCCATTTAAAATAATTCCTATAATTTTTTCTATCACAATGTGGTATTAAAATTAACCTATTTTGGTATACACTTACCTTTAAGGCAAGCATTCTGTTATGATCTAATATAACTTAATATAATTTAACCCAATTTTTAAATAAATTTAAAAAAAAAATAAATATAACAAATTATTTGTAAAATAATTTTTATTACCTTTAAGGCAAAATTACACTTTCATTTATTTATGTGTAACTTCTGATAATAATTTTTTTATTTTTTTCGTTTTCTTTAATCTGAACAAACACAGTATTTGTGATTTATTTTTTTCTTGTGTTTATTGTAAATTATTTTCGTTTTACTTTCCACCTTCTTCATCTTTCTCTTATTTATCGAAATTCCAATCCATTTAATTATTAGTACCTATAACAAAACAAATCGATTTTATGTACTTGTTACCACATTGATTATTGTAATTCCAACAAAATCATCATCAGTTAAAAAAAAATATCAGACATGAAAAAAAATAATAATCAATATCAATCGATTGATTAACCTGGAAGCATAAATGTGTCATTATCAAAAAAAAAAGTTAAACCAAAAATACATAATTTTGCTGTATCCATATTTTATTGATTGACCATTCAGAAAATCTAATGCAATTTACTAACCACATTTTATGTTCATACACCTTCAATACAAGTTCGATAGTAACAAAAACAAAAAAAAATAAACTTTAATTAATCTGACAACGGTGAGTAATCTGTACAATTATTAAAAATCTAATTAACTACAATAACTACACTGTTAGTACTTGCTCTTTAAGAAAAAAAAACAAAATAAAAAAATTTGTTTTGAAGAAGTTGTTTTTATTACTCAAAATATCATCATTCCATAATTATAAATAATTAAAAAAGGTGGATAGGCCTTTTTTATAAAAATTATAAAAATAATATAGTGTAAAATAAAATAAATAAAAAATTAAATAAATTGAATTGAAACCCTCTAGCGGTATAATATTAAAATATTAATAACAAACTATATACATAATTTTAATTACACCACAGTACAGAGGTGTTATTTAGTCTATATGCAACGGTACGAACTATTTAGTATTATAGTTGGGATCAATATTGTAATGTGTCTAAATATAAAATACATATTAACTTGCTCTAGTATCTGTTTATTTATTTATATATTTATATCTATTTGTAATGCTGTCATAATTTTGCTATATTTAATCCACTGATATGGTTATTAAAGCAGCATGAAATATAATGTTTCGATTTCTCTTTTTTATTTTATATTTAGATTTTGTTATCTAATTTAGTTGTCGAACAACATGTGATGTTGTATTTTTCTTTACTGCATAAATATTTTTTATATTTTATTATCTCTCAAAATGTTAATATCTCAAATGCTTATTTGATATTCGTGACCACAATCACAAGTACTACTGAAGGGAATAAATGGCTTCCGAAATAGAAATTTTTGCTAATTTGTCTTTTAATTTCAAAATCAGTAAAAATTTCACTACAAAGAAATCTTACTATAAAATATAATCACAATCATAGATCAATGATAATGTTTTGATTACATATACCATCTTTTTGTATTTACAAAATATACTTTTTGCCATCTCTATTCGGCATTTGATCTCTTTGTTGTAGTTTAAGTCTTCATAACGACAACAAACCAAACATTTGAAGCTTTAAACTCAATATATTGAAATACCTTCAATTATAATCCTTTCATCGATTTATGGCTCAATAAAGTGATAATATAAAATCAGGGTCAATTATCGAGCAATATATTATCTCTATATACATCCTATTTCAAACTATTAAATAAATATTTTCAATAGTTTGATTTAATTAAATATCATCACTGTATTAGCATTTAAACAAACGCCTACACACAAATAAATTTTAAAGAATTTTAATTTCTCAACAACATCTTCATTTTTTGTTTTTATTTATTTATTTTTTTTTTTTTCACAATAATCAGATTCAATTCAAATTACATAATTGTTGTTCATAAATTCATAATAGTATGTATTATGCCTTCTGGGTGGTTGATTTTGGATAGTTGTTAATATTGTTTTAAAATAATTCTGTTTATTTTTAACGTGAAGCATAAATCCTTTAGGCAATATAAATTATAGTTTTAATCGATTTTATCGTACACATAATATATCGATTTCAATTTGTTGAAACAATCAACATTTTTAAGATAGCTATTTATTGAACTCTTTTTCATCATCTACATATCTACCATATATCTTATTATCATTATCAATATATGTATTTTGATAAATATTGATATAATTCATGATTAAATGATGATGATAATGATGACAGCGATGATGAAAATCATGACCTTTCTTCCTTTTCTATAATAATGTATAGTATAGCACTAAATGTAAATATGGACTAACAATTATTAATACAACTCTGTAATATACACCCTAAAGATGTAATAACGAAGATGAACAATTTCATGATTTGTTAATCGAATGTAACAAAACCGAAAAAAAAACAAAAAAAAACAGCAATAAAATAATAACAGAAGAGATTTACCTAAATTCCTTTTGTGGTCATCATTATCATCATTATATCATCATCATCATCATGATCATCTGTAATATCGATAATATTAATTTATATGAATGTAAGGTTACATTTTGTGCAATTTTTTTAAATGCATTTTGTATTTGATTAGCCTAAAATATGAAGGCGACATTATATTATAAATATATATATATATATACTAATTTATTCACATATATAGATGGGTGCTGTACATTTTGGCAAAATACTTTACATCGCATATGGACATTTTGTATGTAAACATTTCATAAATACCTTACTTGGTGAGTAATAATGTGGCAAAATCACAGGGATGATTAGAGAAATGAACACTTCACCAATATTTTTTTTTATTTTAATTATTAGCTGAAATTAATGATTAACCAATAATAGCACTAGCTTCTATAATTATTGACTAACTGTAATTTGGGTGTTACTATTTTTACTTGGACTTATGATGTTGAGTTTTGTGGTTGATTTCATACTTTATCAAAAAAAAAAAATGTCTAAATTAACTCAATGTTGTCTACTGTTGAATATGTAAAGATTTATATTTTTTTATTATTTTGAAATATAAAAAGGAAAGTTGTTGTGGGGTTGGAACAATTTTGTATAGGATGTGTGAAGTGATCAATATGGAGTATGACCAAAACTGATGATTTAGGGAAGAATAGGGAACCTAAGCTATGATCAATAAAACTAAATTTAATTATCTATTACGTATTTGATATATGTACATGAATTATAAAACAAAATGTATTATTGAAAACAAAATAAAGAAAAACAAAAATAGTAGTGTTTGGCTTGGGTTAACTGTTTTGTATTGTTGTGCGTATTGGTCTCAATTTTTCAGTGAGTTTTGATTGACGCTCGTTTTGCTATAATTTTACTGGTGAAAATATAGAGTTAACATTTTGCTAAGTATATTTGCCTCGGAGCAAAATTTCAATTTCAAATCCGAACCGAAAATTAAATGAAGCTACACATTTGCATTTGTGCTTGTCAAGAGATTTGTTAAATATTGACTTTCGAAAGGTTAATTTTGCTAAATGTTATTTTGTAAATGTTTCATTTGTTAAGATTGGAATTTGCGAAATTTTCATTTACTAAATGGAGTTTGCTAACTAGGCAGTCACCATACATATGTCAATTTTAATATAAATACACAGGTAATATATGAATATATATATAGTATTTAAGAAGAGAAAATAAAATTTACAATATTTTTATAATAAAGCACGCGTTAATAATTTTTTAATAAAATTTTTTAATTTTTTTTTTATTACAGAAATATTAAGAAAATTTTGTAGCATATTTTAGTTTCTAATTGAATCCAAATCAATTAAGAAAATCTTCGACTACAGGCCTGAAGTTACAAGGAGCTTTAAATGATTAGATTAAATTAGATTAGATTTAACTATAGCGGGTGGGGGTTTGTAAACCCCCTCCATTAACACCGCAACTGCAAATGGGTTTATTGGGATTACTCATTTCTAGGATATTCTTCAGTGGTACGCTGATTAGCCTCCATTGTTCAGGGTAGTTTCTGTTAACAGATGGTAAAGTCTGCTACAAGTGAGTCTTTAGAATTCACAGAGCAAATTTTCAATAGATTTTTCCTCTACTTCATATATTCTGCACAATTTGGTTTCGGTTAGGATGATTTTATGAAGATATTTCTTTACTAAGGCAATTGTCAGATATTATGTTTTCGCTTCTGTTTTCTGTTGAAACTTAGAAGAACTTTAGTCTTGAGCGAGCATTTTTGGTATGAGAATTTTTACTTGACCATTTTTATGAATTTATATTATATTGATATTATACTTTAGGACCTCATAGCTTCACTTTATAGCTAATCGACTTTAGGCAACATATTTTGATTAACTTATTTTATCTGTCTGTGATTCTAACATTAAAAAACTTCTTCCAGTTCAATTTTGACCTCTACAATCCCCTCTGGTTCTATGATTTGATGCTCTCAAGACATTCTGCATAATAATTGATCATGGTATAGAACAATTTAATATATGAGTTAGCTTAATTCGTTAAATATCATAACCTATACTAAATAAACGATCTATGTAAATTTATTTCAGACAACCCAACCCCTTTCTACAATTTTGAACAGAAACTGTTCAACTCATTCTAGCTATTAAATTTTTTATTTATTTTGTATTTTTTATTTTTTGTTGTATTTTGTCTATACATAAATATTAATATCTTTAAGGCAGAAAAATTCCTAAAAATAAAAATAAAAATTAAAATTTTATACTCACCTCCTTTAGACGAAACCGAAAAATTTAACGAATAAAATAAAGCCATATAACAACAACAATAAAAAAAAAAACAATATTTCGCGATACTTACTTTAAAAAATAAATTGTTTTACCGTTAAGTACTATTAACTTATAGATAGTATATTAAAAAAAAAAAATAATAATAATAAATTCACATTATATAAAAATAAACAAAACATGAAAAAAAAAAAATGAAATTAATATTAATAATAAATTAGCCTGTACGAATTAATGAAGAATATACCCATGCCAGTCAACCACTAAATTTTTAATATTGAGGTGCTTAATTTGTCCTTCAAAATCATTTTGTTTTTTTTCTGAAAATCTTCATCGCAAATATATTTACATATTTCATACATTTGAATTGCCTAAAATATTAAACATATATGTAAGTATATAATG